>CM068372.1:86637150-87837150 GCA_034769895.1 Magicicada septendecula | reverse complement strand
CAGGAGATCCAGACTGGCCCAAACTCTAGATGGCATTGTCCCACTATTAGCTGTCGTCTATTATCATTTTTTTATTGTTATTAATACTTATTATTCATTAATATTTTAAAGGTAAAGAACGGATTAATTTTTTAAAACGATCGGTGACAATGGAGGCGTAATAGTGAGGAGTGAGTGGCTAAAGATTTCAAATTTAATTAGATAGCGTTGTCTCGAAACCGCGGGATCTAGTGTTGGTGGAGACTAATTGTATCATTGAAAGCTATCATAAGTTCTGGTGCACAATACGACAAGAAATTACGTGCACAAGCTTTGTGGTTCACATACACGTGGATAAATTTTATATACAGGCTTTCTTTACTTACTCTTTATTTTTTCCCCCTTTTAGACCTCTAGCGTCCAATATTGAGCACAGACGTCCTCAGCTCCTTTCATCGCTTCCTGTCTTGTGCTGTTCTTGTCCACCATAGTCCTCCTGTACCAGTGTGTTAGTGCTGCATTTTTGATCTGCTTCCTATTCAAGATCTCAGTTACACAATTTTTTTGTTTTATCTTTGGTCTTTAAGTCGCGTTGTGCGTCGCGTATTCCGACCTCACTCTTGCTACCCTTTGGATTGCGTCAACCACTTAACCTTTTATTTCGTCTTCACCTAACCATAATTAATCTTTAAACCCAGATTCCGGTGTTATTAGTGCATCGAAAGTATAATAAAAATTTTATCACTACAACCCATATAACTTGATATCAAGTGTGTTAGCGTAATAACAAAGTTACGATACACTGCATACATGTACCACAAACTTAATAAGTCAGACTAATCACTAATTATAAATGCGTTACAGTGTCTGCTTTTCGTCACAGAATTCTGTCTTCTGCTATCCACATCACGTCTTTCCATTCTAAACTTGTTTGAAGGCTTCCAGCCGAAGCCTTTACCACGACTTGTAGATTTTTGTCATGAGCTATCTTTCCTTCTGCTCTGTAGTTCCGGCCCGCATGGCATACTGCGTGATCCTCCGTGCATACTTCACACTTGTGTCTCTCAAGTATGAGCTTGTTATACCATAACTAATTCAAATTTGTCGATTTTTTTGCTTGCAGAACTTGCTCTTTGGCGCTATATTTCCCATAAGGTTTTGGTCCGTTGCGCTCTTACAGTAAAATTTTCTATATTTATTACATCCCTGTTTTTAATTCCCATTTCTCGAGATCTTTTACATGACACAGGCAGTTCTTATGATTTTTCATCGAGTCTGTTTTACTTAACTTATTTGGCAAAAATTTGCTTTACTGTTCTGTTTTTCAGGAAATTATTAATTGAAGGGAAACGAGATTTTCCGAGTTTCTGTTATTCGTAAATTCGGGATAACATAATTTGTATCAACGTTTGAATAATGGCTACTGCCTTTATCAAACGCATTTGTATAACAAATATGCAAAGAAAAATTATACATATAACCAATGTAAATTTAATTTTTAGCTAGTTGAATATGATTACAATAAAATGTTCTTGTTTACAGCTGTATGGTTCTAGATTTCTTCGTCTTCTTCTTCTTCTTTTTCTGTTTTTCGTCTTATAAATTGTCCTTTCGGTTATTAAATTTTAACAATTTTAGGTGATAGTTTTTCATTATCTTCTCTGGACAAATTAATTATATATTTACTATATTCTGTCATTAGTATTCCAGGTACACAATTTAATCCGAACGTCATCGGCTGCGTATACCGGGGGGGGGGGGGTAGTCTGCTTAATCGGCTGTATATTCTATCCATAGGATTTATGTACTCAGATAGTTTAATAATATTCAAGTCCCACAGTGTACAATTTAGTATGCGGTAAAAAAATGTTTTCAACTATTATGCAAAATTAGATGACACTGTTCTAGCAGCGAGGAAAAAAATGTACGCCTGAAAAAAGCAGCAGCCTTATCACCTTTCCCCCTTATCAGGCCGTCTGACGAATCCATGTCCGTAAGGAAAGACGGTATTGTTTGATTACTTGACTTTTGATTGAACTCACCGATGAATTTGCATTATACTCAGAGATACTGTTGCCACGTACAATATCCTCTTTATTATTCCTAAACTTTGAAAACCTCCTGAAGCGCAAAGTAACTTTTTTGACTCGCGAATACCTGAACAAATAATGAACGTTACGGATTTATAAAGTTATTATGACCATAAGAGTTTTTCTTGACTGAAAGTGTGAAATCTGTTCAACTGTCCCAGACTTTGTTTTAAAACAAAGCATTTCAAGGTTAATGTTTTTATAGACTTTTGTTATTTTTATCTACGAAACTTGTACTGAAACAATTTCCGTGACTTCAGTAATGGGGAGAGAGGGACCGTCAAAGAGAGTCACGAGGATGAGAGAGGATGATGAGATGAAGTGAAACAATGTGGACAATGAGTGAGTGAGTGAGTGAGTGAGTGAGTGAGTGAGTGAGTGAGAGAGGGAGAGAGGGAGAGAGAGAGAGAGAGAGAGAGAGAGAGAGAGAGAGAGAGAGAGAGAGAGAGAGAGAGAGAGAGAGAGAGAGAGACAGACAGACAGACAGACAGACAGACAGACAGACAGACAGACAGACAGACAGACAGATAGACAGACAGACAGACAGACAGACAGACAGACAGAGACAAAGACAGACAGACAGACAGACAGAAGAGGAAGGGAGCAGGCCTCTAAAGCCTAAAACAGTTAGACGATGGTGATGATGATGACTTTTATACTTAATTTTTTTTTTTAATATTGTTTTTTAACTTGCGAGATGACAGCATTTGAAATGTTTGCTGCATGATTGTTTAATCTGTTTCATAGACTGTTTTCTGGACAGTTCTACTGCCAAGACCGCATTGTTACGACGGTCTCACGGATCCTCGTATTGTGGATCGAAAACAAAATACCTTCTGCAGACTCTAACGAACAGCAGTTTCAGTGACGTACGAGGGTGGTAACTAAACAACAACCAGCTTGTACTTTGTTGTTTACCAATCCTAACAAATCCCAACGACGGAACACTGTAATACATTACTTTATCATTGTAATATAAATTAAAATATTTAAACAATTACAATGATACGGTACAGTATTGATACGTAATGCGGAAAACGTGTTACGTAATACGGAACGTTCTACAAGTTTCTCGAATATTCCAGTTGTAATGTGTGTCTGTGTGCGTACATAATGCTGCTACTTTGCGGTGAAAGACAATTACGCGTCAACTATTGGGTCTATACCAGACCATACCGGTCAGCGCAGTGTGTTCAAGGACACTGTTTCTAGTGGATTCTCGAGAGCGCCTGTTTGTTTAACAAGTCATCCAAAGTGACAGATTATTCTGGAAATCAGCGTGGTATAAATACAGCCATTCAGCGACGGTCAACTCAGTTATTGTCGGGCGATTACACAGTGCGGTTTGAAGTAATGTGGCGAAGTAGTATGTGTTTTATAATTGTGCCGTACTCTATTAGTGGACATTGTTACTGCGTGTGAACAATTTTTATTTGATTTGTTGTAAGAGACCATCTTGTTAATTACAAACTGTTTAATTGTGATAATTAAAGCTGGTGATTAGTGACTTAATTGGTGTCTTGTATTTTGTTTTTTACTGTACCATACGACGATCGAGTAGACCGTCGTAACAGTATTATCTAATATTCAGATGGATCTGTCGAACAGCTATATCTATTGAACTGCTGGAGATAAAATATTAATTAAGATATCAGAATTGAAGAGAATTTAATCGTCATCATCATCATCATCATCATCTGCAAGGATTAAAGGATGGTTTGTTCCGGTATCAAACAGTCAAAGAGTCTAAGAGCTGGTGACTCCAGCTCTTCCTCGGACGTCCCCCACACCTCTCCGTCCCTTCGGCTTATAGTTCCATATTTGTTTGGGGATGCGTCAGTCATCCATTCGGTAAAGATGTTCTCACCAATTCAGCCGATACTGGCAATCCTGTCGAGAATACTGATAGTTAAGAATAGGTAGATTCCTGACTATATTGTCCTTCATGCAACTTCAGTCGTTAGGTACGACGCGTTTCGGGCTCACAGTCCCATCTTCAGGAGAAAATCACTCGAGGCGAGCTCGTCAGGACAAAACAATTAACACGCAGATAAAAACACTGAATTCATTATACACTCATATCGCTCGATAACACGATGCGCATCGTCGAGGAAATAAAAGTGTACTGGCTGTGTAAAGTCCAATGCAGAGATATGCCGGTAATACTCCTCATGTCTGTGCTAGCTTGTGTATTATAGTATCAAAGAGCACGTTAGATTTGAACGAGAACATATCGTTAAAAAGACACTCCTTCTGTAATCTATACGCTTTGCATTTCTAAATATAGTAATCTAAAACTTAACGAGATTTATTGAAAACTGGATTTACAAAACAGACTTGGAGTTGCGGCTTCAACGCTTTCTGATTCCAATGTCATTCAATCATCACAGGCCGATCTAAGCGTTTGTCAATGCCTGCACTGTAACAATGGAGATGGATTATTCTCAAGGTAACGTAAAGGCTCAGAACAAACTTAACTGAGTCAGTAGAGAAACGTGTCATTAAGCAGAATGTTAGCTACCTGCTGATCTACGTACAGTGACACTTGGCAACTCTAATCAATTGTTCTGTCTTCTTCAAAAACCTTTTTTACAGATGTCTGGTGCCAATCGTTTTTGATCAATTGTTTTGCAGACAACTGAGAACGATTACGACACCCGTCACGGGGAATGGAGATCGACGATGGAGTGATCGAACTATCGTAGTCGGTTGAACTTTACACAAGTTAAACAAAACTCGATAGTATACTTATATCTAAAAAGTTCTATGTGAGACGGATGTTTCTTATATTTTCTAGCAACCGTAAACACTTTTACTCAGGAGGGATTTTTTGAACAATAAAAGGTGTGGGAGAATGAACGGATTCCAATCCCCCATCCAGTGACTAAATTCCGACGACCCAATTCCCCAAAACATCGTACAGTCGACTAGCCACGCTATGTCGCCCCGCTGGATGAAAACATTGGCATTAAGAAGAGGCTAATCGACGAAGGGAGTTCCTTATTCACTGACAAAGCTAGTCTGAGCAATCAGCAGGTTCCAGATGTTAAGAGAAAATGAATTTAATTTGGACACGTTTACCACCAGAAGAACGATGTGCACAGGGTACGAACGGGACCGGACCCCCTCAGAGGGTCGGAAAAAGTTGACTTAATCTCTTAATTTGTAGGCTGTTTTATTAATTTTTGTAGCTGTTGTAATATCAATTACAAATAAAAATAATAAGTTCTGACTTGCTGTATTAAGTCTTATAATAGGACTGGTTGTGGTTTTGATCTTATCAAAAAGGTGTATTTTGATTGTGTTGATATTTTTGCAAATAAAATTTTCTTAGTTAGGCCTCACGTTTTTTGTGCCAATTTGTAACGTAATTACCAATAAAAATAAGAATAAGAGCTTGCAGTATCTCTTTCCCAGTAGGTGGTTGTTGTTGTTGTTTTTTGGTTAAACACCCCAAGATGTGGATGACAATTTGTAATATACTTACAAATAAATTATTGTGCTGATAAACAATCATTAATTTAATAAATTGTTGATTCTTTTATGCCCCAGAGTTGGTGCACCATTTATGTAATACCCTGAAAATTATTACCCTTGTTGTGATAAACAATTAAACGTTCAAATTATTAAAAAATGGTTAAATGATAACTGAGTCGTGTATTCGACTTGAGTTGGGGTTAAATTTATACCTTCACTTGTTGATTTGTACCTATAGTGTCCCAGTTTTGAGGTTAATTTTTCATGAATTAATGTATTTAATGTTTCAACTAATTAACATTTTCTTTTCATTCCTTCCTTGATGCTGATTGGATTCACTTACCTACTTTAATTCAAATCGCACATGGTACCTAGGCAATAGTTACTACCAACTTATTCTTCGAATGTTCATTAAAACACTAATATGCCGAAACTGATAAAAATTTTTTTAAATATTCAAAATAATTCCATACACAATTAATTCTCTTCAATTTCTTTTATTCCTTTTTATATTCGTTTCTTTTCTTTTTAAAATAAAACAACAACCTTTCCTTTTTAAACAATGGTCCAGGCTGGTTAAAATTTTTAGCTCAGTAGTTGGCAATATGATCTCCGTATGCAAACCTAGTCTACGGATTTTTATGTTATTTAAATATAAACTCGGGTTCTTTTGAGTACAATAATAAAATACGAATGTATTTTATGTGAATGACTTTTGCGAAGTACAAAACCTCACAATACAAAACAATAGAACAAAACAATATCTTCTATCTAAAATAACAATTAGTTCGTATATGCCGAACGATGTCGACTTTGAGGTTAACCTATTTCAATAGGTTATACAGCTTTAAACATTAAAAAACAAAGAAATAATGGTTTAAACGTGAAAAATTATAATATTGTTAGTGTTTTCGTTTAGTGGTAGTGGAATAAATAGTTTTCAAGTGTACACAAAGTGTTATAGTTGTATTATGATAATTCGTTATAAGTCGTTTATAATTTTAATTATGCACACTATACTTTCCTTTTCTTTTTAAACACACTTTATTATGCACTGTTAAATTATTTATGCACTTTAACTCCTTCTTGCTAGTATAAACTCTCACGACACTTTTCTCACTTTTTTGGTTATGTTTTGATGTTTACGTTCCACCTAACCTAGCCGAGGTTCGACTCTGATGTTAACTTCGCGGCTATATCTGTCGCGGAGGAGACGTTCTTCACTCGATGAATTCCAACACTAGACTCCCTGCTTAGCGTCAGTCTTTGGGTCCTGACGGCGTCAGTCTTTGGGTTGATACACACAAAAGTGAAAAATTCCCATTGGTCGATATCTAACTCATTGTCGTGGATGGCGTCACTTTTCTGAAATCAAAATTACTAAAAATTCTTAAGTTTAACATAATTTCCTTATGCTAAGTACAATTGTAAAGATATTATTACCAATGAATTGCTTTCTTTCTTCTGATCATTTTAAGATCTCACAAGATATGTTTCTATACAGTAATTCTAAAAAAACGAACAATTTTAGTGTTTGGCCTATGCTAATAAATTATGTTTAAAAGTTATCTTTTTTGTTTCATTATTAGTTGTCTCGATTGTACATATGATTTTATGCTACTAACAAGCATTTTAATACTAGTAATTAAAATTATGAACCTTAACTTTTTATAAAACCCTTGGCTTGTATAATAGGCCTAAGAATGTCTTGTGTACATTGGACTATTCTTTGTTTCTTACAACAAAATTGCTTAATTCTAATACAAGTTGACATATATTCTTTATTCATTATAGACCATATGATCTATTACTGGACATATCATGATCTAATATAACATTTATACATAGTAATGGCCCAGTCTACCTTCTACAGTAGATGTAGGTTGTTTTCCAAGTAAACATCTTGTTAATTACATTCTTATTAGTACATTACAGACATTTAAGGTTACTCATACTTTAATCTAATAACATATACTATTTCTTTTTATATTGAACATTGTCTATTACCATTTTTATACATAATGATCTCTATTTGAATTGTCTAAGTGTCTTTCAGTTACACTCAGATATAACTGAATCTATACTTAAGGTATATATTATACTAAATCTAGGTTTACAGTTTTTTATCTTACATTTTCTTTAGGTTATGTTGCCATGTTTCCAGTTACTGGTTATCCAGCTAGGCTCTGCATTATAGGTTTTTACCTATTCTGTACATGATTTCTTTTGCAGTTTACTGGAATTATTGTTATTAAGTTTAATTCTATAAATGTTTGATATTTTAGTTTTACATTCTACTTTTCAATGATTTTAAATTTACTTGTGAATACATCTATTTCATAACACAGGTTTATTACTTTAATTCTGTTTTATACTTCATTATATTTATGACAAACTTTATGTTGAGTGAAACGTCACGTTACACTGTGTACGCTAATATAATAGTAACTCTTTTTAAATATACAAACATGTTTATTGCACAGCGTTTGCGTATACGTTTCAAATATAAAAGATAGGAAAATCAATTCAATCAGTAAGTATCTTGTAAACAATGTATCAAACACGCGTATTTTTATTGTGTTTTTACAGTTTACTTTAATGGGCTTGGTTTCAGGATTGTATCGTACGTTTTTCAGACCATTGAAAGGTAGCAATGTTGATTAATCATAATTTGTTTTCTCCTTTGTATGAAGCCGACTCGACCGGACCCCTCCCAAGACCAAATTCTAGATACACCACTGAATGTGCAGTCTAGACATGATGATACCCAGGAGCCTAGTTAAGTCTATAGAATAGGCTAGACAGACAACAGGTTTTTGGTTGCACATCTTTACTGTTCTGTTTGAGAGTCACTCTCACTGCTATAAGATGGCTGCACAAACTTTGAGCTGAAGCGATTTGTCACATTATACATAATATAAATTTAATACAACTTTAGTACAGTTGAAATTTAATAAATTAAAAACTAAAAATATTTAATATTTCACCGTGAACGCACAATAGACGCAGTGCTGTGGGACGCCAGTACCGTACCGGCCCCGCGGCTATGGGGTAATTGTGACCAGCGGATGTGCCACTGGGGGATCGCTGCGGATTGGTCAGTTTTAACGTAGCCGTCGGCGCTTTGTTTGGCCTATAACGTGTTTACCGAACGCTAAATCCGATACCCCGGTAACCCACTTGTTTTGTTTCGTTACACTGCACTGCGGAATAAGTGAATATAGGTCGTGTGCTGAACTGCAGATTCTAAGCTTCGACTCCGTCCAATGGTAGACGGTTTCTCATAACAAAGAATTCTTCTAAGAAAAATACAATTTTTAACTGCTGTTTCTGTCTCAGGTATTCTAATTTGCAGGCATTTAATGGGTGTTTATATTGAATTAACTATAACGTTAGAGGTAAGGTAAAAGAATACGATGACTCGCATGTCCACGTATAACGGACGCATAGAGTAAATTATTAATCCAGTAAAGATGTGGATAATGGCAATACACCAGTTTTCTTCTTTTCAGTGACGGAGTTTACTTGTAAGCAGAGTAATACTTACTCTTAAAGTATTTAAACACTTGTAATACTTACAACACTACGTCTGGGATAGTACAATAAGTGTTCTGTAGCAAGAGAACGTACCGAAAAAAACGCGTTTCTTTAATTTGGGTTAATTAATCATTTAAAACTATTGTTGCTAGATGTATAATGTAGATGAAAGGCAGAAACTGAATATTAAGAGCATACTCGATAGACTCGCCCAATCGGCTAAAATGGTTGGAATATTTTAACAAAATGGATGACTGCCGCATCCTCAAGCAACTACTGAATTATAAACCGAAAGGATGGGGTGGTGTGGGACGTCCGAGGAACTGTTGGAAAGACCAGCTCTAGTCTATCCGCTTGCGACCGGAACAAACTATTTTTGGTTAATCTTTGCTGAAGGTGATGATGAAAACTATTGTATTATACATTAATTATACATTAACTTACCCGATCCTCCTGCTCCTCTTCTTCTTCCTGTGGCTCTACATTCCGAAATCGGCCCTTTCGTCCCCTCTGTCGTGACCCTCCACCTCACTTTATTGGTAGCGAGAAGGACTACTGCTATCTTCGCACATCCATCATCTCTCTCGAAGCCTTGGAAACATTTGTCAGTCTTTTCGTTTGACGGCCTTTCGATCTTGTGCCTCCCACATTTCCTATAAGGAGCGTCGCACGGATCGTCGTCTTTGTAACAGTGGAATAAATAACTGAAGATCAGAGAAAACGTTACTCAGGCTTTTAATACCACTTTCATAAACAAGAACACTCCGATACAACAATTCTTCCAGATTACGTTTAACCAACACACGCTAATGTAACAGACAAAATATATCAGCTATTAACATTGTCGGAATAAATGACACAAATCACTAATTACAGACGGCCGCACATAATGATGCTCACTAAACTGCTCTAAAAAACACACGTGGTTTGCAATTACAACTCAAATGACACGTCTTATCTCTTCGCTTTGATTCACAGGGTTCGCTGCGATGTGGGATGCTTTGTTTATAGTCGGCAGAAGTAGCTCTACTAGGTTACCAGCGAGTTCTACAATGTTGTAGATGCTTGGAGAATAATTGTGTCGTCTCTTTGAAGCTGTAAAAACACCTAGAATAGGCTAGAACGTTGCGTTTTCTTGCTGCTCACACAAAGCGTCACATAAGCCACGCATGTACGTTTTCTATCTCCTCAGTGTGACGGTATTCTACCATTGTCCTTTCTCACGATATGGCCAGCCCTTTCGAATCTCCTCAGCTTTATATACATTTCTACTGTTGACTTGTTGAAATGACAACATACCTCTTCGTTAAATCGTATTCTCCTCTCCTTGTTTCTTTATAAAGGACTAAGATCCCCCTCAAGCACTTGCCTGAGACATGTTAGCCGACAAACTTAACAAAACAACTTTAGGTATACAGGGGAAAACGTTTAACACAAAAACGGTTAACACAAAATATCGGCTAACACGAAATATAGCTAAGGTTCCGGACCTTCTGTTTTACCATTACAGTTTGTACAGTTAACACGAAAGTTTTACCAACAAAATATCGGCTAACATAAAAAAATGTGTTATAATAATTTTGTTGCTGGCTTTCAATAGCTGCATATTAAATAAATCCATACATGCACGCCCCGAAACAGTGCAAGTTAAAAACTGTGAAAGTGATGAGGGCGCCGACGAACATCGACAGTTTGTTGAAGTAGAGCGGAATTGTGTGCAAAAGAAAATTACGAATTACTTAAAAAAACATTTTTTTAACATTTTCACTACAAGAACTTTAAAAGATATACTATATTACCGCACAAAGAAACCCAAATATAAAACTAAGTTAAGAACAGCACCATTGCATGTATACTTGCTTTAAGAAAAATTAACCATTTTTCCACCAAAATTAACCAAAAGTTATTCAGGAGGATAAATAAAACGTTTATATGTGACTACCTTCTGAGTATTCTTTATTGATTTATTTGACTACACAATACAGTAAGTAATCTATACAGTATTTGTTCATTTATCTCGTTTTGTTTCACTTATTTGGCCGTTTAACACAAAGTTATGTTGACACGAAATTCGGTTAATACAAAAAAAAAAACGGTTGGTCCCCGTCACTGTACATTAGAACATAACACGATTCATGATTGGCACTTATTCTTAGTTAACAAATCAATAAATACAAGGATTGAATGTAAGCCACTGACACATCAATACTACGTTTCCAAATGTTCTAATCATTTCTTTCCTCTCATTCTAACCATTGAGTTTTAGAGCCACATTTTGCCGCGCTCTTTTTCTTGTTTTCTATCTAGACTATTTAGATGGTAGTAGTTTTTTTTTTATATAAAAGTTTTCAGATATGTTTTTACATAAATATCTTACGTAAATTATTACCTACATTGTTGACTGTGGAACTACAGAAGAACAGATGCATCAGAAAACGCATCATCATCATCATCATATAAAGGCCATGCCTTGTCGAGTTGGCCACGTCTCTCTCTCCATCATTGTCCTCTTTAATTCGGACACTTTTGTATTAGACGTAGCGATATTTAAACACGGGAATCTTGCCTAAGATATTTAATCCAGTGGTATCTCGTTGGCTTCTGCAGCCTCGTGCCGTTGACTACGGTTGTGGTTCATCCGCCTTTGGAGACTATTTCTCATCCCCAGGACAAGGGGTTATCCCTTATCCGCTCATCCGCCCTTAGGGAAGGTCGTTGGGACTTGGTAAGAGGGGACTCCGTACACCGGGAGTCACTCGGTCGTCATAGACTCGTTAGTAGAAACAGGGTGCACCGAAGAGCGTCAGCTGCTACTCGTAAAGGTGAGGTTGACTGTTGAATGGGACAGGCTTTAAGAGACCCTTCACCACCTCTTACCCCCTGAGAAGACGCATATACAGATACATATTGCACCCCCAAGACGTGTCAACCCCTACACCCCTACTACAGTCCCAGCAACGTCATTTCGTCCGATTTCCAGCCAGTCTACAAACTCCGACGGTAGGATCTGTACCCCTTCTCGTAGTCTCTGTTCCGCTGGAAAACCTTTGTGCGTTGTTGTACGCGGGTACATTACTCCAACAGATCTAACCTCGTCAACTTTTCTTGACGTCTTCTCACGACCGGACTGCACGTTTTCCCAGACTTTGTACGCGGGTACATTACTCCGACAGCTCTAACATCGTCAACCTTTCTTGACGTCTTCTCACGACTGGACTGCGGACTGCACGTTTTTCCAGACTTTGTACGCAGGTACATTACTCCGACAGATCTAACCTCGTCAACCTTTCTTGACGTCTTCTCACGACTGGACTGCGGACTGCACGTTTTCCCAGACTTTGTACGCGGGTACATTACTCCGACAGATCTAATCTCGTAAACCTTTCTTGACGTCTTCTCACGACTGGACTGCGGACTGCACGTTTTCCCAGACTTTGTACGCGGGTACATTACTCCGACAGATCTAACCTCGGCAACCTTTCTTGACGTCAACTCACGACCGGACTGCACGTTTTCCCAGATTTTGTACGTGGGTACATTACTCCGACAGATCTAACCTCGTCAACCTTTCTTGACGTCTTTTCATGACCGGCCTGCACGTTTTCCCAGACTTTGTACGCGGGTACATTACTCCGACAGCTCTAACCTCGTCAACCTTTCTTGACGTCTTTTCACGACCGGGCTGCACGTTTTCCCAGACTTTGTACGCGGGTACATTACTCCGACAGCTCTAACCTCGTCAACCTTTCTTGACGTCTTCTCACGACTGGACTGCGGACTGCACGTTTTTCCAGACTTTGTACGCGGGTACATTACTCCGACAGATCTAACCTCGTCAACCTTTCTTGACGTCTTCTCACGACCGGACTGCACGTTTTCCCAGATTTTGTACGCGGGTACATTACTCCGACAGATCTAACCTCGTCAACCTTTCTTGACGTCTTTTCACGACCGGGCTGCACGTTTTCCCAGACTTTGTACGCGGGTACATTACTCCGACAGCTCTAACCTCGTCAACCTTTCTTGACGTCTTCTCACGACCGGACTGCACGTTTTCCCAGACTTTTTCTGGAAAGCTAAAGCATTCTTTATTTTGGAAAAATATTTTAAATTCCCTGCCTCTCTGATCCCGAGAGTCAAGACAAAAGGAACTCTCCTTGTATGCTCAGCAACCTACACACAACTAGATATAACAGCTAGATATACATTGTGTTAAAATAAAGCGGATATTGTTGCGCCTCACAATCTGACACGTGTCGTTCATTGTAATTCCTATGCTTACTGTTACGTTCTATAAACTGCAGAACACTGTTTTCTCCGCGTTATTGTTTTGCAACAATTACAGGGTTTCAGAGTCGGGTGGTTTTATTATCTGATTATTATCGTGTTCGGAGACAATTATCTACTTATATTCAGGCGGCGCGCAGTTTGCACCTATTAAACCGAGTTGTTACACTCCTACTGCTATTGTCTGCTTGCTACAGGCTACTTCAGAGACGCCGGGAGTTGATCGTCGCTGCGACTGTAAATACTACTGAAGCAATATTGTGTCGATATAGAGGTCATCTATGCGCACGTATCTGCAGATGTAAAAACTATGGTACCTACATCACCATTATTGTTTCCTAATCAAGAGAAATAAGCAACAAGAAACACTGAGAAGGTATGAAAGAAAGATTGTACAACGTGTTGAAGAAGATGATGAATGGAGAATAAGAAATAACCAGGAAATAGATGAGCTATAGCTGAAGCAACGCTGAACACTGTAACACAACCTATTCTATTATACGGATGTGAAAGTTGGGCAATGGCAGGAAACCAGCGAAGATCAATTTAGACGTCAGAGATGTGTTTTTTGCGGAACGTTAAAGGTTATAGTCCGTTGGATGAATTGAGGAGTATGGTTATACGAGAAGACCTGCGAGGCAGAAGTACTGTGGATGAAACGGCCGAGTGTCGGACGAAATGGACACAACATGTAGAGAGAATTCGTATGGGACAAATGCTGAAAGTAGCATTTAAATATAAAACTGAAGGGCGAAAATGTTGTACGTAAAGGTAGGCTTTAAAGTAGGAACGGGCAAAGTGCCCATTCTTGTGGCTCTGTAGATGAAGGAAAAGAATTCCGAGGCTGGTCCCGAACGGTTGTTTTGAGCTGACGGACAAACGTAGGGACATGAAAATGTTTTCCTTTAGATTTTTTTTTTTTGAAAAGACAAAAGTAAGTAAATAAGCTTGAACCAGGTTATTCTTGACTATTTTAAAAATAAAAATAAACTTACTATACAAACAATGTTAAAATAAATCATCATCATCATTATCATCATCATTAATTATCTTCTTCTTCTTCTTCTTCTTCTTCTTCTTCTTGTTCTTGTTCTTGTTCTTGTTCTTGTTCTTGTTCTTGTTCTTCTTCTTCTTCTTCTTCTTCTTCTTCTTCTTCTTCTTCTTCTTCTTCTTCTTCTTCTTCATCTTCTTCTTCTTCTTCTTCTGCTTCTGCTTCTGCTCCTCCTCCTCCTCCTCCTCCTCCTCCTCCTCCTCCTCCTCCTCACCCTTCTTCTTCTTCTTCTTCTTCTTCTTCTTCTTCTTCTTCTTCTTCTTCTTCTTCTTCTTCACCTTCTCTCCAACGACTTGGATTTAGTTGATCACTTCCGCAACCTATCTCCAATATTTCCATTTTCCGTCTGCTTCCGTTACGCTCAAATCTCAGGCGCTGCCACTGGTAATCCTTTACTTGGCAGGCGGTTCAAGTACTCTCACTATCTCCTTTTATTGTTTATAATTTTATAATTTATTCATTATCGGAACACATATCGGAAAAGTATCTACATTATCATAATCGACCGAATGTAACCTATACGATGATTCGAGTTTGCGTACAATGCTTGAATTATCGATGAAGGTTTGGGTTCAGTTTTATCACTTATCGACTCAAGCACGTCTTTTATAGATAACATCGAAACGTTTCCTATCGCGGTACTGCGACCCGATTACTTTAACGATGTAATTTCCAATACGAGATCTTTTCGCAACGGTGATTATAATTATCGTTTTTTGCTTTACGTTAGTGAAGTGTTAATGGCTCCTTTTTTTTGTATCGGCCATCTAAGGACCACGTGCCAATTTCAGTTCTTTACTCTTTGTTCTTTTCTTTTCCTCCAATATTATTTCATCTTTTCACTATGTCTCTTCTTCCTGTCTTTAGTCCACTTTGAACCTGCGTTTTTCTCTCTCCTACCCTAGACACCTTCCTTTTTTAAGATTTTTGCCTGAAAAACTTCTCTTTTTTTAATTACTTCTTCTGCGTGTAGTCTATATTATTTTTTACTAAATCCTTTTGGACTTCTTTAATCCACCTTGACTTCTTCCCCCACAGATATTTGAAGATTTGCTTTGCTTTTGTCGTCCAATCTATATAAATTTCCAAAAAATAATTGTCTTCTTTTTCTTATTGTTTCTGTTATATTTTCTATACTTTGATATATTTCATAATTACTTCTTAATTTCCAACCTTCTGAAGTTTAATAGCTCCTTTTATTATATAACAATTATACATTTTTCTAGAAAGACGTATATATATTTTTTTAACTAACTTTTGTTTTTTTCTGTTGCTGTTGCTTTGTAGCATATTCTTTGTGTTGATATTAATATGGAGGTAGGCCTACGCGTTCAATTAAGTCACTTTTCCCGAATTTCAAATTAACGTTGTTCTACCCTTGTTTCAAGTACGTACTTTCTTTTTTTAATCAATAAAATATTTCTACTTGTTCATAATGTTTTTAAATTCACCAATTTCTGGAATTCTTATTTCTTGTTTTAAAAATTTGTTAAGTAGAAATTACCATCTGGCTTTCACGTTTCTGTCCCCTCAAGGTTTGTCACTTCTGTTACCTGTTCGTAACAAACAATTTTGCAGCTCGGATCTTTAATTGAATTAAATTTAATTTTTAAACAAAGACTGTGGTCATCTTGTTATTTGATCTAGCAGCCTCTGTAATTCCAACTTTGTCGTGCTTACTTGCCGAACTGCTACCTGTCATGCTCCGGACGAGGCCTTTCAGTGTCTCCACCGTTGTCAAGTCCTAAACCACGACCTAGTTCAGCAAGTAAGAACGACAAAGTTGCAAAGGCAGTGAGTTAAGAGACCTGAGTGATGGGCCAGTGAACACCAGACTATCGTGGCAAACAGGCATGGACAGAATCACCGAAAGTCTTATAACCTGTACACAGACACGCGCGCACGCGCGCGCCCACACACACAATAACACCGCAGTAACACTGGTCGTTACAGATTTCTCTCTCTCTCTCTCTCTCTCTCTCTCTCTCTCTCTCTCTCTCTCTCTCTCTCTCTCTCTCTCTCTTCTCTCTCTCTCTCTCTCTCTCTCTCTCTCTCTCTCTCTCCTGGACTCGTAGACCACTTTACTCTCGACAAAAACAATTCCATTCTTACTTAGAGAATCTCAAGCTGTAGCGTAATATTAAAAAAGGCTGTTTTTATTTGTTTTTTTTTTTAATCACCTTTTAACAACGGTTCATGAAGAATAAGCCCGTGAATAAAGTAGGCTACATTAAACATGTACACAAATACAGGCTACATTTCTTTAAAATGGCTGCCATGAATTTCCTAAGAAATACAAACAAAATAACAACACCATTACACTATAAATTTTGTTTATTTTCTAATTTATTAGTTTTGGACTTTTGGTGAAGACTAAAGTAAATAACAAGTCGTTGCCCCACAAATAGTTGTCAGTGTGTTTGTGAAGTTCATCCTTGTGGTTTGCCTCGAAGTCTGGAACACTTGTCGGTGATGTTACTCTCCGGCATGAAATGTCAAGTCCGTTTGAGTAATCCACTCCGTACGTCGTACATCGCTGGATTTCGAGGAGCGGATTCCGTCCGGCAGCCCTTCGTAGGCGCCCAGGGCCATCCATCTTAGCGGCGCTGTAGAGGCCAGCACACTTCTCTACTAAAGTCCCTCTGGGGGCGCCTGGGTTCAAACGTCCTTCTTCCGGTCGGTTGTCACAGCCGTGGGTTCTTCGCAGCCGGGGGTTGTTGTGCCTCACAACCGGCGAAGTTTCACGTCCGGTGATGTAATCCGCTCCCGTACGTCACATCGCTGGATTTCGGGGAGCGGATTCCGTCCGGGAGCCCTTCGTAGGCGCCCAGGGTCCCCCGTCTTAGCGGCGCTGTAGAAGAGGCCAGCACGCTTCTCTACTGGAACCCTCTGGGGGCGCCTGGGTTCAAACGTTCTTATTCCGGTCGGTTGTCACAGCTCGGAGTTCGGAGTTATTGTGTCGTCACAGTCGGGGGTTTCATGTGTCGTCATATCCAGGATAAGTCTAAAATAAAGAATTCAGTTATTACAAAAATGGTTTCAAAAAATAATTCGGTGAAATAATGTTTAATAATTTAAGAAAAAAATTCGTCCATCTAAATGTCGTTAAATATGACGCAAACAAATTTTTTTGTTTAACATTTTTTTTCATAGTACACAATAGATTAGAATCCATATATTGAAAAGCCAGTTTATGTAAAAATTCTATACAAACGCTGTAAAGTGATTTAAATTTTTGCATTCTTCTAATTATCAACGATTTTATTTTATTTTTTATATCAATCAGTAGGCCTATGTCAGAACAAAGAATTTTATATTTTCAAAAGGACAATGTCTGTTATATTATTGTAATGGTAGAATGTGAGAATCTTAGTTTTATTTTAGTTAGCAGCTTACTCTACTAACCTTGTCAGGTATTTCTTGGTCTACCTTCTACTTCTTGTGTGATAAAAACTGTAGAATTTTGAATAATTTAAATAATCTTAATGCCGGCCATTCCAAATATTAAAAAAAATATGTTTATTATTTTCGTGATTACGCTCAATTTACATTTATAAATATGGAGTTATTGTTAGTCAGCTGGTTTTGCTTAAAGCCTTTTGTACATTTATTATGTGTAAAATTGTGCATTGCGACAGATACAAATAATTAGGCTAAAATTGAAGCGTAATTGGGGCTTCAGCAGTACAATAGAGGTGGATCCATGAGGGAGAATACAAGAGAATCACCCCTTCCACTAAAATCTTTTCAAACATATTCCCTAGACCTATGGAGTTTAATTTTCTCCTCGCAATTAATTTTATTTCTTTGTAATTATGTAGGCATTTTCAAAATAGTCATTAAATGCATTTAAATGTCTGAAATAATATATTTTCCTTAACGAAATTATATTAGTGAATTGTGGATTTGTATGTAGATTTCTACTTTTACTTTCCATTAATCCAGTGTTTGCTTATAATCGATTTAGCTCAGCATCATTGTAGTTAAAAAAATAATATTAATGTAATAACAATATAATAATAACAATATTATTATTGATTTACACAAATGACTTTAAGACACCGAATGAAGTTACAGTTCATCTAGTCAACATTATGCGTACTGTAGGATAAAATTAAAAACTTTATTTTATCAAATAGCAAATAATCAAACTTGATCTGAAAACTTGTATAATAAATTGGATTTGTTGTGTGTAGATTATTAGATTTTTATAATATGTGTTGGAAAGGGCAACAGGTCCCATAAGGTTGGTTAACAGCTCGGGTGGTGTCTGTTTTTAAGACAGGAAAACGGAATGACTGTAATAACTACTGTATAAGGGGGATATGTTTGGTTAATACTGGATACAAATAGCTATATGCAAAGATCGTAAAGCACCGTCTGCACACTATTTCCGCAGGGCATCTTATTTTGAAAGAACAAAACGGCTTCAAGAAGAGCATGTCTTGTACAGACAATGCTTTTATTATTACATAAATCATTGAGAAGCATCATGAAGAATCAATAAAGAAACACATGTAGCTTTTGTTGATTTTGAGAAGGCCTTTGGTTGAGTAGATAGAAATTTTATGTGGAAAATATTAGAAGAACGGGGATAACCACAACAGTTTTTAAGAACTATACAAGGCCAAGAAGAACTGAACAACGGGTAGCTGCTAAAAATATTTGTAGGATATCTCAACAAATAACAGTAGATTAAGGTGTTAGACAATGGTGGAATATATCAACTACTCTTTTTAACATTTATACTGACGATTTGGTAAGGAACTGGAAACATCTAGTGAATCCTGTTATTAAGTTATCACGAGACAGATATTTGAATGTGCTGTTGTTTCCTGACGTATTTTTTGTACTTTAAAATACTGAATCTGATTTGTAAAAATCTGTTTTTAAGCTTCATCAGATTTCCAGACAGTACAATATAAAAATCTCTACTATGAAAACAAAGATAATAGCATTTCCAGGCAAAAAACCAATAAGAACAAAAATGATCAATGTTTAATAAAGAATAATCATGAGCCAATGATTAATGATCAAATTAAAGAATAGGTGAGCCATTTTAATTATTTGGGAAATGATACTGACTATGATAGGAATTATGATGTTGGTGTTAAGTTAGATAAGTTCCAGATGATCTGTGTGACAATCAACTGTATTTTTAAAAACAAGGTGCGTCCAAATACAAGATTAAAGTTTTACAAAGTTATGGCAGTCCTTTTACTCTTCTATGGATGTGAATTATGGACAACAACCAAGAAACAGGACAGTAAATTATAACCGTTTGAAATGGCGTTCTTAAGAGGAGTTCAAAACTGTTCTAAACTTGACCGTATGAATGAGGCAAATGAGACGAGTTACAAGTTTAACTTGAATGAAACATTAAAAGATTAGAAACAACGCTGGAAAGAATACTTGGCTAGAATGTCAGATTCCAGACTGGTCAAACAAGTCTCGATATACAAACCTATAGGACACAGGTGCGTGGGTAGTCCCAGGAAGAGATGGCTGGAGGATCTTTGAAGGCGGAACAGGCAGCACATTGCCTATGCCGTGTTGTGAAGATGATGACATATTTATTTATAGACAGAATTATCACTGTTGCACACCACTATAGAAAAATTATTCCGATTAGCGCTTTCAAGCTTCTCAGATCATCGTCAGATCGAAAATAACAACAACAACAGAATAAGTAAACTCTTCACACCCCCACCCGCCCCACTGTACACACACACCCCCGCAAACAAACTATAAGTCAAATGTCTCTTCCCAACGTCCGAGCCCTGTCACCCTCGTCTGTACAGTTACATATTTTTCTAGCACATTCCTTGTGTGTGTGTGTGTGTGTGTGCGTGCGCGCGCGCGCATTCTTTTCAAAACGTAACGAAGAAATATTTTATAATATAATTAAGAAGTAAAAGGTAGTGGACGGATAGATAACATTAAGAATTAAATTGCATATATGGATGTTTTTTAAATAAGGGTGCGTGACCGCGCCCAAAATGTGAATGAAAAAGGTTTTACAATGTTAGGTTTGAAAAGAATGTACACGCGCGCGCGCGGAATGTGCTAGAAAAATATGTAACTGTACAGACGGGGGTGACAGGGCTCGGACGTTGGGAAGAGACATTTGACTTATAGCTTGTTTGCGAGGGTGTGTGTGGACAGTGGGGTGGGTGGGGGTGTGAAGAGTTTATTTTATTCTGTTGTTGTTGTTATTTCCGATCTGACGATGAGTTGAGAAGCTTGAAAGCCCTAATCGGAATAATTTTTCTATAGTGGTGTGCAACAGTGATACTTCTGTTTGTGATTATACCACTAACACAAATTTCTTAAATATTTATTTATGTTTATGAACATATGGTATATAAATAATTAAATGAAAATGATTAAAACAGTATCGCGATCGAATTTGTTGCTATTATACAACAAAATGTTTTACAGCCATTTGTCTCAGATTTTCTTTTGCTTTCCACTGCCTGCTGCTGAGCCTTAACATCACTATCAGATCTTTTCGCAATCCAATCAATGTGCTGACACCTTTCGCTCCTGAATTCCTCTTCTTGCTAATGTATCTCTCCATATTTTTATCGTCACACAAAGGAAAATAATTGTTTGGAGATAAGTGGATCGTGTTAGTTACTTATGGACATCTTTTAATTGTAGTCGACAAGAATCTATTTCATTTTCATAAAAAAATAAAATAAAATCCAAAATAAAAAAATTTATTCCGGGAAAGAAAAACCCGGAATATACGGAAATAAAAACCTTTCCAGAAATGCGAAAGTCCGCCATTATAGAACTGTGATCAGGCCGGTAATTATGTATGGAGTGAAACAATTTGCTTTCAAAATTTGGAACCTCTTCTTCCAAATTCTGAACGAAGAATTCTTCGGAAAATTTATGGCCCCAAGAAAACCAAAGATGGGTACAGCCATAGACCCAAAGAAGAGCTGTACAGGGATCTGGAAAATCTGAAAAGGCTTTCCGAAGGAAAAGACTCTGATTCCTTGGACATATGGTTAGGATGGATCCGTCCGGATTAAATAAATAAATTTTCAATTATATTTGGCAACTTTCCAGTCTGAACGGATACACCAAACAATTCAAGGAGGAACTGATGAAACTGGGTATCTCTTTGAACGACTGCGTGGATTGAAATACATACAGACACAAAACTCAAAATCTTAAGGTTCTCTGCGGTGAGAAGAAGACGAGGAAGATGTAAAGATGAAGACAGTGGATAGGAAGGCGGCGCATAGTGTGCGGATGAGGGCTTTGTTCTGCCAAGAGAAGAAAAGGAAATGATATTCGCGTGGTCCACGGCTGGCCTGTTCGCATAAAAAAAATGTAATTCTTCTGAACCATAAAATAATCTCTGTTAATCACACAAATGGTTGAACCTGTAAAAGAAATGAATCAACGGTACCTAAGATTAGTTGGCGTAACAGCCGTTAAATTATTAACAACCTCTATTGCTATAGAACTCCCCAACTAACGTTTCGTGCCAGGTATTATTTCCAACGGTCTTTACTGTTGACGCGCTTACAGCGATTAGAAGCTCTGATTAAATAAATGGTCCGCTGTGTTTCGAGTGTCGGCTGAAGGAACAGTTTTGGGCATGTCTGTCAGTCCGAGTGTCCCATATACTGGTAGACGGTGGAAGTTTCTTAGTTCGTGTGAGCCGTTATTAAGAACTGTTACTCTAACTCAAATACTTCCCTCTTATAAAAACCTAACTTCAGTCAGCGATAAACTTCACTCACTCCTTGTTGTACAACATCGTAATTATGCGATCGTTCCACTGAGTTACGTGATAACCTTGAAGATTATGAGCATAATCGCCAGTACGTTTGATTTATCGATTTTGTGATATTAACGAGTTTCGTTATGTTATGTGTGCATATACAAGAAGCAGCGAGTTGTTTCCGCGAACAAACATTAGCATGATTATTAAACTTTATAATTTTCTCTTGTTATTCGCTGAAGTTTTTATTGCTTAACGACTGTTTCGCGCCCGTTGGATAGAGTACCTCGCGTACATGATACTGAAATATGCAAATTGCTTAAGCATTTCTTAAGCCGCTGCATTAAACGAATAGTAAATTCGTAATTGCTCATTTGCGATAAGTGTTTGATTTAACCGATAGAGCGCGAGAAATAAACATGAACACATTGCTTGCGTAACTGGGAGGAGGAGACGGAATCGCGTCCTTACGGTAGTCAACTCGCCGAGGCCATGCACATCCCCACACCGCTCCAGATTTTATCCTCAGAGTCCATGGTTCCTTCAGCTGTTGTTACCAGTATGTTTATGTTTTGTCCTCATTACTTTACTTTACTTATTTCTGGCAGCTTTTCAGTCAATCAGTAGGCATTCTTCTTCTTTAGTACTACAGCCCAACGTGGGCCCTGGCTTCCAACACCAAACTTCTCCCTTGCGATCTCAGCGTACCCCTCACATCCATTCTTCTGACATCTTCCAGTACATCATCTAACCAGCCTATCCTTATCTAACCAGGTCGACCACTCTTTCTGCTTTTTTATTATACTTGCGCCCTCAGGACTTTCTTTGGCATACGGTGATCATCCATCCCCTCTAGGTGACCTAATCATTGTATTCGTTAAGGCTTTACGAATCATACAATGTCCTCACGCTTCAATAGCTCATCTAGCTCCTGATTATTTCTTATTTTCCATTTGTTATCTTCCATACCGAGCCATAAACACGTTCTACCATCTTTGTTTTAAA
The DNA here is from genome assembly GCA_034769895.1 of Magicicada septendecula. Lineage (NCBI taxonomy): Eukaryota > Metazoa > Arthropoda > Insecta > Hemiptera > Cicadidae > Magicicada > Magicicada septendecula. The sequence goes on along the minus strand of CM068372.1, from coordinate 87,813,980 downwards.
CCTTCTTAGAGTTTCTTGTTCCTTTTTTGCTACTATCTATGTCTTACCTCCATAAGCAACAACCGATCTGATAATTGGGAACAGCCTACAACTTATATACTTTGGTAAGTACCAGTCTTTTATATTTAGGTAACACGCTACTTTTAGCATAATATACATCCTATTTCTTACTTGTATCCCGTCACGTATCGTCGTGTTTATGGACCCTTCATTATATATCATGTTACCCATATAGTTGAACTTATTAACTGGATCATATAAATTGCCCTCTATACATACGTCGTACACATAGCTTCTCCTTTCTGATGCGGAAATTAGTATGTATTTATATTTTTACTAAACTTGTATTGCAACCACTAACACGCAATTATACTTTCCATAAGAGCTTTCAAGCCTCTCGGTTCATCTTCAGATGGAACACAACCTGTTCCATCTGAAGATGAGCCGAGAGGCATGAACGAGCTTATTGAAAGTATAGTTGCTTGTTAGTGGCTGCAATATAAGTTAAGTAAAAATTAGACTTAACCACTAAGTTGTGTTTATCTTTTAATAGCATGTATTTAGTTTTGCTGATACTTACATTCAGTCCCATTCCAGGAATTTTTTATTTAGGTAGTCGTAAACCTCAACCAGCCGTTGCCTTGATCTAGCTAATCAGTAGGAACGGTTGTAGTTTAACCTTCGACTTGTACCGTGACAATACTATCAAACTCCAGAAAGCCAAAGTATTTGGAGGAATTGTGTTGCATCGGAAGCCGGTGATTAATACATTACGCTACGCTGATACTTGGGGCTAGTGAATATGAGCTATAGAGAGCAGTACATTGCCTCTACCTTGTATCAACAGACTACAGATGTAAAATTTAATCTCATCATCATCATGTCTACTCCAAGGAGCAGGCTCTGTTTGGCCTGTTGCGGTTCCCATCTGCTCCTCGGCCTGCCGACGTCTCTCCTTCCAATCGGGAGGTACGCTAAGACTGTTGCTGGTACCCTTTTACGTGACTTGTGGTTTAAATGTTCACACCAACCACTCCTACACTCCTTGTTGCTCTCATTTAAAGACTGGATCCCTAACTCCCTGGTTCTCCTCATTCCGTTTCTTGTCTAGGAGGGAGTAGTCGAGAACACTTCTCAGCACCTATATTTCTGCAGGCTGTAGGGAGGACACCATTCGATCCAAGATCTGTTTGGATGGGGCTTGCCTGAACAAATAAACCTCTTAAAATACTTAGGTTGTGATACCATATTGCTTATGGGTTTGATAGGGATTTTGGAAATAAGGCAACTATGTTATCTGAAACGTGCGGGACGATAAGAAGGACTCCGGGCAGGAATTGTAGACATGAGACGCAACTGAAATTTCACAAGACGATGACGATACCAGCGTTATCGTATGACTGTGAGAGAAAGGTGATTAGACGGAGTGGTGAAACCGTATTCAGTCGTAAAACGTACTTATTACTTCGAGATTTTTTTTTGAATTTTGGATATTCCGAGGGAGTTACACCAGCAATTAGAGCCCGTCAAAAGTGACACGTGTCAGCTTTGTTCAAGGGTGAGCGACGAAAGAAACAAACCTTTCCTTTCCACTTAAACGACATGAAAGCCGTTAAGGGACAATACGCGCTACAACACATGTTGCGACGAACTGGACCATGCGTGGGAGCGCTTGACTCTACAAAATATAACAAAGGAACGTTACCCTTGCATCCGTTCAGTAGCGAGAAAAATATATAGCCATCGCTAAGAGCATTGTTCCAAGCATGTGTGCGACTTACAGAAAAACAATAGCTGGAGCACAGACAATGCAGCATGGGACGAAGAGGCGCCCTGCAATGAACACATATGTTTGCCACCCGTAAGTTCGTTAGAAGTCGATAATAGAGGAAGTCGATAGTGTCTGAACAATACGATAATTCGACACGCTACACCAAAAGGGGCAGATGTGACTTCTGAAGCTAGGTCTTGGTGCAGATTCCAAGAAAGTGGCAACGTCCTGATGACAGCAACTCGTCGTGTCCACGTGGACTACGTAAGACTCAAGTAGAGAAGCCAACCAGCCAATTAGAAAAGAGAATTCAGAAGGAAGTAACTGAAAGGGATGGTGTTGACAGAAGCCGACGACCAGAGAACAAATCCCGAGGAAGAACATCCCTCTCCAAACGGCGCTGGGTGGAGAATTCACCAGAATCATTGATTTTAGACAAGAGGACATAGGGAGGTCCTAATAACCGTCCTATCAGAGATATTTTGGTGGGAAAATGAAGCGATCGTAGGAGCAACAAGAGTGGGAAAGACGAAGGAAATAAAAACTGAATGCACGAGGAGACGCTCTCTCAGTCTTATTAAATTTTTGTCTCAGTACCTCATTCTAGCAGTTACATTTAATTTTCTATCTCAGTATTAGAAAGACTGTTCGGAGATATATTAGAGTGGTGTTCGGACTTAATGGAAGTTCGGAAATAAGACTCAAACCGTCAAGCCGAAACGGTAGTGTTCGCGACGATGTGCGAATAACGGACTTTATAAAACTCTAAGCATTACGCTCATACGATTAATGCTGTAAAAAGTAATAATATACAGTAGTAACATACTTGAACTTTTTCATCAACGAAATGAATCGGTTTATCACATACTAAATTAGTGAGACTACGTTATTTCGTAAAATAAAGTCAAGTGCTAAATGTTTATATACGTCTAATGAACTTGAAAGCAATCTAGACGTTGCGGAAGAGTCGAACACGTAGTTGAAAGACAACTAAGTGCGTGACCGTATCGAACTAACAATCGCATAAATAGACTGACGCGATACGAATAGTCGATGAATCCTTAGTGCAAGTACCGCGACTTAAAACTGTGACGATCTCATAAAACTCATAACGGATGTCGCGAAGTGCGGACTAGTGTTCCGGAACGATGTACGCATAATATTAAAAGTGCGAATTACGAGTGTTTCATGGATTAACATCAACCGTCAGCAAATGGACCCTGATGGACATGCAATGGGAGCGAGACACTACTACGCCATGAGTAACGTACAAAATTAATCACTTATTATAATTACTAGTTTACCGTAGTACCACTGACCTGTCACTTAGAACCAACTGCCTGAGATATATAATATAAAGAGTCAATAAATGATATATTATATAAAGAGTCAATAAAATACGAATCCATAGTTAGGGATAAATAATGTCTTAGAATATTACACACGTATTATTTTATTAGTGTAAGCATATGATTATTTCAATTATGTTTGTGTTTTAATATGTCTGTTGCAGGTATACGATTATTCAAATATGTATATGTCTAATATGTTTTATTGCGAGTATATAAGTATTTCATGTGTGTAAATGTTTAGATGTGTTTTGGAGTAAAATCACTTAGTGCTAATCGCAAGCACACTATATTGATAGTTATTAACGTCACTACGCACGAATAAGTGCATACTTTTGATTGTTACTTTCAATTACTAGAAATGTGTCGTAGAATTTAATTGTCTATTGGAAATATTTGTAGATACTCTTATTATATGATCTTTTTTATGATATGAATACATATAAAATGCTAAATTGTAATAAATGTACTTTAGAATGGATTCGATAGTGTTGGATTAATTTATGTAAGACCTGACTCACAAGATAACTTCTTAATGATAGGATCCACAATTAATGATATTGATTTAACATGATTTAACAAGTACCGTGTTCATAAACATTCTAAGTCTTGAAGTTTTAGTTGGTAGTAAATGCCAAAATTAATTACTTTTGGGTGATAACATTACTAATTACATATTTAATAAATTTGATTGTGATTCATAAATTAAACAGCAATTAATTTATGCAGTCAACTAAATATACACCAACATTAACATAATTATAATCAGACAACAATTAATTAAAATATAATTTATGCAAATGAGACTTGCGTAATCATAACGTTGTATATCACGCTACCAACGTGTGACATAAATATTAACATCGTATATAGCTTCCCAACGGAGGGCAGTGGAAAATCAATCCTAGTAGATAAAAGTAATAAAATTAATCAATCATTGTTAATAATTGATTGAGTAAGAAATCGATGTAACTAATTGACATAAGTTATTTACACTGTAGTCGACAGAAATGAAGTTCATCCTATCTTTAAGAGTTCCGCGAAACGAGACCAAGGTAGAAATGATTTGTTGGGAAGGTGCTCCTCATTTTTTCCTTACCCGAGTGAGTTTACGTTTATCGTAGCCGATGGCACCATCATTTTCTTACACCATTACACAACGTTCTACACGTTTCTCGGCTATCCCAGCAGAGCCAGCTGTAATGATTGTGTGCGTACGTATTGCTACTGTGAGAAGACAGACAATTACGTGACACCCAGCATGGGTCAACAATCGAGGCTGTTCCATATTTCACCGGTCACGCACTGTGTTCAAGGGCGCAATCAATTACGCTCTAGTGTTTTCGAGTAGTGTTGACGCGTATTATAGATTATTCTGGAACACTCGTGCTATCTAGTTAAACAACGACAGCTGTCGCTGAGAGGCCACTTTAAGTGGCGATATATTGAAGTGAGGTTCGAAGTATTGTGGCAAAGGTGTTATTGTGTTATAATTGTGCGGGACTCTATTAGTTGACATTTTTATTGCGTGTGGATAAATTTTGCTCGGATTATTGTACGAATTGATTATAAACAGTATTTGCGGTTTATTAAAGCTGGTGATTAGTGACTTCATTGGTGTCTTTATTTTGTTTTCCACTGTACCATACGACGATCAGTGAGACCGTCGTAACAATATGTTAAGGATAGCAGTCTACGTGTTGTCGATGGTAGCTTTCCAGCATACACCTTGTATACTCCATACCACGTACCCCACTGGATTGACGCGACTGAATATCGTATTGTTGTGGCAAATAGTAAGTGTGAAGACTTGGAAGTCGGTTGGGCAATGGAAATTGAGTGCAGAACTGATTCCAAGATATGAACCCGACAGAGCAAACTTAATGAAAGCGTGTAAAAACTCGAGAGTTTTCGAGCCTAACTTTAAGTGATTAATTAGGAGAATCGTAAATTATTTAGGTTTGATGATGAACTTATGGAAAAACACTATACACAGGACGCAGTGTCGGCCATCGTAGGAGAGATGGGTTGTGGAGTCGGAACAGGTGGCGAGGACTAATCCTTGAAGTTGACGACACGACGACGATGACGATGACAGGTACACCATCCGGTTTCCAGGCCAGAAATATTTTTCTTCTAATATCTAAAATCATTAGTGGATTCCATGATTAGAACACAGCCGTTATTCCCAGATCGAAATTTTACAGTTTAAGTATCAAAATAGAGATATCACCACCATAATTATCATCCTTCAAGCTTGAGACATTTTGACACCTCTACTTAGTCTACATTTGTCAGTCCGGGCTCCGATACTTCTTTTCTCCACTGATCTGTTACGTTGAAAAACGTAAGGCAGTCTTATTGGTTTCATTCTCTTCAAATTAAATATAGCCTACATTTGTGTCTATTTTTATTTATTAACGTCAAATATTTAAATTCGTTGTCCGTTAAATCCATCCGGTTTTCTACTGTGAAAAATTCGAGAAATTAATTACTCTGGAAGAGTTACCAGCCCTTCGCAGAGAATGACATGACAGGATTGCTGTCTTATGGTTTAAGTCTAGCTATCATGCGTACTATCCTCACATGAGGGGTTGCTCCGTCCGCTCATCTCTGGCCGTTAGAGTCTTCACCCTCGTTACCCCGGGCACGGGCCTCCATACAATCCCTGGAAGTTCGGGATAAGATATCCATACGGATCTTTAATGCGAAGGTTTCTCCTTTCCTCCTGCAACCTAAGTCGTTCCCAAATGATGGGCCATCCGCCTTTAGGGATAATTTAGGGGCCTTTAGGGGCCATTAGGGGCCATCCCAAGAGCAAGAGAGTACCCTAACTTCTACCTGCAGTGACAAGTAGAGGAGGGACAGCTTATACCGGCTGTCACTCGGTCTCCAAAGTTGCGTTAGCCGCCCGTAGGCGTTGCCCATCCCCCGCCCCGAAGAGGTGCGGTTGGATATTTCCCTTCATCGAGGAATGAGACCACATGGCAACGCTTCGTTTCAAACTTTGGAATTGACGTTTCTGAGAAGAACGAAGACAGGATCGTTTGTGCAATGAGGATGTTAGAGAAGAGCTACATAAATGATAGAGTATTCTCCATAAATGATAAGATCCAGAGAACGGTTACACCATCTGGACATAATGGAAGATGGACGACTACCTAAGGTTGCATTTCAAGGTTGGTACAAGAGATGTAGGAAGACCGAGAGTGAGATGGAGAGATACTCTGTGATGACGGAACAGGCAAAGCACCTACTCCGTAAGGTGAAGAAGAAGAAGAAGAAGAAGATGATGATGATGATGATGAAATTTAAATTTTTCTGGGTGTCGGTGTTTCTTTTCTTATCCATTTCCTTGTTATCAGTTTTCATTTCATCTACTTGCAGTCTGATGTAATTTCTTTATTCATTATCCGTGTTTGACTGCCATATTTTAATTACTAAACAGACAAGAAACCTTATAAAACTGTAATACTGTCTCCTTCCTAAATTTCTTTTGTAGACACATCCTCGTGATCTCATTTATATAAAGAGTATATTTTCTATTTGATCCGTTTACGTTCTCACAACACAGTTAAATCACAATGTAAAGGTAACAGGTTAATCGCGTTGTTTAAACGTAACTGGATTTGTATGTTATTTCGTTAAAGCAAATACACATTAAAAGCACTTACACATTAATATGTTAAAGCATATTACAAAACTTAAGCTAAATTCAGCTAATTTACACGAAAATCAAGAATATCGGAATTACTGATAACGAATCTGAAATCTTATGTTCGAAAAACAAAATTAGCAACAACAATATACCGCAGCAATTTGTACAATAACTTCTTTGTCCTGTGTTTTTTAATTATAATACACAATAGATTCGTTGCCATGGTGACCGTAATAAAATGTATTCCCATACGTTATAAAATTTATTCAAGGGAAAACGTCTTTGTTCATTACTATTAAATAAAGCAATTGGAAGTGTTTTTATAATAATTATTTATATAAGTAAATAGGAATAAAATAAAATGCACTTTTGTTGCTTAGCAAGTGGAAGTGGCGGCACCTCAAACAGGGGCATAATCTACATAGAATTTTCTTTCGTGGGGGCATGAGATTTTTCGTGCCACATAAGTAATGAAATTGTAACATGAGCAAAACTCATTAATAAATAAACGGTATTAACAAATGTGTTTATGTTGCCCTTTTACGTTGGGCACCAATTAATAATCTCTGCTAAAACTTTTAATTTTAACAAGTATGCTCAGTGAAATTAGGACTTTATTTTTTAAGCACGAATACTCTTGATCACAGGGCAATTAGCCCAGGTAAATTATATTTTTACAGACAAACGCAGTAACTCAATTATATTTCTTTAAATTAATACACAAATTCTTTAACATTTGCTTAACTTGAAACATCCAAAATTATTTGGTTATTTAATTGTTAATTCCAACTTACGCCACTACACCGCGCTGCTGCGCTAGTTCCGTCATTAACCATAAACAAACACACAAGATGGCCGACTGCTTAAATATGAGGCCAGATTTATGTTTAGTTTACAATTAAACCTAAAAGTCAGTGGCGTGGTGTGGATACATAACAGCTGTTGCCGGTTGTGATAGGCCTAAAACAGCCTAAAAGTTAATTCAAATTTTTCCTAGTACCAAGTGTTCTTTTTAGAGTATTTTCTATCTTTCGCTGGCAGAAGAAGAGGGTCCCGGTTCAATGGGATCTGACTCCACTATACTTACACAGAATAAATGAGGACACAGATAATCGAATTAATAATAATCAACACAATCAGAAAAACACATAACTAAACGAACGAAACAAATTGCTGTACGTTGGTTCCGAAACGAACATAGCTGCTACTGAGCGTTTTGCCGGTTTATACAGCGGCAACACATTGGGTGGACGAATGTATCCCCCTCCCGTTTGTACAGTGATAACTACTACCAGGTCAATGACTACACCCAATAAAATATTGCCAATGTCTGAGCCGGCAACACAAGACGTTGCAAGTGCACATCAGTTCGAGACCAATACTATTTTTCTTCAAGTTTCCCTACTAATATTGTTCGGATTTCAAATTATTCAATAAATAAACTATTTATTCTGTGATATAATTAATATGATATTCTTTCGTTTCCAGGACTGTTGTCAGCGGCAACAGCAGTTATATAGACGCCACGCTACTGCTAAAAGTTAATCTTTCTTTTAAACAATTTGAATTTTATTATATGTCATTTTAAAACTACACTTTTACAACACAATAACACATAACGTTTGAATATTTTGCTTTGTTACTTATTTTCACTAGCAAAGTATTTGTGCAGTTTTAACATTGAAAATGTTTATAAGGACGTGTCGTACATTTGCGGCCGATCGCTGGTGCGTGATCGAAAATGGGAACCGGTGAGTTTCCATAGAAACTACTTCTTTGTTGTCAATAACGTAGTACACATATAAAACTTCGCTTATGAATGCGACTACATTTAACTTATAATCCGTACATTGGTAAATGAGGAATGAATTCATTGATTGGTGAATGAACATAAATATAGACTATATATTTTTTAGATTTATTGAAGTATTTTCAATGGCCTTCTCTGTGCATTGCATTTATGCAATGCCTATAAATTTGTTGGTTATAATTTTCTTGGTATTCATTAAAATCAATGTGCGTTTGGACATCTTGTTACGTATTGCCTGGTACATAGTCGTTTATCTTTAATTTGATTTATTCTTTCTTTCTACTATTTCGTTGATTCTTATAATTAGACTTTTTCTTACACGTTTGTAAATCACTTCGTTATTTACTCACTTATTAATTATTTATATGATTATGTTTTAATTTCAATTACTGTTCTTCTATTTATCATTAGCTTCTAAATTATTACTTTTAATCTTTTTCGATCACGCTTCTTGCTAGGAGTATGCTCATCAAAGTTTCAAATAAGAGTGAGTTTTCTTCTTCAGATTGTTGGGTATTACATTATTTCTTATTCTTACCTTGGTATAGTATTACACGATAATGATTTTTAGTTCTTAATGTTGTCGATCATATAGTTTTGTATGTTAAAAACATAATTTAACTAAGTTTTTTTTATGTTAATTACACTTTTTTTGACATTTTACAATTATTGGTCACTTAAACAATATTTTATTCACAGCTGTGGTCAGCAACTTTTGATCCGTCCGGCTAGTCCTTATTTGAGGCAATTTAATAGTGAATATTGTAACAAGACCTGTATATGCGGTTACAAATAAATATTTCTGTACTGTACAAAAATTTTAAAAAAAATTTTAATTTAATTTAAAAAAAAGTTTAAAAAAAAATTTTATGCTTGTTTATTGTTTAAATAATTAATAAATAATTCTTGTTATGTGTTTTCGTCGAAAATTTAAAATTCTGTAAGTTTTTTATGTCAATATATTCACTTCTGGTTAACTGTAAATAAATCTGGAGTTAATCAGATTGTCTCACTTCACTAATCGATTGGCAATTTTCTTCTATGCTCCAGTATATCACTCTCCTTTAGTAATTGTCGTCTTCCAGTAAATGAAAACTCTTATATTAACTTGTGAAATAATTTTAAAACCAGATAATTGAATTATTTTGATTTATTGAAAATTATTCTGAAAATATCGATATTGATATAAAGTTCGACTCTTTCACAGGGATAATCGATTCTCAATAGGCCTACAGGTTATATTATATGAATATTTTCGAATGGTTCTTTTAACGGTTATAATTATAATAGTCTGAGAAGGTGCAAGCATAGAAAGTATAACATTAACAAAATAAACCTTAATAATTAATAAATACACAATTTGATAATAAGATATAATGTTTATAATGCACAATTTTATACCCAATGGTGACTGGATGAAATCATTCAATGTAGGCGCTTTGCATTCTGGGAACCATCATGGCGGCGACTTCGCTAATGCAGTATAACAGCAATGGGGTCGATGGATTTTCTGACAATAAAATTGTCTTCACAACTGCTTTCTGATCTCCGTAATATTGGATAATGTCTATTGTGTTGTTAGAGGTGTCCTGGTTAAGTGTTCTGTGTTCACTGGCTTTAAGGTTTTATATTCGGTGTGTTCACTTTTGTCTGTGTGTGTCGAAAAATCGTGAAGTTCGTTATAATGTGAATTATTAATGTTTGATTGTTTTATGGGTTTATTCCACTTATATTCGGTTAAGTATTGTTTGTTTTCACTGTTTGTGGTGGTGTTGTTCACTGATTTTATGTTTAATATACCAATTTCGGTAACTCTCGGTTGTTCACTGATTTTATGTTTAACCTTCACACGCCATTAAAATATTCGCTATAGGTTCTTAGCGCGAGCTTAAAATCAACCGTTCGCTTCGAATGTTAATTAAGAACTGTTTTACTTCCTTCGTCTCCTGAAATATCTTGCCAAGTTAATATTAGAAAAGTATTGTTTCAAATATTTTTCACTTCCTATTCATGTGATTCAAAGTACATTATACTCTGAATATATTTTGGTTATTGATTACTTTCGTCAACTAGTAATTACATAATTGGTTTCTTTAACTTCTTCTGTTTCACTTGACATACAATAGTCCATATTTATAAAGTTTTTTTGTTAAAATTGCTATATTTCTGTCATTTTGGAAATATAGGCTCAATATCTGTTTCCTGTCCTTGTCCAAAATTTTAGCCATCTTATGTGTTATAAATGTGATTATAATAAATTTCAGATTGATATAAATCTTTACCTTTCCTTAATTTCTTATAAATTTAACAATTGATCATTCTTTTAGTTATAATTCATGAATTTACTATTCCTCCTCTGAAATAGTTAGGTATTACATTTTGAAATTTTTTAATAATTTTATACATCTTTTTATATTATTCTTTTAAAGTATAGTTTCAGTTATAGTAGTTGGTGATTGATTCACCTTATATAAATCTCATTAGTTTACTTGGTTTATTAAACTTCCTTAACCAATTATAATGTTATTTGGCATTCCTTATTTTGGCCTAGATTTTATTATTTTACATATACTGTTTTTCAAATAATGTTATTTCTATACCCCTTATGATTTTCTAAAATTAACACAATATTAAATAAAATTTCCTTATATAACTATTGGTACATGTAGCAATGTATTCATGCTCATAATACAAAAACAATATTGAAAATTAATTATTAGTCCTTAAAGTTAGCCATATTAGTTTGAACTATTTTTAAAAATACATAATAAACATTTTATAAACAAGTATAGTATACATACATAAGCATTTTAGGCTGTATGAACACTATTATACCTAATAAACATTTTTATATCAATAATAATTCTTATTCTATTGCCACTTTGAAATGTGGAAATCATTGGCTTTAAAGACAAACCTAATTAGCCATTTAAATTTTTATTTTTTGTTAAACTTAATTTAATTACAGTCCTTTCTGTTTATATTGTTTATTATATTTTAACCCCCTGTCACAGTAATTATTCCCCCACCTGCTCTCTTTATCATTTACATTGCCAAGAATGTTTTTCGATAAAAATTGGCCTCTTCTATGAAACATTAGAAATATTTTCATAACAATATTTCATGACATGTTATCTCTGTATTTATATAAAATATAAAAGTTATTTAATAGCACATAGTTCAAGTAACAGTTACACCTTTACTTGAAGTTTATTATATTTAAATCACTTGCACTAGTACACTTACACTGTTGGTCCTGACTTATATTTGAGTTCTACAATATTCTAAGACCAAACTTTTAGTTATAATGGACTGTGAAGATTTGTTTATTTTATTATATAATAACTTTAGTTGGTGCACTTCTATTCACACTACTAAATACTTTTGTTTATAATTAATTTACATTTCTATGAGGTTTTGGGGTGTTATACTTTCTTTGGGTGACATTAAAATTTGGTTCGGGGTTTATCATTGTTATTAATAGGTTTATCAATGGGTATTTCTCGTAGTTCTCCCATCCTACATCTTCTTTTCTTCATTTCTTCCTTCTTGGGTTTTCCAAGGTAAGTAGGTTTTATTTTGTCCGTTGGTTGGTTCGGGGTATCTTCTTTATTACCTGCTCCTAACCTACCTGGGTATTCTCCTGATTTTATATTAGTTTCTTTGGATTTAATTTTCTTGATACTTTACTGTTGCATTTTTATTATTTAATTACTTTTTTCCTTTATGGTGGTATTTTTCTTTGAAGTTTAATTATTTTCATTTGAATGTTCTGTTGAGTTATTTGTAATTTAAATGTATTTATGATCATAATGGAATTATTACTTAGTGGATTATCTGTCATGCTACAATATGTCCCCTGGATATGTTACTAGCATATCGCAGGGTAAGACGTATGGTAGGGCCGTCACCTTCAGGCTTAAGGTCCAGCCCGATTTTCTGTCTGGGTGTTCTCCCATAAACTATCTGTCTCACCAGACTAAAGAGACGAGTTTTCCCTGTTAAGATATCCATAAGGATCTTTAATGTAGTGGTTTCTCCTTGCCTCCCACATCCTACGTCGTTGACCAATGGAAAAATTTGTTATACTACCTATATAACTTCACATATAACTTTATGTAACTTCACAAATAATAACTACCTATATTTGTTACAGGCCTGTGATTACTTTATTACATATATGTATTATTTTAATTTCTATTTCATACAAATTATTTTAATGCTTAATAAACTATGATTAACTGAATTTTGAGTATTTACAACATTACATACATAATTTCAAGTTAACCATTTACAGTTTCTACAAACATTAATTATTATTGTAGGCCAGGGAAATAAGACCAAAAAAAGTCTGTGGTTCGAAATAATTAGAGGAAAGCTGGAAATTGTTTTAAATGCTTTGTTTTACTCCTAAATTGAATAGTTTAAGTTTGCCCCAATTTACTACATTTGCGTTACCCGCAATCTCCAAAAAACTGCCAAATTTTCGGTCTTTTTTCAGTTGTTTGCAAATAACTCGCAAAGTACACTTCCTACAGAAAATGTTACATGTTTACAAATTGTAGAGCATTACATTCTGCATCGACTGAGTACCTCAAGATTAAAAATCGATGGAAATAAAGTGCTCAACAGCTGTTTTGAAAAACCGCCTTTTTTCAAGTTGGTGTGAAATACTCGAACGTTTTTTAGTTTTTCGCAAATAACTCGCAAAGTAAGCTTCCTACAGAAAGCGTTACTCCTTTATTAATTGTAGAGCACTAAATTCTGCGTCGATGGAGTACCTCAGCTTTGAAAATCGGTTGAAAATTGGTTACAAAAAGCCAGGTGTTCCCCATGCAATGATATCTGGAACTAGGCCACGATCCTTTACATCATCAATACAACTTGGTCTCGGGGCATTTCTGTTCAAAAAGTACGGATCAAAAGAGCTTATAGATTTGCTAGCGACACTTGGCTTTTGCAGTTCATTCCAAGAGGTCAAACGCTTTGAGGCAGCTTGCTTGCAGCAATCTCCCGACAGAGTTATGAATGATGCTTTCATCCAGATGGCATTTGATAATGCTGATGTCAACGTAGATACCATTGATGGGCTGAATACTTTTCACGCTATGGGTGGTATCCAGTGTGTTGCACCAGGAACTTCAGTTACCCCAGGAAGCCCAATTGAGAAAGTGAAGCACGTTCCAAGTGCTTTAACCGTGGGGGAATTCGGGCACGTTCCTGTGATGACCTTCCAGAGAACAGTGAAGGAGGGCCTGCGTACAATAAAGATAAGTGATCTAAACCAATATGTACTACCTGATACTAACAAACTTTTGCCGAGTGACTTTTTATGGATCTACGACAAGTGGAAAGGGCTAGCTAACATCCGGGGTTGGAATGGGTTCATGGAGGAATTAACCTCTGGTCATTCTTACTCGACATCTCGAGTGATATGCCTGCCATTCGTGAATTCCCCACCTACCAACTTCGATACAATTTATACTGTCCTTAGTACTGCAGCTGAGAAATGAAAGGCATATAATCAAAACTGTTGTTTTGTTACGTTTGACCAGCCACTTTTTATCAAAGCCCGCGACATTGTAGCATCAGTTGGTTCACAGTCTGATGTTGGTGCCGTTATAGTGAGGCTTGGCGGATTTCACTTACTGATGTCTTTTATGGGTGCCGTTGGATTCATAATGGACGGAAGTGGCCTACAAGACTTGTTCAGCTTAGTTTTTGCCGCAGCTTCAACTAAGAAGATGATGACAGGGCATGCTTACTCAAGAGCTCTTCGAGGTCACATACTGGCTCACCTGGCATTGGCCAAATTAATTTTACCAATGGCGGATTTAACAGAAGATGAGCATGCCAAAATACTGGAAGTTCTTCGTGATGTTAACCCAGGCATCCTGGAAAACTTGAGGCGCCAGCTATTGCCACTGGATTGCAGAAGTTCAGAGAAAAATTGGATGAACTCCAGAACAATGGACCTACAGCAAAATTATGGATACAATATTTCAATATGGTGACCCTTGTGAAGAAATTTGTACAAGCTGAAAGAAGTGGAGACTGGCAGTTACATCTCCAAACTATCAAAGGAATGTTGCCGTACTTCCACGCAAGTGGACATTATTTGTACGCCAAGTCTTGCCATTTATATTTACAAGACACGTCACAACTGGAATCAAAACTAACGCCTCAGGAGTATGAACTGCTCATCTCAAAGGGATTCTTCACTATCCGGCGAACTGACTAATTTTGGGCTGGAATATGGTCAGATATGACCACAGAACAGACCCTCATGAGGTCCATGAAGAGTGCAGGCGGTCTAACTCATGGACGAGGAATAACAGACAGTACCCTTACAAAATGGATTGCTACAATGCCTACTTTCATGGACATTTGTCAGGAAATTGAGAAGTTTTGTGGTGTCTCATTTGTTACCACTGAGCAGCATGTTGACTCAAGTGTGTCGAGGATTGCTAGAGATGAGTCTGATGTCCAGAAATTCGTGGAGTGGAATTACCATTCATAATCCATTCCCTGTTGGAAATTGCATTGTTTCTATAAGTACCGGATTAATGGGTGACGAAACAATTAATTGTCATTTAGCTGTCCAGCATCTCTAAAATAATTGGTAACAATTTCAGCGATGTGAAGTTTCAAAGAAAAGAACGAGTGATGCCACTGAAAGGAATACAGTGTACCATCGGAGCTCACAATGAAGATGTACCAGTGAACCCAGATACAATCTTTAGGCGAATTTCATTCCGCAAGAAATCAGGTGAAGAATTAAAGACGTACTTTGGATTCGAATTAGCACCATTTCCTTTGTCACTATTTGACATAATCGGAGTGCGTAAAACACGCAAATCCATCTTTTACGAATTGTACAATCCATTACCAATGGATAGAAACAGTTTTAATAATGCTCTTTACATCATAGATGGAGGTTTCTTATTACCTCGTGTTGTGTGGCAGACAAAAGAGAAATTTTCCTCAATTCTGACTAAATATGTTGAGTATGTAAAGCGGTACTATGGTCAAGAAGCTACAGTTGTTTTTTATGGATACCCGGAGGAGGCCAGCACCAGAAGCATTAAGGCCGCTGAGCGCCTACGCAGAAATAATAAAAACTCCGCTCCAGCTGTTCAGTTTGATGAGAGTATGTCCGCAATCATGTCTAAAGAACGTTTTCTCTCCAGTGAACAGAACAAACGCCGTCTTATCTCTTGCTTGATTGAGAAACTTCAGGCTGAGCAGATTTGTGTCAAGCAGGCTGTTGAGGGTGCTGACACACTCATTGTAAACAGTGCACTCGAGAAGGCTCAGAACTGCGGCTGTGTAGTTTTTGTGGGTGAAGATACCGACCTCCTAGTGCTCTTGACTGCGCTGACTCCTGCTTCCTCTAACTCCTCCAGCCTGTACATGCTAAAGCCAGGGAAAGGAAAACTCCCTAATATACTGTACACCCCAAGAGAATTCAAACACACACAAGCTGTGAAAGAAAATATTTTATTCCTTCATGCTATCAGTGGGTGCGACACCACCTCATCATTTTTCCGGCAAGGGAAACTCAAGTTTGTCAAGCTGCTGGAGAAGGATGAAAGGCTGCAAGAGATTGTGAAGGTTTTCAAAAAAAGTGATGCTACAGCTGATGAAATTGGAAAAGCAGGGCAGCAATTCGTTGCAGCTCTATACGGTGGCAGTTATAACCAATCATTAACCAGCCTGAGGTTTGAACTGTTTGGGAAGTCTCTGATCAAAAAATAATTCAATCTTGCCGCTCTGCCACCTACTGAGGAAGCTGCTCGTCAGCATTCGTTTCGAGCATATTTCCAAATCCAACAGTCGATGGGCCACAACCTTAATCCACTCGATTGGGGTTGGAAGGCTTCGAAATTCGGCCTTTTACCACTAACAACGATTGAGAAAGCAACATCAGAGGAACTTCTCAACTCAGTTTCCTGCGCATGTGCCAAAGGTTGCCGAAGCTGTTGTAGTCGCCGGAAGAGTGGCATGAAATGCACAACCATTTGCAAGAACTGCAAAGGGAACTCTTGCCTTAACTCCGTTACTGACGATGACGACATTCTGCAGAACATCACCAGTAATGAGGATGAAGTAGACGTCGACGTGGATGAGCCTGATGATCCCAATGAAGCTGATCAAGGGTATGATTGTCAAGAAGAGGACTATGAGGACAAGGGCTGTGAGGTCAAGGACTCTGCAGATAAGGACTCTGGTCTGCCGGCCCCCAAACGGCCTAGACGTTGTAATCAATAATTTTTCCAGCATATTTTATTTGAGTAACGTTTATTTGAGTAACTATTGCATACTATTGTACATATCAACTTTTCATCAATTATATCTTTTTTCATACCTGCTGTACTGTTGTTCTGTACATATCCGTTGAACCTATCTGTTGAACAGTTGAACAATTTCATTTGATACCTACATAAAATGAATAGGTACTTTTACAGCATAAAATCGGATATACTACTGAAATTTATTGGGTAGGTATCTAAGACATGGTGGACACCTGGCTTTTTTAAAGCAATTTTCAACCGATTTTCGAAGTTGAGATACTCAATCGACGCAGAATTTAATGCTCTTCAATTAATAAAGGAGTAATGTTTTCTGTAGGAAGCTTACTTTGCGAGTTATTTGCGAAACACTAAAAAAGTTCGAGTATTTCACACCAACTTGAAAAAAGGCGGTTTTTCAAAACAGTTGTTGAGCACTTTATTTCCACCAATTTTTAAACTCAAGGTACTCAATCGACGCAGAATGTAATGCTCTACAAGTTATAAACATGTAACTTTTTCTGTAGAAAGCGTATTTTGCGAGTTATTTGCAAAACACTGAAAATAGTCCGAAAATTTGGCAGTTTTTTGGAGATTGCGGGTAACGCAGACCTAGGAAATTGGGGCAAACTTAAACTATTCAATTTAGGAGTAAAACAAAGCATTTAAAACAATTTCCAGCTTTCCTCTAATTATTTCGAACCGAAAGTCTAATTTTCCTGGCCTATTTATCATTTACAGACTAATATTATTATTATTTCGAAACATTAAAACATTTTTTCAAATTACGCTAACGTCTCAGAAATTTTACAAATCAAATATGATCTAAAAAATTTTTACCTTTTAAATACAACCATTTTACAAGACTCCAAAAATGTATATTGTTTTAATAACATTTATGTAACGTAGCATTTTACATAGTATAATATATAATTAACTATGTTTTAATGAAATTTGATTTTGTTGAAATTCCATAACTTATGTCTGACAAAACCTCATATACATAAGTGTGTGCGCACGCGCGTATGTATGTTTTAGGGAACAAAATTTATTTGATGAGGAATCACAGAAACAAAGATCAACGTTCTCATTTACAAGAACGAATAGCTGAATAGGATGAAAATATTTATGTATAGTCAACTTACAATAGGGCCTGTATATCATTACCTGAGTTGACTTTGAGAGTAAATCTTTCAAAATATCAAAATATTTAATTATTTAATATTTTGTATGTATATGTACAGTGAGTATTTTTCAAAATATGGGGGGGGCGTTCAGCTACACCCTCAAAATAATACGCCCTTCTCCTCAGAACTACTGAAGGCAGAATATTCGTTTAATATTTCAGAATATGGTTTAATATTCACGAGCTGAATTACCTTACCCATGGGGAATTACTCAAACTGTCAAAGTCTGTGGTTAAAACGCACGTCAAGCAAAGACCGGCTCTTGATTTTGCTTTAATTTACGTAATTGTGCGTGCAATAATTGTCCATTGTTGTGAGGCACAGGTATTGTGTAACAGTAGAGAAAGGGAGGCGATTGTAGTCAGTAGTCAGTCAACCATGGTAGAATTCGTACTTGGCAATCGGAGGCAAAAACATTGTCAAGAACACCGGACTATCCGAAAATTAACGATGTGTAAAACTGTTATGATTACCAATACTCTGATCATTAAAATTTCTATTCAAGGACGATATGCCGCGTCAATGAACCTGTCTTCTTGCAACCTCAGTCAGGGGAGGATGATCGTTTTCTGAGGTACACTTATCAATCGCTTTCTGTACGAAATCCCTGTACTATTTTAAACCTATTTTTATGCGTCACGACCATGTAGAGATTTTGTCACAATTGTCTCGCGGCTTCTCGCACCCTATCTTCCATCGACGCTGATCCAAACAGTCCTCTTGCGTGAGGCCATTTGCACTCCTCTAGTAATCAATACTAACATGGGGCGTCTTCAATATCGTTTCTCCAGGATTGTATAGGCCTTTCTTTTTTCTTATATTGGGTGGTGTCCATTCCCTTACCTTTTTTGCCCATCTCTTCCTTGACATTTGCTTTAGGCGTCCGAACTGATTCCACATTTTCAGCTATACCGCTTCTATTAGGGTATGTCTACCCATTCCTGCATTTCTGTCTACGTTCTTAGTTCTGTCCAATTAATTTTGTCTGCAACATCGTCTCCAATAATCCATCTCCATAACACTGATTTTGGATGTATTACTTTTATTCACGCTCCTACAATTCTGCCGCTTATCAGGTTCTAGGTACTGTGATTTTATACATCCTAATCTTATTAGGCTTTACAATTCGGGGTCCGTAGTACGTTATTAAATTGCATTGTAGCCGCTTCTGCTTGTCCCGTTGTTGATTTTATTCCTTGATTGCTATCACCGTCATATGTTAATACTAGCTGGATACCCGTGCTTCGCTACGGTGATTATCAGAAAAAAGAGAATGTAAAATCAGAAAATAGAAATAGGTTATTTGTGAAGCTTAGATAACGGTATTTTGAAACTATGAGATACTTTTTAAGCTATTTAACTCGATCAATTTGAAGATGATCAAGCTTGAAGAGGATCAATTTGATCAAGCTTGATCAATCAAATATTAAAGCTTGAAAATTAATGAGTTGTTAAAAAATGACACTGTATTATTTAGTTAGAGAGGGTAAGCTAAGTTTCTGTTAGAGATTAAGACAGTCTGTTAGATTTATTGTGAGTCTAACAATAAAATAAATGGGCTTAAGCCCTTTGATCACACAACCACTCCTGGTTTTTTGGTCTACGTTAAGCAAGCTAATAACTTGCTTAGCATATAATTTCAGTTGCTCACTCAGATTAAGTGCTCAGGACCTCCCTGTTAACAACATTCCTGGTTTTGCTCTCTGGCTGGAGGATGACCAGGCTGTCAGGTGAACTATTTCTGGATAACGCCACGTACAACTGGCCATGATAGAAACAGTCACTCCTCAGATCCACACCAGCCACTATCAAACTCTGCCCCTGTGCCTTATTGATGGTCATGGCGTAGCACACCTTAACGGGAAACTGCAGACGTTTGAACTGAAAGTGGTAGCCTGATGTGATCAGAGAAATTCGGGGGATGATGCCTGTGAAAATTCCTTACTGAGGCCTGTGAAAATCATGGCTTCGATCAAAGGTTTGTGCAGAAGCCTGTTGCCATTGCACAGTTTCGGAGGGTTTAGGTTGCGCAATAGCATGATTGGAGTGCCAACCTTGAGGTAGAGCACGTGAGGTGGTACTCCTGGTGGGTCAAGAGTATGGTTGAGTCGTTTGTTGGAGTGAGAATAGCTCTTTCCCTCAGCCATGAAGTGCAATCCTCTCTAGCCTGATGAATGTTGGGGTATATTCTGTCACTGAAGCTGATCAGATCTCCCACAACATCGCAGAGGTTACCAGGAATATTTATTCTTCCCTCCTCTTATAAAATCTTGCCATCATCAATATCAAGCAATAAGTTATGAAACTCCTCTCCCCTCAAGTCACGTTGGAGGTGGACACGCATGTTAACTCTCAAGGACAGGAATTTGACATTAGGCCATAAGAGGGATGACTTGAGATAGGCCTTGACTTCATATGCACGTGTCCCCCGTGGCACAACAGGCAAGGTCTGTCTGTAGTCACCAGCCAAAAGCACCGTAACTCCACCTATAAAACGGTTGCGGGCCCTAATGTCCTGGAGCGTCCTGTTCAGAGCCTCAATACCTCCCTTGTCGGCCATGGTGCACTCATCCCACACAATAACTTTGGCTTCTCGAAGCACCTGAGCCATGTCACTCTGCTTAGAGATGTTACAAAGTGCAGAATCAGAATGATTCAGGTTGAGAGGTAACTTGAAGACAGAGTGAGCCGTCCTGCCTCCGTCGATCAAGGTAGCTGCAGTACCTGAGGAAGCAACGGCAACGGCGATGTTCCTTTCGCCCCTAATTGTGGCTAGCAACAGATTGATCAAGAATGTTTTGCCAGTGCCACCAGGAGCGTCAGGAAAGAACAACTGCCCAGGATCAGAAGCAATGATGTGCATGATTTCATCGTAGGCTTTCCTTTGTTATTGATTTAATTTTGGAACACTCACAAAAACTCTTTCGGACAGCTGAACGGTATCCTAAGACAGTTCCCTCAGGTGTTCACGGTTGGCGACAACGGCTGCTTGCTCTCGTGAAGGTGATAGAAAAACGTACTGCAGGAAGGATACAACGAAAAAGGCGGCATTATCAGTGTAGCGGTTTTCGCGTTTTTTCACGGATAGGCGTTAAAGCTTTCAAAACACTTTCTTAGTGAGCACCCAGAAGCCAATAGGAATATTGTAACAGTACATATCTTCACCATTAATTTAACAACAAAAATAAAGAATGAAACACTCATAAACTAACACCAGAACTCCTAAAAGAGGAATGATAAATGAATAACTGTGTACTAAATGTAATATCCGGTTCAAGAACTAAGTAAAACAAGTAATATAATTAACTCAGCAAACGAAGAATAATAAATAGTGATGAAGAAAAAATATAGAAGACAACATAATAATGTGATTAACCAAATGACCCAATAGATATGGTAAGTGAGAGGACAAAACTAACGTATAATCACAATCAGCATTAACAAGAGACTGAAGAGAATATAAATAAACACAAGTAAAGTAACGAGCAAAGAAGAATTAACAAATATGTCATATAATGTGCCTATAATAGGTACTAATAGAGAATTGTAACACTAAATTTTTTTTTGAAAATTTGGGATTGACGTAGACACACAAGGGCAGGCGTTGTCTGTCACAGCATTGATGAATGTGTACGCTAGTAGCGACAGTCGTTCAAAGAAATGGGTTGACAGACAACTGATCTACGCCTTGCTCGACATGAACGAAGAACAATAAGTGTAGCCGAAGCGAATTAGAGTAGAGCGTACTGCATTGTTTCGAGCGAAAGTGTAACAAAGAAACGGACCAGCACATGGCTTACTTAGAAAATACTCTGTACACAGTCGATCGTATTGTTAGTGATACATATACGGGACAATACGACGACACAGCTTAAAAGGGTATACGAGGACTCAAGGAATAGAACAACTGAGAAGAGTACGAAACAAAGAATTAACGAGGTCACACACAGCTGTAATCCATGTAACACTTAAAAAGGACTACAGCTTGCTAGCAGAAAGGATGTAGCGAGAAAACACGAGTACAATACCACGATTCGACACGCTGGAAGTAGAGAGGTGTCAAGGAGATGAAAAATTATTGCCTGTACAGTAAGACGACTGAAAGGATTGATTGACAGGCGGGGCTATTGCTTTTTCATGGAATCGCGTAGGAGTTTAGCCAGAGTTTGGGGGTGACTAGGTGAACTAGTGTCGACCTATAGGAAGCCGAGGATTGACAAAGGTTGGACATCTAGACTAAGTCTCCATGGTGATGAAACCAGAGAACGAATCATCTGAAGGTGGTGGAAACGACTCAAGACGTTGGGTGGAGTTTTCTCCGGAATTCGAGATGTTGGGAGGAGAATTATCTGGAACTTAGGACCAGAAGCCAATAAGATACGACTACAGGGGTTGGACAGAAAAGTAGGAAGTAGCTTGGTGGGAACGAAGATTATAAAAGATAGTGTTCGCCACGAGGAGCTTCTTCTTAAGTCTTCTTAAGCATCATATCTTATATCTTATATCTTATGTCTTAGTTTCTCAGTATCATAGTTGTAAACTCAGTGTTACAATTCGTGCTTCGAATACTAGTAGACTTTCTTTTGTGAAGAACACTTTAATTACCGTTATGTAATTTAGTAACGTGAAGTGGTATACGAGTTATTATTCAATGTGAATAGAGTGAACTAAAATTCTCTATATCGACATTTTATCAGTGACTTTACAAGTAGACTTAGAATCTTAACAAATACTGTATTGTACGGACGTTTTGTTTTAAACGTAGACAATTTATAAGTGTATTATTCGGTATAACATTAACCGATGAACTGTAGACTCAGTGCTATGAACGATTTGTAAACGGAGTCGAGGTGATATTCGTATATAAACAAGGACAATGTATGCGATGTTTGTATGAACTATATATAAACAGTACAATGTCGATAGATATAATTATCTTGAATGCGGGAGCTTTTAATACAAATAAGTAAATTATAAGCGACTCGTAGTATGAACAATCTGATCTTTGCGTGAGAATTTGGTGACGTAATAACGCAGGAGTGCGGGACGGATGTGACGGACGTGGAAACGACCGTATTCTGATCAACCACAGTTTAAACACCAACCGACAACGGCAGCGCTGGAACGAGGATGGGATCTTCAGAGGATAGCCGACGCACTGTGGATATTCAAATACCAAGTAAAATTTAATATATTATTTTAACGTAAAAAAAACCACTGACCTGTAACTCATAAAGAAGCCAGCTTGAGATAAGCATAAGTCTTAGTAGAGAATTCAATTTAGTAAACCTATTAATCAAAGCGGACCATAATCTGGGGTATGAACGCATTAAACGTAAAAAATGTGTAGAAGTAGAAGTAGCAATAATATGAATTTTATGATGTGTATTTTATGTATGTGTTCTATTTCAGGATATATCTCCAACTAAGGAGGGAATTGTTTGTTTTATGTATCATTTGGAGGAATATATGTATTTTGTATGTGTAATGTTGGATAATAAGTGCATGATTATAATAAACATGTATGAGAACCCAGATCCGCATAACTTTGTATTATTTGATACACCTTTTGATAATTAAGATCACTTGCAATTTTGAGGATTGATGATTCTATTTAATACTCAATTGGAATACTTAATTAGTAGTGGCTAAATTGTGCATAAATCTGCAAAAGTATTTATAGTTATATATGTCGCCCAACACCTGGCAGGGGCGATTGATTTTACATTTGTCGTTACGAATTAATAAACAATCAATTAATTGCTCATTGTTAATTAAATGATTATGCATATATCAGCATAATAAATTTGCATTTTAACACAATAAAATTTCTCAGTTTAATTAATTAATTTTGTCAATTAAATAATTAATCATATTAATCATCATATTAATTAATAATAATGCATAAATTTGCATTATATAACATGGCGCCCAATGCGAAGCGTGAGTAATTTGATTCAATAATTAATTCAAATTCATTTCACCAAAGGCTGAGTGCAGGCAGTGGTGTAGTATATAAGTACGTTAAGAGTAGAGTAAACTAGTGAAAGTAGTTAGCTTGAATGATAACACGGAGTAGAGCGAGAATGGCGGACAATTCCGACAGTATCGATTTTGATATTAACAACCAATTAGGCATGGTAGGATCAGAGGAAGACACAACAATTACCCAGGACAGTAGTACCGAGGTCGATGAGACCAGGGCGCGGGGACAAATGTCACAACCCCGAGAGAATGACTTTCAGATGCTGATGGATTTCATCAAGCAGTAATTCGAGAAACAAGATGAGAAATCAGATAAGCAGAAGGAAGAAATCAACGAGAGATTAGATAAACAAGCAGAACAGTTCGGACAGCTAAACAACGAACTGCGGGAGCACAACAAGGAATGGGAGAAAAAATTTAACGAATTACAAGAGAAAGCGGAGAGTGCAGTGAAGGAGCTGAGTGACGAACTCAAAGGACAGACTGCGGAGAATAAAAGATTACGTGAAGTAGATCGTCAAGAATGGCAGGGGGCGATCACTAACACCTTGACGAGAATGGAGAAGATGGACAGTAAAGTCGACTCACATATCAAAGACGCTGGTAAGAAGAACGAAGAATTGAAGAAAGAAATACAAAAGAGTTTGAAACTACAACATAAGGAACATGGAGAGATGATCAACACGCTCAAACAGAAAATTGTGGAAGTAGACGGGAGACAGCGGTCTACAGAAGAAACCGACAGAGAGAGAGTCACGCGACTGGAAGAATTGAAAGGTCATTTAGCTAAAATGAAAGAAAATCAGGAGAGATTTGCAACTGCAATTAGCAGGCGTCGAAGGTATACCAGGAAATCGTATAAACGGAACGCCACATAATGAATTAAAATACAATGGAAGCGACAAATACCCCATGGAGTTTCTAAAAGAATTATCAGAATTTCAAGAGCAGGACTACCCGAGTGACAACATTAAGTGGATCGGAAGACATTTAGAAGCTGATGCAGAGGTCTGGTGGAGGGTAATCCGCAACCAGGTCAGCAACTTCGAAGAATTCAAGGAAGCATTTATCCAGAAGTATTGGGGGCAGGAAAAACAAGACACGATACGTGATAACCTGGAGTTCGGCCGATACAACTGGCGCAGCGGACTAAATCCAGTACAATATATGGAGAGGCTTTTACTTGAAAGTAGACAATTAACACCGGCCATAACTGACTGGCAACTAATCAAAAAAATCGCCCGGCATTATGGACGAGAAATTGAAGTGGTAGTAGTGACGCGGGGCGGCAATACGATACAAAATTTTGAATCTTTAATATTAGAATACTCAAACATTCAAAACCGCCGGAACAGAGATTTTGGTTACGCACCGAATCAGGAGAAAGTGGTTCCAAGAGGGGGTGAGACGACACCGAGTAGCACCGTTACACAAAACAAAGGATTTTCGCCGAGACCAGGGTGGGTAGAGAGAGACGGTAAAAAGCCATTTGTCGAACCCATCGACTGACAGCAAGTAAATACTATTGAGTTTACAAACAACAAAGCATCGACCTCGTCTGCAGGAAGGATAGAGGTTGGAAAAGAAAAAAAAAATTAAAACGTCTACGAAGGGGGATAGCCGCTGCGACAACGCAAACGCAACATGACAGAATGAACTTACTACTACCTGATTTACGACATGACTTGTTATGTGACGACAAAGAAGAGAGTATTCAACGCATGTTGAAATGTCCCGAAATTACTATTAAGTTTAACGGAAATATCACGGTCTCAGCGCGGTAATATCATTATAATATCACTAGTCGATACTGGTAGCGCGGTAAATGGACTATCTCAAACGTGGTATCAACAAAACAAACAACACCTGATACTTTATGAGGAATTACCGATGACCAATACATTAATCGTAAGCGCTGTAGGTAAAAAGTCAAAATTAATTAGAAAACAGATAATATGTTATATTTATATTAATGAGGTTAAGATGGAGTGCGTATTTTTAATTATTCCAGAATTAGTGAGACCATGTATTTTAGGCATAAGTTTCCTCCAGGAAGAAGGATGTGTTATTGATGTTAACAAGGGGATCGTCGAGTTCAAGGATAAAACGGGTGAGCGGGAGCTGGTGGTGCCTATCATGCACATGGAGATGGTAGAAGAAGAGGAAGATGAAGTCATCGAACGAAAGATAAATGACAAGATCGATAGTATCGAGTGCACAGATAAAGAAGCATTACAGGAGCTCAAGGACATCCTGATGAGAAACAAGAGTTTATTGAGAGAGCGCCCGGGGAGAATGAAGTGTTACGAACACGAGTTTAGAGTAACCGATCAAACACCGTACTTTCAGCGAGGATGGCCAGTGCCAATAGCTTATAAGGAAAAGGTAGACACGGATATTGAAAAGATGGTGAGATATGGGGTCATCGAGCGATGTAATAGCCCATATGTCAACCCGCTGGTGACTGTTATCAAGAAAGACGGGAGAGTTAGGCTGTGCCTAGACGCTAGAAAGGTAAATAGTGTGACGGTACCTGACTACGAAGAAATACCAATCCAACCAAATCCGGTACCTAACAATCCAAGAAATATTAGCAAAGTTCGGGGAGATGCGATACTTATTGACGGTTGATCTGACCAGTAGCTTCCGGCAAGTTCCATTAAAAAATTCATGCCGAGATTACACTGCATTCATCTACGATGGAAAGTGCTACCTTTTCACCATAACACCATTCGGACTCAGCACCAGTTCAGCAGCGTTGACTCGAGGTCTGGACAGGGTACTGGACGACGATGTAAAGAGGAACACCATAATTTATGTGGATGATTGTTTATGCTACTCTGACAACATCAAAACTTATTTATTGCATTTAGAATTATTATTATCAAACCTACGTAGAGCGAATCTTACGATTAATCTAGAAAAATCTCAGTTCTTCCGGCAAGAGATATCCTATTTAGGTTATCGCCTAACAACAAATGGGATACTCGCGACGGACGAAAAAATTGATGCGATCAGAAATTTCCCTACGCCACGGAATCAGAAACAATTGAAGGGATTCCTCGGATTAACCAATTTTTATAACCGTTTCACAGACCAGACGACACAACCATTGTTAGAGTTATTAAAGAAGGAAAAGAAATTCAAATGGACATCGGAATTAGGAGAATGTTTCCAGAATGTAAAGGATTTGTTTATTGAGTCTGTAATATTGAAATTTCCACGAATTAATCAACGATATTACATGCAGTGTGACGCGAGCGATTTCGCATACGTCGGACAATTGTATCAATTAGACGACTGTGGGAAGATCGGCGTCATCGCGTTTACCAGCAAAACATTTAAGGGAGCTGAGCGAAACTATTATACCACAGAGAAGGAATTGCTGTGTATAGTGAGATATTTGGAAAAATTCTGCATCTATGTACTGGCGCAACCGTTGACAATTATCACAGATAATAAGGCACTCACCTTCATGAATAAATGTCATTTAAATAATTCAAGGATTACTCGATGGATTTTAAGCATTCAGGAGTACAAATTTGATATTGTACACTGCAAGGGCAAAGAGAATATTTTCGCTGATACGTTGAGTAGAAACCCGGAGGATGTGACGGAAGGAGAAACATTCAAGGACAGCTGCGAATATATAATGAACCACATTGTAATCAAGATGAATAGAGAGGTTAGTAAAATGCTAAGGGAAATAAATAAATACCAAATAAATGATGAGAAATTGAAATGTATTATTGATAGGTTAGAGAACGACGATGGTAAAAACGACTTAAACAAATTTTATAAATGCAGTAACAATAAGTTATACAGAAAATGGAAAGGACAATGGAGGTTATATTTACCGATAGGGACGTCTGACAAGGTAATTGCCGAAATCCACCAAATGTATGGGCACCTTGGAACAAAGAAATGTACCAAGATGATCCAGGAGCATTTCACCATGGACCAATTGGCTAAGAAGGTAAATGCATATATACGAATGTGCGACATGTGCCAACGGTATAAGGACACGCAAAATAAAAATTTGTTCGGTGGTACGCGACCGATAACACCAAAGGAAAGGGTGATTTATGCAGCGGAGATTTTTACGGACCCTTTGTGACGATTTAAAAATTATTTAAATAGCACAAATTAAATTTTTTGTTCTTATTACAAGTGAGAGTATTATCCACCCCTTATCTGTACCTAGATTCCTGTATCAACGTGCAAATTGTCCAGTTCGAACACGCAAAGTACGATGTTAATAAGCGAAAAATAATAATTCTTTTAATTAAATAAAAGACGTATTAATAATAA
Organism: Magicicada septendecula; assembly: GCA_034769895.1. Classification (NCBI taxonomy): domain Eukaryota; kingdom Metazoa; phylum Arthropoda; class Insecta; order Hemiptera; family Cicadidae; genus Magicicada; species Magicicada septendecula. Next base: position 87,785,618 of record CM068372.1, on the reverse strand, counting down.
AGGAAATATCTAACTCATAACTGAAAGGTTGCATAATTTATTACCAGTTAATCAATGAACAATTAACAATACTAAAAGAACGAACTACTTTTCTCAGCGCGTAAACCGCGCCAGCTTACAGACTCCCTGCCGCTAAATAACCCTCAGTCGCCGGAGAAACTTCGACATGTAAGCAGGTCAAAAATGTGTTGTAAAGTTATATTTAGGTGTATACCGCTAAACAACGATACAACCAGACGTTAGTTGTTATAATTGATTTAATCCAATGTAGCGTTGGAAAATAACTAAAAAACTAGTAATGTAGTGCGTGAAGCAAATATTGGTAATATATAAAAAAAAAACTTAGCTGACACATCTCTTTACAAACAGTAAGTGGTAAGATATGTTCCTTACCATATTAAAGTAAACATCAGTGCTGTTAAAATAAGAACAATTAAAATGTAAAATGTGAACAACCAACTCCAGAAGAAGAAAGTTACAACAACAACCGTATGAACTTCAAGTAGCAGAATCCAATCGACCTAGACTACAATTCGGAAACAATCAACTAAATGGAGGATCCAGAGGAACAACGAACCACACCCAAGAAGACTACTGAAGAAGACCATCACGAACACCCACAGCAAACTCACGTTCTATTCAGGTGATATTAAATCATAACATTTGTGTATAACTTGTTTTTAAAAAAACCGAAACAGAAAGAACAGTAAAGTTTCTTGTAAAGACTTTTAAATAACTTAAAGATTAACATATAAATATTTGTAATTTCTGTAATGATATAGTAATAACCTGATGATCATTATTCTGAAAATTACACCGGACTATTCTTCAAATAGTTTGGATGTTGTTGTGATATATTAGAATATTGCAAAGTTAAGACCCGGATCCGTGGTACTTGAAATAATACATAGCTGAATGATTTTGAGATAAAAAGAGTAAGAATAAAAATTTTAAAGAATATTTAATGCAGAAGTTATAAGAATTTTTCTTTTAAAAGTAAAGTAAAGTAAAGTAAAGTAAAGTAAAGTAAAGTAAAGTAAGTAAAAAATTAAAGGATGAACATTAAAGCTATTACTTTTATACTTAGTTAAAATACACGAATAAAGAGATGTTTTCGCTAATACCCAGAGAGTGAATAAATTTATGTAACCCTTGAGTAATTCCTGATATATACATTGTCATAATTTGTTGGTAAGTAAATTTTGCTAACTACGGCAGCTAGTTTAATTAACAGCGAACAATTGAACTGGTTCCCGATGTTCCACTGGCGCCACTCTGCTCTTTTGTAAAAAAAAAAATTAATTGACAATAATTGTATACGACGTGATAATTAATTAACAGTAACTTTGTAGAATATATAAATTTATTCACTCTGAAATCGTGAACAAATAAATAAATAAAGTTTTAATTAAGAAATAATAATATTAGTATTAGGATATTGCCGTAATAAACAAGTTCTAGCTGGTAAAAATATTCCATTTTAAACCTGTCGGTATTTACAGGCTATTTCATGTTAAATACGTGTCGAGAAATGTACGATCTCCCCCTTGTACACAAGTAAGTTGTTTGTATGGGATTCCCTCGCGGACATAACAGACAGTCCAGAACAGGAAAGAATCGTGTTTGAGATTGTCCGAATCACCCTCCTTTATTAAACCACCACTACGTAAACAATAAGACTCCCCAAACAGCTGATCCATTGTGCTATTATAAATGCAATGAACTCTTCGTGTGTGAAATTTCTCTCCACTATAAAATAATATTATCATTTTGTCTTGACTGATAATTGCTAGCAGTACAGAAAATTGAATTGATTTGAGATAATTTTAATTTGATTAATTAGTATAAGATTCTATGTGTAGTAATAGATATATATGTGTGTGTGTTTAAATGAATTCAAATTTTATGAGTGTTTAAAGTAGATGATATAAGATTTGTCGTACGTAATAATTAGTTTATTTAAAGGTCATTATTACCACAACAATGGCTCAATTTAACCCTGACTTGTTGTTGAAGGACGAAGTAAGCTATGAAGCTTTGTTACGCGGTCTCCCATACGCAAATGTAACGGTCGCGGAACTGCGCAAAACATTACGTGAAAATAGACCAGACAAACCCTCACTGTTAAATCGTTTAAGTGTATTAGACTTCGAAAGTGAAAAGGAAACATGCTATCACAAATATACGGAACTTACCTCCATCGCACAAACCCTGAAAAATGAAAAATCCCCCGCTGTAATTTTACGAACCACTCAAAGAATCGAACATCTGACCCGCCGCATCACCAATTTGTTGAATTGGCCCGGTGATAAAGTTACTCCACCGGACGCGCAAAAATTCGCAGAAGAAGCATTACAACAATTACCCGAGATAATGCGCGAATTACGTCGAAGGTCCGAATCGTTTAGATTAGAAGAGATCGAAGAAGCAATGACGAAACTAAATATTTCCCCAGCACTATCTCCTACTCAAGAACAGCAAACCGGTGCTGTAAACTTTCAGGAATATAATATAGATCCCGTTAAGGAACGGTTAACCGATAGACAAGTAAATATCCAACCCGTAAACGTCACGTTACTTCCAAATGAACTAGAGAATATGACTAGTACCTACGATTTACCTCCTCGCTTACCGACGAATCAATCTGCGGAAAAACCTAGAATGACGACTCAATTAAATCTAACTACCGAGCTTTATGGAAAAATAACTCACCCCGTAGAACGTATTTTATCTGAGATACCAACCACTGATGGGCTGAATATTACAAAACTCCTAGATTTTATCAAGCACCTTTTACAAATAAAGGATCTACGCCAATCAAGAGATGACCAAATTTTACAAGTAATTCTACCTAAATGTAGATCTCCTTTAAAAGATCGTGTGTTAGAATCTCTAAGGTATAATCACCCTGTAGAAGAACTTCATACCACCCTGATAAGACACTTCATTCCCACCGGTATCTACGAAGAATTGAAGCGGAACCTAGTACTTCGTGTACAAGGAGCTTACGAGAGATAAGCTCATTATATATCTGAAATAAGGGAATCGGCCTTATTGCTACAAGTTAAATGGAGTGAACAACAGCTAGTAGACACTATCTTAGTAGGACTGTCTCCTCGAGGAGCGTTCTCGCCTAGCACTCATGAAGAGACCAACCACTTTCACAGAACTAGAACTGTGTTGTATACATTCGTCCAACGTCTGGTATTCTGACCAAAACAGACGCGTTTTTATGTCCTAGACTCAACGCAGAGATTCATTCCTACCTCTACCCATTGGGACTGATACTCGAACTTACCGCGATAAGCGATTCGTAAGAACATCAAAAACCCAAAGCTACCCCAATACTTCAAACTTTCTACAAAAACCCCGACAACATGCAAGCAATGTAAATGAGGAAAGAAGATGTTATAACTGTGGAAAGTCCGGCCACATTAGCAAGAATTGTAAACAAAAGCGGTACCAACAGAAAACCGACCAGTCAAAAAACATGTGAAGCGGGAAGAACAAAAATCCTACGTCTTCCGCACCATCAGAAGGAAAGGTATAAACACTAATAATTCTAAAGTAAAAATAAATAGAAATAAACGTATAGACCCTTACTTAACAAGATTTATTGAAAAGTGCAACTCTATTGGTACATGCAAAACAAGTATATGCCAATTACCCTACATACAGATCGACCTTGGAACAACGAATATCCTTGGTTTAATCGATTCAGGATCTACACGTAGTATAATCAGTCAACAGCTAGCCAGCGTATTAGCTATCATAATCTTATTAAACGTAACCAAAACGTGAACGTAAAGTGTGCCACCGCAAATAAGCAAAACCTAAATATATCGAGCAGTATTACGGTGAAATTAAAAATAAAGAATTTTACTTGGTATGTTCCCCTACTCGTAGCTGAAGTGTTAGGACAAAACTTAATACTAGGCGCTGACTTTATAAGTAAAACTGGCTTAATCATTGACATATACGCAAAACAATATTTCTTCAGATTTGATCGTACTCGAAAATATCAGTTCGACTCCGAGCTAAGTAACAACGCGAATTGAGAAACATCAACTATTCAGTTAGACCATCATGAATCTAGGTTGAGTCATTTAAAAGGAAATGAGCGACAAAGAATTCAAAAGTTAATAAGGGAATTTTCTACTGTACTCACACCCAAGTTAGGATTAACCCACTTAATCGAATACAAAATAAATCTAAGTGACAACAAGGTAATACGTCTTCACCCATACAAATTATCACCGCCCAAGATGGAAATAATGAGAAACCAAATCAACAAATTCCTAGAGCAACACGTCATAGAACCGTCAACTTCTCCATACTCATCACCTGCATTCCTAGTACCAAAAGGAACTGACAAACATAGACTAGTCGTGGACTATAGACAGCTGAATAAGAATATAGAATTTGAATCGATTCCCCTGCCCGACATTCACAGCGCGTTCCACTATTTACCAAAGCGAAAATCTTCACCATAATGGATCTCAACCAGGCATTCCACCAAGTTCCACTAGCTGAGGAATCAAAACATCTAACTGCGTTTGCTGTCCCATTTAATCTATATCAATTTACTAGAGTACCATTCGGTATATCACAAGGAAGTTCAGTATGTAGTAGACTGTTAGAAAAAATATTCCATGACGTTAAATTTAAATTCGTATATCACTATCTTGACGACATAGTAGTATATAGTGAATCGATGGATCAACATATTGATCACTTGCGTGAAGTATTATCAAGGTTAAAGAAAGCTGGACTAACGGTAAACCCTAGTAAAGTTAATTTCGCAGTAAAACAATTCTCTTTCTTAGATCATATAGTATCGGCCGAAGGTAAGGTTAGCATCGATCCCGAACGTACGCGCGCAATCCGAGAATTTTTACCACCTAGAGACACCAAAGGTATAGCTCGATTTTTAGGTATGATCAATTACTTCCACAAGTACATACCCCACCTAGCGGATATAGCAGCCCCATTAAATGCATTAAGAAAGAAAGGAGCGAAATTCGAGTGAACTACTCGACATCAAGCCGCTTTTGAAACACTCAAAGAAAGCATAATATCCCCACCGGTATTGCAGTTAGCAGATTTCAGTAAACCATTTGTCGTACAGACCGACAGTTCTAGTGTAGCATTGGGAGCCGTAATATACCAAGAAATCAATAATACTAGACTCCCGATCAGCTATGCATCACGTACATTGACGGAGCAAGAAAGGAAGTTCTCAGCCTATGAACTTGAATGTTTAGCTGTAGTATTCGCCTTCGAAAAATTCAAACCATTTTTGGAACACATGAATTTCTACTAGAAACCGACAATCAAGCTTTGTCATTGTTATTGAACCATCCAAAACAGTTAGGTCGTATCGGAAGATGGGTGTTAAGATTAAATTGCTACAAGTTCAAAGTACAACATATTCGTGGTACTCAAAATGTAGTAGCCGATACACTATCTCGCATGTTCCAACTACCCAATACCAGACCTAGCGAAGACAATGTTGAAACCACTACTGTTAATACGCTAATCACTAACTTCCCCCTTGCATTTAAGGATATCACCAACAACAAGATCCGAAATTGTGTAAAATAATAGAACAAATAGATAAAGAAAATTATTCTGACAAATATACCTTGAGTAAACGAGTACTTTGTTTTAAAAAGGCTAACGGAAAATCACTGAGAATAATCGCCCCGGAAATAATTAAACCTATGCTAATGGAATACTACCACTCATCAACCATTGGAGCTCATATGGGAATTAGGAAAACTATACATCGTATTCGCAAGGAATACCATTGGGAAAACATGAACAGTGAAATAACAAAGTTCGTGAAACAACGCGAAATCTGTGCCCTGAGCAAGCCAGCACGAATCAGTCAAGTCGGAAAATTAATCTCAGAAATCCCCACAACACCCTTCTCAAAGATATACATAGACTATTCTGGACCTTATCCCCGTTCTAAGTCCGGAAATACTATGCTATTAATTTGCGTGGACTCCTTCACTAAATTCGTATGGATGTATCCTATGAGACGTGCCTTAGCATCTACGACAATAAAGATTCTACAAGAGAGACTATTTAAAGATTATGGTACACCAGTACACCTAGTATCTGACAATGGACCTCAGTTTAAATCGAAAGAATTCAATGACATGTGTTTTAAATTAGGAATAAATCATATTACAGTGACAGAGTACCGACCGCAAGGAAACCTAGCAGAGAGATACTTGCGAAACCTAAAATCAGTCTTAATATCTTATCACGCTAAAGACCAGACAGCGTGGGATCAAAATCTATCATGGATACAATTTGCCTTCAACTCAGGGTATCATGAAGGACATAAATCAACACCATTTGATTTACTGTACAAGTGTAAACCGAACCACCCGTTAACCACAAAGTGGAAAATTCATGAGTTATTGCCCCGCGAAATAAATGGGAATAACATAAGGAAAATATGGAACGAAGCTCGCGCAAATTTGAAAGCGAATTTACACAAATCGCGGAAATATCATGAGCAGAATAATAGGAAAATAAAGTACAAAGTAGGTGATTTAGTGGTGTATAAAACTCACCCTACGAGTAAAGCCGTTGATAGGACCACTTCCAAACTATCATACGAATGGTGTGACCCCTACAAGATTCACAAGTTCATCACCCCCGTAACAGTAGCGCTGTATAAACCCAATACATAAAATTACGTTCGCAGAAGCCATGTGTCTCAAATAAAAAAATTGTTTTCGTGTAAAAATAAAGAAGCACGACTACGAGAAAGATAGTTAACCAAGAATACTACTTAAGCATTAAGAGTAAAATATGTTGTATATACTTATACAGGAATATAATAAGATTTTGCAACATCCTATATCGTAATTGAGTATAAACTCAAACACCTCGTACGAATACTAGCGAGGCCTGATCAACCTTAGCTAATGTCCTGCGAGAATGAAATAAAGAATGAGAAGTCAGCTGACGAACAACAAACCTCTAGCGCAGTAAACTAAAAGTAATTCGATTGTTATTACAATACGTTATTATTATTAGTATTCTACTCATGAGTATAACTCCGTAAAACGAGTGAAGAAATAAAAAAAAAAAACCGGTAGTAGATGTAAGACTTAAATATAAGGTAGATTTATGTATATGTGTATTTAATGTGTAGTAGACGTATTAGATTTTAAATATTTTGTATAAGATGTAAGATAATCAATTGATGGATAGAAATCATCTGAGGGAAAGAAATTTCAGCACGAAGTTCCGTGCCCAAATGTAATTGTATTTCTTAGGTTTTCATTTAATACCCCGTCGCCCCGTCCTCATCTTTAAGTGCAGGAGGATGTGACGATTTAAAAATTATTTAAATAGCACAAATTAAATTTTTTGTTCTTATTACAAGTCAGAGTATTATCCACCCCTTATCTGTACCTAAATTCCTGTATCAACGTGCAAATTGTCCAGTACGAATACGCAAAGTACGATGTTATTAAGTGAAAAATAATAATTCTTTTAATTAAATAAAAGACGTATTAATAATAAAGGAAATATCTAACTCATAACTGAAAGGTTGCATAATTTATTACTAGTTAATTAATGAACAATTAATAATACTAAAAGAACGAACTACTTTTCTCAGCGCGTAAACCGCGCCAGCTTACAGACTCCCTGCCGCTAAACAACCCTCAGTCGCCGGAGAAACTTCGACATGTAAGCAGGTCAAAAATGTGTTGTAAAGTTACATTTAGGTGTATACCGCTAAACAACGATACAATCAGACGTTAGTTGTTATAATTGATTTAATCCGATGTAGCGTTGGAAAATAACTAAAAAACTAGTAATATAGTGCGTGAAGCAAATATTGGTAATATATAAAAAAAAAACTTAGCTGACACATCTCTTTACAAACAGTAAGTGGTAAGATATGTTCCTTACAATATTAAAGTAAACATCAGTGCTGCTTAAATAAGAACAATTAAAATGTAAAATGTGAACAACCAACTCCAGAAGAAGAAAGTTACAACAACAACCCTAGACTACAATTCGGAAACAATCACCTAAATGGAGGATCCAGAGGAACAACGAACCACACCCAAGAAGACTACTGAAGAAGACCATCACGAACACCCACAGCAAACTCACGTTCTATTCAGGTGATATTAAATCATAACATTTGTGCATAACTTGTTTAAAAAAAAAAACCGAAACAAAAAGAACAGTAAAGTGTCTTGTAAAGACTTTTAGATAACTTAAAGATTAACATATAAATATTTGTAATTTCTGTAATGATATAGTAATAACCTGATGATCATTATTCTGAAAATTACACCGGACTATTTTTCAAATAGTTTGGATGTTGTTGTGATATATTAGAATATTGCAAAGTTAAGACCCGGATCCGTGGTACTTGAAATAATACATAGCTGAATGATTTTGAGATAAAAAGAGTAAGAATAAAAATTTTAAAGAATATTTAATGCAGAATTTATAAGAATTTTTCTTTTAAAAGTAAAGTAAAGTAAGTAAAAAATTAAAGGATGACCATTAAAGCTATTACTTTTATACTTAGTTCAAATACAAGAATAAAGAGATGTTTTCGCTAATACCCAGAGAGTGAATAAATTTATGTAACCCTTGAGTAATTCCTGATATATACATTGTCATAATTTGTTGGTAAGTAAATTTTACTAACTACGGCAGCTAGTTTAATTAACAGCGAACAATTGAACTGGTTCCCGATGTTATAATGTCTTTGCAGGAGGGACGTTATACTTTACCGACTTCGGTAGGAGGAATCAAGTACATTTTCGACATCATTGATAATTTTACTAAGTATGTAAAACTGTATACATTGCGAAGGGCAACGACCACAGCAACATTGAAAAGGGAACGACAGTATTGTGAAGAATTTGGCTCACCTAAAGCTTTGTTGACGGATAACGGTACGCAATACACTGCTAGACACTACAGTTCACTATAGTTCAGCGGGTTGGAAAGTTTAAACATTCAGCTCAGATACACTGCAATACGTAACCCTTGTTCGAACCTAGCAGAGCGCGTTAACCGGCAACTAGGTAACTTATTCAGAATTTTCATCAATAACCAACAACGTACAAAGTGGTCACGGTATGTGAAAACCATTGAAAATTGTCTTAACGAAACGTACCACGAAACGATTGAGATTACACCATATGAAGCCCATCTGGGAAAGAAAGCGATACGAATATGGGAGAAGTATCTTGACGCTGACATCACGAAGGACAATCAAGAAAATAAGACGGAAATGTTTGTAAAATTACGTACCAAAAGAAAAACATTCCAAGCGGATGAACGAATCGAATAAAACAGCAAAGTTTGAGATTGGCGACCTAATATTAATCAGACGCAACTCAAAAACGTATGGAGAAGTTTTGCGAATTATTTAGTGGACCGTTTAAGATAAGCCAAATATTGGGTGAATCAACATATGTGGTGGTAGACTGCAGAGACGAAAGCAGGATTCGAGGACAATTCAATATACGCCAATTGAAGAAGTATATTACTAAAAGGACTGAGGAAGAAAAGGAAGGACTGATATAATGAAGACAGCGGAGATGGTGACTACGCTATATGGTAAACAAGAAGTATACCATAACTTATGAATTAGTTAAGGAAGTCGGATGGATGGAATCTCATCACGGAATAGGGTGTTGATGCGGCCATATCATTCAGGCTAGCTTAACTTAGCTAGAAAAAAAAAATTTATTGCCAAAATAAACGATCAGTACATTATTAAGATGTATCAATAGAAGATATGTTTTAGAAAGAAAGTTGGTAAATTTATGTACATAATGTAATAAATGTGACAAACAAATTAAGATGTAAAGTTGTAAAGGCAAGGGATACTTAAATAATGATACGTAAATATTACTAATAAATTATAAGTAATAAGATGGTTCTTTTTTGTAGAATTATTTCATGTATAGTATGATGATATAAGGAGTTAAAGGAAAAACTGTATTGAATTAAACTTGTTTGAATAGATAGAAAGTAACGAGGTAAAATTTTCCAATATTGATTACAATATGAAAATATGAGGATGTATTGAATTAATGTACAATTATGTTAATAATATAAATATAACTAGCGTGTAAATTTTGTTTTGATTGTTTGAAGGGAGAATAGGTAGTGGATATTAATTTGTAATTTTAGCCCGTAATATCGAATGAATGTTAAGATGTTTATTAATATGTTAATGAGGAGATATGTTTTTGCATTGTATTCATAGTATGTAAGTGCGAATATTAATGTAAAATGAATTCATATACACAGAATGGTCAGAAATAGGTTGAATAGTGAAAGTAAAGGGGGTGACAAGCGAAAGTGGGTCAGTGTGTACAACAGTGAAAGTACTAAACCTTTTGTTGTGAAGGATGAACATGGGGAGTTAAGGGAGAGACAGGGCGAGTTCCGTTCGTCGGATTCTGAGATCATCACGCCGAATCGAAACTGGGGACACTGTAACACTAGGTTTTTTTTGAAAATTTGGGATTGACGTAGACACACAAGGGCAGGCGTTGGCTGTCACGGCATTGATGAATGTGTACGCTAGTAGCGACAGTCGTTCAAAGAAATGGGTTGACAGACAACTGATCTACGCCTTGCTCGACATGAACGAAGAACAATAAGTGTAGCCGAAGCGAATTAGGGTAGAGCGTACTGCATTGTTTCGAGCGAAAGTGTAACAAAGAAACGGACCAGCACATGGCTTACTTAGAAAATACTCTGTACACAGTCGATCGTATTGTTAGTGATACATATACGGGACAATACGACGACACAGCTTAAAAGGGTATACGAGGACTCAAGGAATAGAACAATTGAGAAGAGTACGAAACAAAGAATTAACGAGGTCACACACAGCTGTAATCCATGTAACACTTAAAAAGGACTACAGCTTGCTAGCAGAAAGGATGTAGCGAGAAAACACGAGTACAATACCACGATTCGACACGCTGGAAGTAGAGAGGTGTCAAGGAGATGAAAAATTATTGCCTGTACAGTAAGACGACTGAAAGGATTGATTGACAGGCGGGGCTATTGCTTTTTCATGGAATCGCGTAGGAGGAGAGTTTAGCCAGAGTTTGGGGGTGACTAGGTGAACTAGTGTCGACCTATAGGAAGCCGAGGATTGACAAGGGTTGGACATCTAGACTACGTCTCCATGGTGATGAAACCAGAGAACGAATCATCTGAAGGTGGTGGAAACGACTCAAGACGTTGGGTGGAGTTTTCTCCGGAATTCGAGATGTTGGGAGGAGAATTGTCTGGAACTTAGGACCAGAATCCAATAAGATACGACTACAGGGGTTGGACAGAAAAGTAGGAAGTAGCTTGGTGGGAACGAAGATTATAAAAGATAGTGTTCGCCACGAGGAGCTTCTTCTTAAGTCTTCTTAAGCATCATATCTTATATCTTATATCTTATGTCTTAGTTTCTCAGCATCATAGTTGTAAACTCAGTGTTACAATTCGTGCTTCGAATACTAGTAGACTTTCTTTTGTGAAGAACACTTTAATTACCGTTATGTAATTTAGTAACGTGAAGTGGTATACGAGTTATTATTCAATGTGAATAGAGTGAACTAAAATTCTCTATATCGACATTTTATCAGTGACTTTACAAGTAGACTTAGAATCTTAACAAATACTGTATTGTACGGACGTTTTGTTTTAAACGTAGACAATTTATAAGTGTATTATTCGGTATAACATTAACCGATGAACTGTAGACTCAGTGCTATGAACGATTTGTAAACGGAGTCGAGGTGATATTCGTATATAAACAAGGACAATGTATGCGATGTTTGTATGAACTATATATAAACAGTATCAATGTCGATAGATATAATTATCTTGAATGCGGGAGCTTTGAATATAAATAAGTAAATTATAAGCGACTCGTAGTATGAACAATCTGATCTTTGCGTGAGAATTTGGTGACGTAATAACGCAGGAGTGCGGGACGGATGTGACGGACGTGGAAACGACCGTATTCTGATCAACCACAGTTTAAACACCAACCGACAACGGCAGCGCTGGAACGAGGATGGGATCTTCAGAGGATAGCCGACGCACTGTGGATATTCAAATACCAAGTAAAATTTAATATATTATTTTAAAGTAAAAAAAACCACTGACCTGTAGCTCATAAAGAAGCCAGCTTGAGATAAGCGTAAGTCTTAATAGAGAATTCAATTTAGTAAACCTATTAATCAAAGCGGACCATAATCTGGGGTATGAACGCATTAAACGTAAAAAATGTGTAGCAGTAGAAGTAGCAATAATATGAATTTTATGATGTGTATTTTATGTATGTGTTCTATTTCAGGATATATCTCCAACTAAGGAGGGAATTGTTTGTTTTATGTATCATTTGGAGGAATATATGTATTTTGTATGTGTAATGTTGGATAATAAGTGCATGATTATAATAAACATGTATGAGAACTCAGATCCGCATAACTTTGTATTATTTGATACACCTTTTGATAATTAAGATCACTTGCAATTTTGAGGATTGATGATTCTATTTAATACTCAATTGGAATACTTAATTAGTAGTGGCTAAATTGTGCATAAATCTGCAAAAGTATTTATAGTTATATATGTCGCCCAACACCTGGCAGGGGCGATTGATTTTACATTTGTCGTTACGAATTAATAAACAATCAATTAATTGTTAATTAAATGATTATGCATATATCAGCATAATAAATTTGCATTTTAACACAATAAAATTTCTCAGTTTAATTAATTAATTTTGTCAATTAAATAATTAATCATATTAATCATCATATTAATTAATAATAATGCATAAATTTGCATTATAGAATGAAACTAATAAAACAAGGAATCTACAGAAGTAAGAAACATTAAAGAGACACAGACATAGACAAACTATTACCAAAGACAAACCACGACAAAAACTCTTTATTCTAAGAAAAGAATATAATTAATAAAATAAATCAAAACAATGAATGATAAGAATGAATTAATTATCTTAGTAAGAATAGTATACCATGCATGCTTTTAATACAGGTAAATCCAAGTAAGATAACTAAAAGAGAACCTAGTAATCACCTGTAGACAGGTGGAAATAATAAATAATAATTAACCAGAGTAAAAGTGTCAAATAATAACCTGTAAAACATTGAGACCAGAAAGCCAAAACATAGACAATTGTTGTCAGACAAAGGGGTCCCAGGTAACCTCAACTCGGTTACAAATCAACTTGTAATTAGCATACATTAAGACCAAAACAATGTAAACTAGTGTAAGTTATACAATAATGAAAGTAGACATTATAAAGACGAACCTAGTGATACGATTTATTAATTAAAAGTGGTATGTGTGGTGTTTAATGCAAATACACAGACTGTTTGACAGAAAGATGTACACATTAAACACACTCAGAATTTCTATAATTTTGTAAACCAGTAAAGAACAATGACATATATGTGCAATACAATATGTACTACCACTACTATAGTATGAAACAATTACAGTATAAGGAAATGTTAATTTAACCAGAATTAAGGAAAATTAAGGTAACTGTCTGACTACACTAGATGCAAGAAGTATTAGCGAATTATTATCAATCTCACATGCAATTATAAGAGGCCAACCATTGTAAAACAATCTTTAAACTGTAAAGACTATGTAGACCTTAAAGAACCACTTAAAATTGGGTATATCATTAATTTTGAATTAAATCATAATGACACATGGCATACTAAGACTTGGAACAATAAATAAGACTAAAAACAAGAAAATGATTATATTATTATAAAATCGAGGAAACCCAACGACGGGAGATCACCAAAATAAGGGAAGAACTCGATATAATCAACAACCGACCAGCCGTAATTTCGCACTTCCAACAAATGGACAACCGGGAAGCGATCAATGTCAAGCTGTATAAACGTAACCCGATGGAGTTCCTGGAACGAGTTGAGGAGCAACTGACGAGAAATAGAGAAACCAGGTGGCCAGTGATTCGTGGACTAATCGACGAATACTTCAAGGAAATAAACGACAATGGTGGGCAGCTACCAGACACGAGCTCCAGAGCTACGAAGAGTTCAAGGCGGTATTTTAGGGAAAATACTGGTCGGAGGCAACCCAAAATATTGTGAGGGATGACATATGTCACGGCAAATATGATGCCAACCGAGGGACAACACTCACCGCCTACTTTCTAGGGAAGGTATGCCTGGCGAGAAACCTTGAGCCAAAGATCCCAGAGGAGAGCCTCGTCACTAAACTCGCCTGCCATTATGAAGAAGGAGTGTCCAGTGCACGACTCGGAGGACAGATTAAGACAGTGCAATCAATGGCAGCCCTCTTTGAGGATTACGAACGCGAGAGTTATTACCGGAGAAGCCGGCAACGGAACGATAGATACGACAACCGGAACGCGCAGAATAATAACAATCCATACAACAACGGTAACTACCGACCAAACTACAACAACCGAAATAACCACAATGATACATATCACAGACCAAATAACAATAATCCGACAAGTTTCTATTTTGATTATTCTGGTTTCGGTTGTTGTAGTTCTGCTGATTGTAATTAGGATTGTTCGGCCGATTAAAAGGATTGTTCGGGTTACTGGGCTGATTGTTGTTCATTCTTACATTATACTGTATGTTTATAAATATTCGATTATAAATAATTTCTGTACACAAAGTATTATTTCTCTTGTCCAAAAGCCTGTAAAATTTACTATAATTTTATAAATTATTCAAATTTTTAAAAACCTTCAATCTAACCTAACAAAAACTGAACCTGTCAAAATTCAGTATTTAATTTGTTTGGTACATTGAACATTTCTTTTGCAGATACGATTAAAAATACAATTTTTACTGCATCAATATACTTTTTATCAAATTACAGCAAATATCCATCATTACTTATCAAACATGTATGTTCAGAAATTCTACTGTGGAAAGTCAAGTAGAACAACTCATACGAAAAGGGTTTTACTTCATTAATGGTCAACACATAGCAGCAGTCCTGCGCGGTCGTGGAGTGGCAATTTACGGTACGTTCATCCTGTGCGA
This sequence comes from Magicicada septendecula, assembly GCA_034769895.1. Lineage (NCBI taxonomy): Eukaryota > Metazoa > Arthropoda > Insecta > Hemiptera > Cicadidae > Magicicada > Magicicada septendecula. Next base: position 87,770,499 of record CM068372.1, on the reverse strand, counting down.
TATGACACTTTTTCTATCTGCTTTATGGTGTGGCAATTCGGATGTTTTTCTAGTTACTAAAACGGTGTGAAAATTTACCTTCAGCCAGTAAGATGAGATTACCATTTTGAGATTGCACTCTGCCGCTGTTACCACAGTAATATTCATCAACTGCAGCTTACCAAATTCAATGGAGCCGACCTGTTGTGCAGTCATCGTTTGGCTGTCGCTGTTTAATGGTGTGCACAAACGTTACTGCACTGATGTGAGATAAAAAATGAATTACCACTTACAACAGTTGCTTTGATGCCGGCTACAATTTTAGTACTTATATTAGAAAGTATTAAACTTTAAAAGTATAAGAAAGTTATTAACTTTAAAATTATTAGCAAAAAGAAAAGTCTATTTAATTACGGTTATTATTGTTGCAATTAATGTGATTATTCCGTTTATACGTGTTTATTGAAAACGAGTCGCGTTATGCAACGCGTTACACAATTACAGTAATCGCGAGGTGCAAATTAACGCAGCAGACACTACGACCACGCCAAGGCCTGAGCCTGTGCTCGCACCAGGAAGTGGTGCAGGCAACCGCAAGCCGTGTGGCGCCGCTTATCAAATTTAACCGAGTCCGCTGAGAGGGGTCACGGTCGCTTCCACCTCAGGTAAGCTAATACGGTAAATATTTAGTTTATATTCAGCAGAAAACTACGAAAAGGGGAGAAGGAAACAAATAAAAAATGTATATGTACACACCCGTTACTTTTAGTTGTAAATGTGGAAAAATTTAGAATAGTAAATATTCCGGATAGTAATAACGGTTGTACGACTTGATCCGCCTCACCAATACTGCATTAATGGTACTATAAGCAAATATATATATACATATATATTACATCAAGAAACGGACTGTAGCAGAAAGTGATTGAAATATATATATTGTAACGTAGCGGTTGTTGTAGAGGTTTTAGCAAAAACTTTGTATGTTGCTTTCTGGGTGTTCGTCTTATTTAATTAAGCTCCCAATCTTGTGTACGCCAATCTGTAATGTAGCAGTTTTCTTAGAGGCGTTAGCGTACTACCGTTACAGGTATATTGTTAATTCAGCCCCACTATTGTAAGCGCCAATCTGTAACGTACTGCCTTGAGATATTAAAGTTTCCGCCTCTCCGCAGTCGCCACTTATGAATTATAATAACTGAAGTTTAAAAAATAAAGTATTTTGTAATGTTACTAAATCTAAGCAGAAATCGAGAGTGTGTGATTTGGGGTCAAGTAGGGAAGTTGTTCAGCCTTATGAGGAAGAGAGAGTAAGTACCGATTATTTACACTCGGTTTAGGCGATTTTGGAAATTTTTCTAATTGTTCGCTGTGATTTAAATCAGCTGATGGTGAGACGAGTTTCCACACATAGTTCAACCAGCCTACCCTATGGCGAAATATGACCCAATGTATCAATCTCTTCTATTTTGTGCTGAAATCTATTAGAACTACCCACTACAAAAAATATAACACATTTTTATTATTCAATATCATTTTTCAATAATATTTATTAATTATATTATTGTTTTTTGTTTTCCTGCCACCAAAATACAAGTATCACAATCGAGCTTTACTTCATTAAAACATAATATCGACTTCCTCGAATAAATATGGAATTGTCAACAGAAAAAAACATATATGGTTTTGTTTACCAAATTTTATACTATTTTTTAAAACATCAATCAATATATAATTCTTTTTATTTCCCCAGGGTTAAGGGTAAGTTCTTTTTGTTATGAGATGGTCAGAAATGGATAATTACTAAGCTTTACAAATACTGAAAAAATATTAAATAAATTTGTTTATTTTTTCGTTTAGTATGTAGTTCCAGAAATTTCCGTAAGAGAGCAGCGAGCGTTTGTTTACTTTAGAACATGTGATTAATTTTGACTAGTTTTTGTGTTCTATATAACCATTCGGAATGCGTTTTCTTCGTCAACTATTAAACTAAATGTTTATATTACCTCTCTTCTTATAGTTCTTACTGGAAGGAAGCCTTTTCTCTAGTGAGGTCCGTCTTAAGTTGTAATTTCATTACAGTCTGGCCCATATTCTATCGTCAACTTGAAACATCACGAAACTAGGCCGAATCATCAGAATGGTTTTCTTTCACAGTTTATTATGGAGTATAATCCTTTAATTTTGATAAATAAGGTATGATTATATAGAGTTCATATTGCTTTTTAATTTGGTACTAATTTTACACTTCTCCCAAGTTTCAAAAAAGATATTTTAATAGAATTGTGGTAGCATCATTTTGTCAACTCGCCAGGTTTTTTCCAAATTCGATTATTAACAATACTTGTTATTTTAGTCACTCTTAGTAACCCAAAATATTTTTATTATACAGGCAGTTTGTAATTATTATAAATTTATATTTTATTTACCGAAAAATAATTCTTTTTAATTCCGGTTTATTTACCAATTTGTTGTACATAAGAGGTTTCTGTTCATTTCCTTATGACCTGGTATATAAGTATTTAATATTTTTTATTATCTCTAAATGAATTTATATAGTATTTATTAGTCTCTCATAGTATTCCTACACTGCACTACTTCCTGTTGCCATTTCCCTCATATAGAATTATTTTAATTTTTTATTATCCTTTGATATTTAAACTTTTTGTTTTTTTTTTTTTTAAACGAACCCTATTATATTATAACACAAATATTTGAAAAAATATAACATGAACTTAGGTATTACAATTGGTTGTCTACACAATATAAATATTACAATAAATTAATAAAAATACAGAATCATTTAGTAGCATTATAGTCTACTATCATAGTTTTATAATTCCCAAACCTACAGCACAATTCTGTAATAAGTTACCTTCACTTTCACTTTTTACCTCAATGGGTACACTATAACTCACTTGTCACTGTATATCACTCGAATTGTTTATAATGTTTAGTGATATACTTTAATTTAGAGCTAGTTATAGGTTACCCATTTCTGACCTTTATGTTCTTACATGATTTAATTTATTGGGACCGGGTTATGTAACGTTACATAAAGCCCCCCCACTAGAACAAATTTATTTTAGTTTAACTCGTTTATTAAAAATAAATTGTTGATTATTTCCATTCACCTAATAGTCTTGGTTTTATCTTCATAATAGTGTTTCATTTCCGACTGATTATACACTCCCTTTATTCTATTATTGGTAATTGTTTTAATTTCATAAGTATTATTCCCCTTCACCTGGGTTATGAGGTAAGGTCCAGTATAAAGTAACAGTAGCTTCCGAGCAATACCCTCTATAGAACTGGGTAGTTGTCTATTTTTGATTAGTACCTTATCTCCCATCTGGTATGTATCCAATCTTCTCTTTTTTACTTGATCCCTTTTTTGTTGAAGTTCCGCTTTATGCAACACTCTGTTGTGCATTTCCACTTGGTCGAACTCTACTCTCTCTCCTGGAGGGAAATTTATCAATGAGGTAATTTCTCTTGGTGGTGGTTTATCAAACATTACCTGATAAGGGCTAGTACCGATAGTGTCATGGTATGACCAATTAAGGAAAGTCTCTGCGGGTTCGATATACTGACTCCAGTTTTTATGTTCTTGATGACAGTAAGTACGTAGAATTCTACCAACTTCCCTTAATACACGTTCAGCAGGATTGCTACTAGGATGGTATACTGATGTTTTGTAGGTTCTTATTTGCCAATTTCCCAATTCTTCTTTCCACCTTTTTCCCCGAAATTGCGTTCCATGATCAGTTATAATTATTTCCGGTTTTCCCACCTCAGGTAAGTATTTTTTTATAATTACTTCTAGAATTTTCTTCGTTGTGGCTCTAATAATAGCGTAGAGTTTTGTATATTTCGTATAATGATCAAATAATATGATGATATATTTATATTTATGTCTTCCTCCACTTCTGGGAAAAGGTCCACAGATATCCAAGAAGGTCTTTTCAAGTTTATTATTAGATTTTATTGTAATCATGGCGCCCGTTCTCTTCTCATTATTTACTTTTACTAGCTGGCATATGTTACAGGTTTTCACTATTTCCCTTACTCTTTTATTTATAGCTTTCACGTAACAATGTTCAGATATAGCTTTAATAACTTTGAGTGATCCCATGTGGCCATATCTTTCATGATAATCCTGAATCAGTGCTACTTCTGTTGCTGCTGGCACATACATCTTCCAGACATGATCCTTAATGGTAGGACGAATAAAAAGGACCTCTTCATAAACACAAAAAAATTTCATTATTATAGGGTCATGTAGTAATATTCGATCCTTAATTTTTTTAATTTAGTGTCCCTTTGTTGATCGACTTTTATTTTATTAATTATATCTTGTAACTCTTTTGCCATCTTAAGAATGTAATATATTTTTCCAATACTTTCTGGTTCTATTTCACAAGTTCCTTTTTCGAGATTAATCCGGGATAATCGGTCTGCTATGACATTCTTCTTACCTGGAATATATTCCCAGTCTAAATTATATTCTTGAAGTATTAATACCCATCTAGTAAGTCTGCCGTGGTTAAGTTTGCAATTTTTTTAAAATGAAATTGATCTATGATCAGTTCTGATGGTCACTGGGTATCCCAATATAAATGTTCGAAATTTTATACATGAGAACACAACACTCAGCAGTTCTTTTTCTGTTACTGTATAATTTCTCTCACAACTACTCAGTACTCTGCTTGCAAAACTGATAACCCCATGATTTCCTTCCTCATCTTCCTGATATAGCTCACTTCCAAGGCTAATGTTACTAGCATCACAATTTATGAAAAAACGTTTATTAAAATTTGGGTGATGTAACATGATGCTGTCAAGAAATTTCTTTTTTACTATCTGGAAATTATTATCTTCACTTTCTTCCCATTTCCACTTGTTTTTCTTTGAAAGTAAACATTGAAATTTGGCTGTTACTTCTGAATAATTCTGTTGAAATTTCCTATAATAGTTGCATATCCCCAAAAGGATTGTAATTGTTTCAAGTTTTTTGGTTTAGGAAAATCTTGAATAGCCTTTACTTTTTCAGGAGATGGTTTAATTACAGTAGCAGATAGAATGAACCCTAAAAATGGTAGTTCATGTGTGATAAATTTAGATTTATCCAGTTTTAAAGTTATATTGTGTTGCAAGAGTTTATTTAACACTGTTTCCACTCGGTTACAATGCTCCTTCCAAGTACAAGACGTAATTAATATGTCATCCACATATATGGTAGTAAAATCTAAAACTTCCTTACCTAAAATTTGGTCCATGCACTGGATGAACACGGCCACAGAATTTACCAATCCAAAAGGCAAACGCTTAAAATGGTAATTTCGTCCTTCGAATATGAAAGCAACATATTGTCTGCTGTTAGGGTGCAACTCTATTTGCCAATATCCACAGACTGCATCCCAAGTACTCATGTACTTGCATCCATAGAATTTTTTCATTATCTCTTCAATCTCACCTGGAGACGTGCGATCATTAATGAGCATTTTATTCAACTCCCGAGCATCAAGACATAGTCTGACTTGACCATCTTTCTTCGGTATAGCTACCAATGGGCTGGTATACGGAGAACTACTTCTTTCAATTATGTCTTCTAATATCATTCTTTGAATTTCTTTCCTTGCTGCCTCTTTCAAAGCTTGAGCAATAGGGTACGATCGTTTATTAAAATTTACATTTTCCTTGAACTTTAGTTCACACAAGAAGTTTTTTGCTTTTCCTGGTGATTCTGAGAATACTGATTTATATTTGTTATAAATTTTTATAAGTTGTTGTTTCTGTTCTACACTAATTATTTCCGGTGCCTGCCTATTCTGAAACTCAATTATTTCTTCTATCTTTTCTTGCCAAATCTTTGATTCTGTTACTTCTATGTTGTTACCTAGGGTTAATCTATTATCCTCCCTAACAAAAAATGAGCTCGGACACTGAGGGGCACTTTGGCTACCAATTATCTCAGCCGTTAACTCACCATTTTCTGTGCTCGAGGTTACTATACCCCTGGCCAGATTTATAATTGCAGTGTGTCGCCGTAGCATATCACACCCTATTAACACCCTAAACGGTAGCCCTTTTGCTACTAAAATCCCATAGGCATTCCTATTCCATTAGTGGTAACATTCAAAGACACTTGTTTTTTGATTGTTTTATTTTGTTTCCCGGTAGCACCAACAATTGTTAAATTGTTAATTGGTAAAGTAGGTATTCTCTCAGTAGTTAACTCAGTAATACGATCTAGTTCTAATTGATCAATAATTGAAATATTGGCTCCTGTATCAATCATGGCCTCTGCTGACACTCCATTTAATTTTATTTGTATATAGACTATGTCATTGTTTGGTGATGACTCTTTAATTGCTCTTTCTTCCATTAACTCGGACTGTATATTTTTTAGAAAATTATTTCTGATAATGGTTATTGGTTGATTTAATTTAGTATTATACTTGGGTTTGTGGTAAATTCTGTGCCCTGTTGTTTCTAGCAGTGACGGGCAATCACATCTTCTCACTGCTGGTACCCGTTTCCCCTATTTACATCATTATTATTGTTTGATTCAACATTTTCATTATGTTGAATATTGCTTATCGGTCTCCTTTCTTCCTCACTATCTCTGAATCTAGGTTGTTCTGCACTCATACTCCTTGGTTGACCTTCCTCTCTATGATAAGAATCATGTCTGTAATTTTGTCGGTTATTATTAGGCCACCTTCCTCGATATCTATTATTGAAATAATTGTTATTAGCATGCACATAATTAACTCTGGGCCGATTCTCTCTTGGTGGTTCATTCCTCCGCTCTTCGGTATTCCCTGACCTCCATCTACTTCTCCTATAATAAGATTCCTGTTCATAATTTTCTAGTAGCGTTTCCATGCCTCCAATAGTTTTTACTTGTCCACTTAATCTGGCACTAATGATCTTCTCTTCAAAATGATACGCCATTTTGGTCACTAGACACTCTTCAGGTATCTTAGGGTCTAAATACTTTGCTATACACACCTTCCCCAAAAAGTAAGCAGTAGGTGTTTGTCCCACTGTACGGTCATACCTACAATGACAGATATCATCCCTTATAAAGTTTTGTACTGACTCTGACCAGTACTTAAGTTTGAACCTTGTTTTGAAACCCCCATAATCACACACCTCGTTCCTAATTGCTGTCCACCAATTATCATTGATATTTTTGAAAGATTCATCTAATATACATTTTATCATATTCCATCGATTCTCCTTTGATCTGTTCAAAATTTCGTCTACTCTCCCTAAAAATTCAAGTGGGTTTCTGCGATAATCCCGAAAGTTTACACTTTCCTTACTATCTTGATAAACCTGATGACTGCTGCATGCAGATCTAGAATTTATTCTATCTACATCACATTGAAAATTGGTTTGTATTTGTTGCAAACTATCTAATTTCTCTGCTTGGCTATCACACTGACTTTTTACATTCTCTACTGTTTTATGAAACTCTGAAAATTTACAGTTCAGACTGCTTTTGATACTATCTAACTGGTCATTATTTTCTTGTCGTATGGCCATTACACGAACTTGGTTATCTTGTTCTTCTTTTTCCATTCTTGCCTCAACTCCAATTTTAATTAGTTCCATCTTCCCTTCAGTTGTATCTAATCTTTGGTTAGTTTCTACTAATTTCTTCTCTGCCTCTTCCTTGTATTATTCTACTCTTTGGCTAAGCGTATTACTGACCAGTTCAATTTTACTCTCTAGATTTTCTCTTAATTCCTTGTTGAAGTTCTCCATCTTACCCTCAATTTGTTTTAAATTCTCATTATTCTCTTCAAATTTTGCATTCATCTCTTCTCTTTGTCCTTCAACAGTTTCTTTCAGTTCATTGTATTGTTCATTCATGGTTTGTTTGATATTTCCATGAATGGTCTCTATTTTTTCATTTAATTGTTTGACTAAACTTTCCTGAATGCTATCGATTTTCTCATTGGTCTGTCTATTTTGTTCCTCCTGTTTCTTAAAATTCTCCTTATTTTCCTCATTGGTTTGCTTCAAGTTTTCCTCCTGTTTCTTAAAATTCTCCTTATTTTCCTCATTGGTTTGCTTCGAGTTTTCCTCCTGTTTCTTAAAATTCTCATCTATTTTATCAAACTTCTCGGCTATAAATCTCATCATGTCTTGCCAATTTGGTTCTCTCCTGGCCTCCGCTTTATCTGGTTGGTCCCCTTGGGCATTTTCTTCCACTATTTCCTTTTCCGTATCCATAACTACTTCGGTTTCTTCTGTATCACCTGTCTGTTGGTCCATTTCACTGTCCGTAACTAATTCTATTTCTTGTTCCTGTCCACCTTCTTCAATCTCCTTTCCTTCTGCCCTCTTCTTCGATTTGCCCCGGGTATTATGCATTTCTTGTTTTCTCATAACTGCCGACGATAATTAGATTTTTTGGTATATATTTTTATTAAATATATCAAAATTCTTTTCTAATTACAGCCCTTTTACGTTGAGCGCCAATCTGTAACGTAGCGGTTGTTGTAGAGGTTTTAGCGAAAACTTTGTATGTTGCTTTCTGGGTGTTCGTCTTATTTAATTAAGCTCCCAATCTTGTGTACGCCAATCTGTAATGTAGCAGTTTTCTTATAGGTGTTAGCGTACTACCGTTACAGGTATATTGTTAATTCAGCCCCACTATTGTAAGCGCCAATCTGTAACGTACTGCCTTGAGATATTAAAGTTTCCGCCTCTCCGCAGTCGCCACTTATGAATTATAATAACTGAAGTTTAAAAAATAAAGTATTTTGTAATGTTACTAAATCTAAGCAGAAATCGAGAGTGTGTGATTTGGGGTCAAGTAGGGAAGTTGTTCAGCCTTATGAGGAAGAGAGAGTAAGTACCGATTATTTACACTCGGTTTAGGCGATTTTGGAAATTTTTCTAATTGTTCGCTGTGATTTAAATCAGCTGATGGTGAGACGAGTTTCCACACATAGTTCAACCAGCCTACCCTATGGCGAAATATGACCCAATGTATCAATCTCTTCTATTTTGTGCTGAAATCAATTACAACTACCCACTACAAAAAATATAACACATTTTTATTATTCAATATCATTTTTCAATAATATTTATTAATTATATTATTGTTTTTTGTTTTCCTGCCACCAAAATACAAGTATCACAATCGAGCTTTACTTCATTAAAACATAATATCGACTTCCTCGAATAAATATGGAATTGTCAACAGAAAAAAACATATATGGTTTTGTTTACCAAATTTTATACTATTTTTTAAAACATCAATCAATATATAATTCTTTTTATTTCCCCAGGGTTAAGGGTAAGTTCTTTTTGTTATGAGATGGTCAGAAATGGATAATTACTAAGCTTTACAAATACTGAAAAAATATTAAATAAATTTGTTTATTTTTTCGTTTAGTATGTAGTTCCAGAAATTTCCGTAAGAGAGCAGCGAGCGTTTGTTTACTTTAGAACATGTGATTAATTTTGACTAGTTTTTGTGTTCTATATAACCATTCGGAATGCGTTTTCTTCGTCAACTATTAAACTAAATGTTTATATTACCTCTCTTCTTATAGTTCTTACTGGAAGGAAGCCTTTTCTCTAGTGAGGTCCGTCTTAAGTTGTAATTTCATTACAGTCTGGCCCATATTCTATCGTCAACTTGAAACATCACGAAACTAGGCCGAATCATCAGAATGGTTTTCTTTCACAGTTTATTATGGAGTATAATCCTTTAATTTTGATAAATAAGGTATGATTATATAGAGTTCATATTGCTTTTTAATTTGGTACTAATTTTACACTTCTCCCAAGTTTCAAAAAAGATATTTTAATAGAATTGTGGTAGCATCATTTTGTCAACTCGCCAGGTTTTTTCCAAATTCGATTATTAACAATACTTGTTATTTTAGTCACTCTTAGTAACCCAAAATATTTTTATTATACAGGCAGTTTGTAATTATTATAAATTTATATTTTATTTACCGAAAAATAATTCTTTTTAATTCCGGTTTCTTTACCAATTTGTTGTACATAAGAGGTTTCTGTTCATTTTCTTATGACCTGGTATATAAGTATTTAATATTTTTTATTATCTCTAAATGAATTTATATAGTATTTATTAGTCTCTCATAGTATTCCTACACTGCACTACTTCCTGTTGCCATTTCCCTCATATAGAATTATTTTAATTTTTTATTATCCTTTGATATTTAAACTTTTTGTTTTTTTTTTTTTAAACGAACCCAATTATATTATAACACAAATATTTGAAAAAATATAACATGAACTTAGGTATTACAATTGGTTGTCTACACAATATAAATATTACAATAAATTAATAAAAATACAGAATCATTTAGTAGCATTATAGTCTACTATCATAGTTTTATAATTCCCAAACCTACAGCACAATTCTGTAATAAGTTACCTTCACTTTCACTTTTTACCTCAATGGGTACACTATAACTCACTTGTCACTGTATATCACTCGAATTGTTTATAATGTTTAGTGATATACTTTAATTTAGAGCTAGTTATAGGTTACCCATTTCTGACCTTTATGTTCTTACATGATTTAATTTATTGGGACCGGGTTATGTAACGTTACAATATATATATATATATATTGCAACGATACTCTTAACAACTCACTTTTGCACATATGCGATTACTCATTTGTGCGCACTTACCCACGTCTCGAAGGTATACTCTTCTTCTGCAGTATTTACCTTGATGTTTCCCAGCTAGGTCGCAGGCTTTGGTAGTTAATTGAGGGTGGGTAAGCACGTGAATATCGTTACAAGTAAAGAGTACAGAGGATTTAGTACTAGTTGTGAAATTAGTACGACTTTGTTAATAAAATTATATTCATTTTGTTTATTAATTAAAAACTGCAATTTGTCATGTTATTAATAAGTGTGTGGGTTAACTAATATTAAAACCCTTATATTCACTTATACGAATATCGTATAATTATAACGTGGCAAACTCTTAGCTCTTATAGTCTAAGACACATTATGCACAAAAATAAGACATGTATGACCTGGAATATTTACACAGACATATAATACATAACACATATATTATTACAATGCGTGATGAACACGTACGAAATTGAATATTAATATTGACTTAGCAAGTGTGGTTTTTTTTCTTATGTACCACTTAATAAAAAAAATAAATAATTAAACATGTATAAAAATTCTAATAGAGACCATTCTATTACTTTATTTAACTATACTCCTAATGCCTCAATTAATTAAAATCTACAATTGAAGTAAACTTTCGTATTTGATTTTACGTTAGAGTTACTTGACTTTAATTATTTAATTATAATATAAAAATATAATAAAATATGGTTACTCTAATTAGCATTTATTTATGAGATTAATAAGTTTTATGTTCTTTGTTATAAATTATTATTCTCTGAACTTTTATTAATTATTCATTATGCAAATAAAAATAATAAAATTTATGTAAACTTGGATATGGAATCTAGAGCCTTCTTTTGATAGACCTCAGGGTCATTTATAAGATTGTATAAATGTCTGACTTCACCTGCATATTTCTGCAACCATTTAACTGTGTTGTTACCGTCACCTGGACTCTCGAGTTTTGGGATCCCCTTCCGGTATCACCTTCTCTGTCTCTGCGTCGTTTGGAATTACTCTCTCCGTCTAATGGATGCTGAGTTCTGACATAGACCTCTGGTCGTGATGGTGTACGGTTGGCTGTAGCTGCGTGTGGCTGTCCCTGCGTCCTCTAGTATATTGCTCTGTTTCCTCTCCTCTCCTCGTCTTTTCCCTCGTGGATGTCTCGAAGTTCTACGTGGACTTCTTGAAGTTCATCGACGACGTTTCGACTCCTCGTAGTTTACGGTATTATTGTCTTTTACATCACTCGTGTATATCACTAATTACTTTCACCGACGTACTGCCGGTTCCATCGCACTTTAGTTTACGTAATACGATTTAAAACATTACTTAAACTTTGTAAAATTTGCGGTGGTGAGATGCGTGGACTTCACGTGCTGTCTGTTGATGATCTGAGCAAGAGCGTGTCGCTCGCTGGGGTTTTATACTCCTGCCGGCGTTCAACTCCTGTTGAAAACTGTTCGGACAGAGTTGAACAAGTCAGCGCGTCGGTTTATTAACTAAGTACAACCTACGCGTCTTTCTATGAAGCGCACACTTTTTTACAAATATTATTTGACAAATCGTTAGGTACATTAATAAACTTAACCTATGCAAATTATGAACATTAAGGTGTGTAAACTATGGAAGTTATGGCAAAATTTCACAGGATACCTCGATACCTCTTAGTATCGAATTGTAGCACCGGGCGCCAGCTGTGTTTCTACATATGTCTCTGATTCGTGTGACTTATGGTTTTCGTTCAGCACTTAAAAAACTGTGTAAAATTTTCCATAATCGTATACATAATTCAACTTGTTCTTCATTTACACACTAACACTAACACACACACACACAAGCTGATACCAAACGGTTGCCTGCAGCAATGACGTCACAGCTGCCGGTCGAGGCGTGTTTCGTCTTCCTTCGCTGCGTTTAAAACCAACAAGGCTTGGCAATTCCATATGCATGTTCACTTACAATTATTTCCTTATTTAAAATTAATTAATACGTTTGTTTCTTTTATTTATGTCTTATACCTAACGCTTAATTATTACATTATTTTCATTATTTACATCTTTCACACGACTCATACGTGCGTTCGTATGTTCTCACTCCGCAGTCAGGGGTTGATACGGAGACTTATGCTAAACGTATCGTTGCTATATATATAGTAATAATAACTATATTGGGCCGATCAGTAAGCGACTGACGTTTAAGCGTTACGGGAAGCGTTACTTTTTTTATTGAGCTCTGTACGGTGTAAACCACACCATGTGTTTATCTGGGTAAGACCGTAGCAACACAGTACAGTTTCAGGCCGTTACTATGGCGACGTGAACGAATTCTTGTAACGTGATTGGCGGAGGTTTTTACACGTGCTTTTTTTCTCACCACGTAGCCTCTATCAAACGTCAGAGTCGGTTACTAAGCGGCTCGAGTCTAGTAAGCTCCCTGAGCTGCAAAACTCAACTCACTGTTTTGAACGAAACACATTTGTTATTAGATAAAATCAAATGAATAGATTAAAAATGTTCTCAATATCTGAATAAAGTTCTTCGTATATACGGCTCTTAGCTTTAGCTGAGAACTGCCACTAGGAGGTGACCATACGTTTCTCATATGTTATATTTTTGTGTTTTGTATTTTTTTTTTTTTTGCTAATTACGTGTTTTTGTATATACATACAAATGAAGAGGTTACAAATACAACACTAAGTGTCAAAGTTAATTTTAACAATAATGACTAACAGAGAAATACTTTAATCCCAGCTTTTAAGTTTATGTATTATGTATATTTCTGTAGATATCTATACGGCTGTAACAGATACGTTTCTCAGATGTACGTAATTTATAACAATTATAACAATAAAAATACGTTTTCGTAAACATAGCTTTCAAACGATAATTAAGTTCGCTGGAGAAAACTTTAGAATTGATATTCAATCGTTCTCAAAAATAAATTCTTATTCTTCTAATGCGTGCAATTCCATTTAAAAACGGAAAGAATTCTTTCTTATTGGAAACATTCTACGGGAAAGCAAAATATTTGAAACAAGGAGAGAGAGTGCTTTGTTACTTGAAGTAACGAACGTTTTAAAGCTAGGGTGTTTTATTGTAACTACTTTATTACTGGCGATGTCAATATGACAACTCTCTCTACACACTTCTGTTCCCAGATGATCAGGTGTGGTAGTATTGGATGAACAAAACTTTAAGTACAAGATTCGGAAACTGCATGAAGAATATAAATCTAGAGGTGTTGACATAAAATCTGAAATAAACAAACTAACAAAAAATTGGAAGGGGAGAAGTCGATTTGCCAGTGGATTCACGTATTATAAAGACTAGTACTTTCATTAGATACCTTGGCGTGGCATTATTGGCAAAAGATGGTAGAAATGATGAAGACATGCAAAATAAAACAAAACAAAATGATGATAGAACAGATGAATTCCATCCTTAGGAGTGGGGAAATAACCCAAAAAATAAAAAAAGATCTTTCAATCTACCATCTCGGAAAGACTAGTCACCTACAACTCTGCAGCATGGGAAATAAATCAAAAAAACTCCCGAAGGTTCCAAGCAGTTGAGACGGACTTCTGGAGACGGTCTTGTAGCGTGTTCAGTTTCCAACACGACAGAATGAAGACATCGGAAGACAAACTCGTGTAGACAAAACACTATAAAGACACCATAAATATAAATTGCTTCAAATAGTAGCCTACAGCCAACTACATGGAACAAGCGACCTGATCGTTGGCCCCCAAAATTTGTTAAACTGGATTCCAAATAGAAAACAGAAACGCACCCAGAATTTGTTGAACTGGGTTCCAAATAGAGAACGGAAAAACGGAAACGTGGTAGTCCCAGGAGATCGTGGAAAGAGGACATCTATGACGATGTTTACAACGATACAGAAACGTCTGACGACACAGTACACGGATGGATGGACAGGCGAAGCTACAATCCAATGGATCCAGTGTACTGATTTCGACTCGTTAAAATTCCGTCAACCGTTAGACTTAACAGCCATTTATCAGTTAGTTATATAACAAATAACAGGTCTAGCGGATAAAATTAATCCAACTGAACAAAACCAAAGAAGAGGTGACGTGACATTGATCAATAAGCGATGACGGTTAGTTCGTCATAGTTTCGCTGTGGGCGATGTCGGCCTTGTCAGCTGCCCTCTCAGTAAGAAACTATTCATTCTTAACACTATTAAGATCGATCAACCGCTAATTATTAACATTTATCCGAACAAAGGAACTGAAATCTATCGTTAAGAGTACAGTTACAACCGACAAGGCCCACGTCCACGCGCTCGCCTGCACCCAGTGGCGTGCGCTCGTTTCGTTGTTTCTGCGTTTGAGAGTCGTTTCGGTAACTGTAGGAAGATGTGAAGTGCGTTTTAACAATCGTATGCCAGGTCCAAGGCTTTCGAGACATTTGTCAAGTACTACAGATAATAGTATTTTAAATATTAGTGGCACTCTATATTAGAAAAAGTGCCTAACTATTCTTGGTTCCATAGTCGGACGAGACAATGGGCGAGATAGAGAAGTACATTGCGCTTATGGGTTTTACGTTCTCTATTACGCGGCTTTAAATCCTCGACCGATAAAAATGAAGTGCCAGATAAGTGAACAAATGTACGCAGTAGTCACAGAATTTTAATTCTTCATATTTTGGTATATTTTAAATAAATTTATTCAAAAACTGTGTCGGTAAAAATAAAAAACTTGATAAAACCATCGTATACTTGATTCAATAAGTATTAAAATATACACTGTCCTTACACAAGACGTTCTAGCTCCTTAACAACAATTTTTTTTTTGTACATGTAGTGCAGATCAAGTACATGATATACATGCAATTTAAGTTTAATAATACTCTTGTAATAATAAATTAAAAAGTAACATTTCGTATCGAATTTTAATTTTTTTCAGTCGTGAGCCATAAAAAATAGCCTGCGAGAAACTTTTTTCCCTATTCAAGCCAGACTAATATATTAAGAAAGTGGATTTACAGAAATATCCAAATTTAATTTTGGTTTAACTCCCAATGTTCTATCTTTATTGGTTTCCAAATTATAGGCTATTCCAGCGGTCACACTGCCGCACGTGTGTGTTATAGGCCCTACTGAGTTAGCCTAATCATGACGTGTTTCAATTAATGCATTGTACTGTTACAGAAATCGTTAGAGATACCGGTACATTTGTTGTAATTTAAGACTTAAAACCGTAAATCTCACCGGCACCATTTTGTAGACTTATCTAATACTTAATTTTTATCGATTGAGGTTTTCAAGTCGCGTAATAGTAGCGAACGTAAAACCCATAAGCCCAAAGTATTTCCGTATCTCGTCCGTTGTCTCGTACGACTGTGGAACCAAGAATAGGTTGGGCGACAGACATCTCGCAGAGCATATCCTCAAATATCTGCTAAGCGGGAAACGAAGTATCGTCGCTCTAGGAAACAATGAAGCTGTCAGTGTCTGTGTGAGTGAGCCACCACAAATGTTAATCACATGGATATATTATTATCGTTGCTGCTACGTTTTTGTTCTTGTTGCTGATGTCAAAAAACAACAATAATAACATGTTAAGAACAAATTGCCAAAGCTAGCGTTCCAGTATACAGCTTTTGGAAGACGCAGAGTAGGGCGTAACAAGAACTTATGGGTTCTGGAGCCAGAACAGGTTGATTATTATTAACGGCGCCATTTATTATTGTTGTTGTTTTTGTTATAATGCTAATAATATAAAAATTATAATGTCATCAATATTACTAATCTTATACTACCGAAATAATTTATCTGATTCTGATAATAATTCGCCTTTCAAGCTGATGATGATCACTTAATTTTACATACTTCTACGTACTGGACTGATATTTTATATCTTGCGTCCCGGATGTCGTCTCTTCTTGCAACCTTTATCCACGGAATAACTGATGGTTGTATTTTGAATATTAAATTCATGCTTTTAGTATCCAAGCACTTATACTGTCTGGCCGCAATTTGAAGATCGAGCATTGGGTAAGGTGGGAGAAGCAGGCCGAGTACTACCGTAGGCTAAGTGGGGGTGTTGTAATCTCTAAGCTGAGAACATTACCTCGTCTCTCTAGTCCCTCACCCCCCCTGCCATTTACCTCGTCCCTTGGTCTCTCAACGCATTCACGCATTCCTAACAAAATCATATTACCATGTACTTTAGAAGCAAATCCTGTGGAATTTGTTTATAACGAACGCGTAAGTTTCTTCCTTGTAACCGATATTCGTTTTCCCCGCGAAATACGGAAAATTTTCCCATAAAGAGATAGGCTTCATATTGACAAAAAAAAAATTAAAAAAAAGATTTATGAATTACAGAATTTAATTTCAAAAAATAAATTAACTAAGCAAATGCATAAACTACAAAACTTAATCATGTAAATTAACATTTATGTTTAGTAGGCTATACACTAAAATAATTAAGTTACCTGTAATTCACTACAGTTCACTGTAGTGCACAGAAGCTCGAGTAAATTTAAATTTAATGTTATAATTCAAATGCCGATAAACAGTATTTCTTAGACACTGATGAATTAGAAGTACCGCTTCCTAAAGCCAGAGTTAATCGTACTTTTTCATAAATCGTTTGATGCCTGATATTTTATGAATTTTAAATACAGTAGACTGCACACTAACAGACAGACAGCAGATTCAAACTAAATGTAAGTGAAAGTAACGCTGTAAAAGTAAACTTAATAAGGTCTAAGAATACAGTACCTATTCTTAGGGCTAGGCGGCAAAACAACAAAAGATATACTGTACAGGTAACGAGTAGCAACCATTTAAGAAATGGAAAATTCCGAAAAATACGACATGTCAATCATTCCATGTGAAATGTGTGGTTTTAAAATACAACGTACACTATGGTATACTGTATGTACGTTACAAAAGATTTTGCTTATTTCTGGAATACATTCGTAGAAGGATAATTAGTGTAGGCTAAAAGAATACTTTCATTATCAGTTTGTATAAGAAAACGTTCCATATCTGAAATAAATTGGTCGACAGAACCAAAATTGAATCTATAAAACAAAAGCAATATAATTATTGAATTACCTAACTGCAACGGTAGATAACTGCAACAGTCTGGTGACAGGAAGTCAGATAACACACAAACACGGCACACAGATAAGCGTAATCAGGTGTTGAATTGCAAAGCCACCAGCTATCATTAGAGTGACCAAAAAACATCTTTGTATTATTATTTCGGTACATGTATTCACCTAAACTAAGCCGATCGTGTTTTCATATAGCAAACATTATGTTTAAGTTCACTTTATGTACTTGTGTATTTAGTTTTAATGTGCTAAATACATAAATTTATTATTGGATAAATAATAACAATTTAGTTTTCGTACATAATAAAATTTGCTATTTCTTTAACTTTCAACGCCGCTTGTTCTCACATTTTTAATTACCTTACCATACTTTTAATAGTATTTTTTTTGTTGAATACAAAAATTATTTATGTGGGATACATTTACAGGGGAAGTTATTAATACACACTTGAACACTTGAAACTACGGCTTTTGTAGAAGTCAGTTTGCTGACGCTGAGTAGAGGGGATCTGTGCTCTTACTAGCGTAGGCAAACCAAACGGCTAGTACACGTATTTTACCCGACATCGCTTACAAGCGGCTGCGTGGTGGGCGAGAGCAGCTTCAATCATTCGGTCGCCGCCAGACAGTACGTAACTTATATGGATAAAATAAAATTTACCTCTTTTATCCGTTTTATTCTGAATGTAGCGTTATGACAAGAGAAAATAAGAGGATGAAACTCCTTGGATTGATCACTTTTGAGAAAAAAAAACTGTTTACAAAAATTAATAGAGGGGAAGACTGCAAAGAAGAATAAAGAGGAAAGATAAGAAGAAGAAGAAGAAGAAGATGAGTTTTGTTGACAGATTTGGTGACGGAGCGAAACGTAGAACATGAAGAGAACAGTTGAATCCCGTTTTCAAACAGAATCATCATTGATTAAAATGCCATTCTTATATGTTATTTCATTATTATTCAAATGACTATGTTCTGAAATTAGCGGACGAGTTAGAAGACAAACAAAAACACTCGGTGGCCACATGCATACGTTTTCTGAAGATTACCGCTAATACTCTTAAGCGGTTAATTAAGAACTATGACCGTAATGTTTATTTTCACAATTACTTTAAAAATTAAACGTTACATCAAGTTTAGGATAAGGAATACAAACATTCTTAAACACTCTCAGTGGCGTATCTAGAATATGGCTTTAGGGGGCCGGGGTTGGGTCGGCTTTATACAAAAGAAAAACCAAGTTACGACTAATCATCATTACGTTTAAAGTGGCTGAAAAACGTGATAACATCCTGAAATCAATCCCATTGAAGTAAACGGTAAAAACAGAATAAAAATACGCGTTATTGAAATACTGTTTAGAATATACTGTACTTACTGACTGAATTGATTTTCCTGTATTTCATATTTCAAACATACCCATTTCAAACATTGTGTAATAAACCTGTTTATATATTTCGAAAAGAGCTACTACTATATTGGCGTACACAGTTGAAAAAATTAAGATAAAAGCCTAAAAATTAAGAGATTAACTAAATTCGTCAACTTTTTCGACCCTCTGGGAGGTCTCTGGAGGAGGGGTCACACGTCCCTTTCTTCCCCCTGTAAATACGCCCCTGGACACTAAAACTTCCCAATCGTTGGTATAGATATAATGAAAGAACAACAGTAATGTCAATTTTGTTCAATAATTTAATTTTGTTCCTTTTATTTATTTTTTTTTTTTGTAGATTAAGATGTAGGATTGTAAAGAACAACTTTTTCGTCTACGTTGTGATGCCTATCCTGTTTATAACACGCAACTCTGAAACATTCGGATAGGTGCCAAAGCCACGGACAAATATTATTTTATTATAATTAATGATATCGAACGGTTTTGTCAATAATCGATTTTGTTGTCGAACACAAAGGCGTTAAGATGGTCGGAGGCGTTCCATATATGATAGCGAAGATTTAGGTTAAATTAGATAATGACAAATATAGATTTCAAGGCCGCACACGACCTATCCTGATACAATCGCATTCACCCAGTGACTTAATTGCTTATGCAAAGGCTGTCTGTCCAAGGTAAATAGGTCACGACCCGTAGCCGCAGGAGTCTTCAGACGCAGTTAAGCAGCGCCAAATCTGACTTCTACAACTATCGCTGTCATCTTCTGTAACAGTTCCTTTGTTGAATAGTTTGTGTCATAGTACTTCGGAATTCATCTGTGTTATAAAGTGGGACATTTCAAACTATTCAGTCCACGACTTTGACTCACTCTGTCCGTCTGTCTGTCTGTCTGTCTGTCTGTCTCTCTCTCTCTCTCTCTCTCTCTCTCTCTCTCTCTCTCTCTCTCTCTCTCTCTCTCTCTCTCTCTCTCTCTCTCTCTTTTCTCGTTTATACTTCCTCTCTTTTTCATACTTTTATACTTCTGTCTCAGTGAGGTATAATTTTCAAATTTCCGCTTATGTATGTTTTAATAAAAGTTTCTAATGATTTTTGGTTTGCCACCATAGGCTCAAAGGTATATTAATCTGGGTGCGTGCCAATATGGCTGTAACGATATGGATATTACAGTAGAGTATCGATTATTCGAACCTCTCGGGACCAGGGCCCGTTCGGATAATCGGTATTTCGGATAATAGATCGTAAATTGAAAACATTATTTCCCTTTACAAAAACAAAGGTTTTTATTACAAAATCATTTCTAACATACTTTACTGAACCACCACTACGTGTATTATCAGGCAGCCATTGGGCTCGACCCAGATGCTGCAATCTGTACCGGGTGCAAAGACGCCCCGCTACCACAGTGCTGCATGCTACATACTAACATACTGTTATGTAATTACAGCAGCCTATATACCGTACTGTAGTGTATTACTAAGGCTAAAAATCATTGCATTAAAACTGAGTGTAGTTAATAAAAACAAAAAGTTAATTTAAACAAAATTAGAGTTTAATGACAAACACTGTACTGTAAAATTAATTAAAAATTAAAAAACAAAAAATACAGTATCATGGATTTACACTTTTTTTGAAGAATTGTCTATCAGTGTCTGCTTCAAACCGATACCCCGTTTTCTCGCTGCTAAAGACTGAAGTCAAACGACTTCATAAGCTGAATGCAATCTATCTCGTCTCCTGTTTCGGCCCACTTTAGAACAGTCTCAAGTGCGTGAAAACCTTTTGCTGCCGTCGGTGGTTTTGTATTAGTAGCATTCTCGCCGCCTTCATAGGCTGTAAGGCTGTATAGCTACAGCGTTTACTTATTACTGTATAGTACTGTAATAATTTATAGTATTCAATTTTTTATGTTCAATAAATATCCAATACGCCTATACGTGTCCAATACATTACTGTGCAGTACAGTGCATTATTGTACTTTTTATTGAGTTCGGATAATAGATCGTTCGGTTAATGGATGTTCGGATACTCGATGCTCTACTGTATATCACCATCGTCGTATCGTACGATTACGTCACCCTATGGTGGGTTCCAGACACAAGCATTCGTCTCCACTCTATCTATTTCAGGTTTGGGCATTCCCATCTTCGTAGGTCATCTCACATTGTGTCATCCAGGAGCTTCGCTCTTCTCCTCCCTTTCTTATCCTCATCTTCCACTACTCCATCAAAACCGTTATTAGTAGTCCATTTGGCCTCAGTACTTGTTTTTCCAATCAAATTTCCTTTTCTCTTCTTTGTAACCCTCAGAAGTATCAGTGTCTTCCTTTACAATATCTTCTCTTGCGAGTTTACGAAGTCGCCACCGCTAACTTCCTAGTTCTCCATACTTCAATCCTGTATTTTTCAAAGACATGTTCACTATTGTGATGCAACTCTTCCTCGGCCTGCCTATTTTCCTTCTGTGTAGAGAAGTCCAATCGATTAATCGTTTAGGCCACCTCTCGTCGTCCATCCTTTGCACATGACCATCTCAATTTCTTGCCCATGCGCCTTCTCATTTCTGAATTCCTTATTCTGTCAGTTCTCATCGACTGATAACAAACCGAACTAAAAAAACCAATGCAGTAGTCCGGAGTTCTCAGTGTATATTGTATGACTGTATGCTTTGTAGTTGTTATTTTAGTAAAAGAATAGGCTAGTAATGGGGTTTCGTAATTTTTGATATGAAACATTATTAATAAGCGTATTTCATTAAGAAAGTTACAGAGTTCCGTAGCTCATTCACCTATATTCTTGAGCGAATCACGAATCAGAGGTATTTCAGTCATATATAAATATAACTTACAATATGTAAATATAACTTACAATACAGTTTACAACTGTAATAATGACGGTTATTATGAATATGACTGTTTACAACTATGAATGACTATAATAATGAGACAGTAGTTGTAAATAATTTAATAATGACGTGCTTTTTTTAATTCCCTCGGCAATATTAATGTATCAACAACATCTTTTAAAGAACACTCTTATTTTCATATAAAAGAAAACACCAACTTTGTCACTACTTATTGCCACACTGCTAAATACTTCGTTCTTGACGAGGCGTTTCGGTGTCTTCACCATTAGAAATATTTAGCAGTGTGGGAATAAGTAGTGACAAAGTTGGTGTTAAGATGGCTGCTAATAAAACTAACAAAACTGGAAAAGAAAAAAAGGTTAAACAATTAAAATTTATTGGAACCCAAAGGAGTGTATGTACACACACACACACACACACACACACACACACACACCACATATACACACACGTGAGCGCACTTGCGATCTTTCAGCATTCAGCAAGCTGTACCAATATGGGTAAACACAAAACACATGGGTACCAATTTTGTAAAGATGTTTGCACAAAGATGTTTTGTGCTGTCTTTTATTTGACACTCTAATTTTACTAAAACTCCGATTAAAAAAATTACTCTGCGGCAGTTGCAAATATTCCATTTGTTGCTTTATTTCTTTTGAACAAAGATCCGTAGGAGTGTTTTAAATTTCTCTGATGTTGTCGAGAGTACTGAATTTATTCATTCGTTCACGAGTAGAATGTTTTGAAAACTTGGTTGGCCAGCAGACCGTCTTTAATGTTGTGTACCTGGCGGACTAGCAGCATCGGCCCCCCTCCATAAAAAAACCAGTGAAAATAGTAGGTAAGTGATAGTACATAATAGGAAAGTACATAGTACATAGTCGGAAAGTACATACTTTCAACAATCAATCTGCGACGTAAGAATGACGAAGGGTATTATTTGTCCGACCCGTGACAGTAAGAAGGAAGTGGCTCCAGTCATAGTCGGTAGCTCGTTGATCTAAGCATGCACGCCCCAGCCCGAAATAATATTTCTCCACGCTCCGGCTTGGGGGTTCGTGGAGAAAGATGGGTTTTTGGTAGGTAAAAATCCCACACTACTAGACAGTCTGGTGCACCTGCCTGGTGCTTTTGAAGGTTTTCCTTATCCAGGAGGAGAATGGTGTGTTTCCAAACACAAAGGAAATCGTAAAATGTTTAGCCTATGGCGGTGAGACAGTCATGACATAACAGCTGCAACAGGAGCTTTTCTCGGGTGTGCTAATATCAGCTGTTTCTGTAACAAATGGTGGGAATATTTGTTATTTGAACTTCGTTGACTGAATAGAAATAAATACAACAAATAAAAGCAGACGATAATTGTACGTGAATGCGTGTATGAAGAATTGTCTAAATAGGGGAGGAGATGAAAGCAGACTGAACAGGCACAACAGCTTTGGCGCCCGAAATATAATTTTCGGCTTCAGTTGCAGAATTCATATGATCACGAGTAGATTTGTGGGACTTGAAACAGTAGCTAGTTCCCGAAAAGTTGACACGTTTGGTTGTTGAGACTCCTTAGTCAGCTGACGGATATCGTGCCCCGGTTTCCGTTTTTTATCGTTAAAAAAAAACTTCGCAATAGGTCCAGTATTAAATTCTCTGTTCAGTTTTTACTCTTTCTCGGCCGCTCCCCACCCGCTGCTTTTGTCTGGCCTCGTCTTTGTTTATATGAAGACACCAACACCAACTGGTTCATGCCGGTTCTTTCGGCGACGAGAATTCGAACTCCGTCCATTCAGCGAGGGAATCAGTCAATGTGACCTTCTCGATTGTCTTTCACTCTGCGCACAAGCTGGATCAAACTGGATATGTTCAGGTCGGACAAGAAGACTGTGTCTGGTACTGGTGCCGTGACCGAATAATTTAATTGGTCCATAGAGATTATAACATTGTACATGAAAACATGTCGATTATAATAAAAATTAATTATTATAAACTACTACAAACAATTGTAATTACGTCTAAAGCATAAAATAAAACCATTACGGTATGAAAGTTTAAGTGAAGAAATATATTTATCCAGCACTGTGGAGTCTAAGTTGACTTTTACTTCACATAAAAATGTAAATGATAACAAAAAGCAAATTTAACTCATTCCTATGGTACACAAGTCACAGCACTGACACACTCCGCTTTCGAGTAACTTAGAAATAAATGGCAGCCTCGATTAGAATTATGGTAATCCATAAAGTTATGGCCGGATAGGAAGAGCCAATAAAACACATGAACTGAATTTTAAATTACATGCTTCCAGTTAACGAGCAAATTAATCTTAAAGCTAATAACTGAACTCGGAGGGATAAAGAGTAAACACAAAATAGACTTTTGTACAGTATCTCAAGAAGACGTATCGTTTACAGTAAAAAACATATCGTATAAGATCAATTGTTTAAAAATCATCTCTACATGTTATAAACTGTTCACGATTTTTAAATAAGTGAATG
This sequence comes from Magicicada septendecula, assembly GCA_034769895.1. NCBI lineage: Eukaryota > Metazoa > Arthropoda > Insecta > Hemiptera > Cicadidae > Magicicada > Magicicada septendecula. The sequence continues at coordinate 87,746,027 of CM068372.1, read as the reverse complement.
CAGTAGAATCTCGATAAGTCGTCACTCTGTAACTCATCATACGCTATAATTTGTCACCACAGAAAATTAAACCTGCTAGAGCTCAGAAGAGGTCAGAGGAAGCCGACCTCTCTAAACTGATTGTTGTGAGACAATTGCGTGATCTGGCTGCCGCAAAAGGAAGGGAAAATTAGTCAAGCGTAAAATTACCCATTTTTTTTGTTTACTAAAATTCTAATTTTTCTGAGTAATTTTTAAGTACAGTACGGTCTGTAGTTAAGTGAAACGCTCATATATAGTGTTGTTTTTGTTTACAAAAATCTAGTTATGTATTGGTTGTGTGTGTATATGTGTGTAGTATAAAATGTACGGAATGCGAAAAAGAATAAAATTTCGTAATGGGCGTGAAATAAAGTACGACACGGTAACGTGATTCAGTAACACCACATTTAACCTGAAAATTTCAATTCAGTAACTTAAGTACTTTACACTTACATTTTCTGAACTTTGTAATTATTATGTAAATATTATATATTCCGGTTAAAACGTCCCGAGACGTTGTCCGATGCCTAATTGCCAATATCTCCTGGCGTTGCAGTTTTCTTCGGTTAGACCTCGTACATCCATTGATCTCCTTACACCATCCATGTTACTTTTGGCCTTCCCCTTTTTCTGTTTTCCTGTGGTATGCATTTCATCACTGTCTTTGGCAACCTCTCCTCCCCCATTCTCTGCACGTGCCCATACCAAATTAAGTTTTTTTTCTCGATGTGTTCTAAGACAGTTTTTTTTATATTCATTTGTTGCTTAATTGTTTCGTTTCTGACCCGGTCAAATTTTGATGTTCTACATATTCTTCTTACGGTGTCCATTTCTGTGGCTTCTATCTTTATTTTCAGATGTTCTTTCATTGTCCATGTCTCAGACCCATATACTAATGTGCTCTTAATCATTGTGTTGTATATTCTCATTTTCTTACATATATTCACATTTCATATATTAGATATATTATGTAATATATTTAATATATTACATATATTCTTATATTTCTTACATTTTCTTATATTCACTTTGTAATTACATATATAAATTTATACTGCATTGTATTGTAATTAATCATCATCAGCGAGGATTAAACCAAGAATGGTTTGTTCCGGTCTCAAACAGGCAAACTCTAGAGCTGGTCACTTCAACGCTTCCTCGGATGTCCCACACCTCTCCGTCCCTTCGGCTTATAGTTACATAGTTGTTTGGAGATGCGGCAGTCACCCATTCGGCAAAGATGTTCCCACCACTTCAGCCGATACAGGGCAATACTGTCGAGTATACTCATAATATTCAGTACCTGCCGTATATCTGTGTTTCTTCTATGATCATGGAGAGTATACCCTGCCACCTGCCTGAGAAATCTCATTTCAGCCGCTTGGATACGATTGGCCTGGCCTTTCGTTAAAGTCCAATTCTCAGACCCATACAGAAGTGTGGGAAGGGGTATTACAATGTAGGATTTTAGGCGTGTTCCTTTACTTGCTGACTTAAGAGTTCGCCTGATGGTTCCGCACATAAGGTTGAACATATGCAACTTATTCACAACGTCGTTGCTTGTATTATAAGACACACTGTAGCCCAGGTATTCAAAATTGCTGACTTGTTCCAGGGCAGTACAATCTATAACAATTGTTTCCCGTACGGGATCAGTTCCAAGAAAAGCCATTGCCTTGGTCTTAAGTTTGGATATTTGTAATCCAGAGTCTTTGCAGATTCGATTTAACAAATGTAGCCTATACCCATCTGCAACCTGTTTACCGAGTTCGACAGAATAGCCTGATCGTCCGCAAACAACAAAGTGTCAACTGCAGAGTGACTAATCAAAAATTCTCCGGAATACACATCTGGCAGTTTTGTATAACATCGTCAATACATAAATTAAAAAGAGAAGGTGATAGTGGACAGCCTTGTCGTACTCCGCAATTGATCAGGCCAACTCTAGGAGCTGTTCTCGGTTTCCCTGCTTCAATTATGGTTTTATTCTCCACATAATGACTCTGTATTGCTCTAGTTATATGTTGTGGGATCCTCTTTCCTTGCCATCGAACAGCTTTTTCTATTCGAATATTTACTTCCTGATATATTTGTTTCTAACGCACTGCAGCCTAGACAGGGGCGTATCCACCAAGCGGATCCGGATCCTTTTTTTTTTTTTTTGGAGGGGAGAAGAATTGACATTGGGGGGAATATGAAAAGTTGGACGGACTTTTATGTATTACAAAGCTATTTGCTTGTTATTAGAATCTTATAGAGATATGGCTACGCTGTACCCGGTTTTTCGATCGCGTCAATTACCATCCGTGTTTAGTATTTTCTCATATTTCTTGGTTTATTACTCAATAAAAATCTTAAAATGTGTCAATTAATCCAAACACAACCTAACTAGTCCCATTGTGTATTTACCGAACGCGGCCATTAGAAAACTCCATAGACTTTACCGGTGAACTGATTTGTGCATATTAGAGTCAACAAAATGTGCGGTCAACCGTATATTTGTTCACACAAATGTTTTTTGAAATAGGCGTGTCAAGCCCCACTTCATGAAAATCTTTTACTTCTTCTGTGGCAAAACCAGGGACCGATCCAGCAAGCAATTTGGAGTGGGTGCGATTATGAAATTTTGGGCCATTATTTAAAGGTAGGCCTGTAAACGATATGGATGAGTGAAGATATAAATAACAAGTTTATTTACATACAAGTATAAAATCATATCCATATTTGTCGTTCTTTTAATAATATTCACTTACAGTTTTAAATGCACACTACTCATTTTAGTTATGTATCAAACAAAAATTAACAAGGTACAGTTACAATTTAAAGTAATTTTAGAGTAAAACTATCAGCCTACATAACGTGATATGACTTTTTTATCATACTCACAATCACAAAACCATTCTGCAATCACAAGACGACGAAAAAATTTCGTCCCAAGCGACCACGTGGAATTCTCCTGATACTCTAGAAAACTTTAGTAGTTAGCAAATTTTTAATCTTCTGTACTATTTATTGTAATTTCAGTATTTTTACATTTTAAACATTTTTCTAAAAGATATTCTTAAGTGTATTTGAAAAAATCACGAAATATGCATGCTTAGAAATATCTTCCTGAAGCAAAGATGACAGTCGGAAGCCTTTAATGTAATAATGCGTTCTTAAAACTATGGCACTTTCCCCCGATACTGTTCCTGTGCACCAATCAGATTGTCCCGTTATTAAAATGACGCTATCGTTTTTAGTTCACGTGGCCGGGGCGTTGCCACAATTAGTACTCATTAACCGCAGCTTATCACCTTCAATGACGATACAGCTTGTTTTGTCGTCGGCATTCTGCTGGCGGGTTAGTACGGAAAGTGGTGTACGGAAACATCCCGATAACGTAACTACATAGTGCGAGGTAAATAATTATTACGACTGATAACCGCCGCTTTGATTGCCGATGTCAACCGTTAAAATGATGGAGCTTTAATATGTAATTTCACTCTAATAATATTTGCATGTGTTGTAGATAAATAACAAAGAGTAGGCCTATATTTTACATAATGGTGCAGTAGAAACTAAATGAGGATAAACTAACAAGCGAAGCATAAGACGACAAAACATCTTTGCTTCAATTGACTCAGCTTTGATTCAGGACAATCAGACTGAGAGCTTTCGATAAAAACATATGAGTGTTGGCGTATGTTAATTTTGAAATTTGTATTGTTTTCATTCCTTCCGAGATAGTCGTACTTTGTCGTAGTTTGTTCAAAGAATTGAAACAGTTTAAACGTTTCAAAATTTTCTTTAACTTTTTTTTAATACCGAGATCGATAAATTCTTCATTCTTCTAAATATTCCTGTCAAACGAATTGATTGCCGTTCTGACGGAGCATACTCACAGAGGCTGTCTCTAAAGTGCTTTTAGAACGAGCTGTATGAAGCTGAGAAAAAACTGTCCGGAGAGTAGTTAATTTAATTACATTATTCGGTGCCCAACTCAGAACACCGAATTTCCGAATGCAGGTGGTAACAGGGCACACCATAGTCTATACAGATCATCGGTCCAATACAAAGTTAGAACTATCTCGACTAGCCGGCGTGGTCTTGGATGTAGTCTTTACTAACTGGCACCCAGGAACTGAAGATGGCAACATGTCCATCAAGTGACGACTGTCCGACATGCGGCCTCGTACATAGTCTTGTATTTGTCTTGCTCTCTTTAAGAACAAAGAAAAAAATACATTACAGAAATAAAATACTGTTACGACATCACAGAACAATCTACGTGTTTCTCGAATATTCCAGAGTGATCCGTAATGTAACGTGTGTGGCGTACGAGTTTGTTGACGCATTTTCTAGACTGTGCCAGACTTCACGCGGGCGCACGGACTGTGTCAAGGCCGCAAGTAATTACGTCGTATCTATACTGACGTTAACGCGCATTATGGAATAACCTAGTAATTTGGGGCGGTATAAATTACCAGTACTCAACGACGTTCAGTTAAGTATTAGTGCGATATATTGGCAGTGCGGTTCGAGAGTTATAGTCGCGATATTACTGTGCGCGTTCAAGTGGTTATTAGTTAAGAGTGGTGTTTTATAATCGGACGGTATAATTGTAATACAATTGTGTTTAATTTTAGTGGACATTTTATTGAGTGTGAACAATTTTCATTTGATTTGTTGTAGAGACTGTGTTGATAATTACGAACTGTTTAACTGTAAAAATTAAAGGTGTGATTAGTGACTTAATTGGTGTCTTGTACTTATTTTGTTTCCACTGTAACTACGACGATCAAGTAGACCGTCGTAACAGTGGTGTCAGAAGTGGGATAGAACGGTTAACAGTGGAAACAGTGGACACTTTATACAAGACGAGTGTAATTCGTAATTAATCGGTAAAGATGGATGCCAGTCAGATAATGGAAGCTTTACAAACACTGCTGCGGCAGACACAGGAAGAAGCAGAAAAACGACAGGATGAGAAACGTAAGCAAGAAGCAGCTAAAACGGAAGCTCTCTTTGAAGCTATGCAGAAACAGTTACAAGAACACAGTACCGCAGAATTGGGTCTCCTACGAGGTGAGCTTTATAAACAAGTTACCAAAATATCAGTGGTACAAGAATCAATGACATTAAAAAGAAGCTGATGTACAAAAATCTGTGTGTCCTCCGCCAAAAAACGTAACTCCGCCAATTTGAAGCTGCTACATGCGCAAATAATTGGACAGAGAAAGACAAGGCAGTCTCACTCGTTCTCGCATTAAAAGGACCCGCGTCAGAACTACTACAGAAAGTCCCACCTGACAGCCAGAACATCTATGCCGAGTTGATAAAAGCTCTAGAATTACGGTATGGTGATAAACATTTGCGAGATGTGTACTGCACCCAGTTGAGACCAAGGCGACAACATTCCGGGGAGAGCCTTCAAGAGTTTGAAGCAAGTATCGACAGACTAGTTAGACTGGCCTATCCTGAAGCGCCAGAAGATTTTCGAATTAGTTTTGCGAAGCAGACATTTACTGCCGGTATCCGAGATAACGAACTACAGCAAGTGTTACGAATAGCAAGACACCAGAACAGTGCGGACACCATGGTACATGCTTTGCAATTTGAGGCCGCCAAATCAGCGTCTGGTTGTACATGTCATAAATTGCGCGCGCTAAAGATCGCGACGACACAGACGACGAGGAAGAAGAACAAGGAACAGAGACTCGACGGTCGGCGCCATAGAATAAAATAAGAAAGGATGGAAGACCGAAATGTTATTGATGTGGGAAACCTGGACATCTACAACGAGATTCAACAGCAGGGAAACACAGTCTCCCTGTCTGCGAATTCAGCAGCAGGGAAACGAGCAATAGTCTGTACAACGGGGCGTGTGTTGACTAACTGGAGGAACGAAGTCCCTAGAAAATTCGCAATTTCTACACTTCAGAAAAACAGCGGGAGCTTAGTAGTTACCGGATTTGTTCAAGAAAGACCAACCTCGATTACAGTTGACACAGGCGCAACAGTTTCTATTGTGCGCCCCGACGTGGTGAAAGATCTCAAGCCAATCTGGTGCTCTTGCAGCTTGCGAACAGCTACTGGACAGCCTGTAAAAGTGTATGGAAAAGTGGAGATACACCTACGCCTCGGTAGACTTGAGTTTAATCATCAAGTACTTGTTGCAGACATTGTGGATGAAGCAATTCTTGGTGTGGACGTTATGAACGCATACGGATTCATAGTCGACCTCAGAAACAATATCTTGAGAATCGGAGGCGAAGAGGTAATGCTATCAACAATGACGACAGCAGAAAAATTAATGGACGTCATAAACCAAGTGGCCGTAACTGTTCCGCCAAACTCCGAAAAGATCATCATGGTTAGAACCGATGTAGGTAGTAGGGGCAACCAGTGCTCTATATTCGAACCCCAGGTAGTCAGCACACCGGGCATACTTCCTGGTGCCAGGTAAAACCTACCTGCCAGAAGTTTAGTAAAACCTGACGAAACCGGAAATGTACCTATTAGAGTGGCGAATATGTTGGATCAAGCTAACACTTTACAAAGCAATACGCTCCTAGGCAAATTGACTCCTGTGGCCTGGGTAGCAGGAATAACGCAACGAAGATCCAGTGTTTCGGATAATTCCAAATTACCAGAGGAACTGCAAGAATTATTGAACAGATCTTCTAACGACCTCTCAAGTGGTGACGTAAAAGAACTCAGACAGTTTTAATATGAATTCAAAGATTATTTTGCAGTTCGGGGACAGTCACTGGGAAGAACCTCTCTTGTGCAACATCGCATCAATACCGGGGACACAACACCGATACGCCAACCTCCTCGAAGGCCTCCATTATCTAAGCAAGAGGAAATGTCTCGGTTAGTACAGGACATGTTGACAGAGGGAGTAATCGAACTTTCGTCAAGTGCTTGGTCTTCTCCTGTAGTGCTGGTAGCGAAGAAGGATGGTGGATTGCGTTTCTGCGTAGACTACCGGAGGTTAAATGACGTTACAAAGAAAGACTGCTATCCATTACCTCGCGTTGACGATACACTCGACACGTTGTCCGGAGTCCAGTGGTTTTCCACATTGGACCTGAAGAGTGGATATTGGCAAGTGGGTCTTCATCAAGAAGACAAGGAAAAGACCGCTTTCTCGACCCCAAGTGGCTTATTCCAATTTAACGTCATGCCATTTGGACTCTGTAATGCATCGGCAACATTTGAAAGATTGATGGACCTGGTACTCCGAGGCCTGACATGGAAAACTTGCATTGTTTATTTAGATGATGTCATAGTCATCGGGAAGACTTTCATTGACGTTTTGTGAAAGGCTTCGCTACTACTGCTAAACCACTACATGAGCTAACAGAAAACAAACGAAACTTCCAGTGGTCGAGGGGGTGTGATCAAGCATTTAGGACATAATTGCATTATGTTCGCAGCCAATTCTCGCTTTCCCAGATTCCGAAGGGAAGTACATTGTGGACACAGACGCAAGCAATACTGGTCTAGGAGCAGTTTTGTCTCAAGTTCAAAACGGTGATGAACGAGTAATAGCATATTACAGCAAGACACTTTCTAAACCGGAGAGAAATTATTGCGTCACAAAGAGAGAGTAGCTGGCAATCATCCGAGCGTTGGAGCACTTCCATAAATACATCTATGGAAGAGAGTTTTCACTACGTACCGACCATGCCGCGCTTGCATGGCTCTTAAGATTTAAAAATCCGGAAGGACAGTTGGCAAGGTGGCTCGAACGTCTGCAAGAGTACAACTTCAAGGTACAACATCGACGGGGGCGCCTGCATGGTAATGCAGATGGCTTATCACGAAAACCGTGCCCGGAAGACTGCCGACATTGCCACAAAAAGGAAGAACAAAACTCAAGCGAACATGTTCGAGCCATCACGGTAGATTTCCTGGCAGACGGCTGGACAACACAAGACTGTCGACAAAAACAGATGACTGATGAAGACACTGGACCAATCGTGACAGCAAAAGAGAGAGGTCGCCGCCCGGATTGGCAAGATATCTGCCATGGTTCCGAAGTGCTGAAGGGCTACTGGGTACAATGGGAATCTCTCACCTTAGAAAACCGACTGCTGAAAAGGGCTTGGGAAAGTGCAGATGGACGAGATATGGTCATGCAGTTGATAGGTACCCGAAGTAAAATGCAGTCTGTTTTGAAGGAGATGCATGATGGAACATCTGGAGGCCATCTTGGGGTTAACAAAACCCTTGACAAAATACGGAAGCGATTCTATTGGCTTCATCTTCGCCACGACGTAGAGGAATGGGTTCGGACGTGTGAAATATGTGCTGCAACCAAGGGCTCACAAAGCAGAATCAGGGGAAAAATGAGACAATATAACGTTGGACTGCCTTTCAAGAGAATTGCCATATACATTGCTGGACCATTCCCAGTTACCGGTACATCATGGTAGTAGGTGACTACTTTACTACGTGGGTGGAAGCCTACGCAATTCTAAATCAGGAGGTTACCACTGTGGCAAAGCAGTTAGTTCACAACTTCTGTTGCTGTTATTGAGCCCCTATGGAAATCCATACGGATCAATGAAGAAATTTCGAATCAGGAGTGTTTAAAGAATTATGCCGTCTACTCGGAATTCGAAAGACCAGGACAACGCCTCTGCATCCTCAGTCGGACGGGATGGTTGAAAGATTCAATAGGACACTTGAGCAGCATCTTTCAAAGGTTGTCGACGAGAACCAAACAGACTGGGAACCAACGTATAACACTATTCCTCATGGCGTATTGATCATCAGTACACGACACAACCGGCATGACTCCAGCAAAATTGGTGTTTGGGAGGGAGATTCGTCTTCCTGGGGACTTAATGTTCGGATCACCTGAGACTCAGTCCCAAGAGCCACAGAGCTATTATTCCTCCCAACTGCGAGAAATGAATCGCTTGGTAAAAGGACGGCTGAAGGTTGCCAGTGATAAAATAAAAACTCGGTATGACATTAACAGCAATAGTGTGGGTTTCCAAGAAGGAGATCAGGTCTGGTTGTTCAACCCGAAGCGCAGTCGTGGTCGCTCACCTAAGCTTCAGTTTAACTGGGAAGGACCCTACACTGTGAAAAAAAGAATCAACGATGTTGTTTATCGGATTCAACAGGAAGAGCAGCGAAAGTTCAAGGTCGCCCACCTAGATCGCCTGGCTAAGTACTACTTCAGAGACGGTTTGCCAGTAGTTAAGAGCGGTGTTTTATAATCGGACGGTATAATTGTAATACAATTGTTTTTAATTTTAGTGGACATTTTATTGCGTGTGAGCAATTTTCATTTGATTTGTTGTAGAGACTGTGTTGTTAATTACGAACTGTTTAACTGTGAAAATTAAAGGTGTGATTAGTGACATAATTGGTGTCTTGTACTTATTTTGTTTCCACTGTACCTACGACGATCGAGTAGACCGTCGTAACAATACATTTATATTTAAAATCATTTACTTGAATTCGGTTCGATAAAAAATAAAATAAAATTCTATAAAAAAATATCGCCCACCCTCAAACTGTTTTCACTATTTGTAGATAATTTTGTTATTATGGGGTAATCGTTTAAAATAACGTTATTTTAGAGTCACTTAATCTATAAAAATTAGGTACTTTATTCTAATAAAGAGACTGAACTACGCAGATAATCATCCCTGCTCCTCAACCGATCCCCACCATTAATGATATTTATACTTTCATAGAGTAGTAGTTTTATCATATGTAATTTCTAAGGTATCTTATCCTCCAAAATTAAATATTCGTACTTTACTTCATTTCAACACAGCAATTTTCAAAAAGTCACCCCCTCCCCCTACTCCATTTATAATTATCTCATTTACCATTTTACAGTAGATTAATATGACTTTATTTTCGGGGCACTTACTTATTAAAATTAAGTACTTTACTCTTGTTAAAACACAAAACAATTTACGTAAACTACCTCTCCCTCCTAACCAAACAACCTGGTTGCCTGGCAACAAAATTATTTTATTTTTACCAATTACCATTGTTTGAAAAAGTTTAAATGAATTTTTAAGTACTTTACTCTTGTTAAAACGTAAAACGTCGCAGGTAAACTACCCCTTCCCCTTAACCGATCTTCACCAAAATCAGTAGGCCTTGAGTCCTCTATAACTCGGGCGCCACATGTGCAAAAAATTATTTGATTCTGTTTGTATTTGCGGCAGATATTGTTCGCCATAGAAAAAAAATCTACACACAGAAACACAGATAGACACACAGACACTTTTCGGAAAATTACTTTTCTTCATGTTTTGAGGATAGTACAATCAGAATCTGCCTTTACCTGGAACACGATTTTTTTCGCGATCATCATACTTACATTTCTTTACGGAACATGGAAGTAAAAAACAAATTCTTGTTTCTGTATAACTTGAAAATTTAAACTGTACAAGAAGTACGTGTGTTTGTGTTCGAATGAAATTAATAAACTACTCTGCTTCGTAAATAAATGAAAACGAACAATGTCTTTCCATCTTCAGACTGGCGTGAAAGGGTTGTTTAATTAGAGCAGTTTTTCTGTTGGTAACGACGTTTCTTGAGGTTATTAACACCAAACGCTTGACCCATTTAGTGACGTAACATCCTCAAAGGTAAAGTTGGTCTTAAGGATGATATCCAAAGAGAGTACAGTATTGTTATTTAGTTGTCATTTATGTGAAAAATGTAAATTTTTAATACACCCTCTTGTTCAAAATGCTTCGCACAGCCCCCGCACTCTACAGAATAATTTTGCTTGTGAGTGTAGCTGATCAAATATTTAATAGTAAACATTTAATTTTTTTTTACGGCTAGCCGGAGAAAGTCCTGGCAATATGGTAATTGTATTTTGTGATTTTCAGTTTAATAGAAAAATTGTTTGTAATATTAAGTTTAAATAAAAAAATTGTTTTTTGCTTATATCGAAGGAGATAAGCTTCCTACTATTAGTGAATATCTCTGTTGATTAACACAGCTCGAATTATAATTTTAAGGCGTGTACGTTTACAACAATATTGAGTTTATTAAAATAGTCGAATTTACGTGTAGGTGTTTAAGATTCTTCCGCACGTAAATATATGCCTGGATGCGCGCACGTGTGTTTGTTTCCTGTAAAGTGTTTAATTGTTTAATTACAGTAGTTTTTCCTGTTGGTAACGAGTTTTATTGAGGTTATTAACACGAAACTCTTCACTCATTGATGTAACATCTCAACGATAAAGTTGGTCTTAAGAATAATGTGCAAAGAGATTGTTGTTATTAATTTAAAAGAAGTAAATTAATGTAACACACTTGCTCGAAATGCTTCTTACAGCGCCTACACTCTACAGAATAATTTTGGTTGTGAGTGTACCTGACCGAATATTTAACAGTAAACATTTATTTTTTGTTTTACAGTTAGCCGAAAAACCAGGTGGTAATAGGGTAATTATATTTTGCGATGTTAAGTTTAAAGAAAATATTGTTTTTTACTTGTATCGAATGAGATAAGAGATAAGCTTCCTACTGTTGGTAGATAAAACGTCCAGCGAACGTAAATACATAGTCACGGGTGCGCGCATAAGTGTTTTAATTTTCTGTAAAGAGTTTAAAAGGAATATGATTTACAAAACTATACACAATTTGAGTAAATAAAGTGCTGGCCCCGGAATGCATGCTTCCAACGTATGGCGGTACATTTTATTATAGCTCTGTTGTAAAACGTTGACAAGATTCAAGAACGAAGACGATCGAGAAGTGAAATATCCTCCTGTTAGACAGTGCCCACACAAATAGTAGTACGCACGCGCACCCACACACATACACAAAAGGAGTGATGTATAAGGGATGGCCGTTGGTGTTGTGGAGAATCATTTTACCACCTTACCGTACATAATACTTGACGTATATGTAATATGGCGCAATGTTAGCGAATTATCGTAAAACAATTGCGATGCTTTCAGTAAGTAAAGGGCTGCCCTCGGAATGCATGCTCATAACACAAATGGCCCTCTGTTGCTAACGATCATGCCACTGAGATCAGTGAGATCCTCCTCCTACCCACACACACACACACACACACACACACACACACACACACACACACACACACACACACACACACACACACACGCACGCACGCACGCACGCACGCACGCACGCACGCACGCACAAGTAAAAGTAAGGGTTGACCGTTGACGTGTAGAGAACCATTTTACCTACTCACAGTACACGATACATAATAATGTGATGCAATGTATCGAATTATCGTAAAACAATTACGAGCTTTCTCTTGCCTTATTTTTACGTTCGGTTTTTAATTCAAGGATTTTCGATCTCGTCCGTTATTTGTTGTTTTACTTCTCGCTTCAGTCCACTCAATTTGCATTAAAAATTTGTGCATCGTTTTTGTGAGTATTACTCACTCTTTTGTTTGACACGATATCAAGGTCGGGTTGATCAACTCGGGCAAAAATCGGTTTCATAGTAGCAGGTCCCTTTGCTCGAGAGAGAGAGAGAGAAAGGTGTCTGTAACAGATGTACAATACACCTATTTTGTCTGTCCGAATCTACGCTTTGAACCGTGTTTCTATTAAGAAAACTTAGTTATGCATAGTACAACGCTCCTTACAGTGTCACCTAAAGTAATTTAGGAAAGGCTGTTTATATCATAGTTCGGAAGATAAGGAAGACAGCGTGGACAGTATTATGCTTACGCCGATTATTGAGCCAAAATATTATCCCAGTTTTTCATTTTTACAGACTGATAAATAAACTCCCTTAGTATGCATGAGAAAACAACTACTTACTATTTTTAAAGCTAGGAGAGGGTTCCATTTCAAATATCGTCATGATGTTTGTGTTCCTCTAAGGAAGAAGGCAAAGATATTTTAATATTGACGCTGAAGATGTTAACTCCCACAGTTTGCAACTGCACAAAATTTACAATTTTAAAGAGGGTAGGAATTGCTTAAAAATTAATATAATTTTATCATGCACTTTGTCAAAAAGGTTTAACTTTAAATTTTATTTAACAACTCTATTGTTTTTAACAACGTTATCGTAAATCTATTGAAAAATTTAATTACCTTGCACGTTTTGTAAAGTGTCTGCTTATAACGGTTTGTAGTATTTTCACAGTATTGGTACCAGTCTTAATATAATCAAAAAATAAGTATATTAGTAAGTATTGAAATAATAAGAAGAATATATCTCGCAAATAAAACATATTATGGATTATAAAAGCACCTGAAATCATCTCAAGAAGCACGAAATGCAATATTTACAAAATACTTATCAGGCCAGTGTTGACATATGCTTCAGAAACCTGGAGAACGACAAAAAATAGCGAGAGATTTGTAGGTTGCTGTGAAAGACGGATTCTGAGATGAAAATATAATGTGGTGCAGGCGCTATAAAAACTATACCATCTTTACAAAGAGCCGGATATGTCAAGGTAATCAAAATATACAGGCTAAGGCGGGTTGGAGACAGAGATAATGCAGGAAGGACAGCCTACGAAACATATTTTCTACCAGAAACCAATGGGTAGTAGAAAAAGGGGAAGACCCCAAAAATAGATCCAAAGACCAGAAAGAGGAGGACCTCGGAAAGCTCAACATAAGAAACTGGAAAGCCAGGGCACGCAATAGGGAAGAATGGAATCGACTGTTGGAGGAAGCCAAGACCGACCAAGAGTTGTAGAGCCACGGTCGGTCTAGAGCTGGTGATGATGAATTGAAATGAAATAAATGGAAATATTTATTGAAATGAAATAAATGGAAATAAAAGTTTGCTAAGCGGAATCACAAAGTACGAAACACTACATTCTACGAAAATTAATTTACATCTGCAATGACAGAAGTGGATGTTTAGTACTTGATGTGACAATTCGTACTGTAATTGTGGATTACACTACCTTCTGGTTACGTTGATGTTATCGATGAATTGTCTTCTTTGGTAGTGTTGTACTGTGTATGTTCTTTTTTGAACACTGAATGTTTGAAATTGCGGCCGACTTCGGTGTCTACTGTAAAACAATTTTTTACGCTCTCTGAGTAACGAGGTTTATTACTATAATAAAAAGTCTGCCCAAACATTAGCGATCTTTTCAATGACAGATGCGCATTATATGAGATTTGATCAAAAACTTTAAATTTTTTTAGATATTTTTGTGCTAGAAATGTCCGACCTAAAACTTATTTTTGGTGATGTTGGTACGCGGGCTTGTCTAATTTGCAGTTAAATTGATGTACAGTTTAGATCGTCCTCTTATTTACCTCAGGGTTGAGACTTAGAGTCTGTTCCGTCTTTATCTGGTCCTACCTACACCTCTTCTTCCTTAGGGCCGATATTTGTTACCTGTTTTGTTAGACTGTCGTCTCTCGTCCTCTCCATATGCTGTTTCTCCATATGTTTCAATCGTTCATGTTTTACATCCCCAACTCGACGCTTATATCTTCATTCTCGGCCCTTGTGCCTTTCATTCGTCTCAAGAACTTCATGTCAGCGACTTGTATATGGCGGTATCTTGTTTTCACAACGCCCGTGTCTCACGCCTACGTAAAGGTTAGCACACAAGCTCTTCCATTACCTTATAAAGTTTCAAGTTTGTCTCTCTTGTTGTTTAGGTATGTGGCGTGCGGTGTATGGTGCCACATATCAGCTGGTATTTATGAAGTAATGAAACGATACTGTATAGCAGTATCATAATTTAATATGTATGTAGATACCTATAATAAGTAAGCAAAATTTAATGATAAATTAAAGTATTGAAATGTACGTAGTTTTAAGTAAAGTTATAAATGAATAGTGAATCTAAAGAGGCTCGGCTGTGCGACAGACCGGCGCCGGCAAAAATATGTATAATAGACCTAAGACACCCTACATGTCGTAAACACATAAATTGTTTTGTAGTGTAAAACTAGCAAAAAACGCCTAGATACCGTTAGGTTAACGGTACGGTGTCCTTCAACAGACAAAAGAGGCCACGCCAGTAAATATGACGATTTTAGAAAGTCGCGTCACTTTTTAGGGAGTATAACGAACACCCGCGTAAAATTATCGCCCGCACTTTGGGAACCAATCACCAATAGCGTCAGTAGTGAGCGCGAAAGAGATACGACACCAGACTGGATACATTCAAAAATACCGGCAAAATTTTGAATGTAAGACCAATAATGAACGATCAACAGAAGATGTAGTGAGGGTAGAATTGAAGAAACTATAAAAATAACACGCGAAGCCCACAACGGGGGAGTCTAAGTTAAAAATTCACGCAAAACACGTGAAACCTGCGTCACTCGATGTGAGCAAATTAAATTAATCAAAGTTCAAATCAATATTCTCTCGGTTTAATAGTGACAGTCAGCAAGAAGTTTTATTTAGATATGTGCGCGAAAGTACGTGTGGACAAGAAGCTATTTAAATTGTGCGCGTAATTTGCAACAAAAGTATATTATTTATTTGTGCGTGACGTATAGTAATAACGCGAGCGTGTGATGTGGTTAAAGAAAGTTAATAAAGCGTGATCAGTGAAAGTGTCGTGTGATAGTTAACGCAAGGATACAATTCGTCATTCGCCTATCAGGAATCCTGCAACAAGTAACAATGTCTCATTTATAAATTGCAATATAATTGATTAACATAAATTTCATATCTCAATAAACTCATCTCATTTTAAAAAGACCCACGATGTTCAGATACTAAACATTCAATTTATGCTAGACGACATGTTTGGGTGACTTATGATATAGCAAAGTAAGAAACCAATACTAATAATTATTGAAACGATAAATGAATTAAATAATTAAATATAGATTGAATAGTATAGAAGTCGTAGCAGTTAAGAATTGAGGATAGATATACTTATATACACATATATGTTTGTTTGATTGATAGCGATGATTTAAGTTTGTTAATGGAGTAAATTGAATCTACTAAGTACTCCTTTGAATATACTTGATTAATCTGATTTCGAAGAAGCTGTAAACTAGAAATATTAATTAATTCTTTTGTTGTTATTAACTATAAAGATAATAGTAATGATTAAGTCTAAGATGTATTCAGTAACAAGAATCTAACAATACAAATATTAGTATCTGAACAGTTTGTTATTATTTCATAAACAAACCTGAGATCTCCTGCTCTGGCGCCCAAGTAATAATTAATAATATAAATTTGAGTGGTGCAGTTCTCAATAAATCTTAATAGTTATTAAAATATTATAATATTTGTCGCCATCATTGTGGAGCTCTTTCAAAATAATAATCATAATTAACGCCACAAAACGTGGAGCTTTAAGAAAAGTTATATTTGCCGCCCAACTGGTGGAGCTTAATTATAAAATTAAGTAAGCTCGGTAAAATGAGATGAGTAGAGAATAAGAAATAGAATATAAAAATTTAAAATTAATGTTAACTAGAAGTAAAACTAGAGAATTAAGGAATTTTAATAGACATATAAATAGTGAAGTAAAAATGGCAAGTAACTATAATACCAATAATACCAATGATAGTGATGAAGGGGAGGTCGAAGTTAATAACCAGATGGGAGAGACAGGAATACTTGACGAACTAACCGATAACGAAACCGCACCGGTTCCTTCAGAGGCAAGGGGACGGGCAGAAGAAAACGTAACCAGCGCAACACAAAATACAATAACAAACATAGACATAGTCACAATGCTACAACAAATAACGGAAACCAATAAACAAATGACAGAAAAACTAACAAAACAAATGACAGAAATCACTAAACAAACAACGGAAAACAATAAACGGACGGAAAAATTGGAAGAGTAATTAACGCAACACATGACGGAAAAACTGGCAGAAAATACCAAGCAGCTAGAAAAAAGAATTGAAGATGTTAAAGAGAGCTGCATGAAAACAATATACAATTAAAGGCGGATGTTGAACAGTACGTGACACAACAGTTAAACGAGCACAGATTGCAAGTAGAACAACAACTTAGTGCGATTAGGCGCGAGAACCAAGAATTATCAATAACAGTGAGATCGGAAGCAAAGGAAGTAGTAAATGAAGAGATGAAAACATTTCAAACGCACGTGAACGAACAACTGGAGAGAAAAGAACAGATAATCCGGCACACGCGAGAAGAAGTCGCACTAGAAATTAACAAGCTAACTAAAAAGGTAGATCGAAATAATAAGAAACAAGAAGACCAAGTTCAGCAACACAGACAAGAAGTTACCCGTGAAATAAATGAGGTAAGAGATGTAACTACAGAGCAGATACAAAGACTCACAGAACGATACGAAAATAATTGTGTAGAAGTGGATGGACGATTAACTCAGGTAAAAGAAGACGTGAGAGCGAGATTTGCGCAGTTGGGAGCTGTACCAATGCAACGCAGTATCACGGTGGAGCATCTGAAGAGTGTGTCGTTCAACGGGGAAGGGGAATACCCCATGGAATTCATAAAGGAGTTGGAGGAGATCCGGAAGGAGTATTACGCGAACGAGGGGGTAAACTGGGTCGCAAGACATCTAGAAGGTGAAGCAGCGATATGGTGGCGGTTGATACGAAGTGATATTAATACATTCCAAGAGTTCCAGAACGCATTCATTGCGAAGTATTGGAACCAAATGGTACAAGAAGAGGTGCGTGACCGGCTGGAATTCGGGAAATACAGGTATGAGAGTGGATTGAGCATGGTTCAATACATGAAGAGATGTATATTACAAAATCGCCAACTGATTCCACCCATATCTGATCAACACCTGATAAGGAAGTTAGCACGCCATTACCACCACGATATAGCTGTCGCTACTATCACTAGAGGAGTCAGTAACATTGCCGAATTCCAAATATTATTGATGGAGTTTACAGCAATGCGAAGTATGAATACAGTACAACGACAGCAGGTAAAACGAGAAGAAGAAAGTACAAATCGCCCGTGGCAGAATAGGAGGGCAGAAAGGCCGGCGGATAACGGTAATAACTCATGGCGGAACCGGGTGCAGAATAATAATGAGCACGGTCGACGGGACGTAAACAAGGGTCCACAAAAGCACGTATACGAGGCGCAGGTCAACGCCGTCGCAAGTACAAGTCAAGCTCAAGGACAAACAACCAGCCCAAATACACAATATCATAATTCAAAAAACTGAGTAGGGTTCCACGTAGTGATAAGGTAGATTTAGTAAGTAGTTATAAGGAAATTAGCACAACATTTGTAGATGTAAGGGATGACTTATTAGAAGAAGATAAAGAGACGATAAGAACACGAAGATTGAAATGTCCGGAAGTGGAGTTGTATCTAAATGGGGTACCGGTTACTTCTTTACTTGATACTGGGTCCCAGATTAATGCAATTTCCAGAGAATGGTTTAATAAAAACAGAAATAAAATGGGAAAATTGAATATACTAAGACTAACAAATACAATAGTGAAAGGAGCGGTTGGTAAAAAATCGAAGCAAATTACCCAACAAATATTGGTAGAAGTAAAATTCGGTGCGTGCGTGATCGATAGTGTGTTTATTATAGTACCCGATCTTATAAGAGATTGTATAATGGGGATTGAGCTGTTACAAGAAGGTGGCTGTATCATCAATTTCAATAACAACCAAATAACATTTAAGAATCACGTCACGGAAATAGGTGTACCTGAAAGTTTAGACATGCTAACACTGGAAATGAACCAGAGAGCGAGGAAACATAATGAAAGGAAAATGCAGCTGAAGTTCAATATTGGAGACCTGGTGCTGATCAGAACTAACCCGACCTCTGAGTTAACAAATAAAATCACTGCGAAATTTTGTGAGCTCTACGAAGGCCCATACAAGGTCAAGGAGGCAAAAGGGGGTGCAACATACGTGCTATGTGAGGTCGACGACCTTGAATCGGTGCGGGGAATCTTCAACGTCAGACAGATGAAGCCATATTACCACGAATGATTCGCTATGAAAGGGGGAATTTAAAGATAAATAATATTAAAATTCCTTAACATAAAAAAAAAAAAAATTTTTTTTATGTAATCAATTTAACCTGATATGGATAAAGTGTATTAATATTTATATGTAATTAACATAACTTAAATATTATGTAAAATAACTTAAATATTATGTATGTAAAGAAGATACAAAGAAATTTGATGTTAGAACTAAATGGACAAATTTTAAAAATAGTAATCGAATGTTATACGTTAAGGAGAGAAAGTAACTTAAGTCTTAGAAAGGGATAGTGATTGTTTAAAATGTGTGTTAAAGTAGCGAGTAAGCGAGGGTATGAGAAAGTAATGTTATGTAAATTAGAAGTAAGGGTGGTAAGATGTGTAGCACCGCGTATACCCTTCGAGTGAAAGCGAGAGTGACTAGCTAAGGGGACCGGTTTTGACCGTATTGTTAAAGTGTGTCACACCAAAAGTGTAACTTTCATTGAATGGTTGTGATGTTAGAGGCATACGAAATAATTCCACAAATTATATAGAACAATTATTGGAATTAGTTCGGGGGACAATGAAACGATACTGTATAGCAGTATCATAATTTAATATGTATGTAGATACCTATAATAAGTAAGCAAAATTTAATGATAAATTAAAGTATTGAAATGTACGTAGTTTTAAGTAAAGTTATAAATGAATAGTGAATCTAAAGAGGCTCGGCTGTGCGACAGACCGGCGCCGGCAAAAATATGTATAATAGACCTAAGACACCCTACATGTCGTAAACACATAAATTGTTTTGTAGTGTAAAACTAGCAAAAAACGCCTAGATACCGTTAGGTTAACGGTACGGTGTCCTTCAACAGACAAAAGAGGCCACGCCAGTAAATATGACGATTTTAGAAAGTCGCGTCACTTTTTAGGGAGTATAACGAACACCCGCGTAAAATTATCGCCCGCACTTTGGGAACCAATCACCAATAGCGTCAGTAGTGAGCGCGAAAGAGATACGACACCAGACTGGATACATTCAAAAATACCGGCAAAATTTTGAATGTAAGACCAATAAGGAACGATCAACAGAAGATGTAGTGAGGGTAGAATTGAAGAAACTATAAAAATAACACGCGGAGCCCACAACGGGGGAGTCTAAGTTAAAAATTCACGCAAAACACGTGAAACCTGCGTCACTCGATGTGAGCAAATTAAATTAATCAAAGTTCAAATCAATATTCTCTCGGTTTAATAGTGACAGTCAGCAAAAAGTTTTATTTAGATATGTGCGCGAAAGTACGTGTGGACAAGAAGCTATTTAAATTGTGCGCGTAATTTGCAACAAAAGTATATTATTTATTTGTGTGTGACGTATAGTAATAACGCGAGCGTGTGATGTGGTTAAAGAAAGTTAATAAAGCGTGATCAGTGAAAGTGTCGTGTGATAGTTAACGCAAGGATACAATTCGTCATTCGCCTATCAGGAATCCTGCAACAAGTAACAATGTCTCATTTATAAATTACAATATAATTGATTAACATAAATTTCATATCTCAATAAACTCATCTCATTTTAAAAAGACCCACGATGTTCAGATACTAAACATTCAATTTATGCTAGACGACATGTTTGGGTGACTTATGATATAGCAAAGTAAGAAACCAATACTAATAATTATTGAAAGGATAAATGAATTAAATATAGATTGAATAGTATAGAAGTCGTAGCAGTTAAGAATGGAGGATAGATATACTTATATACACATATATGTTTGTTTGATTGATAGCGATGATTTAAGTTTGTTAATGGAGTAA
Organism: Magicicada septendecula; assembly: GCA_034769895.1. Taxonomy (NCBI): domain Eukaryota; kingdom Metazoa; phylum Arthropoda; class Insecta; order Hemiptera; family Cicadidae; genus Magicicada; species Magicicada septendecula. Next base: position 87,725,304 of record CM068372.1, on the reverse strand, counting down.
ATTGAATCTACTAAGTACTCCTTTGAATATGCTTGATTAATCTGATTTCGAAGAAGCTGTAAACTAGAAATATTAATAAATTCTTTTGTTGTTATTAACTATAAAGATGATAGTAATGATTAAGTCTAAGATGTATTCAGTAACAAGAATCTAACAATGCAAATATTAGTATCTGAACAGTTTGTTATTATTTCATAAACAAACCTGAGATCTCCTGCTCTGGCGCCCAAGTAATAATTAATAATATAAATTTGAGTGGTGCAGTTCTCAATAAATCTTAATAGTTATTAAAATATTATAATATTTGTCGCCATCATTGTGGAGCTCTTTAAAAATAATAATCATAACTAACGTCACAAAACGTGGAGCTTTAAGAAAAGTTATAGTTCATTGGTGATATCAATTTGGTCTTATAACTGACATCGCACTCTAGAAACGTAAAATGTGACACCTGTTCTATAGGTCACCCATTGACCGCTATCTTCAAACGCACTGGCCACTTTCCTTTGAAACCCATCATTTTTATTTATTTTTTAATGATTATAATCATTACATATAAGACTCAAGCGGTGGGTACAAATCATAGGGCAACCTCTGTTTTTGTAAAATTAATTGGAAACAACATTGTACTTGTACATTTTTGGCTGCAGTTAATTTAATTCCAGGATTACAATATAGACAAATAAGGTGGGCCACACCAACGTAAGCTCCTCCTTCCATTCGTCTGTTAATAATGACAAGTTAATAATGAACAAGTTGGTCTTGTCCTATCACTCCCTGTATTAACAAGTACTTCTGTGTTTTCATATAGCCTAACCACTTTATGACTTCTATCAGATGCTGTGGATAACCTCGCCGTTCCATAACGCCCCATAAAAACTATGCGAGGAATAGATTTAGATTTGACAGCTAATTGAGGAAGTTGTGTTAGGCGATTTTTTCTTTCAATAATCTACAATCCAAGGCTGAAGAACACGAAATATGTATTTTGTGTAAATTAAATTAAATTATGTTATATTAAATTTTGTGTAACGAATAATACCAATTGCTCTAACTTAACATTCACATTTTGTAAGTATAGCCCACATGGGTTTTCATTAACAAACAAACAGATTTCCAGTTAGGCCTACAGTATAACTAAGTAAATGTCACAAAATTTAATCAAACCAACTATATTCTTACTGTGGAAATGTGATAAGACTAACATGTACACACTATCATCAACCAACCAATAAGAAATTCTTATTGCACTAGTAAAATTAAATGTGTATAGGATTTATATATTTAAATATAACGAAAGTTTTGTACATTTTAAGCATTCGCTATTCTGGAGTATAATGGAATGAACAGGTTTCCCTTCTTGATTAATCAAAGATCGTTAGAGCATTTGTTACAAATCAACTATTGTCTCACAGCTGAATGGTAGACTAACTGAAAATCATCATCATCAGTGATCGGTTTATAGCGTCTGTCATCACTGTGCAATTTCCAAACTTTCCTCCATTGCGCTCTATTGCAACAAGATTATGGGCTGGAGATCTCTGATACAAAGTTGAAAAAAAAAACTTATGGCATTCGTAGGTAAACACCGAATCGAACGAAAACACACGTGGACACTCAAAATCTGCACCAAATTTGCCATTGAACTGCATAGGATGTGATACGTCATACGAAAGTTCTATTGCCTGAAATTGTATGATAGCGAATTTTAGAAGAGCAATCCACATGCTTAGAGAAGAGCGAATCCATAAGCGATCCATAAGAACCTAAAAACTAAAACAAGATAAGAATTACATAACGATAGCTATTACTACATTCCTATATCCCTGCACGGAAAGGAAACATGTATCCTCAGGGAAAAGGAGAAAACGGAAATACAAGCTGTTGAAACGGAATTTTTAAGAAGTACGCAAGGATGTTCCCTCCTAGTTCGGAAAAGAAATATACAATTAGAGGAGAACTCAAAATTAAATCTTTTCAGAAGGAGACCACGTTCAATATAAGATGATGATGCGAACACGTGACAAATAATACCTTCTGCAGCCTTGAAATATGACTCCAATGGAAGAATATGTTGGTAGACAGAGAATAAGATTGGCTTTGGAACCGATCATCAGGTGTCGTCCTGATTGCCTACAGTGCAGATTGCAGGCGTACAGTCGGCTACTGGAGAGAATCGATTCGACATACAATTGTTTCGACAGCTGAAGGATTAACATTTATTATTCTTCGAGTTGTCAGATCCATAAGATTCACTACGGACGTTTCGGCCACGCCCACGACTCGCGTCACCAATGGAGACGTTTATACGCCCGCCTGGGACTAAGTTAAGCTGGTTAAATTTGAGGAAACGTCTTATCGAGCACCGTCCAACGGCCCGCGCAATATCGATCTTGGCAACTCCGGCCGTGTTGGTTTAGTTCTTCGATCGGCTGAGGGTTGTTCCAGATTGCGAACAAGTCAAGATCATATTTCGTGTTAAACGGACAAAAAGTGAAACAACATGAGGTAAATAAAAACACACTGTAGGCCTATAGATTACTTACTGTTTTGAGTCGTAAAATGAAGTAATAAAGAATATTGAGAACGTATTTTCATACAACCGTTTTATTTATACCCCTGTATAATTTCTGGTTAATTTTTGGAAAAAATACGGTTAATTGTTCTTAAAATTTAGTAAACACGCACTGTAGCTGTTCTTAACTTAGTCTTAGGATTTAGGTTTTCTTGTACAGTTATACAGTATGGCTTTTAAAGTTGCTATAGCGACAATGTTCAACTCTTTTGAAAATAATCCGTTATTTCCTTTTGCACACAATTCTGCACTACTTTATTTTCAACAAGTTCATCAAAATTCATCAATGTGGTCGAACATTCCACATTCCGAGTTGGCTTATAAATGTAGACGAACACGACTCAGCAATGAGAGCATATCGATAGCAGTAAGAACTCGTAAATTTTTCGTCTTATGTTCTACGGCACTGTCATCACTTTCACAGTTTTTAAATTGCACTGTTTTGGGGCGTGCATGTATGGATTTGTTTATGATACAGTCATTGATAACCAGTAAAAAAATTTACAGGGTCTGAAAATGCTTCAATAAATCTAAAAAAATATATATATTTATGTTAATTCACCAATCAATGAATTCAGTCTTCATTTTTACCAATGTACAGATTATAAGTTAAATGTAGTCGCATTCATAAGCGAAGTTTTATATGTGTAGTACGTTATTGACAACAAACAAGTAGTTTCTATGGAAACTCACCGTTCCCATTTTCGATCACGCACCAGCGGTCGTTTTCAAATGTGCGACACGTCCTTATAAATATTTTCAATGTTAACATTTTTTAACAAAAATGTTCGTGTTAACCGTTATTTTGTAGGCAAAACTTTTGTGTTAAGCGTGCTAAGTGTAATTGTAAAATAGAAGGGACCTCAGCCACATTTCGTGTTAACCGTTATTTTGTAGGCAAAAATTTTGTGTTAAGCGTGCTAAGTGTAATTGTAAAATAGAAGGGACCTCAGCCACATTTCGTGTTAACCGTTATTTTGTAGGCAAAACTTTTGTGTTAAGCGTGCTAAGTGTAATTGTAAAATAGAAGGGACCTCAGCCACATTTCGTGTTAACCGTTTTTGTGTTTAACGTTTTCCACTGTATTTAGTATTGGCACACTGCGTTAAGTAAAGTCAATAAAACTTACTTCTAGAGCATAACTGAATTTTCTGAAAGTGTCAAAGGTCCGTTTTTAACGGCAGCCGGGACCGCGTGCTCCCTTCTCACTGAGCACTTGATTATTTTCGAGGTGGGCCTGTCGTGAAGCATCGCACAAGGTTTACAAGACCACGCTTCACAACAGGAAGTCGAGACGGATACACGGCCTTTTAATTTTTAAGGCCTACCCCAGGCCTTAATTATAATTACAAAACTAAGTAATCCTTACATACTAATGCTTACATTATAAAACTAAGTATAATAGGAATGCAAATACTTAGTTTCTACAGCCACTTGACCTTCCCTATAATAGATCCTCCACCCCCTGCACCATATACACAGCCTTAACACGTGTTCACTCTCCCACACATTCTTTGTATTTAGTTGTTCTTATCAGCTCTTTGAGAATAACCTAATAGGCTGAAACAATTCGCAGGGTAAGAATGTGACTCTAGCAAGTGTTTCTGTGTTTTTTTTTTTTTTAACTTTCTAGTAATATACACGTTTCTCCTACTGCTCAACGAGTCTTCAATCAACGTCGTGATTAGTTTGTTTAGGTTTACGTGGATTGGGACTGTTTCTTTAAGCGTCGTGCAAAACAAGGCCGGTTCTCGTAAAGGTAATATTATTCTATATGTAAGGAAGAGATAGAAAATGCTGTCTCTACATTTTACCTTTGGGTATTGCCGACTTTGTAACAGCTTACATATGTTCTTGGTTTTTAAGCAGTACACCTTCAGACTTAAGCAATACACTGACATAACAGATGCCGAGTTGTTCGTTATACGCAATCTGGATACGGAGGAACATTTGAGTGGCAGTCACAAACATTTTATAACCGTTCGCAATCTGGGCAAATTTTGGCATGTACGCAATTATGACTGCACGCAATCAGGACCTAAGGACTGGTCACCCAAGGGCCTAATCCTCGAATGAAGACGATGATGACGATAAAATTTAGTCCGTAAATTCGTTGCCCCGATTCTCGTCCAGAAGGACCGGGGGGATATTGGCTAAAATCGAGACGTCTGGTAGACGCGGGTACGTCGCAGAATACCGATCGCACAGACAACAAACAGTACATACCCAATGTATTACAGTAAAGTGTATTACAATTTATTCGCGCTTTGAATTTCCATCGCGATGACGTCGCAATAGCGTTTTGTCACTCCCGGCACTGACATAACACGCTGCACCATTTATACTTCTCTGCGTGCAGATAAATAATGCTCGGTTATTTGTTATCGTTACGCGTATCATTCGATCGATCGATCGATCCGCGTGTACAGTTATGGATCTCGGGGCAGACTTCGATTTGTCGTGCCGTGTCTCAGCATCTCTCAGACGACGTCGATTTATTCAGTCTGTCTGGCTTTGTTTTCGTCTTTTGTGCATTTGTCTTCGTTTGCTTATTTGCGTTTCATGTATATTACCCTGATACGCGTCTGTCACATTGAACGACTGCTCTTAAAGTACGTACTACTCCGTCTGTCAAACTACGTGGTAGCGAAATGAGGTTTAACCACCCATATATTAATAGTAGTCAGTCAGCTATTTCGTATGACGGGTTTTTATTAATCATATTATCCTTTAAACGTTTCCAGAAAACGTTGTTAGAATTATTGGTAGCCGGGTTGTTAGGCACTATTGTTAAAGACAGACGTTTCGGCCCCAACGTCGGAGATCATCTTCAGTGAAGGAAAAACCATTAGCCAATTCACCCCCGGACTGAGGCAGAGACTCGCAGTACTCAGTAGCGTCTGTCTCAGTACGGGGGTGCATTGGCGGACACTTTGCCAATCGTTCTTTTCCGACACTGAAGATGGCCCCCCGATGGTGGGGTCGAAACGTCTGTCTTTAACAATAGTAGACACTGCCTACCAGACCGGCTTATAATAATTCTAACAATTTTGACGCGGCCGTGAAATATTAAGGTCTTTCAGAAAAATCACGAAGCGTCACAAAAGAATTGTTGGTCTTGCTGATGTTGTGTCGTCGACTAATTGCGCAGCGAGGGGATTTGTGAGGTTAAAATGCCCCCCTCTAGAGCACAAAAAAAAAAAGGAAATGTTAAGAATTAAAATAAATGTCCCAGTAATAATGTAGTTATATATATCGAATTGAATTCTCAAACTAATTAGATGTGTGTAGTAAAAACATTTTTAATTACGGGTCGAAATCGTTTCGTGCTGGTCATGTAATGTAGAGGGAGGCTTCAGATTTTATTCAGTCCATCATTCCATGGTGCAACGGTCCTTGCAGAACCTCGGCTTCTGCAACAACGGCTTTCAGCCTTCTAAATTCCAGTTGTCTTAGGTCGCTCTCCACCTTATCCAATTCGTGGCCTTCCTCTCAGGCGTCTCCCACCAGGTTGCTCAGCGAAGTCCTCTCCCGTCCTCCATCCTCTGAAGATGCCCAAGTCACTTAATCTTTTTGCATTTAATACTCCCACTAAGTTAGAATCACTATAAAGATTTCCTACAGACGATTAAGTATAGCTGTTTGCAGTAGACCTTTTTGCCACACTATTGTATTTATCATTAAGGACATATGTTTAATTGGAAAACAGAAAAACAAAATGTAGGCCTACAACAATGTGACAAATAACTCAGAATACAGAGTTGTCTCAAAACGGTACCAAAAAGGCAAGAAAGCTTTGTGATTTTTTGCAAGGATTTTACTTCTGGTCTTGAACTACCTAAGTAAAGCAAACGGATTTGCGATTCCCCCCATTAACATACTTAAGCGTAAGTGAGCATACTAAATCGTCAGAGAAATACTATCTTGGCTAATCCCGTCCTAAAAAGCACTCGACCAACATGTTTGGCTTATACCAGCGTTTTTCAACCAATGGGGCGCGACCAACTGCTGACTCCCGATGTGGCGTTTGGTTGGTCATGAAGTCGGACTCGATAATTTATTTATTATTATTAATCCGGCTCCACAATGTTTACACATTTTTCGAAAACAAAGATTACAGAAATTATTGAATTTTCATCTTCCACTGCTGCTTGTCCATCCAAAGATCTTCTTCAATTTCCCGTCCCCTCATTATAGGAGGGACGTCTTCTTCAATTTCTTCTACCGAAGTGATAGGTGTTCTTCCTCTTTTCCTTCTTCCTGATAATTTATTTACTGTGTCTTAAAAAGTGACAGTAAATTGGTCTTTTGAATTACATATTTACTTTTTTCGGATTAAGTATCTATAATTTGTTTAAGCCTAAAAAATTGCTTAAAGTACTCGGTGTTAGCAAAAATGTGATTATAAACGGGGTGCGTGGATTATAACTGACGATGAACTGTAATATCCTTCAATGTGTGTCTCGGATTGAGAACTACTAGCTTATACGATTGACAACTAGTTTGTAATCTCAAGTAAGCGATTTATCATCATTATCATCTTCAAGGAGTAAACCAAGGATGGTTTGTTCCGGTCTCAAACAGTCAAACAGTCTACACCTGGTTACTCCAACGCTTTCTCGGACGTCCCAAACCTCTCCGTCCCTTCTTCTTATAGTTCCGTAGTTGTTTGGGGATGCGGCACTCATCCATTCGGCAAAGATGTTCCCACCAATTCAGCCAATACTGGGCAATCCTGTCGAGTATACTCATGATATTCAGTTCCTGCCGTGTATCTGTCTTTCTTCTATGATCATGGAGAGTATACCTTCCCACGTGCCTGAGAAATCTCATTTCAGCCGCTTGCATACGACTGGCCTGGCCTTTCGTTAAAGTCCAATTCTCAGACCCATAAAGAAGTGTGGGAAGGGCCACCACCTTGTAGAATTTCAGGCGTGTTTCTCTACTTGCTGACTTAAGCGTTCGCCTGATGGTCCCGCACATAAGTTTGAACTTGTGCAACTTATTCACAACGTAAGAGTAAGAGATGTATTTAAATTATATTACAACTGTATATTTTTCAACAATTATTCATTTCTGATTTACAAAATTGTTTAATTTACTATTAAGCAACAATACGTTTAATTTTACGCTACGTAACTAAGGATACAAACTGAAATTTTTCATTTTATTTTCAAAATTGGTAAAAATCCGGTCGTCAACATCTTCGCTCTCTGGCTTAGGCGTTTGTACTCCGTCTTCAAGTAAGTATCTTACCCTTCTTTCTCTTTTCTTTGATCGTCCTACAATCCTTCCCCCTTTTTGCTTTGTTTTGGCAGTCTTCGTTACTCATCCTTTCCAAGTTCTCTTTCTATTTTTGCCTAAGATGTTATATCTTGATTTATAATTCTGTCAGCTTCTGTGCATTAGTTCAGGTCTTGTACGAATTTCATCTGGGAAGATTTTATTTTGTTTTCAGTATCGTGTCGTACCTCACTACCATACAATATAAGAAGGGCAGCTATCAAAATGTAATTGTAGTGTTTGGTCGCACCGTATTCTTAAGGGTTCTAGTAATGGTTTCACATAACATTTGTTTTTTATACTTTTCTGTCTATGTCAGCTGTTTATTAGATCTATCAATATTACCCAATTAGATATAGTAGTTTGTTTGATACAGTGTTAGGTTGTTAATAATTATTTTGAATCTGGCTGGTACTTTCTTTGAAAAATCATAATCTTGGATTTATTTGTAGTCATTTTTTACATTATATTCTTTGCATGTTTATATTTTATTTCCTTATTAAATATAAATCACTGTAACCTATGGAGTAATCAATTGGACGATAAAAAAAGTAACATAGGAATTGTCCTGCACCATAGGCACTAAAGTGACTCCACAGGCATATTGGACATGTAGGCTTCTTTTTCTACGATTTCTTCTTCTTCTTTTTCCTGTGGTTTTTACAGCCATGGATTATGATCTTTAGTTCTTCCACTAAGACCAATTCCTAATTATTGCTTAGTAGTTTGCCAATTTCATCAATTTATAAAGTCCCTTGTATGTTATCTCGCCAGAGAGTTCTAAATCTCCTTCTTCCTCTACTACTTACAAATTGTGGTTTCCCAACCTTTTTGGCAGTTGACGATTGTACATTTTTCCATCTGTCTCCCACTTCAGTCGTTTTTTCTATATTCTACTAAGTTTCTACCTTATATAGTTGTTGGAGTCAGGACCATCGCTCCTGCTATTGCTGAACATGTTGCTACCGCTTGAAGAATTGTCGAGTCGACGCTTCACGAGTCTTCTTCAGAGCCGGCCAACGCTGCGCGGAAGGGAAGCTGACCGAAGCTACACGGCAGAAGAACAGACTGACTCCACAGCAAGGGATCCGTCCGACGCTGCGCGGAAAGGGAGATGACCGACGCAACACGGAAGGAAAACCGACTGACTCCACGGCAAGGGAACCGGCCGACGCTACAAGGAAGGGGAGCTGCAGGGGACCCAAACCGACGCTACAGGAATGGATAAAAACCAATTGACTGCACGGAAGAGGACCCGGCCGACGCTGCGCGGTAGATTAATATTATGTATTGTATTTATGTATTGTATTATGTATTGTATCATGTTTTGTATTTATATTTTTTACGTATGACGTTCTGCATATATATGGTATATATGCACACATAAAAAAATAAAGCAAACAAATATATATATGCTTACATTCAAAAAATGAGATATATACCTATGTATGCAGGTACACGTACGTCTGTTTTTGGGAGTCAAAGGCTGGTAACGGGTACCGAACTGAGGGTTCGGTTAATGCCCACTGGTACTGACGAATAAGTCAGAGCTCGAGCTAGCCAGCTCGAGTCAGCTCTGCCAGCAAATCCTACTTCCAACGTCCAAGTTCGTGACTCCCGGGCAATGCTCTCTGTATGCACAGAGAGTAGCTAATGGAAGAGGGTGCAACGCGATTTGGTTACGAGGTTATATAACAGAAGAAAATAAAATAAACTTGTAATTTGAAAATATGTATTGTTATCTGCGATTTTGTTTATGTAATAAAGAGTTTACTGATTGTAAAATTTCGATCCGTATCTCTGTTTTATCGTATTTTTACTTATGTAATAATAAGTTCTATTATTTTATAGGGTATTCTTTACCGTAGTAAAGAATCGTGGCTGGTTATTTAATTTAAATCAGTGGCACACATTTCTGTTCACGAACTTTGTATATTATTTAAGGATTATAATTACGATGAGCGAAGCGAGTCCTTATACAATTCGAAAACTTATGCACTTTTTTGGACCCCGTATATCAAAATCTAACTGATGGAGGAGGTAGAAATTTTATGTGCGAATAACATGTTACTTTCAGATATAGTGAATAAATACATTTTCGCTGGAAAAACTATACTCAGTTCGTAAAGTTTCTGCCAAAGTATGTTCGATTTATTCGACTACAGCTTGGTACAGAATTCGTCCCTGTGGTTCTGTGGTTACAATGTTAATATAATTGTTTGGATTAGTTTGTCTTTTGTTTTTAATATTTTTTTGAATGTTTACTTATGCAATTTGTAAATACATAACAACAAGCATAATTGTTAACAGAATACAGGACATGGAGAGAACTAGTTCATTAACTAGTTCTCTGCATGAGTATTTAAAAATATCGGTATGGAGAACCATACATGACTTCCATATTCTAAGATTTATTTTTAAAATCATTTTCGAAATGAAATATTACCATAGAAACTACTTCTTTCTACTTACTGCTTCAGCCTTAACCACAGTACTGTGGTCACTAACATATACCACCTCACGTTATCGCACTCGATTCTCACTGATGATGGAAGTCAATGGCATTGCCGAAACGTCTGGTTTTGTAGAAAACATTGGACTACGGCCAAATATCCCGGGAAGGAATTTTAACAAAAACTACTTCTTTGTTGCCGATAACGTTGTACACATATATATAAAAAATATGCATAAAATTAATGGCTTGTATAAGTTAATGATCGATCTCCATTAAGTAGTGCTCAAGTTTGTAATTATGATGTCCGTAATTAAAACATCAGAGCAGGTTTAGTGTGTATGAGGGTTCACCGTGGACAAAAATTTTCAACATTTCCTATTGAGCGTTGCTTAGAATAAATCTGCGAATCTACAGTGTACGTTTCACAGAACAAACACGCGGAAAAGAAGGAGCGCTCCGAAGTCACTCATGGACCCTCAGCATCTTGCAGAGGGTTCATTCCCTAAAGACGAAAAGTCTGTCTATGAATCGTTCCTCTGTAAACACGTGCAGTTACGCTGCCCAGCGATCCACAGGAAGCAAATCGCTATCCACGCTGGACACTTTTTCGGCTTGCATGCGTTATGTTGGTATGGGTTCGGCACTTTCCATTTAAAAACCGTGCAAATGTAAGAAAATAAACATGAATGAGGCCAGAAATAACGCGAATTGTGTGTGTGTGTGTGTGTGTGTGTGTGTGTGTGTGTGTGTGTGTCTTCCCTGCCTTTTTATTGCGGTAGTGATAATAATAAAATGGAAACGTAAACAGTACATAACTAAGATTGTAACGTATTTCCGCGTTACAAATCCAGGGAACCCATCTTAACTGACCTCTGTCAATTACATGGGCTGCCTACGTTGTAACGAACTGTATTCAAATCAAATTAACTGAACTAATTACTTACTAACTGTGTAAGGAAACAAGGGAAGGTATTGTACTGATTTACGCAATCATTTTCTGTGTGTAACAAGACGACTTCTCTTTATTTAACAACTGTTACTGACAGATCCCATGACATCACTAATTAAACTAAAGTATTAAATTTCTTTTATAAAACTTTGGGATCAAATTGACTCTATTTTGCTATACCTCGGATCCGGGTTAACTTTCTGTATTTGATAGTAAAGACTTTTATTAATATTCAATTCATTATCTTAGCTTGCAAGACTTCTTTAACCATTTGAAGAATGGTACTATTACTTGGAATAATAATAAGATACAGCAATATATAAAGCGTTACAACGTATGATGTATGAGTTTTTACAGTAAACTCTTAGATTTACTCTTTTAATGTTTACATTAAATTAATTGTCTTTGAAAAGTCTCTTTTGAAAGTGTGTAGTATAACAAATATTATTAACTCTCGATAGACAGGCTATCGAGTCACCTTTAGAATGGATTGTAGAAACCTCGTCCTGGGGTGTCCGTCTTGGGAATCCTCGTACGCGCCGTCATCATCTGAGTCGGGTCTTCGTCAATAATGTGTCGAAAGTTCACAGAGGAGATTGAAGCTTCTTAGGTGTAAGTATATGTAGATTCTCGGATGTCCTAAACAGCGTCTTCTGCCGGGTATACGTGTCTTTAAGCAGTTCCTGCAGATCACATCTTCAGGAATGATGTTGAAATGTGAGTTACTTCTTGAAGGGAGTCGTCATCTTGCTTAACACTCTTACTTTTTTGTTGTTACATATTATTTCTTCTTGTTACCACATATTTATAGTTAATGGTACATGCTACAGGCTTTTTGTAGCAGTAGTTACTAAACTACATTTAAATTAAACAAACAAACTAACAACATTTTATCAGAGCTTTCGCTCGTACGTCTGCACTCTGTGAGGTCAACATAGCGAGAGAGAGTTTTTCTGCTCGCTTCAACTGGTACTTAACAAAAGGGATAGAGGCAATTACTCCGCGAGAATATAGTCCCTACCTTTATTCAAGTTAACATTTTTAATTACACAAACTATACCTTAATAAACATATATAATTTTAATGAGTTATTTTAACGACTATCTGTGTCTTCAGATTTTTAATTATTAACATTATGAGTTTTATCTTATCCTAAATTACAGACGACTCGGTAGACATGTCGAGTCCGGAATTAACAGGTCACCACCTGACAACAAGCAAAGGGTTAAATACGACAATAATAACTATTTACAATATGCCTTTTTATTAAAGTTTCCTTGAACTTCTTAATTACTACTTATTCTCATACTGAGTACATACAGGGGTTTTAAGTATTATAGTGAGATTTAAAATTGATTAATCGCTCGCAAACTTACTTTTTAAAATTCTTCCTTTTTTACAATTAGGCCTTACTGTTACAATTTAAATCGTCACATACTCCACCGCTTAATTTGCACATTACGGTTTTTTTTTTATAACTGGGGACTTGGAGTATGAATGGTGTCAGTGTGCGTAATTTCTCTCACATAGTTATTGGTTAGCATTATATCTACTTGCTTCTTCTTCACAACACAATCTACTTTTATACATTCTTATTAACTACTCTTTTTTTTTTTACTACTCACACTTAATATTTACAAAATAAAACACAAAACTCTTTCTTATCTCTATCACTTAAATTTACTACCGGTTTTTTCTTTCTGGTTGTCTTACTCTCTCTCTGTAGAGTAACTTTCTAAATCTTTACTATTTAGAATTCTATCTTGTTTCCATTGAGTACTAGATAACTCTTCGAGTTAATGAGTGTTAGTTCCCATCTAGTTAATGAGTATTCATTAATGTATGCTTCGCAGAACTGGAACTCAGGTTGATCAGGCCTCATTTCCAAACTCTACGTTTAAAATTTTTCACGCTTTCAGAAGTATAATTTATTCCCTTTTCTATTCTGGGTTATACCATTACCTTTTTTCTTCTTATACAATTTTAGCTGTGACATATGCGTTCTCCGCACATATTTTCGAGTCGCAGGTTCGCACAGGGCTACTGTAACTGGAGTTAGGTACTTCTGGATTCGGTAAGGGCCACACCATCGGAATGATAGTTTAGAGGTGGTCTTATCAATCGCACTACTAGTGGGGTGAGTTTTATACATTACTAAGTCACCTACTTGGTACCTAATTGAATTGTTATGATTACCTTTCTCGTGGTATCTTCTGGATTTTTCTAAGTTTGCTCTTAAATTAGAGCGGGCTTTATTCCATATTCGCTTTATCTGCTTATCCGTTATTTGCAGGGGCAGCGGATCGTGTATATTCCATCTCGTGGACAAAGGGTGGTTTGGTCGGTATTTGTACAGTAACTCAAACGGGGTCGACTTGTGACCTTCGTGATAAGCTGAATTAAAAGCATATTGAATCCAGGACAGGTTTTGGTCCCACGACGTGTGATCGTTCGCATGATAGGCGATTAGAGCAGATTTGAGGTTTCGTAGATACCTTTCAGCAATATTGCCTTGCGGTCGATACTCTGTAGTGGTTATATGGTCTATCCCTAACTTGAAACACATATTCCTAAATTCTTTTGCTTTAAACTGTGGACCGTTATCAGATACTATACGTACTGGAGTATCGTAGTCTTTAAATAGTCTTTCCTGTAATATTTTTACAGTCGTCGACGCTAATGCTCGTCGCATGGGATACATCCAAACAAATTTAGTGAACGAATCTACACAGATGAGTAACATTGTATTCCCTGATTTCGATCGTGGATATGGACCTGAGAAATCTAGATAAAGTTTAGAAAAAGGGGTCTTAGGGATTTCTGAAATCAGTTGGCTTACTTGAGTATTCCTGGCTGGTTTACTGAGGGCACATAATGTACATTTCTTTACGAAGTTGGCTATTTCGCTGTTCATATTGTTCCAATGATATTCCTTTCGAACACGATGTATTGTCTTATTGATTCCCATATGGGCTCCTATGGTAGATGAATGGAAGTATTCCATCAGCATGGGCTTAATTACATCAGGGGCTATTATTCTTAATTCCTTTCCGCTCCTTAACTTGAGACATAGTACGTTTCTACTCAATACGTACTTCTCGGATTTAATACCTTGCGTAAGTTGTTCTATTATAGGCTTCAGTGAGGGGTCTTGTTGTTGATACAGGGCAATGTTTGTAAAGGCAAGGGGGAATTCAGTAATTAAGGCGTTAGCAAGTGCTATTTCCGGATTCTCTTTGTTTTCGGGAGTTTTAGTGGGCGACTGGAACATACGGGACAGGGTATCAGCGACTACGTTTTGAGTACCTTTAATATGCTGCACTCTGAATTTGTAGCAGTTTAACTTCAATATCCATCTTCCAATTCGTCCTAACTGTTTAGGGTGATTCCATAACCAAGATATCGCCTGATTGTCGGTTTCCAAAAGGAATTCTTTATGTTCTAGGAAGGGTTTAAACTTCTCGAACGCAAAAACAATTGCTAGACATTCCAATTCATATGCAGAATACTTTCTTCCCTGATCGCTAAGTGTTCGTGATGCATAACTAATAGGTAGTCTACAGTTATCTATCTCTTGATATATCACTGCACCTAACGCTACACTAGAACTGTCGGTTTGCACTACGAAAGGTTTCGTGAAATCCGCTAGTTGCAAAACTGGGGGAGATATAATAATTTCTTTAAGTTGCTCAAACGCGTTTTGATGTAGTGAGCTCCATTCGAACTTCGTTCCCTTCTTTCGTAAGGAGTTTAGGGGTGCTGCTATTTCGGCAAGATGGGGAATATATTTGTGGAAATAATTTACCATTCCCAAAAATCGGGCTATACCTTTTGCATCTCGTGGGGGTGAAAATTCTCTAATAGCGCGGGTTCGTTCGGGGTCAATGCTTACCTTTCCATTCGCTTTCACGATGTGACCTAAGAAAGAAAACTGAGGGACGGCAAAACTTACCTTCTTTGGGTTAACAGTCAATCCTGCCCTTAGTAACCGAGATAACACTTCGCGTAGATGTTTAAGATGTTGTTCCATAGATTCGCTGTATATAACGATGTCGTCCAAATAGTGATACACATATTTAAATTTAATATCGTGAAATATCCTTTCTAACAGTCTACTACATACGGAACTTCCTTGAGATATCCCAAAGGGTACTCTAGTAAATTGGTACAAGTTAAAAGGGACTGCAAACGCGGTTAGACGTTTTGATTCCTCAGAAAGGGGTATTTGGTGAAAAGCTTGATTCAGATCCATCACCGTAAAGACCATCGCTTTAGTGAAATAATGAAATGCACTATGGATGTCTGGAAGAGGGATTGATTCAAATTCTATTCTTTTGTTTAATTGCCTATAGTCCACAACTAGTCTGTGTTTATCTTGTCCTTTTGATACTAAAAAGGAGGGTGAAGAATATGGGGACGTAGAGGGTTCTATGACTCCTTGGTCCAACAACTTGTTGATATGGTTTCGCATGACTTCCATCTTGGGAGGCGACAATTTGTACGGAGGTAGTCGTATTACTTTCTGATCGCTCAGATTAATTTTGTACTCTATTAGGTTAGTGAGGCCTAGTTTAGGTGTAAGAACCGAGGAAAATTCTTTTATTAATTTCAGTATTCTCACTCTATCTCTTTTTTCTAGGTGAGACAAATCTGAGTCTTGGTGTATAACATGTGCATTAGATGAACAATATTTTTCTTTATTACTATCAAATCTATATTTCCGTGTACGGTCAAATCGGAAATAATATACTTGCTCAAAGATGTCAAGAATCATTCCTGTCTTACTAATAAAGTCTGCACCTAATATTAAATCAGGTCCTAATTCCTTACATACTAACATTGTAAACATCCAGCTTAGGTTCTTGATTTTAACCTTAACGGTAATGCTCAGGTTTATGTTTATATTACGTTTATCAGCGGTAGCACACTTTATATTCACTGGTTGATTCCGTTTTACTAGATGGTGTTTAGCTAATATGTCCGCTAATTCTTGGCTGATTAAAGTTCTACTAGATCCCGAATCAATTATGGCGATGGTGGATGTAACGCCTAAGTTAACTCGTATTAATGGTAATAGATTTTTAGTCCAGTTACATTTATTAATCGCGTTACATTTTTCACGAAATTCTCTCACATATGGATCGATTTCTTTCGAACTTTTTTTTCTTCCACGTTGGTTATAAAATATTTTATAATTATTATTATTTTCTTTGCGTTCACCTGATTTCGAGTAGCTGCGGAAGACACAGGATTTCGGGTCTCCCTGCCTTACATGTTTTTTGAAGTGGGGTGATTCCGTTCCAATGGCTTACTCTTGCAGTCTTTTCTTATGTGTCCATATTTGCCGCAATTATAACAGGTGGGTTTATTGCGAGGTGGGTACTTTGTTTCCGCTTTATATGGTGTTACACTTAACTTACCAGATTTGCGCACATGGTGAGGTTTACTACAAGCTTGCCTTTCATGAGAGGTTGTTACATCAGGCACTAGTGCTCGCAATTCATTTCTATTAGTTCCAGCGGTTTTCATTGCTTGTCTATTTTGATCTGAGTACCATACATTTGAAGAATGGATACTGCACTGTTCTAGATCAGCAATTGTATTGGGTCTATTTATCAACGATAGACGAGATCTTTCTTCAGGTGACACTCCTATTAAAATGGTGTCGACCAGTTGTGTCTCATTCCAGTCTACACGTAGTAGTCGAGATGACTCCCTAATGTCGGAGATGTAATGAGCTAATCTCTCCTGATTTCCTTGTACTCGGAGTACTGTCTTTCTTTTTATTTCCTCATAAATGCCGGTGGGAATAAAGTATTTTATTATAGAGCTATGTAGCTCGTCTACTGGGAATGTAGAGGTAAGGGCTTCTAGGATACGATTCTTCAACGGGGGTTTACACTTTGGTAACAGAATTTGCAAAATTTGCCAGTCATTCAGCTGCTGTAGATCTTTTATCTGGAGAAGATAACTAATGAAAGTTAGTAGTTTGGAAACATTAAATCCATCGGTGCAAGGGATTTCTGTTAAGATTTTCTCCACTGGATGAGTTATTTTACCGTATAGGTCCGCGTTATAGTTCATAGTTGTCATTCCTTTATGAGAACGATTTGATTCATTGGAGGTAATCAATTCATGATTTCCGGGACGAAACTGAAAATCCTCGGGAGGAGGGGCATTTAAATCTTCATCAGTATTTTGCTCTTGGTTCGCTTGCACTTGCGATACGGTGGGTGAGTTCCGATCAGCGTTAGGCGGAGGTAAATCAGTAGTGGGAGATTGTACTGGGGAGATGCGTAATTTCATTAAGGACTTCTCTATTTCGTCCATCCTGAATGAGTCGGATTTTCGTCTTAAGTCATTAATAATTGAAGGTAAGCGGCGTAGAGCTTCGTCAGCTAGGTTTTGTACGTCAACAGGTATTTCCGTGAGATTAGGCCAGATCGACAAATTTTTTATTCGCCTGGTTAAATGCTCTATTCTCTGGGTAGTCCGCAAAATTATTGCCGGAGATTTCTCGTCTTGGAGGGTTTGAGACAATAAGGTAAGCTCACTATACTTGGCATTACAAATTTCTTTCTCGCTTTCATAATCGAGTTCACTTAGGTAGTTTAATTGCACGGGTGTATCAAATCCACATTCGCGAATCGACCTACGTAATTCCGCGACTGTTACATTCGCATGGGGTAGTCCACGCAAAAGAGCTTCGTAAGACAGCTCGTCTTTTAATAACAAATCCGGGTTGAATTGGGCCATTTTTTTTTTTAGTTCTAACACATTAAAACGTACTTAAAATTAATCCTAAAACACTACACATATATTACACATATATAAGATAAATTCTCAAGTAAATAATTTACACAAATTAGACAAGAACAATTTCTCTTCTAAAGGAGAGACAGAAATTCCACACACATATTTTTCAACGTTGAATACCGATCAGCTGTTTTCTGGAATGTAGGTCACCCTCTTTATTTAGTTAACACAGGTAGGCTGAGTGTGTCAGTGAGAATGGGGGGTTTTATTCTTATTGTTCTCTTACACAATGCCAGCGATTACTTCCTGAACAGGTCCGAACAGGCGGAAGGGAGCACAGACGTTAGGGTGAATCTTATTCAACAATACGGACTATTATTACGCTTAATAACACTTTGACTCTATTCATTCATATACTTTCCCCAATTAAATCAATTAGTTATTTTGTTCACAAGTCCAAATTACGAAATTCTTTTCACGTAATTAACTGGGTCTACTTTAGGCAGGAGCATTATTATTATTAACAAGGTTTTGTTACTACAGACACATGTTAGTGTATGTCTAACATATACTATGCAGGAGTATTCAAGAAACAACAGGTCATGGATTGTCTTAAAACAAACCTGTTGGAGATTGATCAGTTGACCAAACATTACAAGTCATCTATGCAAGTAGGTACATGCATATATCTTCATACAATGATATTTCAACTTCTACTGACTATCATTTACTTATTTTCGAGATACATAAGATATGAGATATGTTTTGAAAATTAAATTTACATTAATTACATTCTCTGAGTGCATAGATCAATAACATTCAGGGAGTTACTTAATTTACTAACAAATTAAGAAAACTACAGAGTGGCACAATTTTGTTGGTTACACTCTGTACACAATTACTCTTACAAGACAACAACAACACAATACCTTTTATATAAATAAGCAGTGGCGCAAATTTGTATGCGTCACGAGGCTTACAACACCTTTATAAAAATTAGCAGAGTGGCGCAATTTTGTATGCGTCACGAGGCTTACAACACCTTTATAAAAATTAGCAGAGTGGCGCAATTTTGTAACGTATTTCCGCGTTACAAATCCAGGGAACCCATCTTAACTGACCTCTGTCAATTACATGGGCTGCCTACGTTGTAACGAACTGTATTCAAATCAAATTAACTGAACTAATTACTTACTAACTGTGTAAGGAAACAAGGGAAGGTATTGTACTGATTTACGCAATCATTTTCTGTGTGTAACAAGACGACTTCTCTTTATTTAACAACTGTTACTGACAGATCCCATGACATCACTAATTAAACTAAAGTATTAAATTTCTTTTATAAAACTTTGGGATCAAATTGACTCTATTTTGCTATACCTCGGATCCGGGTTAACTTTCTGTATTTGATAGTAAAGACTTTTATTAATATTCAATTCATTATCTTAGCTTGCAAGACTTCTTTAACCATTTGAAGAATGGTACTATTACTTGGAATAATAATAAGATACAGCAATATATAAAGCGTTACAACGTATGATGTATGAGTTTTTACAGTAAACTCTTAGATTTACTCTTTTAATGTTTACATTAAATTAATTGTCTTTGAAAAGTCTCTTTTGAAAGTGTGTAGTATAACAAATATTATTAACTCTCGATAGACAGGCTATCGAGTCACCTTTAGAATGGATTGTAGAAACCTCGTCCTGGGGTGTCCGTCTTGGGAATCCTCGTACGCGCCGTCATCATCTGAGTCGGGTCTTCGTCAATAATGTGTCGAAAGTTCACAGAGGAGATTGAAGCTTCTTAGGTGTAAGTATATGTAGATTCTCGGATGTCCTAAACAGCGTCTTCTGCCGGTTATACGTGTCTTTAAGCAGTTCCTGCAGATCACATCTTCAGGAATGATGTTGAAATGTGAGTTACTTCTTGAAGGGAGTCGTCATCTTGCTTAACACTCTTACTTTTTTGTTGTTACATATTATTTCTTCTTGTTACCACATATTTATAGTTAATGGTACATGCTACAGGCTTTTTGTAGCAGTAGTTACTAAACTACATTTAAATTAAACAAACAAACTAACAACATTTTATCAGAGCTTTCGCTCGTACGTCTGCACTCTGTGAGGTCAACATAGCGAGAGAGAGTTTTTCTGCTCGCTTCAACTGGTACTTAACAAAAGGGATAGAGGCAATTACTCCGCGAGAATATAGTCCCTACCTTTATTCAAGTTAACATTTTTAATTACACAAACTATACCTTAATAAACATATATAATTTTAATGAGTTATTTTAACGACTATCTGTGTCTTCAGATTTTTAATTATTAACATTATGAGTTTTATCTTATCCTAAATTACAGACGACTCGGTAGACATGTCGAGTCCGGAATTAACAGGTCACCGCCTGACAACAAGCAAAGGGTTAAATACGACAATAATAACTATTTACAATATGCCTTTTTATTAAAGTTTCCTTGAACTTCTTAATTACTACTTATTCTCATACTGAGTACATACAGGGGTTTTAAGTATTATAGTGAGATTTAAAATTGATTAATCGCTCGCAAACTTACTTTTTAAAATTCTTCCTTTTTTACAATTACTGTTACAATTTAAATCGTCACAAG
The DNA here is from genome assembly GCA_034769895.1 of Magicicada septendecula. NCBI lineage: Eukaryota > Metazoa > Arthropoda > Insecta > Hemiptera > Cicadidae > Magicicada > Magicicada septendecula. The sequence goes on along the minus strand of CM068372.1, from coordinate 87,704,656 downwards.
ATATGCTTGCCTGCCACGCACGATATATTTTCTCTTATACATGACTAGCAGAATACCCGTGCTTCGCTACGGAGTTTTACGTTGTATGTAATGAAAATGTTAGTTTAATTAATAAAGTTTAATTAAAGTAGGCTTCTTAAAAATAAATAGCTGTTGCCCACAACTTCGTTCCCGTGGTCTTCAATTTAATGCGATAATATATTTAGAACAGAATCTATTCTATTGGGTTGCCATAGTAACCAGATCTAATAGTTTTTTAAGACCGCAAAGGACCCCCCAGAGGATCGTATCGAAAAAAACACCTGTCCTATGTTGGTTCTCCCGTTGCGTAAAATATTTGTGCCAAGTTTGGTTGAAATCGGTCCAATGGTTTAGGTGGAGACGTGGAAGACCCCAAAGGACCCCCCAAAGGATTGTATAGAAAAAAACACTTGTCCTATGTTGGTTCTCCCTTTGCGTAAAATATTTGTGCCAAGTTTGGTTGAAATCGGTCCAGTGGTTTAGGAGGCGATGTGGAAGACCCAAAAGGACCCCATCGAACAAACACCTATCCTATGTTGGTTCTCCCGTTGCGTAAAATATTTGTGCCAAGTTTGGTTGAAATCGGTACAGTGGTTTAGGAGGAGATGTGGAAGAAACCTTCGCGGACGTGCGCACAACAACTCACCGAAGTTTCATCGCAATCGGATGAATGGTATAGGAACGCATACGGGACAAACAAAGAAACATTCATTTTACTTCCATATTCCTTAAGGAATGGAACTATGGTGATGGCAAAAAAAATCGTGTTCGAGATTATTGCAGATTCTGATTCTACTACACTCAAAACATGAAAAAAAGTCGTTTTCCGAAAAGTGTCTGTGTGTCTGTCTGTCTGTCTGTCTGTCTGTCTGTCTGTCTGTCTGTCTGTGTGTCTGTGTGTCTGTCTGTCTGTAGATTTTTTTTCTATGGCAAACGATAACTGCCGCAAATTCAAACAGAATCAAATAATTTTTTGCATACAGCCCTGATTTGCAAAGTACTCGCGACCTATTGTTTTTGGTGAAGATCGGTTGAGGGAAAGGGGTAGTTTACCGGCAACGGTTTTTTTTTAGCAAGGGTAATTTTGTTTGTTTGGCAAACGATAACAGCCGCAAATTCAAACAGAATCAAATAATGTTTCGCATACAGCCCTAAATTGTAGAGTTCTCAAGATCTGCTGATATTGGTGAAGATCGGTTAAGGGAAAGGGGTAGTTTACCTGTAACGTTTTATGTTTTAACAAGGGTATTTCATATGGCAAACGATAACAGCCGCAAATTCAAACAGAATCAAAAGATTATTTGCATACAGCCCTAAATTGTAGAGTTCTCAAGACCTATTGTTTTTGGTGAAGTTCGGTTAAGGGAAAGGGGTAGTTTACCTGCAACGTTTTTTTAACAAGGGTATTTTCTATGGCAAACGATAACAGCCGCAAATTCAAACAGAATCAAATAATGTTTTGCATACAGCCCTGATTTGTAGAGTACTCAAGACCTATTGTTTTTGGTGAAGATCGGTTAAGGGAAAGGGGTAGTTTACCTGTAACGTTTTATGTTTTAACAAGGGTATTTCCTATGGCAAACGATAACAGCCGCAAATTCAAACAGAATCAAAAGATTATTTGCATACAGCCCTAAATTGTAGAGTTCTCAAGACCTATTGTTTTTGGTGAAGATCGGTTGAGGGAAAGGGGTAGTTTACCTGCAACGTTTTTTTAACAAGGGTATTTTCTATGGCAAACGATAACAGCCGCAAATTCAAACAGAATCAAATAATGTTTTGCATACAGCCCTGATTTGTAGAGTACTCAAGACCTATTGTTTTTGGTGAAGATCGGTTAAGGAGAAGGGGTAGTTTACCTGCAACGTTTTTTTATCAAGCGTATTTTCTATGGCAAACGATAACAGCCGCAAATGCAAACAGAATCAAATAATGTTTTGCATACGTCCCTGAATTGTAGAGGTCTCAATGACTTTCGATTTTGGTGAAGATCGGTTAAGGGGAAGGGGTAGTTTACCTGCAACCTTTTACGTTTTAACAAGAGTAAAGAACTTGAAAATTTATTTAAACTTTTTGAAACAATGGTAATTGTTAAAAATAAAATAATTTTGTTGCCAGGCAATAAAATTAAATTTTTTTAATTTTAATGTAATATAATATTTTTCATTTAATACGGCAATAAAAAGGCAGGTAAGACACAAACACACAATTCACGTTATTTCTGGCCTCACTCATGTTTATTTTCTTACGTTTGCACGCTTTTTAAATGGAAAGTGCCGAAACCCACACCAACATAACGCGTGCAAGCCGAAAAAATGGACATCAACTTGCTTACTGGCGAAGCAAGTAGTTAATGAATGGATAGGCAAAAATCTTATCTTAAATTTTTTTTAAGGAATCACTAAAAGGACGGTGGGTCAAATCGGACGCTGAGGTAGAGTTGCTGTAACTGAATGGTTCCACAAACAACCGTAAGAATTTTACTAGCAGGGAATCTACAGGTTAGCGCAACAGTGGAACTCATGTCTTAATGTTATTGGAGACTTCTTTTAAAATCGTTGAATAAAAAATGCTTTACAGCTCTATACGTGTGTCTATTGAACAATCCTTGTATTAGTCATACACAATAATACAACTGATTGAACTTCAAATTTTTAAACTTGATTTAATATATCTATATATATGTATAATGTTACAAATAATTCAAATAACAATCTTGATCATCTGTTAGTTCAGCGGAATAACAGTGACACTTTTAATAACCGCATAAAATAAACACTTAGAAACAACACAGGCGCTTTAACTTAACTGTTTGGACCACAGAAGTGAGGCATGCCTCAACGCTCTATGTGTACAGCGCGGGACAATCCCCCCTCCCTACACTTCCCTATCACACCACTACATTGCTTACATACGATGTATACAAAAAACGCTGAGGCAAGTTCAGGTTGCCTCATTCGCTTTAAACGAACTATGCCGAATCTCACCTGTCACCATCTAGCGGTCGCTCAATAAAGCACGTTTCGGTTTAATAAATTTGACAGTCCCAGTAACAATGTATAATCTTTACGTTATGTAGTTCATACGTATTTATAATTTTTATTCTACAGAATTTGTTAGGGTAGGCATTGCCTCCATGTAACTTCGCCACTGATATATATGTGTACAACGTTATCGGCAACAAAGAAGTAGTTTTTGTTAAAATTCCTTCCCGGGATATTTGGCCGTAGTCCAATGTTTTCTACAAAACCAGACGTTTCGGCAATGCCATCGACTTCCATCATCAGTGAAAATCGAGTGCGATAACGTGAGGTGGTATACGTTAGTGACCACAGTACTGTGGTTAAGGCTGAAGCAGTAAGTAGAAAGAAGTAGTTTCTATGGTAATATTTCATTTCGAAAATGATTTTAAATATAAATCTTAGAATATGGAAGTCATGTATGGTTCTCCATACCGATATTTTATATATAAGATGTAAACTATACCACTTACTTGACATAAACCGTGATAGCTAAGCTAATGTACAACATATATGTATTAATTATACACATAAATGTTCCTCGATAGACACTCTATCTATTGGCGAAAACTTGAATAAAATCCGTTCAGTACTTCCTGAGATTAGCGATTTCAAACACAGAGAGCAAACGGACCGACATTACTTTATACTATGTACAGATTTACATTAAAATGAAAAAATTATAATTTTATTGCCTGGCAACAAAATTATTTTATTTTTAACAATTACCATTGTTTGAAAAAGTTTAAATGAATTTTCAAAGTACTTTACTCTTGTTAAAACGTAAAAGGTTGCAGGTAAACTACCCCTTCCCCTTAACCGATCTTCACCAAAATCAAAAGACCTTGAGACCTCTACAATTCAGGGACGTATGCAAAAAATTATTTGATTCTGTTTGATTTTGCGGCTGTTATAGTTTGCCATAGAAAATACGCTTGATAAAAAAACGTTGCAGGTAAACTACCCCTTCCCCTTAACCGATCTTCACCAAAAACAACAGGTCTTGAATACTCTACAAATCACGGTGGTATGCAGAAAATTATTTGATTCTGTTTGAATTTGCGGCTGTTATCGTTTGCCATAGAAAATACCCTTGTTAAAAAAACGCTGCAGGTAAACTACCCCTTTCCCTTAACCGATCTTTACCAAAAACAATAGGTCTTGAGAACTCTACAATTTAGGGCTGTATGCAAATAATCTTTTGATTCTGTTTGAATTTGCGGCTGTTATCGTTTGCCATAGAAAATACCCTTGTTAAAACATAAAACGTTGCCGGTAAACTACCCCTTTCCCTTAACCGATCTTCACCAAAAACAATAAGTCTTGAGAACTCTACAATTCATGGCTGTATACGAAACATTATTTAATTCTGTTTGAATTTGCGGCTGTTATCGTTTGCCAAAAAAAAAAATTTCCCTTGATAAAAAAAAACCGTTGCAGGTAAACTACCGCTTTCCCTCAACCGATCTTCACCAAAAACAATAGGTCGTGAGTACACTACAAATCAGGGCTGTATGCAAAAAATTATTTGATTCTGTTTGAATTTGCGGCAGTTATCGTTTCCCATAGAAAAAAATCTACAGACAGACACACAGACAGACACACACACAGACACTTTTCGGAAAACGACTTTTATTCATGTTTTAAGTGTAGTAGAATCAGAATCTGCAATAATCTCGAACACGATTTTTTTTGCCATCACCATACTTCCATTCCTTAAGGAATATGGAAGTAATAACATATTATGTACAATGTATTTAGACTATTAAAATCTAAGTAAGTCCAGCGGAAAGTCTTGTCTGCAGGCAAGCAGATTTGTGTCTAGAGGATTTGTGTGCTTTTCAAGACGTTTCACTTATCTTTGTCTGAACATCTCAAAGGTTTCACTGACTGAGTGCAGGTCTTTGACGTGCATGTCTTTCTTGCTGACGAACCACGGTGCGTTGGTTATGGCACACAACACCTTGAGCTGAAACCTTTCCATTATAGCGATGTAGGATTTTACTGCAGTTCCCCAAAGCTGTAAGCCGTAACTCCACACAGGCTTGAAGACAGTATTGTAAACCAACTGCTTATTTAAGAAAGTGAGCGAACAAAATTGTATCTAACAGGTCACAGACAATATACAATCGGTCTACGTTTTTACTTTAAGCGGTAATACACATTTATGGCGTTACTTGTGTTTTTTAGTCTACGGGAAGAAAGCGCAAGAGTTATCGAACATATAATTCAATGAATCCATGAACTCCACACGATAATTTTATACGTTTTTTTCAGTTTCGTCGTATTTCTGTAATGATAATTTACAATACTATGATTTTTTCGCTTTGTCACATATTGTTATAATAAATAATTAAGCTTAACATTAAATGTTAGGTTAAGTCAGCGTTTTTTAACATTTATAAATTTTATTTATAAATGGCCCAAAACCACCTTTTAACATTGAAAATGTCTATAAGGACGTGTCGCACATTTTAAAACGACCGCTGGTGCATGATCGAAAATGGGAACCGGTGAGTTTCCATAAAAACTACTTCTTTGTTGTCAATAAAAACTTTGGTAGTACACATATAAAACTTTGCTTATGAATGCAACTACATTTAACTTATAATCTGTACATTGGTAAATGAAGAACGAATTCATTGATTGGTGAATGAAGAATGAATTCATTGATTGGTGAATGAACATAAATATATATATTTTTTAGATTTATTGAAACATTTTCAATGCCCTTCTCTGTGCATTGCATTTGTGCAATGCCTGTAAATTTTTATTTTTTGGTCTTCGAGAATCTGGGGTCCTCCAGACTGAAGATGGAGCTTTATTTTCTGGATCGTATCCATAAACACATGATCATCACCCTTTACGATCGTTTTAATGACGTTCTCATCGTTTTTAGCACATTCAAGCAGGTTTTGTCGACTGATCTTTTTGGTCAGCTGTGAGCACTTTTGGTACAAACTTTTCAAAAACACGTCTCATTCCCATCTCGTCAGTAAGAGTCATTTCCACTTCACGGTTTAAGCATTGTCTCCCGTCATCTATTTTTCGGTAGACGTATGTTTCTTCTTCATTTTGCTTTGTCCATTGTTGTCTTTAAAGATAATTTATTTTCTTCCATTTTTTCTTTCTTGTTCGTTCCGTTTAATTCTAATTTCTATTATTTTTTAAGTTAAATTAAATATTTGAAATTTTTCTCCGATTATTTTGTTCCTCATCATATCTCTTCTGTTACGCCCTTCAACTCTTCTTAGAAACTTCATCTGTTGAGCTTGTATTCTTCTGTCTTGTGCTTTTGTTGTAAACAAGATTCACTGCCGTACATAAACGTGGATATTGATAGGGTAGACTTAAAAGCTTATGTTTGCAAACGAGTGACTTTTGCTGAAGACCAACTTATCACTTGAAGAAGAAATTCTTCCTAAAGTTTTCAAAGAACGTACCCATAAGTTCTTGTTTACTCATAAATGGGCATGACTAGTCAAAAGAGTAAAATTGATTTGCGATGTTGAAGTGCAAAAACTGTGAACTCGGAACGTGTTCTGTTTGTTTACCTTTTGGAGACATAAAGCAATGGTCGGGCACTAAATCGTAACAAAACAGGTGGAAGTGTTTTTTGTTTAGAAGAAAAATTACTTTTTTTTACATTTTTTAAATATTCTCACACTTCATCATTTCGTCTCGGCAGTTATCCAGAGACATGATTGACTGGATTTTTAACGGAGAATGTACTACTCAAGATTACAAACTGTTACTGAGCGATTGTCTTCAGTTTTTTTGTAAAGTGCTGAGGAATCAGAATGAAAGCAATCAAAATCAAGTGTTGAAAAATTACTCTGTTTTCAACAATAAAAATTTGTTTCAATCAAAAATCAAAAGTATCGAGATGACCTGTAGGGCGGTTTCACACGAAGTCACTCAGAAGCGCTGCCGTCGGCAAATACAGGGGAGATAAGGAAGGTTTCACACACAGACACACCTACAGAATGGCAGCGCTGTAGGCGGTGACTGTGGTTGCCTTCCAGTGGCGCCACTCATGATACCCAGAATAAGACTGTAGGTTTCACACGGGGCTGCAGTCACGCCACTATTTCCGTGGTTCGTTCGTGGACCGTTCGTAGCGCTGCTCACAGGCGCTTGAAATGCCAGTCTTGCTTTGGTAGTTGACGAGTTCGTTGTGTCCTGATGGTGTGTTGGTTCGTTGTGTTGTGTTCTGAAGTGATGGCGTCCGAAGGCGATTGTACAAGTGAAAAATTTAATACTTTTGATTTCATCAGTGAAACTGAAAACTTTCCGGCAATATGGGACCTTCAGAATGACGACTACAGTAATAAAAATGCAAAAAGAAATGCCTGGGAAGCTGTGATTGCGAAATTTGTTCCCAATGTTAGTGAGATGTCTGAGGCTGAAAAAAAAGTGATTGGTAAGTAACAAAATCTTTATTGAAATATTAAAAATTTGTTTATTGAAACAACAAGCTTAAATAACAGTGCACACAATACACAATCTTTTAACATGTTAAATGCACATTTAGTTAATCTTAGATTTTCTTCATTTGCCACGGAAGTTGTCCTTCATTTAAAAAGTATTCAGTGAGTACTGTTCTAACACATTTAGTTGCATTTCCCGATTGGGAACTGTCAACTCGCATGTCATCAACGAGCCCATTAACACAGACTATATCATCAAAATTATAACCATCTCTTTCTCTCACAAAGTTGTGCAGAAGGCAACACGTTTTTATTAAACTTCCTGCCAGGCTTTCTTCCACATTAAGCGCACGATGGAAAATCCTCCACTTATTGGTCATTATCCCGAAAAAGGACTCGATGTATCTACTGGCCCTTGTTAAGCGGTAGTTGAACACTTTCTTACCGACAGGCATATATTTTCTCGCAAATGGTCTCAGAAGAAACTGACAAAGTCCAAATCCCTCATCTCCTACTAGGACATAAGGAACTTTGTACGGCCTGTTTTCTTAAACAGGTTTGGGAGATGGTAGTTTAATTGTGTTGCTTTGCAACAGTTTGTACAGTGTTGAGTTCTTAAAGGTGGTTGAATCACTTGATTTTCCTGGTGCCCCTACGTCTGTGTACAAGAACTTGTAATTTTAATCACACACAGTAAGTAGAAGAATAGAAAAATAATGTTTATAATTGAAGTTCATTGATGCACTGCCCATAGGTTTAATTACTCGTACGTGCTTTCCATCAATAGCTCCAATGCAGTGTGGGAAGTTAGCTCTTTCTTCGAAATCTTTTGCAGTATTTTCTAGTAATTGTTCGGTGAGGGGTGGGAAGCAGCTTTTTTTATATGTTGACCAGAGAGATCCGCAGACTTCTCGGACGATGTTTGAAATCGTCGATAACCCAATGCGATAGTCAATATGAAGATCGCTCATCGTATACCCAGATCCAAGATATCTGACAAAGCAATATTTATATTAAGTACACATGTGTGTGTGTGTGTATGTATGTATGTGTATTTTATTTATGTTTTCTTTGTTGCAGGTACCTCATATCAACGAAATTGGAAAAGTCTCCGTGATTCATATACACGGGAGCTGGCAAAGCAGAGGAATGAAATGAAATCGGGTTCTGCAACAAAATACATGAGGAAGTATTTATATTTTGAGCAACTGAAATTTTTGGACACAACTACAAAACCGACAGAGGATAGTATTGACCTGAGCGAAAGTGAAGAAAATGCGACAGAAGGTACAATAGTTGATGGGAAGAATACTGGTAAGCAGGGAAAGCCAAAGGGAAAAACTAAGAAACGTCATCCAGATGATGAATTCTTAGACATTCTTAAGAATAAGTACTGTCAGATGGAGATGCGGCTAAACAAAGATGATGATAATGACGATAAGTTATTTCTACTGTCCCTATGTAAAGACTTAAGCTCAATACCCGATCACATGAAGCTTCATGTGAAATCCCAGAAGCGGCTTACGCATCTGCTAACGCAGTTCATCAGTTTCCATCGACGTCGCAGTATCAGATGCCACAAATTCAATTTCCTCAGCAGCTTCCTCCACAAGTTCAGTATCAACAACCGCCCATGGTGAATCGGTCCTCCAATGTTCAACCGCCCAATTATGGGAATGAACAATTTCAAGACCGGACGCAGAACTTGGATTTTTCTTGGTCTAGAGCAACACTAAATACCCAAAGTCCAGATGACGTGTCTTCAAACAACAGTGAATTGTCTACTGACGTATTTTGAAAGTGCGCTATATTCAGCTGTTATCTATTCTATGTGCATTTAATCCTTACTTGAATTAAATCAAATTATCAAATGAGCTTTAACTTTTAGTTGAAAGAAGTTTATTGGCATTGTAATGCAGTCAATTATTTTAGTGAATTTTTAAATAAACTTAGTATTTTTGTGAATTTCAGATGTTGAGTCATTACAAATAAGTAATTTATAAACAATTTTTGTTTAATTACTCTTTCTTTTTTTTTGTTTTTTGTAACAAGGCCTACAAGCGTACTAAATATAAAAGAAATTCATAATTCAGTTGTACTTATTTCTTACCTTAGAGTCAAAGCTAGTTTTTCAGCTGGAGGTATGGCCTGCCTCATGACAGTGTCTTGTTTTGTTATACCACTTGCAATGCCATAGAGAAGTTCTTCAAACGTGTATTTTGACATGCGAAAAAATGAAAAAAACTTATCATCATCCTCTAAATCATCAAATAACGTATGGAATAATCCTCGATTTCGCCTTTCTAAAACCAACGAGTGTACCCAAAACCTTCTTCTCCTGTTTCGCCGTTTCTTCCTCAGAATAAGTAACATTGCTAACAGAAAGTCGCCTTCCACATCCATTGTCAGACTGGAAAATGCCGACGCCGAGCAGCGCTATCGACGCACGTTAGTGGCTTTACATACGAGCGTTTGTACAAGCGTTAAAAATCGTGCAGCGCCACTGTCGCTTATCAGTGGCGCTGCTGAAGCGCTGCCAAACAACCGCTCAGAAGCGCTGCTGAGTGGCTTCGTGTGAAACCGGCCGTAGCCTTAATTCAAGTAAAGCGTATTGTTGAATAGCAAAACTTTTGACAGCCAACATACTTGAACTATCACTTCGATTTCTGCAGGAAGTAGAATTATGTTACTCAGAAATGTGACACCGTTTGACACTATCACAATCTTAAGAAACGGAAACTACAGATTTTATTTACAACGTGCCTCTTTTTACAAATTACAAAATTTTTACTATTGATAAAGTTGTTACTGATAATTTGGTGGTAGGGAAATTTCATTAAACGTTACATACGTATCATTATCCCGTGTTAAAAAAACGTGCAGGTTTAGCTTTTATTAGAAACTACCCAATTTAAACGATTCGATATTATGCAAAAATCACGTTTATTGATTTACAAAATAAATACAGTGGAACTTGCTTATAACGAGATTCAAGGGACCGGGCAAATGTGTTCGTTAAAACCACGTGCTCGCTACATCCGAGTTGTCGACTCGCAAGCCTAAATTTTTATACCGTGGTTATCGAACAGACAACAAAAAAGTCTACTATAGAAGAGGCTTTGCACAATAAAATGTTGACATGTTTTACATTCTACGCTTAAAAGTGAAATTTAGACTTTAACATTTTTAGACGTAACATTCTTTGCTGAATATTGGCGTATAGTGCATTCGCGAAATATAGTAAAAGTAACTGTGTAGTAAAAACTTACCAAAAGTCAGACAAAAGTTTGCTATCTGGCCAAAAAACGCAATACTTTCCATGCCACATGTACAATATTTATTTTTAAATTACAAGAAATTTCACTCTAATTTATTTGTCTTTTTGTTCTTCGTTCTGAATGGAATCGTAAAACTTATATTTCGCACACAGAACTTAATTAACCTTAAAAAAGTTATATGTTTTTGTTTGTTTAGTAATTTTGTATGTGTAGTTATCAAAACAGTTTTGTAATTTATTTAAATATTTTACAAATTCATCATTTACATTATTAGTTTCACTAAATTCCATTAATGATTTTAAACGAATGTTTAAAATGCTGTACTGTAACGAACTTTGTAGACCTTAACACATGAAAAAGCCTGCGACAAAATGCTCGTTATAATCAAGTCTCTAATGCGTTCTTACTCGTTAAAAGCGAGTTTAATTATCATTACTAAGATTCTAAACCAAACAAATCTCGTACTTTTGCTCGTTACATCCGAGTTCTCGTTATAAGCGAGCTCGTTATTCGCGCGAGTTCCACTCTATTATAACTTTTCTTTTTTAGGTTTAACGTTACATTTAAAAGAAATCATAAAGGCGTTAAAAATTGAATTATTTCAACGGGTACTTTAAAAACTGAGCGGTGTTTTTAAACTCTGACGTTAATCAAATCCTACTTACGAAACGCTATGACTGGAAAGATAAGTTGATCGCTTTGGCTGTGCTGTCAATAGAACAGTCGATGATTCGCGAGATTCCAGACATTGGTAAAAGAGTATTAATTCAGAAGTATTAACACTTTCTGGTCTAAGCCCGAGTACATGTCGGCCAGTATACTTTTGCCTAGTGGACACAGCCGGAGTATACATCGGGCCTTGTATTCGCTCGCTTTACTATCACATTACGGGCACGTCTCGGATTCAGTCGTCACAAAATGCTTCCATGTCGATATACAATCGTGTGTACGGTGCACTCTGGTTTCAATTTCATAAATATAATCCACTTTTAAACAGCTGACACAATTTGTTTTAGCGTGGTTTCTAATCTCTTTCATTGTGCGTTTATCGTTAGCGTGTGTTCGTTGTTGTTTTTCTAAATAAAATGAGCGAAGTATTAAACGAAATTAACGTGAAGCCTCTAATGTTTCCAAACGTACCACAGAATTGCCAATTACCTATAGAACCTTGGCGTCCCACCCAATGCTTTTATTAGACTATATAAAAAATTGACATTTTGAAAAATAGTATTATTTTATTTGTAACTTTATGTATATATTAATTTGATGTTTTAATAAAGTAACGTTTGAATATTTATTTAATATGTAATACGTATATACATATAAAAAGTGTTAAGAAATACACAGCCAGAAAATTTGGCAAAATCGACCACACTGGAAGGACTATACAGACTGGAAAGTGTTAATAAGAGTAGACAAGAAGAGAACGCTTGGGAACAATTGGGGAAAGGAGAAACGGAATGGTTGGTCATGTACTTCGACGTTCAGGATGATTCACCGGCCGCCGTGCTCAAGGCAATGACAGAAGAATGTAACGTGATAGGAAAACCAAGACAAGGGTTTAAGAACGAGATCAAGGCAGGAAGAGAATAAGAGGAAGTAAAGAGAGTGGCTTTGGAACGGAAGAAACTGCAATCCCACTAACCTACAGGCTGAGGAGAAGAAAGAGAAGAAGATCCATCCTCTGTACAGGCTCCTATCACGATGAGCTCTCTCGGCGGTTACCATCTCTCCCCGCTGGATCTCCGAGCCACTCATCTTCAAGAGTTGGTCCAAGGTGTCATGGATCCACACACCTACGCTCTCGAGGTGAATCATCGACGACCGGCCCTTCCTCCGCCGAAAGCTCTCCACGCCATCTGGCTACGGCGCAAGCTCCGCCGCAATCCCGTCAAACGGCGCTTTGAGGCCCAGTCTCTTTACGTCCAGCAGTTACTGCGGGACGTAAACTCTGATCGATGGAACTCATATCTTGAGTCTCTTGAATTCCATCACGCCTCCGTTTGGTGAGCTGCGAGTAGATTGACCCACGGGAAGAGAACTCGCAACTCCCTAGAAACTCACTGTAATGCATTTCTGATGGTACCACTTTTGTCAGACAGGATCGTAGAAACAGCGACAACGTGAAAGAGTGCTCAAATCCTGTTGAGTTCCGCATTTAACTTTGAATTCTTCCTTATTAAACAATAATATTTTTTTGTAAAATACAATTAATATTCGTCCACTCTAAAACAATTCTTCCGCTTCCACGTATAACACCTTCCAAGGAACTCCAAATTGTAGACTAAATTTCACAACTGTAAGTTAAAGTTTGTTTAAAATAAACCACTTAAAAGAGATTGGAAATTTGTTATTATAAGACTGAAAAGATTTACAGATTCTGACTTTAAGGTTGGTTATGGGCGGAGTGAACTTAATGGGTGGTTAATGGCTGTTGCTATCCACGTGCCCGATTGCTACGTGTGTGTGTGACGAAGGTTTCTCGGTGACACGGACGATTCTGTCTTCGATAGTGCCCAACAATTAACATTGACATAATAGACAACAATGAACGGTATTGTCGTCTAAAGGCCGCGCTGCTGATACCTGTTACTTTTTTCTCTGTCGTTCTTAACGTGAAGTGTCTTTGAGATTTTTTTACACAGGCGCGCGAGAGTGTGTTAGTGTGTGTTTTTATGTTAGAGAGGAAGAAAGAGTGAATGGGGGGGAGGTCAACACAGTACGCTCTCAGACCTTCCCCTTCACAGTACTACTTGTCGGCCTTTTCTAATTGGTGCTGAGTGCCAATCGTGAATACCACAGACACCTTAAAGGCGTTCGCATGGTCCTGTCTCTCTAATGTTAATTTAGTCAATTTCATGTACTTTTTATCAGGATCCTAACATAATGTGGAGATAAATAAAACACCAACTTCGAGTTCCAATAAAAGGACATGGTACAATGATTAGAAGATAATAACGTTACCTTTTGGAAAAATATGTAAAGGTCTGTCTAACTGTACTTATTAAAACGCACCAGAGCAACAAGAAACGTACATTGTTGATGAGTCATTCAAACATGATCACACTAGACTGAGACTTCCTCCATATCATCCCGATTTAATCTCTGTTGAGACGATACGGTCTATCGCAGAGATTCCCAAACTTTTCAGTCCGCGGACCCCCCCCCACAAAATAATGTAAAAAATTCACGGATCCTGTTTGAATTCTAAAAAAAACAAACAGTATATATGATAGAAACTCGTATATTTTTTAATTAAAATGTATTAAAATCAAAATTCTCTTAACTTGCAAAATTATAATATTAATGATATCAAACATAGTTAATGTAAACAATGAAGCTGCTTTTGAACAATTAGCTCTGCAATATTGGGTTTAATGTCTGATAATTTCAATATTAAGTCAATCTCGACATCAAGTTTATTTCTTAACTTTGACTTCTAGTATATGATCGGGGAGGATGCGGTTAAACAAATTAGTAGAGGGAAACAAAGTTAAACGCTTCAAAACTTGTTTTATGTGTTCAGATTGTTCAGGATAGTAAGTCATTACATATAACCAGAAGTCAGCTAGCTGTAATTGCGAAAACTGTAATTTTCATGAACTATCAGTTGAAAGTCCTGCCAATGAATCTTCTTTTGTAGTGTAAGGGATGTCTAGTCACCCACTTCGGCTGACAAACAGATCCAAGACATTATTAAAGCCATTAGTTTGATATTACTTTTACAATCACAGTTAGTTTGAACCCCCCCCCAAAATACTAGAATCTTCTACTAACTGTTTTAAGATTCTAAAATTTAGACTTTAGAGCATAAAAAATCGGAGAAAATTAAGGTACAGTATATTCTATTTTTCTTAAAAGTGTCTGCGGACCCCCTGAAACATTGTCGCGGACCCCACTTTGGGAACCACTGGTCTATCGCGAAAAGAAATATTGCTAAACACAACACTACATTTAAAATTAATGACCTGAACGAGTTTTGTGAACGAAAATTTACTGAAATGTAGGAAGATGCCTGGAAACTTCTGATAATAGTAAAAAGAACCAAAGGGCTTATATTCTCCAAGTGTTTTAACTTGGTTTTTGTACAAAATTTTAAGGAGTCAATTAGAATAAGTTTGTTTAGTTCATGAAAATAAACTGTTTTCCTGCATATTACCATGTTTTTGAAACACTAAATTGTGTACAAGCATTTCAATTATAATTAAATTTTAAAGTTCTCCAGTTTAAACTTGAAATGCTTATGGCGGAAACTAAAGTGAAAATGTTGGCCCTTTATTTCATTGTTTTATTTTTTGTAGTTTCTAGAAAATTTATTTGATCCAGTTAATACGTTCAGATACCTAGGTAACATGGTAGTTGCTGAAGGGTCCATAAACTCGACAATACACGACACGACACAGATAGGAATAGGTTATATAATGCCAGCAGTAGACTACTGACAATCAAACTCGTTAGCCGTAACACGAAAACAAAAATATATAAGACACTTATCAGACCGGTAGTTACTTATGGAGATGAGACATGGACATTTACAAAAAAGGAATAAGACACACTAAGCACGTTCGAAAGAAAGATAGTAAGACAAGTTTATGGCCCGGTTAAAGAAGATGACGAATGGAGAATAAGAAATTACCAGGAGATAGATTAGCTATTGAGGCGTGAGTACACTGAAAGATTCGTAAAGGATTAACGAATACATTGGGTAAGTCACCTAGAGCGGATGGGTGATCAGCGTATGCCAAAGGAAGTCCTGAGGGCGCAAGTCTATAAACGCAGAAAGAGGAGCCGATCCAGAATAAGATGGTTTGACGATGTTCTGGAAGATCTAAGAACAATGGATGTGAGGGGTTACACTGAGGCAGCAATGGATAGGAGACACTGGAGAAGATTGATGTTGGAAACCAGGCCTCATGTTGGGCTGTAGTGGTAAAGAAGAAGTGGCTGCTAGAAAGAAGGAACAAAAGTGGATATACGGAGTCTTCATGTAAGAGCATTTTAAATTTACTGAACACGTTTTAATAACTACCAGTGAAATATGGAAGTCCTGGTATTTGTTCAGTGTCTTCCAAGTTTTCGTTCGTCTTCCTTTTTCTGTCTGTAGTGTCCTGTTTGCTCTTTGACATATTTCCGGTCTTCCATATTTTACGTTTAACGGAACCGGGCACGATCAAACTTAATGCTGTCACAAAATCTGAGGTTTCAAGTACCTGACGCTTCACATTGCCCCTTCATTGAAAACTTGCTACACTTTTGGCAAGAACAGATTTTAACGTTTTACATCTAACAACTACTATTTCTGACAGGCAGGATCGTTTATAAATTCGTTCGGATTTCACGCCTTTACATAAACCTATCTTTATACTAACTTTGTCACTACTTATTGCCACACTGCTAAATACTTCGTTCTTGACGAGGCCTTTCGGTGTCTCCACCATCTTCAGATCTTAAACGAATTACAGTGGGCAGTAAGTAGTGACAAAGTTGGTGTTAAGATGGCTGCTAATAAAACTAACAAAACTGAAAATGTAAGCGAGTTGCAAGTGGAAGACAATAACGTAAGGTTAGTGTTTAAGTATTTAAAAATTAAAATTAAATTAAAGAAAACGCATAGTAAAATATGGTTTAAAAAACAGTGCATGCACAAAATATAACACCTTAAATACGCCGAAATTAAAATTAAAAACCGCGGAAAAGTAGAGAAGAAAGTAAAGAGATAAAGTGAAAGATTGTGGTTGAAAATAGAAATCAATCACCTTTATGGGAAATTGAATACATATAACAAAGAATTATACGAAAGGCATTTAGAATTATACAAAATATTTTCGTTTATCGAGATAGAAGAAATGTTACATGGGTTTGGTGAAGATTATGTGAATAGGAAGTTAAAAAATACAAACGAAGAATTACAAATGAAATTAGATAAACTGTTGAAACAGAAAATAAACACGGATAACAAAAGGAATAAAAAGATAATTTTGCGGAACGAGTTGTTAATTTAACTAAAATTACTTTTAAGGAAGATGAACAAAAATTGTTGGAAAAGAGTTTTAGAATATGAAATAATAAAGGAAAAAATACAAAACGAAGAAACTAAGAAACAGTGAGGCAAGAGGTAAAAGAGACAATTGAAAAGATACACAAAAATAAGAAAAGTAAGAGGGGAACGGGTGAAAAACAAATTAACAAGGATATAAGTAAATTAAGAAAGAATATACAAGACAATAAGTTAATAATCACAAAGGCAGATAAGGGAAATACAGTAGCTGTAATAGAAAAAGACGTACATGTAAAAAGTGGAAGAATTTATAAAAGTAGGGCCATATAAAGAAATAAAATTCGATTACACAAATAAATATCAGGCTCAAATAAAAAAAGGTCGTTTAAGACCTGAAGACACCAAAAAGCCTCGTCAAGAACGAAGTATTTAGCAGCGTGGCAATAAGTAGTGACAAAGTTGGTATTAAGATGGCTTCTAATAAAACTATCAAAACTATCTTTACAGACATAGGTTTTATTTTCTGTGTTACCTCAAGCAAACTTTAAATTATAAAGGGAAAGTAAAATTTTCAAATATTACTGGTGCCTTATCCAAATTGTTACACTACATGCAAAGTCTATTTCCTGTTTAAAAAAATATTTATTTCGATAAAATTCATTAGGTTTCACGGCGAGGGAAAACATTGTTGGATTAATTATCAGCCGCACTGTCACGCTGTGGTCTGCTACTTGTGTTCCGGCCCCAGCATCGGAGACCTCTTCAGTGTCAGAAACGAAACGATTGAAACAATCGGCAAGGTATTAGTCCAACCTTAGTCTCTACAACAGTGGACACCTTGCCAATTGGTTTAATCGTTCCTTTCTGACACTGAACACGGCCTCCGATGGTGGGGGGCGAAACGTCTGCCTTGAACAACAACAGAAGACCATGTCCTAACAGCTCAGCTAATAATAATGCCAACAATATTTACTTCTATATTGAATTACAAAGGAGAAAAAATTTATTTCAGAAATAAAATATCGGTATGGAGAACCATACATTACTTCCATATTCAAAGATTTATATTTAAAATCATTTTCGAAATGAAATATTTCCATAGAAACTACTTCTTTCTTCAGCCTTAACCCACAGTAAAGTGGTCACTAACGTACACCACCTCAAGTTAGCGCACTCGATTTTTACTGATCGTAGCAGTCGATGGCACTGCCAAAACGTATGGTTTTGCAGAAAACATTGAACCACGGCCAAACAGCTCGGGAAGGAATTTTAACAACAAACTACTTCTTTGTTGCCGATAACGTAGTATACATGTAAAAAATTATCCCCTCTCCTTCAACTATCATTTTCATTTATAGAAAATTACCCCCTCCCCCTTCAACTACCCTTTACATTTATAGATATTTCATCTACCTTTCTACAGTGGATTATTATGACCTTCTTTTCGGGATAGTTTATTTACTAAAATTAAGTACTTTACTCTTGTTAAAACATATAACGTTGCAGGTAAACTACCCCTTCCCCTTAATCGATCTTCAAAAAAATCAATAGACCTTGAGTACTCTGCAACTCACTTATATATGCAAAAAATTATTAGATTTTGTTTGAATTTGCGGCAGTTATCGTTTGCCATAGAAAACATTCTACACACAGACACTTTTCGGAAAATGACTTTTCTTCATGTATTGAGGGAAGTACACTCAGAATCAGCCCTTATCTCGAACACGACTTTATTCGCCATCACCAAACTTCCATTTACTTATGGAACATGGAAGTAAAAACGTACAATTTTTGCTTTGTACATAAAGCCCCTTAACAATCGCATCTCTCCACTTTTATGCAAGTTTGCTCTGAGGAAGACCCTATGACGAGACTATGTGTGTGCGTCTAGGCCTCACTATTTGGCCTACTTTACGTACGTACAAATTACGTTCTCCTTTAGATTTATTCTCAAGTGACTTTCAATATCTTACACGAGTCTGAAATAAAACAATGCTCTGATAATGCTCTTGAATTTTACAAAATGTTTGCTATTTCTCGTTAATATTTGCTTCTAATCTACGTAATACTAGGAAACGTTTAAAATATACTACGAAATGCTAGTAAAATTGGCTAAATATGTTGTTGCCTTTTGTCAATATCGCCTTGGGGTCAGAAAAGAAAAACAGTGTCTAAGCAAACGTTTACGCTGGATGGATATGTTTTTCGTAAAGAATTTAGTATGATAAATATTACTAAAACTAAATTTATGACGTGAAGAAGAATTTAAAAACCGAAATCAAACTAAATGACAAGTTCAGGAGCAGTGGGGATAACTAGAAGTTTAAAGGATCCTGGAGAAGCTTACATTTGGACCTTCTTACGATTTCTATAAACTGTTACCGTAACACGTTTTATACCTTCTGTACCAGTGGTTCCCAAACGTTTCAGTCCGCGCAACCCCAAATAATTTAAAAATTCACTGACCCCGTCTGACTTAAATAAAACAAACAGTAAATATGACAGAAACTGTTATATTTTAATTAAAATATATTAGTTAAATTCTCTTAACTTGCAAAATTATAATATTAATGATATCAAACATAGTTTAACGTGAAAAATGAAGCTGCTTTTGAACAATTAGCTCTGCAATATTGAGTTTAATGTCTGATAATTTCAATATCAAGTCACTCTCGACATCTAGTTTAATTCTTAACTTTTACTTCAAGTACGTTAGCAGGGAGAATGCGGCTTCACACAAATAAGTAGAGGGAAACACAGTTAAACGCTTCAAAGCTTTTTTGCGAGTTCAGGTTAGCGAGTCATTACATATAACCAGAAGTCAACTAGCTGTAATTGCGAAAACTGCAATTTTAATGAACTGTCACCTAAATAATCTTCTTTTTGTAGTGTAAGAGAGACGTCTAGGCAGTTCGGGTGACAAACAGATCTGCTACACGACATGATTTAAAGACATTATTAAAGCCATTAGTTTGAAATTACTTTTTACAATTACAATTAGTTTTTACTTCCATATTCCTTAAGGAATGGAAGTATGGTGATGGCAAAAAAAATCGTGTTCGAGATTATTGCAGATTCTGATTCTACTACACTCAAAACATGAAAAAAAGTCGTTTTCCGAAAAGTGTCTATGTGTGTGTCTGTCTGTGTGTGTGTAGATTTTTTTTCTATGGCAAACGATAACTGCCGCAAATTCAAACAGAATCAAATAATTTTTTGCATACAGCCCTGATTTGTAGAGTACTCACGACCTATTGTTTTTGGTGAAGATCGGTTTGAGGGAAAGGGGTAGTTTACCTGCAACGGTTTTTTTTATCAAGGGAAATTTTTTTTTTGGCAAACGATAACAGCCGCAAATTCAAACAGAATCAAATAATGTTTCGCATACAGCCCTGAATTGTAGAGTTCTCAAGACCTATTGTTTTTGGTGAAGATCGGTTAAGGGAAAGGGGTAGTTTACCTGTAACGTTTTATGTTTTAACAAGGGTATTTTCTATGGCAAACGATAACAGCCGCAAATTCAAACAGAATCAAAAGATTATTTGCATACAGCCCTAAATTGCAGAGTTCTCAAGACCTATTGTTTTTGGTGAAGTTCGGTTAAGGGAAAGGGGTAGTTTACCAGCAGCGTTTTTTTATCAAGGGTATTTTCTATGGCAAACGATAACAGCCGCAAATTCAAACAGAATCAAATAATGTTTTGCATACCGCCGTGATTTGTAGAGTGTTCACGACCTATTGTTTTTGGTGAAGATCGGTTAAGGGGAAGGGGTAGTTTACCTGCAACGTTTTTTTATCAAGCGTATTTTCTATGACGAACGGTAACTGCCACATATTCAAACAGAATCAAATAATTTTTTTCATACGTCACTGAATTGTAGAGGACTCAAGGTCTTTTGATTTTGGTGAAGATCGGTTAAGGGGAAGGGGTAGTTTACCTGCAACCTTTTACGTTTTAACAAGAGTAAAGTACTTGAAAATTCATTTAAACTTTTTCAAACAATGGTAATTGTAAAAAATAAAATAATTTTGTTGCCAGGCAATAAAATTATAATTTTTTCATTTTAATCTGTACATAGTATAAAGTAAAGTCGGTCCGTTTTCTCTCGTGTTTGAAATCGCTAATCTCAGGAAGTACTGAACGGATTTTATTCAAGTTTTCGCCAATAGATAGAGTGTCTATCGAGGAACATTTATGTGTATAATTAATACATATATGTTGTACATTAGCTTAGCTATCACGGTTTATGTCAAGTAAGTGGTATAGTTTACATCTTATATATAAAAATGAACGTTTCTTTGTTTGTCCCGTATGCGTTCCTATACCATTCATCCGATTGCGATGAAACTTCGGTGAGTTGTTGTACGCACGTCCGCGAAGGTTTCTTCCACATCTCCTCCTAAACCACTGTACCGATTTCAACCAAACTTGGCACAAATATTTTACGCAACGGGAGAACCAACATAGGATAGGTGTTTTTTTGATGGGGTCCTTTTGGGGGTTTTTTGGGGTCTTCCACATCGCCTCCTAAACCACTGGACCGATTTCAACCAAACTTGGCACAAATATTTTACGCAAAGGGAGAACCAACATAGGACAAGTGTTTTTTTCCTATACGATCCTTTGGGGGGTCCTTTGGGGTCTTCCACGTCTCCACCTAAACCATTGGACCGATTTCTACCAAACTTGGCACAAATATTTTACGCAAAGGGAGAACCAACATAGGACAAGTGTTTTTTTCCTATACGATCCTTTGGGGGGTCCTTTGGGGTCTTCCACGTCTCCACCTAAACCATTGGACCGATTTCAACCAAACTTGGCACAAATATTTTACGCAACGGGAGAACCAACATAGGACAGGTGTTTTTTTCGATACGATCCTCTGGGGGGTCCTTTGCGGTCTTAAAAAACTATTAGATCTGGTTACTATGGCAACCCAATAGAATAGATTCTGTTCTAAATATATTATCGCATTAAATTGAAGACCACGCGAACGAAGTTGTGGGCAACAGCTAATTATTTTTAAGAAGCCTACTTTAATTAAACTTTATTAATTAAACTAACATTTTCATTACGTACAACGTAAAACTCCGTAGCGAAGCACGGGTATTCTGCTAGTCATGTATAAGAGAAAATATATCGTGCGTGGCAGGCAAGCATATCTCAGTTATGTACTGTTTACGTTTCCTTTTTATTATTATCACTACCGCAATAAAAAGGCAGGGAAGACACACACACAATTCGCGTTATTTCTGGCCTCATTCATGTTTATTTTCTTACATTTGCACGGTTTTTAAATGGAAAGTGCCGAACCCATACCAACATAACCATTGCAAGCCGAAAAAGTGTCCAGCGTGGATAGCGATTTGCTTCCTGTGGATCGCTGGGCAGTGTAACTGCACGTGTTTACAGAGGAACGATTCATAGACAGACTTTTCGTCTTTAGGGAATGAACCCTCTGCAAGATGCTGAGGGTCCATGAGTGACTTCGGAGCGCTCCTTCTTTTCCGCGTGTTTGTTCTGTGAAACGTACACTGTAGATTCGCAGATTTATTCTAAGCAACGCTCAATAGGAAATGTTGAAAATTTTTGTCCACGGTGAAACCTCATACACACTAAACCTGCTCTGATGTTTTAATTACGGACATCATAATATTAAAACTTTGGAAACTTGAGCACTACTTAATGGAGATCAATCATTAACTTATACAAGCCATTAATTTTATGCATATTTTTTGTATATATGTGTACAACGTTATCGACAACAAAGAAGTAGTTTTTGTTAAAATTCCTTCCCGGGATATTTGGCCGTAGTCCAATGTTTTCTACAAAACCAGACGTTTCGGCAATGCCATTCACTTCCATCATCAGTGAAAATCGAGTGCGATAACGTGAGGTGGTATATGTTAGTGACCACAGTACTGTGGTTAAGGCTGAAGCAGTAAGTAGAAAGAAGTAGTTTCTATGGTAATATTTCATTTCGAAAATGATTTTAAAAATAAATCTTAGAATATGGAAGTCATGTATGGTTCTCCATACCGATTTTTACAATTACAATTAGTTTGAACCCTCGAAAAATACTGGATTCTTCTACTAATTGTTTTAAGATTCTAAAATTTAGATTTTAAAGCATAACAAATCGGAGATAATTACGATATATTCTAATTTTTCTTAAAAGTGTATGCGGACCCCTTGAAACATTGTCATAGACCCCGAGGGGTTCGCGGACCCCACTTTGGGAACCACAGTTCTGTACCAATACAGATCCATCGGAATCTTACAACCTGTTTTCATCTAACCGAAGGCCGAGGCTACAAAACATTTATCTTTGTAATCGCACTGAAGTCAGTACGCTTGAATAATTGGATCGGTGAATAAAAAAAAAAACTATTCCAAGAGCTATTGGCTATTGAAAAGTCGTTACGCTATAACCTGCATAGTATCTATAAGGTTCCTTTCACAGTAAGAAAACAGCACAATGACATTTATGCCTCGTACTTGAACCGTTGTTTGGTAGCAGTCAGGTACCTCCGAAGGCGGGTTTTTTACGTTCGGCTGCTATCCCCTGTCTGCCAAAACGCTCAGTCAGACAGATTAGAATCAGCTCGAATCTCCTCGGCTGCGCTGTAGTCTTACGTCTCATTTACACTTCCAGGTGGCAGGCGACGGGTGGCAAGTGGTAGGTGACACGTTACCCGTAGCTGTGGTACATTGTTGAGAATGGGTTTGTTTATACTTCTGCGAAGTGACGTGTGACTCCTTGGTGACGCTACCTCTCAGCACCTGTCGCTGTAGTTTGTCACAGATACAGGCGACGTCTCCCGCGGTTTTTGGCATTTGCATGTGTTCTCTCGTGTCGAAATAATGACGTGCAGACAAGGCTTGTAATTTGGAATGATGCAGACCCGAATCACAAAAACATGGATGTGGTGGAGAAAAGTTGGAAGGAAATAGCACAGTTGATGAATAAAGATGAATACGTTTTTTACAGAAATTAAAAAAGTTAGATTCATGACTACATTTTATGTACTCTAAATACACAATTCTAGGAACACTTTGTACTTACTAAAATATTTTTAATAAACAGATTTTGTAGCTGTAAGCTAATATTCGTAATATCACGGAGTTAGGTGAGCTTACCCTATACAAATATTATCTACAAATTATTCGATGTGTCCCTGTCTGCTAAATGTTTGTAATACATGAAAAATCACTTGTTTAAGAAAGTACATTTGTTTAAGAAAATAAAATACATATTATGCGAAAAGATATTGGTTGTTTTATTCCTGACTACAAGCACTGAGAAATATGTGGTTCTTATTTAATGCATTACTTAATTGTCACATAAATTATTTTAATTTGCCTTAGAGTTACGTAAAGCTTTTTAGGATGAGTAATTGGTAATTTACAAGTTCCCTTCCGCCTCAGTTTTCTTTCCACCTTTGCTAAAATTAAGTCAAAAGTATCAGTAGACATTCTCATCTGTTGGAAAAACTTGATTGGTGTTGTCTCGAGTCGAAATACACAGATGGTGAAATTCACCATATGCTTCACGCAACTCGTTGATCGGATGAACACAATATTTCCTCCTCATATCCTCCACTTCATTATCATCTTCTACCATGAGAAATATTTGACGTGCTCCAAACGACATCTCTTGTGTAGTGGCTCGACCGTAGCCTAAAGTATAAATGGTGCACCACCTGACGCCTACCTCTTTACCATCTGCCACCTGCCACCCGTCGCCTATCTCCTGGAAGTATAAATGACGCCTTTTAGACACGGGAAACAGCGAGACGTGGATACGTCTACTGTCGGCGTAGAACTACTACTGATTTTAAATCAAATTACACCATTTTTTAGCTTACCGGTATTTCATTATGCGTTGAATGGTGTAATCAAAACTTTCTCGTCATTTTTTTGTCAGACTTTTGTTGGTCGGAATAAAAAAGTCCTCGTTTTTTACTCATTATAGAGAAACTTCAAGTTTAAAACAAAAGTACGTAAAAACTGCAACGAAATATAGACACGTTATAGAATGCAAGTTTGTAACACATAGAAGTTGTGTTCTGTATTACAAAAATAGTTGTTATCAATTCTGCAAAACAATAGAATATAAGTCTATCAGATCGTATAAACTGAAAAGTAGAGATGTAAGTAATAGGTTTAAAGATGTGATCGAGCAAAAATTACAAAAGGTAAGTGAAAATATAAGGCATGCTAATATACACCAAGGCTGGAGAATAATGAAAGATATATACATAGATACAGCAGTGGAGGTTTGTGGTGTTACTAAAATGAATATTAAAAGAAAACAGACGGTATGGTGGACTAATGAAATAAAGGAGCAGATTAAAAGGAAGAAAAGGGAATGGAAATAGTATACAGCTAATAGAACTGTGGATAACTATAATATAATATAGCATATAAGCAACAAAGAAAAATTGTTAAAGAATTAGTTGGAAAAGCGAAAGAGAGTGTATGGAAAGATTTTGGGGAAAAATTGGAAAGAGATAGGTGGGAAAATCAAAAGCTTTTCTTCAGAGTATTGAAATCTTTTAGAAAAGAAAAAACTGAGAATGATATATGTATATATAATGCTAATGGGAAAATACTGATAGAAAGAAACGATATAATGAATAGATGGAAAGAATACTTTCAAGAATTATTAGGTGGTAAGGAAATCAACAAAGATGATCATAAAGTCAATATTAATGAAGAAGAAGATAGAGAGGATGGTGAAGTTGCAGAAGAAAAAATAACGATGCATGAATTAGAAGTAGTGATTAAAGGACTTAAAAGTGGGAGATCACCTGGAACAGATAAAATTACAGTAGAAATGATAAAGAATATGGGGAAAAAGGGGAAAGAAATACTTCTAGAAATTATCAATAAAGAGTGGACAAGTGTAGACATACCAAGAGAATGGGAGGAAGCATTGATAGTTCCTATTTTTAAGAAAGGTAACGCAAGAGATTTTAATAATTATAGGGGTATCAATCTGTTAAATACAATTGTTAAGGTTTATGAGCAGATAATTAATAATATATTGGTCCCAATTTTAGAAAATAGTTTGGAGGAATCGCAGAGTGGCTTTAGATCAGGGAGAAGTGTGCAGGATCACATTTTTACTCTGCAACAAATAGCTGAGAAATCGATACAACAAGATAAATTGGTATGTTTGGCTTTTATTGATCTTGAGAAGGCTTTCGATAGTGTGCCTAGAGCAAAAATATGGAAAAGTTTAAAAAATAGAGGAATAAGGAGTAAAATAATTAAGGTAGTACAGAGGTTATACAAAAATAATGTTAATTATGTAATTAGTAAAAATATGAGGTCGTTAGGATTTACAACAAACTATGGATTAAGACAAGGAGGTGGACTGAGTCCGACATTATTCAACTTGTATATGGACGACATTATTAAGAAGTGCTCACTGAAGGTTAAGAAAATGGATGTTGGATACAGGAACTTGCGAAGTATAGAAGTAGCAGAAGGGGCTTTTGAGGATGATGTAGTGCTAATGGCTACAAGTGAAAGAGCGTTACACGGTAATTTGAATATATGGAATGAAGTTCTCCAGGAAAAGGGGATGAAAATAAATAAAGCCAAAACAAAGGTAATGGTAATGGGGGAGAAAATAATAAATATAAAGATTGGAGGAGTGAAGATAGAACAAGTCAAACAATTCAAATATATAGGGGTTATAATAGACAGTAATGGGAAACAAGAAGCCGCATTAAATGAAAGAATTGAAAAGGCAATAAAAGTATACTATGCATTAAACAATAGATTTATAAATAAGAAGGAGATATCAAGAAAAACGAAAATGAGTGTGTATAAAACAGTATATAGACCGGTTTTAACATACGGCTGTGAGACGTGGGTGCTATCCAAAAGCCAAAAAAGTAAATTCCAGGCGGCAGAAATGAAATATCTTAGGAGAGTAGTAGGAGTAACAAGGAAGAACAGAGTTTGGAATACACAAATAAGAGAGGATCTGGAAGTGATATCGATTCTGGATTTTATTGAACAGAGACAACTATGCTGGTGGGGACACATGCAGAGAATGGATAGTGATAGAATTGTAAAACAGGTATGGGAGGTAAAATCAGGGGGGAGAAAGAAGAGAGGAAGACCGCGACTGACTTGGGATGGAATGATGGGAAAAATTTTGAGAGAAAGAGGCTTGGGCTGGAGGGAAGCGAAGACATTGTCAATGAATAGAGTAAGATGGAATAAATTTGTATATAGAGTGTAGTTGATGTACTTATCATATATTGATGTAACCCGACACCAATATGGTAGCCTATAAGGGTATTTTGATAATAAATAAATTCTGCAAAACATCTTTTCTCATTACCGATTAATCGGAATAAATCGCGCTTCGGGTCGTTTTAAAGGTCGTAAGTTTTCTGTATCAATTCATAAATTACAAAAAACCTGAAACGATAATTGTATTTTATAATGATTTGTATTTGATAGTGAGGTGGTGTGGATTCAGCCGTGAAGTCAATGAGGTACCACGAGGGATAGTAGGCCTACAGTCTGGGCAGGTAAGGCGGATTCATGACTGTTTAGTAAACATCACTGTGACTCACAAGGCCAAAGTATGAAAAGCGACCAGGCACATCCTTGAAGGGGGAATATAAGTATAGGTGAATAAAGACGATTTTTCATATAAGCAAAGTACAGCTTAGCCTATATAATTTGATCCTGTCATCATCATGATCACATCGATAGCTCCACAACACCCGCCGTGGACCTCAGCTCCCCTCAGGATTTTCCTCCAGACTTCTCTATCCATAGCCAATGTCCACCACTCCAAGTACTTCCACATCTTTTAGGATTTCATCAATCCATCGTAGTCCACGTCTCCCACGTTCTCTCTTCCCTTCATTTCATAAACCTGTTAAGAACATCCTCCTCATTCGATCTCTGTACACGTCCTGCCCACCTCAGCCTACCTGTCCTAATTGATGTCACAATATCAGGCGATCTATATAACTCATAGAGCTCTCTCTTGAAAATTTGACACTGTACTTATGAGATTTATTTCGTATATATTGTAGCATCACAAAATAATACTAGCATATAAACTCAACTGAAGTATCAAGTTAGTCAGGGAATTTGAATTAAAGAAACAATTAATTAAGTAAAGGAAGAATAATATTAAAGAAGTCTATCAGCCAGGAATAGATAAACGATAATCGTTACAGAATCATGAACAGAATTAAAACATAAAGTAAACTTGAAAGCCAAGATCATAAATAACTTGACAAAAGACATCTAAAAGACTAGACCAGACTATAACTTTGACATTAACAGTTACCCAATAGATTAGAAAAGTGAGAGAATATATTATATTACAATGTTGAAAACATAAATGATTAGTATATAAACCAAAATATATTTTAGAATAAGAGAAATCAGTCATGTAACAAGAATAACAATTAAACTAGGATTCAGATCTAAGACTGAGCTTGTAAACTATCATAAGAATAGAATTGTAATTAAAAAAATAGAGATTTATGAGCCTAATTATATGTATTACAAAGTAAAATTGATAAATGATGATAATTAAAATGGGAAATAGCACAGTATAAACAATCAATAAAATGTAAAGTCTTATTAACAATGTATGACTAGTAATTGGTAACATAACCTTGAAAGAAATGTATCACAAAGAACTATAAACATTGATTAAATATAAAATATACTGAATGTACAGATCCTATAATATCTGAGAGTAAATAATACACGATGAGAAGATTTTAAAGCTTTTAATTTTGTATAACAAGGTAGTAGAGTATGTTAGAAGGGAAGTCTATTATTGTACATTTAAGAATAAAAGAATTGTAAGAGAGCATGTAAAATAACTAAACCTGTAGCAGAAAGTATGACAATTGAACTGACTACTGGCCAATAATGTTAAATCAACCAATATTATTGTTTTTGAATAAAGAATAACATAATTAGTAAGAAATCAATGTCAAACAACAACATACTTCTACTTAATAGAAGGACAGAGACAATATATGGCATAAAACTTATAATAGCCTATGTACAATATGTCAAGAAAAGCCTATGTTCAATATGTCAAGAAAAGAATTATGTAATTAGATTAAGACATGATTAATCTAAAAATGCTTGTAAAATAATCATAAGAAGATAATTAGCCAGATAGGTACTTGGACCAAGTGACCCTACCTATACTGAGTATGACAAATAAAGAGATTGTAAGATATATAACATGTTTTAAATAACCAAATGTATATAAAAAGATTATAATGTCTATTAGGATTAAGTATCAATTGTTACAGAGTATAATAGTTATGCCATTTTGTTATAAGAAGTAAAAATAGTCACATTGACCCAACACAATGTTAGGTCTATTATAGAAATTAAGAGTTTTGTAGCAAGTTAAGATTTATTATCATGTTTAATACTGTTAAAAACTTTTAGTAATAGCATACTATCATGTATATAATATCATGTACCATGTATGGGAGGAAACAAAAATTGTAACAAAAAATATAAATTTTAAATTAATGTATTAGTATAGGCAAATCGTTAAAATTATTTATTTCCTTATTAATGTATGAAAACATATCACGTGAGGACTTAAATTGAACAGCATTGAGCAAGCAATGCAATGCTAATAATATAATAACAATTGTAATTATCATAAGAAACTTATGTTAGTTTTAAGAATTTTGTGAATTATGATATAGAAATGGAATACTAACAACAGCGAAACAGACGCCGTCGTTGAAAATGACGTAATTATTGTTGACCATGACGTAATTATTGACCAATTGGATTTTATGTTTGGAGTGTGTGAACCCCGAAGGAACAAGTTTCGACATCAAAAAGAGATGCCAACAATCAAATAATTCAGCGCATCGCTGGCATTCGTGTGTGATAATCAGAATATTAACAATGGCTCTCCGCGTCAAATTTAACCTCAAACTAATAGTACGAATCAACTCAAGGAGGTTAGGTGTCCCATGTAAACAATAACATAACCCCGAAGAAGTATAAAGTGTTGTGAGTGAGTGGTGACATAACAAGGGCGATAAAGTGAATCAGTAAGTGAAAGTGAATAATAACTAGTGGATAATAAAAGGGAGTATAGGGTAAATACTTCGAAAATATTTAACCAAACTATAAATCATAATATTGTTAAAACCGCACTACTTTATATACACTTATGTACGATACTTCACTACACAATAACACTAACACATTAGTAATTTCTAATTTTTTTTAATTATTATTCAATGAGTTTCATGTTGGAACTATTTAAAACTTTCACATGAGGATAACCTCAACTTAGCCACTGTCCGGCATATATGAACATTTTATATTCGTTAGTTGTAAGATATTAGTTGTGTTTATCATAAACAGTCATTATTGTAAAGCTTAGTAATTAATGACAGTTAATTTCGTTAATATTATTGTAGATCAAAAGAATTCACGCCTGAGAGTATTATCAAATAATTTATAGTAAAGTTTAATTGAAGTAGAGTTGCCAGCCTACTGAGCTAAAAGGTATAATAAGCCAGGTCAATTTATTGTCGAATCAGATCTTATTTAAATGAAATTAGAAACGATCAAGCATAATTGAAGGAATAATAAATGAATTGTAAATTAGATTAACTTAATACGACTTGTTATTTTCATAATTGAAATTTTTATTTAAGGAAGTTGGAATTCCCAAGCAACCTTAATGATTACGTTGGCAGTACCGAATCTAGAGACGCCACGTATTATTTAAATTCTCAAACCAAAACAAATGAATTAACATACAAGTGAATAAGAATAATTAGATTAAATTAATAATTTCAAAACACCAAATAAATTATTGGTTTCATTAATAACAATAAATTTATGGAATGCTAATCTAAGTTTCCATATGGAGCCCAATTTAATTCAAATCCACTCTTAAACAAATTTTTGACATTGGTAATTCATATAAATTACAATTTAATTGATTAACTGAACAACAGATAGTGTAAACATTATAAGATTCGACATTACAAAGACGTAACGACATAGTAAGTATATTATACTCAACCGAACCGTACGACCACGGCATACAAGGTACGTAAAAGTTTTATTACGATATGGATGAAAGCATACTTTGTTAGTTTAAGCATACTATATTTCTTTGTAGAACTGTCTTTTGAATTATCAATCTTGTTGAAAATTTTAACACAACGTTTTCATGTTTCTATAACACGTTGGTAGTTTTGGCCAGTTCATTGTACGCAAAATGTACAAATTTTAATGGCTGGAATTAGTATCTCATACCACGCCCGGGGACATGTAATGCACAGGGGTATTATATATTTTCTCTTTGTTATATATCATGTATGTATTACTCTATAATATTATCTTCAAATAATAAATACTTCTGCAAGTACAGTATATTCATTTACAACTGACACAAATTTTACAAAAATTATTCCATATCTTCAGAGATTAGCATGTACTTGAATTGTTTCCTTATAATAAAGTTGACGGATAATCGGATTTTATTTCGATTCAAATTTTCGATTGTTGCAACGTTTAAGTAATCAGCTATTTATTATATATTTAATGTTTTAATAAACGTATGATTATCATCATAATCATAAATCATTATGAATTATCAATTATCATAAATCATTATCAAGATGATAAATCATCTTGTTTTGTTTTTATTTGAATTTGTTCTTTCATTAGTAGTTTATTATTATTGTGTTTGTAAATATTAATACTTTCCTAAGATATTCTTTTTGTTACCTTTTTGTACGTTTGTAATTAATTTGGCATTTTGAATGACTGGAAATTTATGTTTATTACTTAAACAGTGTGTGGCTAAATTAGACTTGTAAATATTAGGTTTTAAAAACGCATTGCGATGTTGAATGAATCTATCGGACAGTTTTTTTCTTCGTCTGGCCTACGCAAAATTTATTGCAATCTGGACATTCTATTTTGTAAACTCCGTTTTTATTGTGAATGTTGAATTTAGTTTTAGGTTTTATTTTATTAAAACCAATATTATCTGTGTTATAAGATATTTTTAAATTTTTATTTTCAAATAGTTTGCTTAGTTTACGAGTTATGTTTCCCTAATAAGTAAAGTTGATATGTTTTATATCGTCATTAGTAGACGGATTTTTACATGAAGGTTTGTAAAGTGTTTGTTTAGTGAGTTTATATTACATTATTATATTATATTACATAGCTGTTACCCGCGGCTTCGCACGCGAATATTTGACTTTTAATAAGTATTTTAATATAATTTTTATTGTCTGTGTCTATATAGCGTTCTGTCAGCTCGTATAACAATTTTGTACTCATTAGTCAAATTCTCTCCAAAGCTGTTTTCAACACTTGTACTATTTTAACTTGTACTAAATTATTATTTTGGTGCAATAGCCTTTGGAGATTTAAAAGTGCCCGTTTATAAAGCCTTTGGAGATATTTATAAAGTACCTGTTAAATCACAAACGCTAAATTCTTTAAGTGTTACTGTGTTAGAAGCATTGTATAATACATTATTAAAGGTTATGTTTTCCTCAACCATGGCTTTTATTTATTTCAGCAGTAAACTAAAAACCAAAAACCGTTGTCACCTAACCTCACAAATGAAAACAACACGTATTTTCGCTTTGCATTAAGTAACAGAACAATTTACAATTAGTACACTTCTTCTTCTCCACATCGTAATACATCGATACAATCGCATATTATATAAAACATCGAAAATGTACTGCAGGAATAGATTAATGTACAGTTCCGATGCCGCTAAATATCATTTGTTTATTTACTTGTTACTATGGTAATTAATTCTGGTCTCCATGGTGTTGTTGACATATTTAGTAGTAGTATTTAATATATTTCATTACTTATTCATTGCATCATCAGACATACGTATAAACATAAATTTTATAAGCGTTTAAGACAATTTCAAAATATATATTTTGTATCTGTATCTGTATACAAAATATTTGTATCTGTATATAAAATTACAAAATATATCGATACAATCGCATAGTAAAAATATTTAAAAAAACTGCAGGAACGGATAAAGGTACAGTTCCTATGCCGCTAAATATCATTTGTTTACTTACTTCTTATTATAGTAATTAATTCTGGTCTCCATGGTGTTGATGACATCTTTATATGCGCCAACGAAAAGGCTTAATTAAAAGGGTCTAAATCGTGCGAACGTGGTAAAATATCAAATTCCAAGTTAGACAGTGTTTTTCGCCTTGTGTCAAAGTTATCTGTGCAAAATTTGGTGGCAATCGGTGTGGATTTGTACTCAGTACCCATAAACCCTCAAACTTTGAGTTTTATGTATATATAGATTACACACTCTATATTACAATTTTATAATTTTATGCTGTTATTTAAAGCAATCTATGTAAACGCACGCGCGCGCGCGCGCGCGTGTGTGTGTGTGGACAGAAAGATAGGCAGGTACTCGAGTTTGGTTTGCAGTTGGCTGACTTGCGTGCGGCCGCCTAACGTAAATTGAACATGGCATAGTTGTGTTAATGTGAAATTATGTCAACGTAGCTTGTTCAGCAAGCAAGCAGACAGTGGACAGCGGTTTGTCAATTATGAGGCATGACACAATTTCATGTACGTAATCAGTGTGTTGCAAAATAGTGTGCGTAGAATCGCGGTCGGTCGGGTCGGGTCAAGTGTGCATTTATCCCATCATCAGTGGCTGTTGACCAAGACGTCAGTGACATCGACCTTTTTTCCAAAGTGGAACACGTAGCACCGCACAAGTGGAAGCGGCCGGCTCACGCCCCGTCGTGTCTGGGGTCACTGTTTCATAGCCAAAGCAGTACTAAACGCGATAGTACGGCTCTGCGTAAATGTCTATATATACATAAAACTCAAAGTCTGAGAATTTATGCCATTGTACCGATATATTACGATGTGGAAAAGAAGAAGTGTACTAATTGTAAATTGTCCTATTACTTAATGCAAAGCGAAAATACGTGTTGTTTTCATTTGTGAGGTTAGGTGACAACGGATTTTGGTTTTTACTTTACTGCTGAAATAAATAAAAAAAGCCATGGTTGAGGAAAACATAATATTTAATTTGTTATACAATGCTTCTAACACAGTAACACTTAAAATAAAGAATTTAGCGTTTGTGATTTAACAGGTACTTTATAAATATCTCCAAAGGTTTTATAAACGGGTACTTTTAAATCTCCAAAGGCTCTAGCACCAAAATAATAATTTACTACAAGTTAAAATAGTACAAGTGTTGAAAACAGCTTTGGAGAGAATTTGACTAATGAGTACAAAATTGTTATACGAGCTGACAGAACGCCATATAGACATAGACAATAAATACATATTATATTAAAATACTTATTAAAAGTCAAATATTCGCGAGCGAAGCCGCGGTTAACAGCTAGTTACTTAAATAAAACTTAACATATTAGTGAGCTCAATTTATGCTTTTCCATTGAAGTGGAATGAGATCTTTCTCTTTTATTTCATAATTAAAAATGTCGGCATGGAGAACCCTACATGACTTCCATGTTCTAAGATTTATTTTTAAAGCCATTTTCGAAATGAAATATTTCCATAGAACCTAGTTCATTTCTTCGGGCTTAACCACAGGAATGTGGTCGCTATCGTATACCACCTCTAATTAGCGCACTCGTTTTTCACTGATAATGGCAATCGATGGCACTGCCAAAACGTCTGATTTTGCAGAAAATATTAGACCACGACTAAACAGCCCGGGAAGAAAGTTTAACAACAAACTACTTCTTTGTTTCCGATAACGTAGTACACAAAAAAATTGTCCCCTCCCCATTCAACTATCATTTTCATTTGTAGAAAATTACCCCCTTCCCTTCAACTACCCTTTTCATTTATAGATAATTTATCTGTCTTTCTACAGTGGATTATTGTGACCTTCTTTTCAGGATACAATATTTATCAAAGTACTTTACAAGTACAAGTAAATACACTTGTTACAAGTACTTTTCACTTAGTAAAATATAAAAAGGTTGAAGGTAAACTACCCCTTCCCCTTAACCGATCTTCACCAAAACCAATCGGCCTTAAGTCCTCTACAATTCAGTGGTGTATAAAATAATTATTTGATTCTGTTTGAATTTACGGCAGTTATCGTTCGCCGTAGAAAAAGTTCTACACCCCCCCCCCACACACACACACTTTTCGAAAAATTACTTTTGTCATGTTTTGAGGGTAGTACAATCAGAATCAGCCCTTATCTCGAACACGATTTTTTTCCTTATTACTTTATTTATCAAGTACAAG
Organism: Magicicada septendecula; assembly: GCA_034769895.1. Taxonomy (NCBI): domain Eukaryota; kingdom Metazoa; phylum Arthropoda; class Insecta; order Hemiptera; family Cicadidae; genus Magicicada; species Magicicada septendecula. Next base: position 87,669,590 of record CM068372.1, on the reverse strand, counting down.
TAAATACAATTGTCAAAAGTACTTTACACTTGTTAAAACAAAAAAATGTTGCTGGTAAACTACCCCTTCTCCTTAACCGATCTTCACCAAAATCAATAGGCCTTGAGTACTCTATAACTTAGGCACACATACAAAAAATAATTTGATTCTGTTTGAATTTGCGACAGTTATCGTTCGCCATATAAACAATTCTACACACAGACTAACAGACACTCTTCGGAAAATGACTTTTCTACATGTTGTGCTTGTACTACAATCAGAATCAGCCCTAATCTCGAACACGATTTTTTCGCCATCACCATACTTCCATTTTCTTATGGAATATGGAAGTAATAAACTTATCGAGCGCGTGTTTCTGAATTATAATCATTGATCGGTTTATATCGTCTGCTGTCCCTGTCCGATTGTGATCTACTGCTACATTTCCTCCACGGGGCTGTATTGCTACACACTTAAACTGAACTGTCGTCCTTAAACTCTTGTCTTGATCTTCCTCTCACGTTTCGTCCCTTCGTCCAGAGGCTAGGGGGAGGCCAAGGGGGCAGCCGCCCCGGCCGGCATAGGTAGGAGGGCGGCAAAGTGAGCATAGACTTGAAAAAATTGTTTTCAGTTTATAAAACTACAAACAACTTGCTTCTTTGATATGACTATTCCTTAAGAACTACAGGAATATAAGATTTTCTTAATTTAAAATTAAGTTCCAAAGAGTTTATGAAGTCTTTTATTCAAGGAAAATTGAACCCTGAGTGTCAAAATATTACAATTAGCAAGGAATCAACTTGCAATCATAAAATTGATGTTATTAGCGACGAGGCCTGTGATAAATACAGTAAAGTTAACGACGTGAATACTTCAAACTGTGAAAGTGTCAAAGTAGAGTTACAAGATTCAGTTGGTTCTAATAGTACCATAGATGATGTTGCACCGTACAGTCTTGAAATTACAGGCGGTGAAGGACAGAACATTACTAGCAACAATGTAGACCTTGTTCCCGAGAGCTGCTCTACAAGAAATGAGAGCTTGGTCAAGCGAGAAATCTCAATCATTCCGAGATATAATGGTGGTAGAAGAACAAGTCAGTTGCAGAACAAGGACAGCCATTTTCCTGAAGGTGAAGCTGGACGATACTTAAACAAGTATTGGTTTGATAAAACCTTGCAAAATGGCGAAAAGGTAAATCGCACTTGGATGTGTTTTTCTCCAAATAAAAAATCACTATTTTGCTTTTGATGCACTTTACTTCTACAACAACAAAAAACTATCAAGGAAGCCATTTCAATAATAAAAATGGGTTTTCGTTGTGGAGAAAGTTAAATCTCCGTATTCAGTATCATGAAAATAGTCCTGCTCATCTCTGTGCGTTTTTTGAATGGAAGAAAATTGGAACGTTCTTTAAACACAGGAGGACTTGCTGATGATCTACCTCAGGAACAAATGAGTAAAGCAGCTAAGGACATAGGAAGAAATCATCAAACGGGTCATTGCCACAGTACAAACTCTTGCACATCAAAATCTGGCACTGAGAAGACATCGAGAGTCAATTACTAACGATCAAAATCCTGGAAACTTTCTGGCTTTGTTAAAATACTTGGATAAATTTTTAACGTATAAAAATATACTTTGTGCATAACGTGTTAAAATACTTTGTTACGCTTTAGATAAATAAAGCATTGACACGTCTCTGGAGACGCTAACGGGCAAATTACAAGTTTGGAGGAATGAGCTGTGTGGAAATGTTACTAAGGCAGAGCAGGTATGTAGTGAATGGAGTGTCAGTATAACAAAAAGGATAAGAAGGAAACGCACGATTCGGAGCATTAACCGTTTGGCAAGAAATGCGACGATCTCTAATAGAAATTATGGACAAACTGTCAGTTGAAATTTCAAGCCTTTTCTCTAACATAAAGAGTTAGAAAAAAAACTTTGGGTTCCTCTGTAAATTTGAGGCGTGCGTAAATGATGGGGATATACATTTTAAGGAACAGCTTTCCCAAATCAATATTAAGGGCACAGTGCTTGCAAAACTGTATCCACATGACCTAAACAGTGAAGAAACTTGAAAGACGTCATACTTTTATTAAAAAGGGACAAATTTAACGGAGATCAATTGGACTTTACGCCTCAGGAACTGATATAATACATTTCTTCATAGAGATTAAAAGCCTAAAAAACACTTAAAATTTTTTTTACTTTACCAGTGTCTGTGTCTTCTTGTGAAGGATCGTTTAGTAAACTTAAATCGTATCTACGATCAACAGTATCTGTAGACAGGGTATCATATCTAACGATACTTTCAACTGAAAACCACGTTCCTTCGTCTTTAGATTATAGTGATTTAATAACCGACTTTGCAGCAATTAAGACCAGGAAAGTTACATTTTAATATATCTCATTTTAAATATTTATTAAATATTAAAAATAAATATTAAGTGTTTAGTAATAGAGCACGGAACATTAACCTGTAATGGTAAGTGATTTATTTTATTACTTTTAATGTAATTCTTTGTTTAACTTTATGTTGCTTTAGGATATTGTATTGACGATGCGCTTTAGACCTACAAGGAATCTGCATGATTATTAGAACATTTTTACGTTATAAATTTTTTATATTACTACGTTTTTTAGTCTACATTTGTAAATAATAAATGTATACAAACTGAATACCAGTAATATTATAATATGTAATTTCTTAATTTTGTCTTAACAAATATTCTTAAGACGTTTGCTGGACGTGCTTTCATACAAAAATCTACACATTTGCATTTATTAAGTACTTTGTTCACTGGATGAGCCTTCACTTTTGCTCTTTTGTCTCCCTTTAATTGTGAAGGTGAGGCGGCCGACAATCTCCTTGCCCCGGGCGCCAAAAAGCCTAGCTACGCCACTGCCTCCATTCATTCCTTCTAGCATGGCAGTGAACCATCCCGAATGTCGGAGTAGATGACCAACCACTCCATTTCTCCTTTCCGAAATTGTTCTTAGCATCGCCCTCTTTATGCCAAATCTTATTAAGCCTTCCTCGTTTGTCAACCTTGCAATCCAGAGTATCTTCAACAGTCTCATCCAGCACCTCTATATTTGTTTTCCCTATTTAAATGTTTTGAAGGGTTGGGTTTAAGGGTAGTTTGTAGCCAGCATACATATATTTTGTTCCTCTAATGCTGTAAAGGCACTAATGAGACCTCGTTTTGTCCTGGCAATTAGATCAATATCGTCTGCGTATGCTAAAGTTGTATACTTTTGTTTAGGATCGTACCTCTTGTGTTTATTTAGGAGTCTCTAATCGCTTTTTCTAGTGCTAGATTAAATAACAAGCATGACAGACTATCTTCTTGTCGGAGTCCAGTTCGACTTGTGAACGAACGTGACACGGTTTTCTGCACTTTAACTACCTATATATAGTCTACCTATAGTTCGGGCCACACTTTTTACAAAGAGCTTTCTCATTTCGGGAGAGACACTTGATATTCTCGTTAAAAAGCTTTGTACTTGGCGTTGGTACTTGCCGTTAAAAAGCATCTCTATTTTGAAAAATGTTCCCATAGCGCTTGTTGAATGTTTTCACTCCATGTCTAAGCAAGACTTTCTCTTTTGCCTTGACCTATGAGTACCCACTGAAATGTCATTTTTGACAGTCCTTCATCTATGTTTCTGTGCAAATGTCCAAACCAGATTAGTTGTTTTGTTTCAGTCTCATCCAGAATAGTGTGCGGTACATTCATCATTGTCCTAATCCTCGTGTTTTTCTCTCTGTCTGGTCTAGAAATTATACATGATCTTTTATGTACATCCATTTCGACAGACAAAATTTTTCTTTTATCAGTCCCAATCACGTTCCAAGTAGCAGCACCGTATAATATAATACTTTTGAAGATACGCCAATTCCTACCTTTTTATAGTTCCTTGTGCCAACGTATACTATTTAACGTCCTAATGGCCTTCAGTCCAAGACAAATTCTTTGTGTAATTCTTCCTTGTCTTTACTTGCTGATTTATAACAAACAAAAAATTAAATTTCTTCTGCAACTAATAAATTTAATTTTTCTAACACACGTTTCAGAGACTTAAGTCTGTATCATCAGAGACTGAAGGCATCGAAAACGAATAGGCGTATTCCATTTGTATTTCATAGGGTATAAGTACACCTCTATCTTGGAACAGAACTAGCCTATGTCCACAAACAGAATTCTTCAGGTGAGCTTTTCGAAAGTTTAATTTGTCTATAGTTTTTCCAAGAAAGATCACCAATGTTTTATATGAACTTTGCAATAATCTCATACACATCTTAGTTATAATATGAATAAATTTTAAGAGAATTTTTCAAAAATTAAGTACGCATAGACTAGTTCTTCACCAAGTTAATCTGTGACAGTGGACATGGGCTAATTCGGTTCTATGTAAAATAAATTGTTATTTTTAATGTTGGACTTAAATACTTCTAGACTCAGTAGATACACAGTGACAGAATGTAATGCTCATAAAAACAAACAAAAAATTCTTGAATTTTGGGCACAGGCTAGTTCTGCTTCAAGGTACGAATAAGATTATTCTTTGTTAAGTCAGTCTGTCACGATGCAGTTTTCAGATTTTTTTTAAAATCTAGTTTTGTACAAAGTGTCCAGTCAGTTGGGCAATACATATCTTACGTTATATTAATGGGCTTTTTTATGGAATACTCTACGCTTATTCTATCAATCGTATGATTGGCTGTCCGCACACGTTACTGTCTCTGTTGATAATGCCACTCAGTACGTAGTTTACAGGGAAACGAGCTGACTTCTATCAGCTTGTTGACGAGCTTATTTGAATGTACCATTCACAAACAGATTTACGTCTGGGGAACACGCGTTATACAAACTATATTTTATAGTTGCAGAAGAAACGAACGATTTTTCTAATACCAACTTTGTCACTACTTATTGCCACACTGCTAGATACTTCGTTCTTGACGAGGCCTTTCGGTGCCTCCACCATCTTCAGGTCTTTAGACAATCGGCGTCGTTTAATACCTGAAGATGGTGGAGACACCGAAAGGCCTCGTCAAGAACGAAGTATTTAGCAGTGTGGCAATAAGTACAGACAAAGTTGCTGTTAAGATGTCTGCTAATAAAACTAACAAAATTGGAGATTTTTCTAATAATTCTGATGTAACTGAAACTAAGGAGTGTACAGCTACATTTTAGCAGTTTACGAACTTTAATAAAAAATTTCATCCGATTTTTGTGATTAACAATTTGTCTCTTTATCCATTTCCGTCATTCTCTGTTTATATACTCCCCATCATATTAATCTCTATCGGATGTAACAAATTATGCCAACATTCCGACTTCAGAATGTTTCTAAAATGCGATTTTTTGTATAGCCTTGAACTGGCCCGCCGATGTTTGTTTGACATCTTCCCGTGTTTTTTTTTTCACTCTTCACTTGGTGACTTATCTGGTGAATACGGTGGTTGTGGAACCTTCAGAAGCTGTTCGTGGGGTTTCGACTTCGCTGCCGTTCGGGCCCGGACTTCCTCGAGACCGTGCAAGAACTGCCTTGTCATGGCAGCTAACTGCTCCGCCAGCGGCCACCCGTGTCGCTCACGTTTCCGCGGCTCGAAGCTCCAGCGGATGAACCTGAAAGGAACCAAGAAGCCGCATCTCCGACGTGGAGTCAGGTGGATGCAGTCATAAGATCAAGAGTCAACTTTATTTGCACGCTAAATCGTTCAAAGAGAACCCGCAATCAAATTCCCCTGTACTTCAAAACACACGAACGCGCAGGAAGCAACTTGCATTCATTGGGCTCCGACCCGGACAACGCAAATACTGCAGGGTGCTAAGACACTCCGTACTATGTCCTATCCTATCCTGTCCTCGTTTGTTTAGCACAATTAATTTTCTTATAATGGAACAGTTTCCTTCTTCAACTTACCGACATAAATGAAGATGACAGGGTATACAGAAGCAAATACCGTGTAGTTAGTTTATGTACTTGTTAAATATCTCTTCTTCTAGGTTAGCAGCCCATAGGCTGGTTGGCAGCAGCTCGCCATTCTTCATATTTCTCTGCTTTTCTTTTCAACTCACAATATGATGTGCAGTTCATATCGACCATAAGCTGTTTCATGTAGTCTAAACGGGATCGACCTCTGTGATTCTTCCCTTCAATTGTTTCTTCTATTATTCTCTTAACCAACCATTGTGTCGTAGTATATGCCCTATAAACTTAGCTCTTCTGCCTTTTAAATTTCGCAGAAAGCTCTTCTCCTCGTGAGATCTTCTTAAGACTTCCTCATTCGTTATCTTCTCCCTCCAGCTTATCTTGAATATTCTTCTGTAGCACCAGGTCTCAAATCCTTGGAGTCTTTTCGTGTCACTTTCTCCAATTGTCCAAGATTCACTCCCGTATAGGGCAACACTCCACACGTATGTCTTTACTAGATTCTTCATTATTTTTAGGCTGATAGTGTTTAAAGTAAAGAGTTTTTGTTTGTTTGTTGAAAGCAGTTTTAATTCTGCTTATAATATCCTTACTGCTACGTCCATCACTTGTGATTTTACTTCCTAGATAGTTTTATTCTTTAGCTGCCTGGAGAACATTATTTCCAAGAGTTATTCTGACTGAATCTTCTTCCTTCCGAATACAGACTAGGACTTTGGTCTTTTGTTAATTTATTTTCATATTGAATTAATTCTTCATTACTTGATCCATTGTGTCAAGCATCCTTTGTAGATCTTCGTTGCTCTCTGCAATCACTGCTATGTCATCTGCGAACCTAAGCATGTCCACGTTTTCCCCGTGTATGTTTACTCCGAGATGGGTGTCTTCCCTTGCTCCATCGATCACTTCTTGGACGTACAAGTTAAACAAACATGGAGACAGAACATCCCTGTCTTACTCTTTTCTCAATGTTTGCTTCCTTTTGACGGTTTCCACATCAAATTATGCCTGTCTCGTGCTTGTAAAAATTCTGGATCAATCTTCGTTCCTTGTAGGGCACCTCTGTGTTGTGTAGAATACTGAATAGCTTGTTCCACTTAACGTTATCGAAGGTTAAATCAACAAAAGCTACAAATGTCGCTTTGTCTTTCTCAGTCGTTTTCCTATTATCTGTGTCAATGCCAAAATTGCCTCCCTTGTTCATACATTTTTCCTAAAACCAAACTGATCATCTGTCAAACGGCTGTCTATGTTACTTTCTATTCTTCGAAAGATGATTCGGGTAATTATTTTCGATGTATGAGCACCGGGGGATGTTGAGTTGGGCCCACGGTCAGTGATGTCCATAAAAAGGACGGTTGAGTTGGGCCCATGGTCAGCTCGGAGTGAGGGTCGAATTGCCCCCATGGAACTGCCCCCAGAAGTCACAACTTTTGGAAATCAGTTTAAAATATACAGTTAAAATAAGTTTTAAATGCGGTGTAGAGTCCGTACTCAAAACTTCGTATTTCAAGCCTCCATGCAGGGGTGGGGGAATCCCGGGTAACTTGCTGTCATTGTTTTGACCGGGCGAGTGGCATTCCGTTGGAATTCCCAATACTGCCGCCCCCACACTCCCTTCAACCCCTTGCACATTTCTTCATATTCAGTCTGTTACCATGAGTGAGAGCATTGCAAACATGTTTTCTATGCTAAGTGAGAAAGGTTTCAAATTAGTAGTTTTGGAGGGTTTTAAGTTTTCGAAAAATTATGGAATAATTATAACACAGCACCTTAAAACAATTTGCTATGTTAAACAGGTTTTTTGTTTGCTTTTCGAATCTTGTACAGATGTTACTAATGTTGTACATATTTTATTTTTCTATCCATGCTTATAACTTTTTTCGTATTTTTAATCCAGTGCTATATTATTATTTCGGAAACAAATCAACAGTTAAAATCGTAAAACGTGTCCGTTATTTCGTACATACGTTAACCGAAACCAAGGCGATGTTCACAGCGTTGTATACATGGATTTATCGCTAAACCAGTCTGTATGCAAACTCAAACAAAATTTGTGGCCAACAACGTATTTGCTCATCCCGTAGGACGGTTTTGAAATGTTTGTTTTTACTTCCATGTTCCATAAGGAAATGGAAGTATGGCGAAAAAATCGTGTTCGAGATAACGGCAGATTCTGATTGTACTACCATCAAAACGTGAAAAAAGTGATTTTTCGAAAAGTGTCTGTGTAGAATTTTTTCTATGGCAAACGATAACATCCGTAAATTCAAACAGAAGCAAATAATTTTTTGCATACATGCCTGATTTGTAGAGGACTCAAGGTCTATTGGTTTTAGTGAAGATCGGTTAAGGGAAAGGGGTAGTTTACTTGCAACGTTTTACGTTTTAACAAGAGTAAAGTGCTTAATTTTGATAAATAAAGTATCCTGAAAAGAAGGTCATTATAATCCACTGTAGAAAGGTAGATGAATATCTATAAATAAAAAGGGTAGTTGAAGGGGGAGGGGGTAATTTTTTTTATAAATTAAAATGGTAGTTTTAATATATAACCATAATATAAGAAACCTCAACCACGCAAAAAGAAGTAAGCTTCCTCCTCTTCCTAAATGCATCAGTGACGTCCACGACGCTTTGGACAGCATTCCGATCACGACTACTCAAGGTGAGGAAATGTTGCTGTTAGACTTAAGAGAGGAAAACATTGTTGTTTTTTGCCCCAAAAGCAACTCGGAATATCTTGCAAAAATTGATAATATTTTCATGGATGGTACTTTTACCTATGCACCAAAGTACTTTTATCAATTTTTACTATTCACGGCGTAAATAATGACAACTATGTTCCGCTTGTTTTTTGTTTATTGTCCAACAAGACAGAAGGAACGTACAAAAGCCTATTTAATCATCTGAAATCAAAGTGCGAGGAGTATGAGTTGCACTTCAATCCAAAACACATAACAGTTGACTTTAAGATAGCGCTTCAAAATGCTGTCCGATCATCTTGGCCTTCAGTACATGTGAGAGGCTGCAGGTTCCACCTGTCCCAGGCCTGGTGGAGAAAAATTCAACAGCTTGGATTGAGCCAGGAATACAAAAATGAGACATCGGAAGCCGGAAAATGGTTGCACTGGGTGTTTGGTGTAAGTATGTTGGACGCTGGTCAGGTGGAGGACGCATTTGTGGAGGACTTAATGTATATACAACCCCCTAACGTCGAGGAGTTCTCTAACTACCTAGTAGAGAACTACATTGATAGCAGCTCTTCATTTCTCCCAAGTCTATGGGTATCATCGTCCACTTCTTCAGAAAGGGAAACGAATGCATGTGAGTCGTTCCATGACAAATTTGGAAGAAATTTCTATCACCCCCATCCTAATATCTTCGTCTTTTTCGAGGCAATTAAGAACGTCCAGATCGATACCTACATTGGCATTCGAAGTGCAGCAAGTACTCGAAAAATCACTAACGGACGGTACAAGAAGAGACTTCAGTTTTTGGAAACTCTGTACAATAAGTACACCGCTGGAGACATTTCTAGATTGCACTTCATAAAATGCGTCTGTTATCAGTACAAGAAAGGACCATCAACTTAGATTTCCTAATGAAATGCCCATCTACAAGGTAGGACCAACAAATATAGTTTCTCTATAAAAAGAAAAAAAATCAATAAAACACATAAAACAAAAAAAATACAAAAACTAAAAAAAATACAAAAACAAAAACTAACAAAAAATTGACAAGGCCGGAAGGCCGCTCCACATATTGGCCATATTGTCTTGTGTTATTATTGGGACAGTTGGTTTATATATGAGCGGAACAGGAGCCTTCACACTTCAAATTGACTTCAGGTGATCGAGTTCATCGTTCAAAGGGAAATAACAGGTACGACTTCACTACTGTTTAAAATTGTTATTGGAATAATCATTCAAATAATTTTTTTTTTACTATTTACTGATTTTTAGGGCTGATTTTATTGTTTGTTTTTACAAGTAAAAAATAAAAACTTATGTCCACGCTTAAGACCGAGCAACCATTCTTAACAAATTCCTTTAAGAAACCATCCTTAACAAAGGCCTAATGCACCAAAAGTAATTTATACACGTTTGGATTTGTTGTAGTAACTTAATTGGTTATTATTTTAGCATGGATTCTGTTTAGTGATTAAGTAATGATTTAATCATAAATGAAAATTTTGTTTAACCTTATTTCATGTTTGTTAAAAAGACGTTTTAATTAAGACGTTATTATGGTAATCATTAAATGGGGATGTAATAATTTCAATAACTGTCTTTAATTGATATTAAAATGTAATTTTGATACTTGTTAATATTAAGAAGGACATTCAAATAAAAACGAGCGGCCGAACATTAACAAATGGAGAAACCTACCCCACTGAACAGGGGCGTAACTAGACCTCGACCCTTCGAGGATCGACGGTAATCCGCAGGGGAATGTTTTGACCGTGGGCCCAACTCAAACGTGCCCGAGACACCATGCTTAACGTTCAGTAGTCCTTCCATGATCGAGCATTCAGTCTTTTAGGTATTGGGACTATGATACACTTAGAAAAGTCTTGTTATATATATAATAGAAAGAAGAAAAAATAAATTTGTATAATTTAATATTTGTTTGTAAATTAATAATTAATATATGTTAATGCTCTTTGTTAATATGACCTGATAATATATTAAATAATTAACATAAAATTCATTCGATTTACGAGGTAAGAAGTTTAATATGCGTTCAGTATATAACGGTAATTATACAGTACACGTATTTATGAATTTTCATTTTCCCAGCGAGTCTGGATAGTGGCCGTTCGGGTAACTGAAGCTCTACTGTTTTTTAACTGCTTTTAATTGCTCTATACCTTCACGGTAGGGATATACAGGTTAAAGAATAAATAAATAACATCGATAATAGTGATGTCTGATCTCACACTTTGTCCGACATTTCGGTAAACATGAAACGTTGCTGTAACCTATATATTCTCCCTCCTTTGTAGAGGATCCATTTAAATTATTTTTTTACTTCCATGTTCCATAAGGAAATGGAAGTATGGTGACGGCGAAAAAATCGTGTTCGAGATAAGGGCTGATTCTGATTGTATTAAGAAAATAAGGGAAATTCTAAAATATAAAGAAAAGTCACTTTTAGAAAACTGTCTGTGTGTGTGTCAGTGTGCGTCTGTGTGTCTGTGCGTAGAATTTTTTCTATGGCGAACGATAACTGCCGCAAATTCAAACTGAATCAAATAAGTTTTTGCATACGTCCCTGAATTGTAGAGTACTCAAGGCCTATTAATTTTGGTGAAGGGGAAGGGGCAGTTTACCTGCAACGTTTTATGTATCAACTAGAAATTTTTTTTCTATGACGAACGATAAGTGGCGTAAATTCAAACATAATCAAATAATTTTTTGCGTACATCCCTAAATTGTAGGACTCAAGGCTTGTTGATCTTGGTAAAGATCGGTTACAGGTAAGGGGTAGTTTACCAGCAAGGTTTTATGTTTTAACAAGAGTAAAGTACTTAATTTTGATAAATAAAGTATCCTGTAAAGAAGGTAATAATAATCCACTGTAGAAAGGTAGATGAAATATCTATAAATTAACAGGGTAGTTGAAGGGGGTGGGGGTAATTTGTATAAATGAAAATGATAGTTGAAGGGGAGGGGATAATTTTTTATATGTGTACTACGTTATAGGCAACAAAGAAGTAGTTTGTTGTTAAAATTGCTTCCCGGGCTGTTTGGCCGTGGTCCAATGTTTTCTGCAAAACCAACGTTTCGGCAGTGCTATCGACTGCCATCATAAATGAAAATCGAGTGCGCTAACGTGAGGTGGTGTACGTTAGTGACCACAGTACTGTGGTTAAGGCTGAAACAATAAGTAGAAAGAAGTAGTTTCTATTGAAATATTTCATTTCGAAAATGATTTTAAATATACATCTTAGAACGTGGAAGGCATGTATGGTTCTCCATACCGATATTATTATTATTCTTTCTCACTACCACATCTCAGATCAAACGTTTCAAACGTTCTTCACCAGATAGTAACAATTCTTCTTTCTACGTGTCTGTACAACATGCACTTCCTATTCCACGATCTCCAACGTTACAAGCCAAAACAGAACAATTTTGCAAAAATCGTTTTAGTGAATTCGCGCGACAGCGTGTCGTTGGCGTTTCGACAAACTGCAACTGGCAAGTAGCGCCTGGTGATGCTGGGCTAGGTAACCCGTTGGACAGAGTCGACTGCCCAAAAGGACGGGTTGCCTACCTTGTAAATACGATGTTCACCTACGCTACGCTGTGGTATAACCTACATACGGTGACCAAGCGTACATAGATTGACGTAGACGGGTCATACCGGTCGGCTACGCAAGGCATAGATTATTAACGACACCGAACGGGACAGTTATCAAAAGTGATAAGGACAAAGTAACACGGTGTTCCATTTAAAACTGGGTCGCGTAGTCTGAGCAACGTCTGGATAACGTGTAAGGTCGGATCGTTTGGTGTATCTGGGTCACATCTCGTGTGTTTACTGACCACGCTGACTCATGATGAGCATGCTCTTCCGGACGAATTCGTCACCAGATCCGGAGCGTATTTTGACAGAGTCCTCCGGAAATTCGAAAGATCTTCCGAATATATTTTTTTCTTGGATGTCGGTTCGTTATGCATGACGTGTTATCCGAAAATTAGACACTCTTGAACAATTGGAAATATACAAACACACGAAAACACATAAAAACGACATCCTAAATGAACAGACACAATTGAAGTCCCACGCATTATTCCAACATATCACACCTCACACACACAACCGATCCTTCAAAAGTCGATACTGTCGCCAAGAACAAGACGGGCAGTACTCCCAGCGGCAGCCTCTGAAGAAGCTTTTTAAAAGCGAAAACTGGTTCAGGCTATAAGGTAAAACTTTTACGTTTTTACCCATAAAAAACTTTGTTCCGAGTAGGTAGTGAATTAATTATATATATATATATTTTTTTTTTGTATCGGCCATCTAAGGACCACATGCCAATTTAAATTTTTTATTCTTTGTTTTCACTGTGTCTCTTCTTCATGTCTTCATTCCACTTTGAACCTGCGTTTTTCTCCCTCCTACCCTGGACTCCTTCCATTTTTAACACTTTTGCCCGAAAAACTTCTCTTTCAATTGCTTCTTGTGAGTGTATATTTTTTTTTTTCTAAATCCTTTTGGACTTCTTTAACCCAACTTGATGTTCCCTTCTTCCCCCACAGACATTTAAAGATTTGCTTTGTTAACCTATTGTCGTCCATTCTATATAAATGTCCAAAAAATAATAGTCTTCTTTTTTTCATACTTTCTGTTATATTTTCTATACTTTGATATATTTCATCAGTACTTCTTAATTTCCAACCTTCTGAAGTTTTTCGTGGGCCTAAATATTTCCCTAATAATTCGTATTTCCAATATTTCTAGTTTGTCTAAATTATAATTCAATGCTAGACATTCACTTGCATATAGGCATTCTGGCCTTCAGAATATTTTAATATTCCAGAAAATACGAAATTTGGTGTGAATCTTCAGAGTTTTTCCCGGCGTCAGTTACAGTGTCTTATCAAATGTCTAGAATTTTGTGTTTGCGTATGACATCAAATCTGATGTTGCATTGCAACCATGATTATCACTGCTTTCAATAAAAGTTTACAGTCTCTTCCTCCTGTACCAGACAATTAGGACCGCCCGCACACGATGATGTAATAAGCATTTTGCAACATTCAGTTATTTTAGTTTATTTTGCCGTCAACCCTGAATATGTCACTTTTATTGTTAACCTCCAATGGTGAAAGGATTTTTTTATACTATAAACCGTACGAAAACTAAAATAAAAAGTAGGTTGAGCACCCAAAAAATCTCTGAATTCCTGCATTCTCAAATAAACAGAAGAAGAAGAAGAAGAAGAAGAAAAGGCTTAGAATATAAGACAATTTGGGTGAGTAAAAATTATTTTTCCCATAATAATAATAATAATAATACCATATATATTTCATGGCTTATTCATTTAAGCTTATTCCAGTTTATTGTTATTTATCAAAACAACTTTCGAAATTTTCAGTAATCTTCAAAAAATTTACGTCCAATCGTCCGAAAAAAATTTTAGGCCTGGCAATACCGTACACACACACATATATATATTTAATATTTATAATTTCTTTACCTCAAGATGGGTTTTTCCTTTATAGGGGACATGTTTCGGGAAACTTATTGTTCCCATCCTCAGCCTTCTTAAGTTTGAATCTTGTGGAGTACTTGTGTTTTGATTGGTTGTTCTTATGATTTCCTGTTGGTTTTGGTATTTTAAACTGGTATTATTGTGTGTGATTGTGGTGTATATATTAGGTTTTTGTGTACTTTTGATGTTGAGTGCTCTGAAAAAAGTATCATGTTTTGAAAAATTTTTGACTATTCTTAAATGATATAATGATAAATTCCACCTTCTGTTAACTTTACGTGTGTGTAAATATCTGTAGAAAATGGAATTGAATCTGTCTATACTGGTTTTTCTAAAAAAATGAATTACACGTTTTTGTAAAGCGGTCGCTAGATATCTTAAAAATCGGTATGGAGAACCAAGTGGACTTCCATGTCCTAAAATTTATATTTAAAATCATTTAAATATTAATTAAATAAATGGATGCTTGAGTTATGAAGAAATTACGTATCAGCTAAAATGGTACCACCATGTCAGATGGATTAAGACTATCTTCAACCTTCGAGAGGAAGGACTGTACTTTTGGATAAAATGTCTGTAGGTGAACGAAGAGCTAGCTAAAGGTAGCTGCGATCTGATTCCTGTAATGAAATTTGACTCTCGCTGCGAGGGGCCGAGGGATGTCTATAGTGTTATGAAAGTCTTTCCTGTCAATACTATACTAGTCATTTTTCTTTTTTAAAATCGAGTCTTGATTTCTTTCTTTCCATTTGTCTTCTGATTTCCTGAACGACTATTCTGTTCACTCGTATAATTATAAATTTCTCAGCAAAACATTTCTTCCTTAATACGTTTGTGTCTCCTGTTTAACACCCACCATTCTGATCCATGTCATAACGCTATATTCCACACAGGCTAGTAAATAGCTAGCCATCAGGGAGGTCAAAATATTTTCAAGGATTGGCAAACAATTTTCCAAAGGAGAAAAATATTTATATATTTTTCATACATACACACATGCACATATTATTTTATAATTCTCATATCATAATAGAAATAAGTACACAGATTGTATTAATTACTTTAATACAACAACACTGCCCAGCGATTCACAGGAAGCAAATCGATGTCCACCTTTTCGGTTTGCACGCGTTGTGTTGGTGTGGGTTTCGGCACATTCCATTTAAAAAGCATGCAAACATAAGAAAATAAACATGAGTGAGGCCAGAAATAACCCGAATTTTGTATGTGTATATGTGTGTGTGTGTGGGGGGGTTTGTGTCCTGCCGGCCTTTTATTGCGGTAATCACAATAATAAAACTTTGGAAAAGTAAATATTACATAATTGAGATATGCTTGCCTGTCAGGAACGATATATTTTCACTCATACGTGATTTAAATTAAAATGAAAAATACAGAATTTTGTTAAAGTGTAATGAAATGTTTTCATAGAAACTAACTCTTTGTTGTCAATAACGTAGTACACATATATAAAACTTATAAAAATTTACCTCCTCCATCATCAACTACCATTTTAATTTATAAAAAAAATTACCCCCTCCCCCTTCAACTACCCTTTTTATTTATAGATATTCATCTACCTTTCTACAGTGGATTATAATGACCTTCTTTTCAGGATACTTTATTTATCAAAATTAAGCACTTTACTCTTGTTAAAACGTAAAACGTTGCAAGTAAACTACCCCTTTCCCTTAACCGATCTTCACTAAAACCAATAGACCTTGAGTCCTCTACAAATCAGGCATGTATGCAAAAAATTATTTGATTCTGTTTGAATTTACGGATGTTATCGTTTGCCACAGAAAAAATTCTACACAGACACTTTTCGAAAAATCACTTTTTTCACGTTTTGATGGTAGTACAATCAGAATCTGCCGTTATCTCGAACACGATTTTTTCGCCATACTTCCATTTCCTTATGGAACATGGAAGTAAAAACAAACATTTCAAAACCGTCCTACGGGATGAGCAAATACGTTGTTGGCCACAAATTTTGTTTGAGTTTGCATACAGACTGGTTTAGCGATAAATCCATGTATACAACGCTGTGAACATCGCCTTGGTTTCGGTTAACGTATGTACGAAATAACGGACACGTTTTACGATTTTAACTGTTGATTTGTTTCCGAAATAATAATATAGCACTGGATTAAAAATACGAAAAAAGTTATAAGCATGGATAGGAAAATAAAATATGTACAACATTAGTAACATCTGTACAAGATTCGAATAGCAAACCAAAAACCTGTTTAACATAGCAAATTGTTTTAAGGTGCTGTGTTATAATTATTCCAATTATTATTTGATGGCCCCAAATAATATTTGTCGGCGACAAATAATTGAGAAACGAACGGAAAGGAATATAGAAACGCATTTGGTATTTATAGATCTCGAAAAGGCTTATGACAATGTCCCACTAGTCAAATTATTTGAAAATTTAGAAAATAGTGGAATTAACCCTATATACGTAGGAAGTGTATATAACATCTACCTAAACGTTCAAGCCAGAGTGAAAATAGGACGAGAAGTGTCCGAGTCGTTTAATATTAGTAAGGGACTGAAACAAGGATGTTGTTTGTCTCCCACTTTATTTAAAGTATGTATACAAGAAGCACTGGAGACATGGAAAAACAAGTGCAGCAGAATGAAAATAGAATTAGAAGAGAAGTGTTTATACACTCTTTTATTCGCAGATGATCAAGTGGTGATAGCCAATGATGAAGAATATATCACTTATATGATGAGAAAACTAGTAGAAGAATACGATCGCTGGGGCTTAAACAGAAACTTAAAAAAAAACAGAGTACTTAGCCACAGGAAGTCGAACATCAGATCTTCAGTTATCAGATAATACTTCCGTCAAGAAATGTGAAAAGTATAAATATTTAGGAAGTATAATTAGCGATGATGGAATATGTGATGAAGATATAAGACATCTATTAGTTTTAGGAAACAGCACCATACGCCAATTAAACCTACTTTTATGGTCCACCAAAATCGGGCTACCGACAAACATCAATATTTATAAAGCCATTGTTGAACCAATTACCTCCTATGGGTCAGAATGTTGGAGAATCAACGAAAAGAACCGCAGGAAGATTGAAGCTGTAGAAATGACGAGCTTCCAGAGTTTCTCGTCTGGAACGTGTAAGGAATGATGTAATAAGGGAAAGAACAAATAGAAAAGAAACTGTAATAGAAGATATAAAACGTAAACAGCTTTCCTGGTATGGACACCTAATGAGAATGAGTGAAGAAAGAATACCTGCGAGTGTGTTCAAATACAGACCTAGCAACAGAAGGAAAAGAGGCAGAAAGGAAAAGAACAGAAGGCTTCATCATATATATATATATATATATATATATATATACTGTTAATGATTTCGAGGTTCGGTCATTCATGAAAACTCTGTTTTGCGACGTTTCGAGATTTATTCTTCTCACAATCATGCCTACAACATTAAAATATAGTCTTACTACAATTATATTATTTGTAAGTGTGTATAGGTGTGTGTAAAGTCATACATTACTATAACTATTTACTTACATTAACTGTGAGATGAGCTACAGCAACCACATTACACTAAACACTTATCACTGTTCCATACTTATACACATATAACACATTTATTTGTATAGTGTTAGCGTTATGTAGTTATCTGACAGACTGCCAGCGATATAAAATTTTAATAGTACCTAACTAGTAAGTTGTTCAGTATTCCTATACCTGTAAACTATTGTCCATTTTAAAAAGAGTGAATAAGATTAGAATAACATTTGCTAAGACTTTGTACGTCCGTTTTCTTGTTAACTGAAAGGTGTTTATTCTTCTCTATTGTTAGCATTTCTAAGAATTGCCGTTTAAAGTTTAAATTATTATTAACAGTATAATAATACGGTCGATAATTAACATTCCTATATATATATATATATATATATATATATATATATATATATATAAATTTTTGATGTTATTCAATTTGTTTCTTCTGCAAGTAGTATATATATATATAGGTCTATTGCTTGTGTTCAAGACAAACGTAGCTGACACTGAAGATGGCCTCCGATGGTGGGGCCGAAACCTCTGTGTTCAACACAAGCAGTAGACCACGGCCTAACAGTCCGACAAGTAATGATTCTAACAATGTTGACGCCGACGGTGAAAGCCTAAGCAATTCTATGCTGCGGAATAAACTACTGCACTATAAATATCGTAAACCGTGTTGGACACAATGCGGACGGAATAAACAGTCGAAAGCTACCTCTTCCTACTTGCTAACACGACGTAACCTCAAAAACTAGTATAAAATTTTAAACAACCCTCAATCATCAGATCATCATCATCATCACCATTACCACTCCAAGGAACCCATGTCCTCCTCGGTCTAACGAGATCTCTCTTGCCAGTAGGGTGATAACCCAAGGCAGCCACAGGTAGACGGATATCAGGCATCCGGTTCAAATGTTCACACCGTCTCCTTCTTAATCATCAGATAAGTAACAATATTTTCGTACTGACAAAACGGCTATACCGTGACCGCAATAAAAAATGTTAGTATTCACTAAAATAATGTTCGATTTAATTGACTACGTTTTTAAACCGGCACATTTTTGTTTATTTTGACATGTCCTTTAATCTTTATCTCTCTTGGGGGGGGGGGGGGGGTAATTCCCAAAACCACCTTCGCTGCTCAACAGTGTGTTAAGCGCAATACGATAATACGATACAGAATGCCGAGACGGCAAACAGATATGTTCTTGTTAGCTAAGTATTCTCTGCATCACTTACATTAAATCGCTTAAACTATTATTACAGTTTTGATCAATAAACTAAATACGCTTCAGTACGTGACACTAGTCGAGAAAGCGAGCGGAATCGAGCTAGACGTGCGTTTTCACCGGAAGTTAGCGTAAACAAACACCTCTTTCCAAACTATACAGTAGACGCTGCGTTGTTTACTTTCTGCGTATTATATTATTCTGCGGCATTTGCAAAATCATCGCGACCGGTGTCAATGCTTTTTTGGCTTAATTTTTTGCTGCTAATAATTGTTGTGCAATTCTGAGAATCAGCACTGTTAACTCACATCACCTGACGGATCTCAGACGTCTACAGACGTCGCTCGCACTTACACTTCACCGCACGAGCGCGTAGATATTAGTAAGCAGTTTGGTTTTATGTGAATTTTACTTTGTTGTAAACACAGAATTAAGCAAGTATATGCTTTCGGTCATCTGTGTTCTCTGTCTCAACTCCTGTGTTATCACTTTTGCCCAGATCTGTTTAGCCTGTTACAAGCTGATGGTAACCAGTTCCTCAGGTGGAATAGTCCTATATCGGTAAGTTAAGGTAGGGGTCTCCAAAGTTTTTCACTTGAGGGCCAAATTGAAAAATCTTGGAAATCAGGCAGGCCAACACACACATTGTAAACTTATTTTTTTTAAGTTTACGAAATAATTAAGTCAATAAAATAGGTATTTAAATAAAAATTAAGCAGACTTATCCAAAGAAAACAAAATCAATTATTCAAAATAACGTAAATAAAAGTAAGGAAAAAATACTTCAAAGATACTTCTTATGTATTATTTTTTGGCTTTTTTATGTACGTATGTGATGTGTGGAGTTGTTTCTGACATATAATGTCTGTCCATTTTGGGTGAAATTGTGATACTCCAATCACTAGAATGAATTTCAGTGCTCGTTTGACAAGTTAGCCCTGTACTTTGATTTTACAAAGTTAATTTTTGAAAACGTACGTTCGCAGATATAGGCGGATCCAAACACGCACACAGCAGCGGCCGGGTTGCCGCACATAGAATGGCCCTTCGCGGGCCGTAGTTTGGAGACCCCTGAGTTAAGGGATCAGGGTCTTGTTAAGGCAGCCTGAAGTAACCCTAGTCTGTTGAAGTATCTCACGCTGCCTTGCGAGATTGCACAAGATGGATCACACACGGTCCAAACTTTCATCCGCAGGGGGATACAATCTCAGCTGCTTAACGCATGTGAACCCTAAAAAAAAAACACCCCATTATTTGGCGTTTTGCTATAGGATGACTCCTTGTTCCATAAAAAATTTGTTTTGGCAGTTGTCCTTAGTGAAACAGTTACATGACCTATTTAGGGTCGCCATTCGTCCGGTTGTACAGTTTGGCTTTTCACAGTTTAGTCCGGCTAAAAATAAGCATGTCCGACCTGTTCGGACTTTGTTAGGGTTTTCTCCCTCAAATTTGCACGTATTATTATGATAAAAGTATAGCACATGTTTTATACCCGAAAAACATACTAGATCTAAAAAAAATGTACATACTAGATTGTTATTTCCTTTCCTTTCAGTACGTTTAGGCCTTTTATGATATTACTGTTAATCTCTGTATTATCATATAAGCCGGCGCTTTCATTTATGCGAACTGGTATTGTCATTTACCTCTACGTCGTCGACGTTGTATTTGTGGTCTTTTTAAAATTTAGAACCTGTCCCATAAAAAACTGTTATTCGTATTTTGCCAGTCTCGCGCAAACTGTGGACGACTTATTTTTTAATATGCAGTAGGCCTATATATAGGCAAGCACCTAACGTCGAACGAACATAATAAAAAATGCTGCTTTTTAATGTAAAAAAAAAGCTGTCCGGCTTTTCGGATTAAATCTCCGGCTAAATTATCAGCTGTGTTCAGCTTTTCTGATTTTTGATCTGGCAACCCTAGACCCGTTGCATCAGTGGAAAAGAAGAAGGAGAAGAAGAAAAACAGTAAATAAATATAAATATAAAATAAATAAATATATTTAATAATATAAATATATTTACTCTCTCAAGTGGCTCTGCCTTTTTTCAGAAATTATCAATCTGACAGCATAGATTCTATTGTGAAGCATAATGAAACCCCTTTGAGTGTTTTAAAAAACGGTTAATTAGTTTATTTGCAAATATCCCATCAAAGCAATACTTATTGCTCGTCGTGATCACATCGCTAAGTGCATAGACTTTATACGAGCAGGGGCCGTTACCGTGTCATCTGTCCTGTCCTGAGACCTTTCTTTTGTCCGTCGAGAACATGGAGGTTTTGCCCGTTGAATTTTTTGCTGATCTCACTGAGAATCCTTCTCCTTACTCATCACGGTTTATAACGACAACGGTAGATAAAATTGTATGCTATTTGCCGTAAATGCGTATAAAGACCTTCTTAATATATATTTCAGTCATTATTAAGTATAACGAACAGAAATAATAGACGCAAACATGAAAAGTCTCAAACCTGGATACATAGATTGACGTCACTGTAAAAGTTACAATAATTTCGGTTATTATGTAAAATACAAAGGTATCTCCAAAGTTACTGTTTGTAGACTGTAGGTATATCGCGGACAGTATTCACTACCATTCAAAATTAAACAGCAGCAAATATGTGCAGAATGGTTATAGAATACTTGAATATAGGCTAAGAATTGGGGTTTCAGTCTTGCTGTAACAGATTTGTTAAAAGACGTTCAACAGTCTTCTTGAGAATCAGTATGTCCGATAGCTAATTGGTTTAAAGCATGTACCGTGTACCAGGAGGAGGAAGTTAAAGATGTTATTTTCCATATTTTATTTGTGAAGTCTGTTTACAAAGAAACAGCATGAAAACATAGTGAATGAAATTGACGTACTTCTGTAAGTGGTTATTACAACTTTACTTAATTTTCTCTACACTCAATTTAATTTTTGTTTAATTTGTAATTTCTGCACTCAACGATCAAATATAAAGTTAGTCCGATGGAATGATAATTTTGGGTCTTCTTCGTGTCTGCCGACCTCTACCCGTGGTGTTTATGACTGACAGATTAGAATATACTAAAGTCGGCTGACGTATCTATCACCAACTAATGCGATGTCTTCGTTTATAGTAGGCGTTGAAGGTTATGATAGGTATCCTTATGTGTGACGAACTATGAGACGTTTTACTTTCATGTTCCATAAGGAAATGGAAGTATGGTGATGGCGAAAAAAATCGTGTTCGAGATAAGGGCTGATTCTCATTGTACTACCCTCAAAACATGAAGAAAAGTCATTTTTCGAAAAGTGTCTCTGTGTGTCTGTGTGTAGAATTTTTTCTATGGCAAACGACAACTGCTGCAAATTCAAACAGAGTCAAATAATTTTTTGCATACGTGCCTGAATTGTAGAAGACTCAAGGTCTATTGATTTTGGTGAGATCGGTTAAGGGGAAGAGGTAGTTTACCTGCAACGTTTTATGTTTTAACAAGAGTAAAGTACTTAACTTTGATAAATAAAGTATCCTGAAAAGAAAGTCATAATAATCCACTGTAGAAAGGTAGATGAAATATCTATAAACGAAAAGGGTAGTTGAAGGGAAGGGGGTAATTTTCTATAAATGAAAATGATAGTTGAAGGGGGAGGTGATAATTTTTTATATGAGTACTACGTTATCGGCAACAAAGAAGTAGTTTGTTGTTAAAATTCCTTCCCAGGCTGTTTGGGCGTGGTCCAATGTTTTCTGCAAAATCAGTTGTTTCGGCAGTGCCATCGACTGCCATCATCAGTGAAAATCGAGTGCGCTAACTTGAGGTGGTATACGTTAGTGACCAAGTACAGTGGTTATGGGTGAAGCAATAAGTAGGAAGAAGTACTTTCTATGGAAATATTTCATTTCGGAAATGATTTTAAATATAAATCTCAGAACATGGAAGTCATGTACGGTTCTCCATACCGATATTTTTGAAATCTCTCAAGATGCCACAGATTGCACGGTTGCAGTTTTACCTGAAACCTCTCAAGAATGTTGAAATTAGACACCGCCCCTCCCCAACGGTATCCCGGAAGTCCACATCGGTTTGAATATGACAGTGTAAGCCAACAGCTTACTTCAGACTTATAATTGTTATTTTCTACCCAGAACACAGTAGTGTTTGCGGAATTTGATGAACAAATTTCCTCTTCCATCATATTTGTGAAAAAGTGAATTCCTTCCTTTCTTAGTTAGCAATTTGTAGATCGGTTTATAGCAGTTCTCCACATTGATCTTCTCTGTGCTTTTCGAGTCATCTTCTCATAGGAATTACAACTTACATCACTAATAATCTGTTTAATATATTCAAATCTTAGTCTTTCTCTTCCTATTTTCCCTTCAATTATTGTTTTTATGAAATTCTCGTTATGAATAATATGGCCGAATACGTTCAAGCCTTTGCTTTACAATATTTTGCCAAAAACGTCATGTTTCTCCAACTCTAGTCAGAATCCCATAGTTACTAACCTTATCGATCCCACTTACTTTCAGCATCTTCCTATAACACCACATTTCTACTGGTTCAAGTCTCCTCCCTTCTCCTGTTCCAATTGTCCACGTCTCGTATCCATATAGACGTTATATAGGTAACTCTTTAAGGAACCTTTTTCTTGTTTCCAAGTTACTTCTTTCTATGCCAGTAATTCCCAATTTACTCCTGCTGCGAGGACAAGTAACGAAGAGGTATTCAGCAGAATTAAGGAGAAAAAGGCTTTGCTAAACGCTGTAGGCATTATCAAAACAAGGGTTGGGGGCTTGCACTCCAGTATGAGGTCATGGCGTTGTGAAAGAGATGACGGGACGGCCTGTTTTGTCACACTTGAGGAGTGAGATGGGTTACAGCACTTGTGTTGAGACAGGAATGTGACCGAAGTGATAGATCTCTCCCTTTAGGGAAAATAAATAGGGAAAGTAACTGTGATCCATGCTTCACTTCTATACAATTGTCCACAAATACTGTTCTTTACTGAACGAAGACAGTAAATTTTGTCCACTTTTTAGCTTCAAACATACAACTTCATATAACGCTAAAACCGCCCGTAGGTTTGTAGGTATGTAAAGAATTTATTAGAAGTATGTACCGAGCTGTTTGGCAATGAGATCCAGGGTTTACAAACAAACCAAACGTTTCAGCAGCAGCACTGGCTGCCATCATCAGTGGAATTCTAGTAATTCGAGTTTACCTGAACGCGGGTTGTTAAACGTCAGGCCCACAGTACTACAGTGAAAGCTGACGTTTAACAATCCGCGTTCAGGTGGACTGAAATTCCTCGAATTCCACTGATGATGGCAGCCAGTGGTGCTGTCGAAACGTTTTGTTTGTCTTTAAACCATGGACCACGGCTAAACAGCCCGGTACATACTTTTGATACAACTGACACCGGCCATTAAAGCCTTAGAACAATATATCTAAAGAATGTTTGGAAAAAATTATCGGATGATCATTGAATCAATTTATAATAAAGATCAATGCAGAAGTCTCTACGCGAGAGAGTTTCTCGTCTGAGAAACGGAAGCAAGCCCGACGTCAACAAATCTCACTTTAGTTTCTTTCCTCTAGCTTGCGACCACACAGTGTAACAATGTATCTGCACAGCTGGTATTTTCTAGTAACCACACACGCGCGCGCGCGCGCGCGCGCGCGCACACACACACAACTGGGACAATAATACTGTCTGGCTTGACGCCTTACAAACTGGTGGGTTGCAACCCACACGCGCACTCTGTGTTGTGTTATCCGGTCAGCCGAGCAGTCGGCGTCTTGTCTCGTCGCGACAACAAAGTTGACTATTGTACATTTGTTTACACTTTCTAAACCCATTTCCTGTATTGTAATTGAATCCAGACAGACAGTCAGTATACTACACTACAAAATTTGCTACTTCTGCGGCTGGTTCAATGACTTCGCGGTCTCAATGGAAGTATTGAATTACAAATACCGTAGCCGTTCGTCGTCTGGCTTCGTTGTAAATTCGTGGCTGCGCGCGATCGTTTTTAATAATCACAGCGTCCTGGCGAAAGTCCAGAAATGATAATTTATTATGCGTACAAATAAGGATTTTATCACTGTAAAACAGAATTATGTACCGTACGGATTTCCATATGGGCAGTAATGGCAAGGAAAGGGATCCCACAACATCTAATTAGAGCTATACAGAGTCTGTATATGGAGAATAAAATCTTAATTGTTCCAGGGAGACCGAGAACAGCCCCTACAGTTGCCCTGATCAATTGTGGAGTACGACAAGGGTGTCCATTATCACCTTCTCTTTTTAATTTACACATTGACGATGTCATATAAAATTGGCAAATGTGTCTTTCAGACCATTTTATGATTGGTCACTCTACATTGACACTTTGTTGTTTGCGGACGATCAGGCTATTCTATCGGACTCTGAAAACGGATTCCAGATGGGTATACATTTGTTAAATGGAATCTGCAAAGACTCTGGATTGCAGATATCCACAACTAAAACCAAGGTGATGGCTTTTTGTGGAACTGATCCCGTACGGGCAAAAATTGTTAAGACGGTACTGTCCTGGAACAAGTTAGCAGTTTTGAATACCTGGGCTACAGTGTGTTGTATAATGCAAGCAACGACGTGATGAACAAGTTGCATAAGTTCAACCTTATGTGCGGGACCATCAGGCGAACCCTTAAGTCAGCAAGTAAAGAAACACGCCTAAAATTCTACAAGGTGATGGCTCTTCCCACGCTTCTTCATGGGTCTGAGAATTGAACTTTAACGAAAGGCCAGGCCAATCGCATCCAAGCGGCTGAAATGAGCGCCCAGTATAGGCTGAATTGGTGGGAACATCTTTGTCGAATGGATGACTGCCGCATCCTCAAACAACAATGGAACTATAAGCCGAGAGGACGGAGAGGTGTGGGACGTCCGGGGAAGCGCTGGAGTGACCAGCTGTAATATTTGCCTATTTGAGACCGGAACAAATCATTCTTGGTTTAAACATTGAGGATGATGATGATGATGACGGATTTCCATGAAATTTTCCTTTATTAAAATTTACATGTTAACAATATAATATCTTCGTAGATATTATACTCCACAGAGCTTAACAAGATAATTAGCTCTGGTTTCGTAGGGAGAGAAATGAACGTGCAAATCATTAAAACTATCACAGCGGCCTGTTGCACGAATTACTTTGTCTTGAAAATAAATGCCTTACGCATCTAGAATTCATAGCAGTCTAATAAGATTTAAATTGAAAATGTTGCAGATTTTAGATGAGAAATACATGACATAGAAAGACAGGTGCAAGTGACAGAAATGGGAATTCTTAGGAGAACTGCGATAAAGCCGAGATGGAAGAGAATACTCAAAGAAAACGTAAGAGACACTTGTGGAATAACAGATATGATAAGAGAAGAGAGTTGTACAGTGTCCGTATAAACAGGATGGATCACAAGAAATTAGTAAAAATTGTGAGAGACAACTCACAAATTGGTAGTAGAGTTCGTACAGGTAAGAAAATGTGGCCTATAGGAAGCTGATGGTATTACTGATAATATAGAAATCAAAATACCCTGTAAGAAGAGAGGACGAAGAAGGAGGAGGAGAAGGAAGAGGAAGATTAGAAGGAGGAGGAGTAGAAGAAGAAGATGATGATTATTATTATGATGATGATGAAAATAAACGAAAATATTATACCTATTGTTAACATTATTCCTTTGTAAGTAACTTGTTGAGTTTCCTGCAGTCTCCCATGTAATATCTTCACATAAACCCACTGCAAGTAGGTTTATTTTCACCTGACGCACGTTTCACAGAAATTATTCTGTATCTTCAGAGGTTTGTTTGAATTGAATTTAACGGATGTTTTAAATAAATCTTCTTGTTTTGTTCTTATTTGAATTTGTTCAATTAGTTGATTATTATTATAGTGTTTGTAAATATTAAGATTTTCCCAGATATTCACTTTGTTACCTTTTTGTAAGTTTTTAATTAATCTGACATTTTGAATGTTTGGAAATTTATGTTTATTGTTTAAACAGTGTGGCAGAATTAGGTTTGTAAAACGTATCTCTCGAACAGTTTTTTCTTCGTCTGGCCTACGTAAAATTTATTGCAATCTGGAAATTCAATTACAATTCAGACAAACCTCTGAAGATACAGAATAATTTCTGTGAAACGTGCGTCAGGTGAAAATAAACCTACTTGCAGTGTGTTTATGTGAAGATATTACATGGGAGACTGCAGGAAACTCAACAAGTTACTTACAAAGGAATAATGTTAACAATAGGTATAATATTTTCGTTTATTTTCATCATCATCATAATAATAATCATCATCTTCTTCTTCTACTCCTCCTCCTTCTAATCTTCCCCTTCCTTCTCCTCCTTCTCCTCCTTCTCCTCCTCCTCCTCCTTCTTCGTCCTCTCTTCTTACAGGGTATTTTGATTTCTATATTAACAGTAATACCATCAGCTTCCTATTGGTCACCTTTTCTTAGGTCTTCCAACTCTCCTACCGCTAGAAAGCTTGTTGTCTCTCACAATTTTCACTAATTTCTTGTGATCCATCCTGTTTATAAAGACACTGTACAACTCTCTTCTGTTATCATATATGTTATTCCACAAGTCTCCCTTACGTTCTCTTTGGATATTCTCTTCCATTTCGGCTTTCTCGCAGTTCTCCTAAGAATTCCCATTTTTGTCACTTGCATCTGTCTTTCTATATCATATATTTCTGATCTAAAATCTGCGACATTTTCAACGTATGCGACATCTTATTAGAGTGTTATGAATTCTAGATGCGTAAGGCATTTATTTTCAACACAAAGTAATTCGTGCGACAGACGGCTGTGGTAGTTTTAATGATTTGCACGTTCATTTCTCTCCCTACGAAACCAGAGCTAATTATCAGCGCATCTAAATACAGTATAGCATAGATTATCCGAACATCCAATAACCGAAAAATCTATTATCCGAACTCAATAAAAAGTGCAATTATGTACTGTACTGTACAGTAATATATTGGGCACGTGTAGGCGTATTGGATGTTTATTGAACATAAAAAATTATATAGTATAAATTATTACAGTACTGTACAGTAATAAATAAACGCTGTAGCTATACAGCCTTACCATCTACAAACAAATAATTGATAAACGCACTTACATCAACAAACTTCGATGAACACATTTACAATTGATAAACAAACTGTGTCAACGAATGTATTTTCTCCGCAAATCTTTTCTCCGGTACCTATCAGTGCTTAGTGAAAATGAACAAGGATCCAAACAGTTAATACAAGAATTTAACTTAAAGGAAAGTGCGTATATGTTTGCAGATGTCTGGGATAGCGTAGAAACTGAAACTCTAAAACGAGCTTCTAAATCAAACGTTAAATGAGGAACATAAATCTGATACTGGACATCGAGACAAAGATATTGAAAGCATGCATCACATGGTACAAAATATTTCTCAGTTTAAAAACTATAACAAAGAAGAAGTTAACGATTGGCTAAAGGTGGTTGAAGCCGATCCCGGTCTTCAGTTATTAACCGATGAAGAGATAGTTGAGTCATTAAATGAACGTAATGAAAATAAAACAGATTCAGATGAAAACGGCGAGAATGCTACTAATACAAAACCACCGATGGCAGTAGAAGGTTTTGATGGACTTGAGACTGTTCCAAAGTGGCCCGAAACAGAAGACGAGATAGGTAGTATTCAGCTTATGAATCTTAAACAACTTCAGTCTTCAGCAGCGAGAAAACGTGGTATCGGTTTGAACAGACAGTGATAGAACAATTCTTCAAAACAGTGTAAAACCATGGTGCTGTATACTGTGTTGTTTTTTAATTTTTAAGTAATTTTATAGTACATTGTTTGTCTTTAAACTCCAATTTTGTTTAAACTAACTTTTGGTTTTCATTAGTTCCACTCAGATTTAATTAAATGATTTTTAGCCTTAGTAATAGCCTACATTACAGTACAATATAGATTGCTGTAATTATATAACAGTATGTTAAAAATGATTTTGTAATAAAAACCTTTGTTTTGTAAGGAGAAATAATGTTTTCAATTTACGATCTATTATCCGAAATATCGATTATTCGAACGGGCCCTCATCCCGAGAGGTTCGGATAAGCGACACTCTACTGTAATACCATCAGCTTCCTACAGGCTACCTTTTCTTAGGTCTCACAACTCTCCTACCGCTAGAAAGCTTATTGTCTCTCACAATTTTCACTAACTTCTTGTGATCCATCCTGTTTAAACGGACACTGTGCAACTCTCTTCTCTTATCATATCTGTTATTCCACAAATCTCTCTTACGTTTTCTTTGCGTATTCTCTTTCATCTCGGCTTTCTCGCAATTCTTTTAAGAATTCCCATTTCTGTCACTTGCATCTGTCTTTCTATGTCGTGTATTTCTTATCTAAAATCTGCGACATTTTTAACTTAAATCTGATTAGACTGTTATGAATTCTAGATGCGTAAGGCATTTATTTTTAACAAAACGTTATTCGTGCAACAGGCTGCTGTGATAGATTTAATGATTTGCACGTTCATTTCTCTTCCTTCAAAACCAGAGCTAATTATCGGCGCAACTAAATAATTGAATTCCATTACTTATTCAGTTGTTATATTGTCCACCACTACTTAACATTCTACTAGTTCCGCCGAAATTGTTTAAAAATGTAAACGTATTATTGAATTTTAAAACTAAACACTTTTCATTTACACTTTGTTCATTCTTAGACTGGATCCTGGTGTAAACAAAACCAAGTGCTTGTACTTGAACCGGATTGGTTGACGACTGGTCGCATCACTAAACCCTCCGTTACAAAACAACTGATTAGTCCCAACTGATTAGTGTTAGGTAAGTGATTAAAAGTGTACCAACAAACTTCTTTTTTAATTCGATTGGGATTAGTACAACTAAAAATAAGGTAAGCGATCATATAGTTCTTTGGGTTATGCTTGTTTTGTTAAGAACGTTTTAACTTTGTATTGTACATGCCACTGTGTTGTATCACTCCGCTTTTGTTTACGTCATAACCCACTCTCAAAATCAACAGACTTTACTAACTGTTAAGTCTCTTCTTTCCTCAACCGGAAACTGGAAGGTACTGGTAGATGACGACTACATTTGGACGTCGTTGGTGTTCATCATATCATCGCCTTCACAACACGGCATAGACAAGGTGCTGCCTGTGCCGCCTTCAAAGATCCTCCAGCCACCTCTTCCTGGGTCTACCCACACACCTGTGTCCTATAGGTTTGTATTTTCAGGCTTGTTTGGATCTGACAATTTGTCTAAGTTTTCTTTCCACCGTTGTCTGATAATCTTTTAATTTTTCATTCAAGTTAAAACTTGTCTCATTCTTTATACGGCCAAGTTACACCTTTTAAGTCTTCTTAAGAACGCCATTTTGAGGCCTGAATTTTACTGTCTTGTTTCTTGGTTGTTGTCCATAATTCACACCCATAGGACAGCACAGGGACTGCAAAAACTTTGCAGAATTTGTAATTTTGTATCTCGACATATCTTGTTTCTAAAAATACGGTTGGTTGTCCCACAGATCGTCTGGAACTTACCTAACTTAACGTCAATATCATAATTCCTATTACAGCCAATATCATTTCCCAAATAATTAAAGTGGCTCACCTGTTCTGGAATTTGATCATTAATCACTATTTTTGTTCTTATCGGTTTCTTGCCTCGAAATGCCATTATCTTTTTCTGTATAGTGGAGATTTTCATAAACATCACTGGTATTCTTCCTCTTTTTGAAACCCCTGTACAAGTTCAGACCACTTTCTGCACCAGTAACTTTCTTAATATTTCTCCTATCAATCGTTTCTTCTAATTTTTTTCTCTGACGCTACAGGTTTGCGTGACCTTTGGCCTCATCTACGGCACGTGACATTGGTCACGGTTCTACATCATATCAATCACTTCCGAACACCCAGCTTTCTCAGATCATCTTTAAATCTCATCCACCCATCGTAGTTTGGACTGGACCTTTTTCCTTCATCCGCCTAGTACCCTGACCAGTAACAACCATTAGCCACTTATCTATCTCTACCGTTGTCTTCCTGGACTTGACTTCCATGTGGTTCCCAAACTCTGTTATTGTATTCCTCCTTTACTGCTACTTACTTAATACGTTTGTTATAGCACTCGCATTATTCCATTACCTGTACACAGTCTGTCAATTGCCAAACGTCTCAAAGTCACGGTTCAGCGCACTATTAGACAACCACTTTTCAGTAATTTGGTTGTTGTCAACAGTTATATTAGCACTGCGCTATCGACCCTTGTCTTGTCACCTGGGTTTCGTAAATAGTATTCGCCCTCATAATTGTCGTCTGTATTATAACTTTTTTATTCTTATACCGTTCATTAAAAAATTACTATAGTCTTTCGTAATCAACCACATTACGTTGCAAACCACAGGAGGAATGCTTACTTGCTGGAATGGTGAGTACTGTTTTATTATTATTTTTTAGCAATACATTTGATTAACTAAGATTTGGAGTTTTGATATTTGTTAGTGATAATTTATCTTTGTATTTTTTTTTCGCCTGAAGACGACCTATGATTCTCCAGAAGTCGAAACGTCGTGTTTCTTCATTTTAACTCACGATGGCTAACGTCCGAAACCATTTTTTATTATTTGTCAATTCAAAATTTTATTCTGTTCATACTCCCTCTCTCTCTCTCTCTCTCTCTCTCTCTCTCTCTCTCTCTCTCTCTCTCTCTCTCTCTCTCTCTCTCTCTCTCTCTCTCTATTTATATATATATAGTATATATATATATATTGCATATATATAGTATATATATATATATATATATATATATATATTGTAGCATGACAGATAATGCCCATAGTTCTGAATGGAGAGAATGATCATAAAATAAAATAAAAACATTTTAAATCCAAGAAAGCAATATAAAAAATTAATTAAGAACCACCGTAAAGCACAATCATAGATTGAAGTAAAAGTTTCATTAAAACCAATATTACAATGAGTTATAAAAATAAACTTCAAAACTAAAAATAAAGAAAAGGTAATACCCAGGTAGGATAGGAGTAAGTAAGTAAGTAAGTAAGGAAGAAACCCAAACAAGACAACATCCACAACACGAAAAGGAAATACTTTATAAGAAACAAGGAGGATAGGAGAAATTAAAGAAGAAACCAGAACAAGACAACATCCACAAGAAGGAAGAGTCCTCTTATAAGAAACCAAAACAAAACCTCAAAAGAAAGTAATAAAAATAATAACAAATGAAAGTATAACAAGATCCCAAATTTAGAAAACAATGTAAAATAAATATAAGCCAAAAGAGTATAAAGTAGTGATTGAAAGGCTACTATAAATTGCCCAATCCCTAATTGGAGCTTAGCAGCAGTTTTAAAGTCAGAAGAAAGGGAAAATGCAACCTCGAGCAACATCGAAGAAACGGGCGGCGGAGGCCGAAAAGGAAATCAATATGGAAGACAAAGAGGCGACGCCGGTGGAAGACGTGGAAAGGATGCTACCTCCGATCGAACCAACCAAACCGATGGTACAAAAGGAACAACCCGAGGTACCCACAGAAACAAGGGAGATCAATATCCCGGAGAAGGAGGTAGAGAAATCCAAGACCACTGAAGATACGAAGATAGATAAGATGATGAAAATGCTCCTACAAATGAATCAGAGAATGGAGGAATGTAGTAAGAAAATGGATTCCACAAAGGAAGAATTAAGCAAGAAGATGGAGGAAAACAGCAAGAAGATGGAGAAGAAAATAGATTCTACAAAAGAAGAATCGAGTAAAGAAAGGAAGGAAGACAACCAATCATTAAATAAGAAGTTGGAAGATTTAAAGGAGGACAACCAGTCTTTAAAGGAAGAATTCAAAACAACCACGGAAGAATTGGGAAATAAAATTGAAAATACAAATAAGAAAATAGCAAGGAACTGAAAGAGGACAACCGATCCTTGAGTCAGAAAATTGATGAAACTAATCAGAAGATGGAGGAAACCAGCAAGAAGGTGGAGAATGACAACCTACTGTTAAAGGAAGAGTTGAGTAAAAAGATGGATGAAAACCACCAATCCACAAAGGAAGAATTAGGAGAATTAAGTCACCAAATCGAAAAGACCAATAAGAAAATAGAGGAAAATAACAGGAAAATGGAAGAGAAGATGGAGGAGAAGATGGAAGAATTGAGGGAGGATAACCAACTATTGAGAGAAGAATTAAGGGAGGTTAACCAAGAAAATCTGGACAAATTAGATGAGAGGATAGAGTTGTTAAAGGAAGAGTTGAGCAAGGAAATCAACGATAATAATGAATCCACAGCTAAGAAATTAGAAGAAGAAACCATGGAAATCAAACAACAAGTTAAGGAAATGGACGAAAGGTGTAGCCAGACGGAGAGAGAAGTACAGGGTTTCAAAGAAGAGGTAAACACCAAGTTTACTAATATCGAAGAACACAGTAGAAGGAAGATGGAAGAAAACCGAAGAGAAACCCAGGAAGAGTTAGGGAAGGTACGAAACCAAGTCGCGGAAAGGTGTGACGGAATGGAAGAGGCTATGACAAATATAACGGGTCAAGTACGGCAGAGCCAAGAAGAAATGGAAGTCATGAGAAATCGACCCACCAACTTTACTGGGATACCAATCAATGAAAATCAGGAATGGCTGAATTTCCGACAGTACAAAAGAAAACCGATGGAGTTCCTGGCCCGGATTGAGGAATACTTCGCCAAACATAGAGGTAGTAGGTGGAATAACAACCGGGAGATATTGGACGAGTCGTTCAGAGAAATGACCGACAATTGGTGGATGGCGAATCGAAGTGAGATCGCGGACTACCAACAGTTCAGGAACCTGTTCAAAGCGAAGTACTGGTCAGAAACCACTCAGAACCTGATACGAGACAATATTTGCCTTGGACGATACACGGCCCAATTAGGTAACGCCATGACGGCCTATTTCTTAGGGAAGGTGTGTCTGGCGAAACATTTAGAACCGGCAATACCCGAGGAATGCCTGGTGAACAAGTTGTCCTACCACTACGACAAGATATAATCAGGGCAAGAAGGGGTAGCCAGATTAAGACAGTGCAAGCCATGACCGAATTACTGGAAAGTTATGAGAATGAAGAATACTACCGTCAGAGTAGAAGAAGAAACGGTAGGCCAGATATAAGAAATAACCAGTATCCCAGTAACAGTAACAACCAGAACGGGAACAACTACCAAGGGAACCGTAACCATCAGAATAATTACAACGGCAATAATAACCCGCCGAACAATAATAGAAATAACTTTAACAATAATCCAAATAGTAATAGGAACAACAACCACTACCCAAATAACAAAAATAATTATTATCAGCACCCTAATAATCCTTATAGTCAGAGAAACCCCCACCCCGGTAATACTGAACGGTATTACCAAAATAATAGAAATTACAATGCAAACAACTATAACAATAACAACAGAGTTTCCCGACCACGAGTAAATTTTATAAGAGCTGAAGATCGTGGGCCAAGAAGGTACAACCGTCAGCGAAGGAACAGTTTCCACGATGGAGATCGTCGACGGAGGAGCGAAGAACGTGATGGACCGAGGTACGAACAACATAGAAGGAGTACCAGTCTAGATGATCCTGGCCGACAACAAAACCGAGAACAAACGTTTGAACAGAGTACAGAGCGGCAGGAACCGACGCAAGGTTTCCAGAACGACGCCTCGGTCGGTCCGAATAACAACGACGAACACGATAATTTAAACGGGAGGAGGCAGTGATGAACTATCACGACCCTTCACTGCTCCTATCTCCTGGGTATAAACAAGAGTTGCAAGAGGCAACCGAATCGAAAAACATTACCATCATTAGCAACAACTATTTGAAAAACATAAGAACTGAACTATTGGAGGAGAACGAAACCAGCCTCAATAGTCAGAATAATGAAATATTATATATAAAAGCGGAAGTAGAAGGAATCCCCGCAAAAATCATTATTGATACCGGTGCTAATATATCAATAATCAACATAATTGAACTGGAAAGAATCCAGAAAGAATGTGGAAAAACATTGCCAATGTTGCCAGTAAATAATATTGTCTTAGTAGGTGCAACTGGGAAAGGTACCACTGTTTTCAGACGGAATAACGTGGACAGCAGATTCAGTAGGAGGCGAGAATATACTTCCCAGCAGTATACACCAACAACTTCGGAAAATAAACTATGTAGAGAACAGCGCCCTAAATAAACAGATAATATATAATAACGTGGAAGAGGATTTATGGTCAGTTAAGATACAGGAAATACGGGACTTCCAGTGCGGAACCGCCAACGAGAAAATACCCATACACCAAGCAAATCGTCTGACAAGTGTATATGAAAAATAAAGATCAGTATTTTCCGATGAACCTGGTAAGGTAAAGAATTATCAGTGTAAACTTGAATTTAAGGAAAACGTGGAAATTAACCGAAGGTCATATCCCATCGCGCATTCACAGAAAGAGGCCGTGAGAGCGGAAATTGATAAGATGATCAGCAGTGACATAACTGAGATTAGTCAATCTCCATACACTAGTCCAATCATCGCTGTTCCCAAGAAAAACGGACAAGTCCGGCTTTGTTTGGATGCGCGCGAAATAAATAAAACGATCGTTAATGACCGAACATCACCCGGTGAGATAGAGGAGATCTTGAAACGATTTCACGGTACCAAGTTTATTAGTACATGGGACACTGTGTGTGGTTACTGGCAAGTGGAGTTGCACCCACAGAGTCGTCAGTATGTGGCGTTCATATTCGAAGGGCGCAATTACCAGTTCAAGAGATTGCCCTTCGGACTTGTGAATTCAGTAGCCATCTTTGTGGCCTGTATGGACCAGATACTTGGACAGGAAGCACTCCAATTTACCACAGTATATGTAGACGATCTACTGATTACCTCGGAAACCTGGGAGGAACACTGTTACAGAGTAGAACATGTACTCGAGAAGTTAGCAAAGAATAATATAACTCTTAAATTGGAGAAATCCAAATTCATTGCTCGAGAAGTACAGTTTTTAGGTTTTAACCTAGATGATCAAGGTATAACCCCATCATCAGAAAAAGTGGAGGCGATTCAGAAGTTCCCTAAACCGAAGAACAGGAAACAGTTACAATCTTTTCTCGGACTCTGTAACTATTACAGAAAGTTTCAGCATCAATATTCCGAGCTGACAGCCAAGTTTCAACCACAATTGTCTTCGAAAAACAAATGGATCTGGGGTCAAGAACAGGACGTTACTTTCCAACTCATCAAAGACAAGTTCTTAGAGATCGTTATACTTCGTCACCCGAATTTTAAAAAACCTTTCTTCTTGAATTGTCATGCTAGCTACATCAGTTTAGGAACGACTTTATATCAGGAAGATGAGGAGGGTCACCATCTGGTGATTAGTTTCGCTAGTCGTACCCTGAATCAATGCGAGAAGAACTACAATGTGACCGAGAAGGAATTGCTCAGTGTAGTATTCGCATGTAGCAAATTCCGGACATATATTTTAGGGTATCCAGTTACCATCCGCACTGATCATAAATCCATCTCATTTCTACATAGGTGCAAGTTGAATCACGGCCGACTGGCTAGATGGGTACTCGCCCTGCAAGAGTACAACCTACAATGGGAGTACATCCCGGGGAAAAAGAATGTTGTAGCAGATGTGTTATCACGCATTAATTTGGAAGACCAGACCTTTGAGGGAGAGAAGGAGAGCTTAGTCAAAATCTACAACCTTATTAAAACAAGATCTGATTTAGAGGCTGTATTGGTAAACATCCGCATCCACCAACAATCCGACCCTAAGCTAAAAAATATTATTACTCGATTAGAAGCAGACGATTACACCGTTTCTAAATATTACCATATTAACAAAGGTATATTATTTGTTAAAACAGCCTTAAATAAAGAAACATGGAAAGTGATTATTCCGAACCACATTGAAAGAGAAATCATAATCGATTACCATATAAGGTATGGCCATATGGGAGCGCTGAAAGTGATACAGGCCTTAGAGGAGAATTGTCAAATAAAAAACATTAACCGAAAGGTGAGAAATTACCTAAAATCATGTAATATTTGCCAGTGTGTTAAGGTAAATAACGAGAAGAAGGAAGGTGTTATGATACCCATAACATCTAAGGCGAAACTGGAGAAGGTGTTCCTAGACATCTGCGGACCATTTCCCCGTAGTGGCGGTCGACACAGATACAAATACCTCATCATAATTATGGACCATTTTACAAAGTACGTAAAGCTATACCCGGTTAATCGGGCAACCACAATAAGAGTTCTTGGAGTCATAACGGAGTTATATGTGCCAGAAATAGGAAAACCAACTTCAATCATCACTGAACATGGTACACAGTTCAAAGGGAGACGATGGCGGGACACATTATTATCACTTGGGATTAAAACATACAAGACCTCAGTCTACCACCCAAGTAGTAATCAGGCAGAGAGGGTACTGAGAGAAGTGGGGAGAATCTTGAGAAGGTACTGTCACCACCAACAGAAAAAGTGGCAAGAGTACTTAGCAGCCACGGAGAAATTCCTAAATTTCGCTCACCATCCAGCTATAGGAATTACCCCTTACTCCGCCATGTACGAGAAACCAACACCCCGAGAGATTGAAGAGATAATAGAGTTCCCGATGAATGATGGTCGTAAGTTTGACAAGGTGAAATTTTATTACAAGGTGGCCGAAGACCAAGAGAAACGGCAAGCCAAATATCAAAAGGCAATTGGACGAGTAATAACGTATAAAGAGGGAGAAAAAGTACTGTTAAAAAACCGAGAACTACCCAGCACCCTAGAAGGGATAACGAAGAAACTATTGTTACTCTATACTGGACCATATCTCGTTGCCAAAAATAATAACAACAACACCTATGAACTAAAAGAAATAGTTTCCGGAAAAGTCAAAGGAGTATACAACCAAGCCTCCATAAAGAAATATTACGAAGATTGAATTTAGAATATAATAAAATTGTCAAAATTTAAAAAATGATAAGATCCACTTATAAATAAATTTAAAAGGAAACAATTTGGAAATAAAAAGAAGAAGAATAGAATTTGAATTTTGAATAAAAACCCTCAAAATTCTAAAAAATATACGTAAGACCAACTTACAAAAATAATTTAAAAGAAAATAATTTGGAATTATTAAAAGAGAAGAATTCGTTATTATAATATAATTATCAAAATTCTAAAAAAGAAAAAAATAACATACTAAGAACGACCTATGACTAACTATTTATGAAACAATTATGGAAACAAATAGTCAAGAAGGATGATTATGATAGTACTCAGCAGTTCTAAAAAAAAAAAAAAAAAAAAAAAAAAAAGAAGAAGAACAACTCATACCAAACGTATGAAGAAAATGGTTTTGACAAGAAAATAATAAGACATTAATGAAAGGCAAAGAGAAACAAAGACCACATAAAAAAAATATAATATTAATAAATTAATTTTAATAAATACAAAAGCGGATTAATAACTTTCCGAGAAACAGAAAAGAAAGAAAAATATGTTTATATAATATGATCATAATAACAACTTGGATGTCAATTACAAAGAAACCAATTGAAAAAACTAACTGACATAAAATAAGACCATTCAAATAATTAATAAGAACTAAAGAAAAAAATATATAAAATATAAAAATATGCTATCAATATCAATAACCAGAAGGAGATATAATGAGAATTCAGATGAAAAAGGAAAAAGTTACACCATAACTAGTAACAAACATATTAACAAAGTTTTCAACCATGATAAAGATGAATATATCAGCCGAGCTAAAAAGTTAGGAGAATATATAATGAGAATAATAAATACTAAGAAGAATAAATGAGATAGAAAATGTGAGATAATATGAGAAACAACGAAGTGAAGCATCCAAAGATATTTTTATTAGTCGAAAATGAGACTATTCTATATGTAATTTTTATTAGATGACTGTCTGTAGATAATTCCAACAGCATTATGTTTTTGAGCAGAGATGAATTGCCTCTGAACTCAATTAGAAGTGAAGCATGGCCAGCAGAGTATATGTAGCCACAAGTGCCTCTCTGGACTACCCCAGCTCACATGTTAGGGAATGTTAGGGAATTAATATCCCAGGGATAAAACACGAAGTTAAGAAAAGAAAGAATATAATAATAATAATAATAATAAATCTCAGAAAACACTAACTATCCAAGAAGAATCAAAGTCAGATAAAAAGACTATAAAGTTTATTAAGCTCAAGTAGGAAGAAGCCGATATAGAAATGGGGAGGAAGACGAAGAATAATAAATAAAATGTTATCATAAGCAATTATTTCATCCATAATCAAGTCTGAAATAATCACTTCTGGAGGAGAGCAATCTGTAGCATGACAGATAATGCCCATAGTTCTGAATGGAGAGAATGATCATAAAATAAAATAAAAACATTTTAAATTCAAGAAAGCAATATAAAAAATTAATTAAGAACCACCGTAAAGCACAATCATAGATTGAATTAAAAGTTTCTTTAAAACCAATATTACAATGAGTGATGAGTAATAAAAATAAACTTCAAAACTAAAAATAAAAAAAAGGTAATACCCAGGTAGGATAGGAGTAAGTAAGGAAGAAACCCAAACAAGACAACATCCACAACAAGAAAAGGAAATACTTTATAAGAAACAAGGAGGATAGGAGAAATTAAAGAAGAAACCAGAACAAGACAACATCCACAAGAAGGAGGAGTGCTCTTATAAGAAACCAAAACAAAACCCCAAAATAAAGTAATAAAAATAATAACAAATGAAAGTATAACAAGATCCCAAATTTAGAAAACAATGTTAAATAAATATATGCCAAAAGTGTATAAAGTAGAATTGAAAGTGAACCAATGTGAATTAATTATATAATGCAAAACACAAACCTTAGTTATCCTCAATAAACAGATTTCTTGATTTTAAAAAGACTATAAAGCTAATTAGAAATAAAATCAAAGAATAAAAAGGGGATCAGTGCAAGTTTTTGTGTTATATTAAATAAACCTGATGTGTCAATATTGAAGTTCACAAACTGAGTAAATTGTGAAATAATGCAACTTTAAAGTGTTTATATTATGTCAATGAATAATCTTGAGTAGAGTATTATCATGACAGATAATACATGTGTTTCTAAATAATAACTGCCACTCTTTATATACAACATTCATTAGAATGACAGTAAATAAAACAAGAGCAGGCCATATAAAAAGTGAAGTGACAAAGAATTATTACCCCAAAATCAAACAAAAAACAGATATGACTGAAAATAAAACTAGGTGTAAGAAATATAGTAGATGATGGAAGGACAGATATGGTTTGTTTATTTAGAATCAGTTTAAATAGCTCAAGGATAGTACAATCCTTTTAGTATAAAACTTTTATTATGAAAACGTTTATTATGTTTTAAAAATAGTTAATCCAGATTAAAATGTCTGAGTTTGAAAGACTATTGTTAATGTCAATCATGTGTTATGAATTAATAGTACAAATTATATACTAAATGTTCTTTTGTTAAAATAAGGAAATGTTAATCAATATTATATTAGAATAGAAAGTCAGAGAGGGTATAAACAAAATGTATTATTTAAAACTTTGTATATAAAAACTGTTAAAAATCTAGGCCAAATAGTAAAACTAAACAGCATTAAAATAAGTGCAGAAAAACAATTAAACTGATGGAATTTATATAAGGTAAATCAGCCATAGAGTCATGTAACTGGAACTATAATTAAGAAAGATTTTCTAAAAAGATAGTAAGAATTATTGTTAAAAATGCAAATGTAAAAACTGAAAATTCAAAGAGGGGAGTCACAAATTAATGTATAATATTTTAAAAGATAACCAATTAATCAAATTGCAAGAAATTAAGGGAAGATAAACCTTTTATGTCAATCTGAGATGTAATACAATCATTAATATAACATGTAAAATGGCAAACATTTTGAGAAGAACAGGAAGTGAATTTTAAAACTTACAATTTTCAAAATGA
The DNA here is from genome assembly GCA_034769895.1 of Magicicada septendecula. NCBI lineage: Eukaryota > Metazoa > Arthropoda > Insecta > Hemiptera > Cicadidae > Magicicada > Magicicada septendecula. The sequence continues at coordinate 87,628,599 of CM068372.1, read as the reverse complement.
AGTAAATATAGCATTTTAGATAAAAAACTTAGTAAAACTATCTTATTTGGTATCAAATCAAGCAGAATGAACTGAAGAAGAAGATTATGTATTTAATAGTTAATAAATTTAAAAATAACAAAAATATATTCAGTAGAATAATGTAAAAATTTCACATGTACAGGATGTAAAATAGTTTTGAAACAATGGATTGCTAATATTAATTTGGCTAAGACTTTAGGACAAGACGAAGGAAGTTAGTTAGTTCATTATTAGACGTTGTGAAGTACACTTGATACGAGCTCTTAAGCAATTATTAACCTATAGTGAAGACATAAATGGCGATCATTCCATAAGCTTAGTCTGATGCGAAAAACGCGAGTTTTGTAAAATTACATCTAAACCGTAAATCCAGTGAAACGAACACCAACAAACATTAAATTAACTTAAACCAGAACAGAACACCAGTGAATACACAATTTAAACGATTTAAAACAGTAATTCCACATAACGAGACGAACAGAGCCATTATCGACCTAATAGACGAAAGTGAAACACAACTTAACACAACACATTTTATCGAAGTGGACCACTAACACTTAACCAGAACCACTCCACAATAACCAGAAGGAATAATTGCAGTTGCAGGAACGAGAAATCATAGGAAAAGCAGCCTTTATTGGAAGCAGAATCAGCGAGGTGCGTTCGTCATACATCTGAACACGAAGCGGCCATCTTTGACTTCCCATAATTCAACGCGACACTGCCTGTACAACTTAACGGTTCGAAAATTTCTTTACTCACTATTATATATTGAATGTTATATATGTATTTTAATTAATAAGCTGATATATTGTAATGTTATACTTTCAATACTTTGCCCTTTTTCTCTGACTATCTATAAAATGTTTAAAGAACCCTATAATAAATAATTGTACAATCTGTTGATATACCCTGAGAGAGTCGATTAATCAATCGATAGAGAATCGATTATATTACCATTTGTTAATAAAATTCCTTGAAGATTATAAAATTGAATATTGTTTATTCCTACATAATAACTAGCATAATATATAATTTTAATTGAGCAATAACTACCAGAATTTCACAACCACAAAGGAAGATAACCTGCAAATAAGGAAAGTTCACCAATCGATTGTCGTCCCTGGAGACAATCCTATTAACTGGTAAAAGGAATTTTAAATACAGAAAAGGACATCATTCAATTAAAACAAATAACTAGAAGTTCGGAACACCACGAAACATTTTCAAATAATTAATATTAAATTAATTTAAACAAAAAAAATAAATAAATAAAAATAAATAACTAATAAATATTTTTTAACAAATAACAAATTTATTTAATTTGTTACAATATATATATATATAATTTGTGATGTTTTCAATTTGTTATAGAAAATGATATATTATTTTATAGAAAATGATATATATATATATATTACATTTAATATTTATACATAAATGTACCTCAAGATGTTATTTCTCTATTTGGAACATGTTTCGGGTACTATCTTGTACCCATCCTCAGCCTTCCGGTTTTTTTGTCTGGTGAAGTACATATGTGTTGTTGGTTGACTATTATTATTGTGGCTTCTTGTTGGCTTCCTAGCAATATTTTATTGTGTGTGATACAATCACACACAATAAAACCAACTTGAAATACCAGAAGCCAACAAGAAGCCACAACAATAATAGTCAACCAACAACACATATGTACTTCACCAGACAAAAAAACCGGAAGGCTGAGGATGGGTACAAGATAGTACCCGAAACATGTTCCAAATAGAGAAATAACATCTTGAGGTAAATTTATGTACAAATATTAAATGTATTATATACATCAAGAAACGGACTGTAGCAGAAAGTGATTGAAATATATATATATATATATATTGCAACGTGACAATTTGGCAAATTTAATTTAATTTAAATTTGTGGAGTCCTTCGATCTTGGAGCACCAAATTTAAACAACGTTACATATACATAAATAGGTGTGAACGGTCTCACGTTCAAGATTGACAAATTCTTTAAACATATAACATTTAAATAGGGGGTCAGGTGTATCTGCAATAAGAACTCTACGGACTTGAAACGGTAATTAAAATTTATTTTATACTATAAAAAAATATGTGCACATGGCACTGACTTCGATTTTAAAACATTAGTTATTATTTGTTATTATGCCGTAAGGCTTAAGATATATACATCCTTATTAACTAAACATTCTATGCTACTAAATAGTATATAAAAGAAAAATCTCATTTTTAGACTACTCAGTCTATTAATATGTTTCAAAATCAATTTTTAAATCTTTTTTCTATATATGGTACGTACTCAAAATATTAATAGTTATTACTTCTCAGTACTGTTTTCTCAAATACTAATTGTTTTTATTTATATTCTTTGTAATCATTTTATATCATATTAATTTGATACTTGTTACGTTAATCGTATTTCTAAAACATCTATGATTTTTAACTCTACTATACAAGAAATATTACTCTTATTTTTAAATAAAATATTAATGTTTTTAACTGTCTTTGTATACTGTGTATGATTAAGATATGAATAAGTTGTCTATCACCTTATTGTCGTCAATCATACTCGATCATTTTTTGTTCCATCGGTGTTCATCTTCGTCTCGCCTCCAGCGTCGGCTGTCTCTCTTCTCCTCTTGTCCAGTGTCGGCTGTCTCTCACTCTCTCGTCCTCTCCTCTTGTCCAGCGTCGTATCGCTATGGATCTGCTTCTCTTGTCCAGCGTCGTATCGCTATAGAACTTCTTCTGTTGTCCAGCGTCGTATCGCTATAGAACTTCTTCTCTTGTCCAGCGTCGTATCGCTATGGAACTTATTCAGTAATGCTGTTATTAATTACAATGTTTGTCTTATAGCTTGGTTACGTATTTGTACATAACTGGCAATTTAAACTGTTTATAAAAATATTAATAAATATGCCGTGCTGACGGGCATAAGCTCCCGCTGCATCGTGGATGATTCAAGAAAAAGAGAACCACTGAAGCTTGCGTGTCCTATTTATACCCATGTCTTGGTCGACACCCTTCAGTGATACAAAATCGACATGTTAGAAACTGTCTATGGCGTCAGTTCCCCCACTCTTTGTCAAATTCACTATTTTTTATATTTCTGCGAATTGCAGAGTCCTGTAAGTATTTTTTTATACTTATCTTATAACTAATTTTACAACACATGTTCATTGTAATTTTGGACATTGCAACTTAACCCTTTTGATTTGTACACAGTTATTTCACTATTGCACTTGTACGGCGTGTCACTTTCGCGTGGTTTTCGCACACAGTATTTATTAAATTTATTTACATTTTATGATGCTTTTGGATTTTAATTCTTAATTCTAGTTTATGAATAATTACGGAAAAACAGTAATTGTGCAATTATTCATACTGGGGTGGCAAACTTGCCTGCAGAGACCTGCGTTCACACACACTAGCAAAATACTGGTGTACACACTTTCAGTTACATTTGTGTGTGTGTGTGCACGCTGATTCGAAACACCTGTTCATATTTTTGTCTGAGTCAAGCTTGCAATCCATAACATGCTTATTTCTAATATATTAATATATATATTAGTATATATTATTTCTTTATTAATTATTTACAGTTTATTAAGTAAATTTAAATTCTTATATTTCATGCTCAGTACATCACTTATTTGTACTGTCGCAATATATATATATTGCAAGGTAACAGGCAGTTAGCTGACCAGACTTGCAGAAAAGATGCTCCATTAGTGATTAAATACATTTATTGATTTTTCTTTTTTTACATGATAATTGAATTGAAATGTTTTCTTTTTATTTAAAACAATGATATTAATTTAAATGTTCAAAATTTTCTTTTAAAATGATATTAGTCGCAAAGTTCAAATTTTCATTTTGAAAGTTTTATTATTTTACAACAAATTTAGTTTTTAAAACTGCTTTCCTGCATTTACGTCTTCCTTGGTGGTCCCGGTCGAATACCTCGTTCCCGGTCTCCAGCGATCCGTCGTCTGCGTTCTATGCTCCAGGCGCCGCCACCAGGAATCGCTCCGCGTCTCGGTGTACGCCTCAGCCGCCTCGATCAGCAACGGTAGCAGAAAATCTCATACTCCGGGCTTAACCTCCCTGCCGAAACTCGCTGCTCCCTCGACGTCTACAGGCCCCAAGGACTGCCTGGAATTTGATGTTGGACTACGCCAGGAACACACTGCAACCGCTCTCGACGAGTGCTACATGCAGACTCCCCTCTCTTCGTAAACTGAAACTGCAACGCTATAAGGTGACGTCACAGTAGCCCTGCGCATAGACGTATTTCCTATACAACACACGTTAAATGTAGGAATGTACTGGAAATACCACGTGCTTAAGACTGGACCTTCGTTTTCCTGAATTTTCTAGAACACAAGTTTTCACTACATATGAATCAATTAAATTGACCTTTTAATATATCGTAATTATAATAATTGTAACTCATACGCACGTCGACATGCACAATTTGTTGCGTGTTTACCAATTGGCTAATTACAACACTGTTCACACCTCCTTCGTGATACGCGCACAACACAACACTTCCCTCAAGCACCATACTACAGTTTTATAGTCTTTATATTGTCTTATAACTAATTTATATTATTATTCTTAATTTATAACAATACTTTTAATGTCAATCACACCCCAATTGTCCCGGACACCTAATACAGCTGGTCATAATTATACATCATGCATTCACGTATGGTGTGAGTGTCTGTCACATTGCAATATATATATATATAACGGATTTCTACGGCCTAGGCCACTTCTCCGTCCCTAGTTCCCATTCTCTTCTATTATAGCACATGTCTCCTTCCAGGCCTCTAAGTTTCATAGCTTCATCTACACCCTCTCCCCAACTTCTTCGTGGCCTTCCTCTTTTCTTCCTCTCATGTGGTATCCACTCTAAAATTCTCTTGTGCCACCTGGTTTTGCCCATTCTTTTTGTGTGTCCAAACCATATTAGTTGTTTTTTTCCAATCTCTTCCACTATGTTCTTCGTCATGTTCATATTCTGTCTAATTGTTTTATTTCCGACTCTTTCCAGTTCTATTTTCTAAAACTGCGTCTTAAATAATCCATTTCGATAGCTAAGAGTTTTTTCGGGGTTTCCTTGTCATATCCCATGTTTCGGCTCCATATGTGACTATATTTAGGAAGATGCTCTTATACAGTCTCTTTTTTGTGTTTCTTGTGATTGATTTATCCCATAAAACAGAGTTCAACGATCCTATTACTTTTTGCCTTTGTTTAATCGTTCTTTTATTTCATCGTTGCTGTTTCCTTCTGTTCATAGTTAAAACATTACATATTCAAACCATTCCTCTACGAACTGAGTAACAAAATTGGAGTCATGTGATTCCATTGCCATTGAATGTTGTCTACGCACGGACAGATTTATTTGAATGTATATAACAAAGGAAATTTATTTTAAATAGAACGTGGTAAAAACTCAATAAATCTTACATCAGGGCAGCAGTCACTGATTGATTGGAACGTTGTTCTAACTAATATAAGCAAGCAACAATTTACAAACTATTTTTTTATGAGGAAGATAGTGGTATTACAGGCATATAATTTATACAGTAATTTGCAACATGGCATGTAAAAACCCAATAAAATTTAAAACTCTTTAAAATTTGTACTTCACATGTAATACGAATGGCAATAATGTAATGACGGAAAAGGAAAGAAGTACCCTATAGGTGAAACACGTGGGTGAGAGAGCGCGACAGCTCCCATAATACTGAAAATTATGGGAGTATTATCAGTATTATTATATATTATTATTATTATTATATATAATAATAATTATTATTATTATATTCAGTATTATCAGCTAATACTGAAAATTACACTTGATACTTCCTTATACATACATTTGAGTTACTTGACTGAATTAATTTTCATAACAATTTAATCTGAAAGTTGAAAAAAGGCTGGAACTGTAATTTATTAGTTTCTTGAAGATACGCGGAAGATTACTTAATGATTTTAATTAAAAATAAAGGAATTCTAACATAAATTCATGTGTAAGACAGGGTGATGGTTTATCCCCAATTCTTTTCAACTGTGTCCTGGAGAAAGTAGTGAGACTTTGGAATGAAAAATTAAAGGAATGCAAAATATCATGTTGGGAAGAAGGAACAAAACGATTGAAATAAACTGTTTGGCATTCGCAGATGACTTTCCTATACTTTCTGAACATCTGACATCTGCAGTAAAACAAGTTAATTTTTTAGAGGACATATCCAGTAGAACAGGCTTAAGAATTTCTGCAGAAAAAAAAAACAAATTTCTCACGAACATTAAAAATGCGCCAAAATTACTGGTAACAGATATTGGTTGAATAGAGAAGGTTCGAAAATTTAAGTATCTAGGAAAAATAATTCAAGAGAATAGTTTAGAAAAATCTGCTACAGAAAAAATGATTCATAAGATGGAAAGGGCATATGGTATAACTAAAGATATTAACAAAAAAAAAGTGTATTACAGGCATTACAGTAGAGTAGTGAAGCCAGAATGCCTATATGCAAGTCTAGCACTGAATTATAATTTAGACAAACTAGAAATATTGGAAAGACAAATTTTTAGGAAAATATTAGGCCCACGAAAAACTTCAAAAGGTTGGAAATTAAGAAGTACTGATGGAATATATCAAAGTATAGAAAATATAACAGAAACAGTGAGAAAAAGAAGACTATTATTTTTTGGACATTTATATAGAATAGACGACAATAGGTTAATAAAGCAGGTCTTTAAATATCTGTGGGGGAAGAAGTCAACATCAAGTTGGATTAAAGAAGTCCAAAAGGATTTAGAAAAAGTAATATATACGCAGAAGAAGCAATTGAAACAGAAGTTTTTCTGGCAACAGTGTTAAAAACTGAAGGAGTTCAGAGTAGGAGAGAGAAAACGCAGGTTCAAAGTGGACTGAAGACAGGAAGAAGAGACACAGTGAAAAGATGAAAGAATATTGGAGAAAAATTAAAGAACAAAGAATAAGGAATTGAAATTGGCGTGTGGTTCTTCGATGGCCGATACAAAAATAAAGGAATTCTAGGTAGACTATGCCGGATGATTCAGATACAAGGTTTTTGTCAGGTCGGTCATTCCTTGGCGAGTTATCACTGACAGCTTCACCAAAGAATGGTGAATGCAGCTACAGAGAGCGCACTTCACAGTCTAAGATAATACTAGAATATTTGTTGCAATGGATTTTCTTTTTCTTTTATTATTATTACTATTATCTTTTTCTTCTTCTTCTCCCTTCAACCATTAGTCCTTCGGTCTGTTGTGCGCCGTGGTCGTGGTACAACTCACGTTCTACTTCCGCTAGAGAGAAATTCGTCACTTACTATATGCAGTGGTGAGCTGCACGGTGGAGATAAAGAGTTGTGTGTGTGAGCGTGTGTAGTGTAAATGTGCCTTTCTAACTACTAGCTGAAGCATTCTAGACAAGACCGCTGTATTGTGATCCCAGCGATAGAGTGAGCAGGCAGACCGAGTCGTGACCTTGGCTCGATCGAACTACTGCAGCACAGCCGTTGAGATTGTGAGTTTCGAACGTTACCACTGTTCTGCGTCACATTATTATTATTATTATTATTATTATTTTGGATATTATTATTATTACTACTACTACTATTATTATTATTATTATTATTATTATTATTATTATTATTATTATTATTATTAGGTAGGAGATCACCCCGGATAACATCGTCGAAACGATTCTTCCAGGGCAGGACACTTCCAACTGTGTGGCACGTTTCGCAGAAGAGATTCTTTGGGTGAAGAAGACAGATTTGTACGACATAATATAAAAGAAAAATAACAAGCCAGGCGTGAGTCCCAGGGCTGAAGAACAATAGCTCTACCCAAAGTAATCTATCAAACAGTTCCAGACTAGTGTCCTAGAAGAGGAAAGGGAGGTGGTTTCTTAGTGGGTTTGGTAAGGCCTACCCATCACCCAAACCCACAGATCCTTCCGGATATTTGTTCAATTTTTTCACCTACCCTAATAAAGAAAAAATTATTATTATTATTATTATTATTATTATTATTATTATTAATATTCGTGTAGGTCTATTCTCCTTCTTCTTCTGCTTCTTATTCTTCTTCTTCTTCTTATTATTATTATTAGATTACGGAGAAGACGGAGACAGTTCTGCTCACCAAACGCTGACCCTTATGAACATCGAGTTACAGGTTGGACAAGAAACTATTCGTACAAGGAGGCTGTGAGGTACCTGGGTGTGAGTTTAATACAAAGGTCGCATGCTGGGAACAGATAACTCCGTGTTCGATAAAGTTGCAAAAATCATTCATTACAACTCTGAGCAGACTCATGGCAAACATAAGAGCTCCAACAGCAAGTAAGCGACGACTTCTGTGCGGCAGCGAGATTTAGGCTGACGCGTTTCAGCAAGGGAAGTTCAGGAAGAAGATGGTCACGGTACACGTACATGGAGCTCTCAGGCTAGCAAGCTCTTACTGCTTAGGGTCGGAATCAGCTGTTTTTGTGGTTGCAGGCGTGATTCCTATTGATCTCCTTGCAGCTGAATGGAAGTACGCACACACACACGTAAAGCCAAAGTGGCGGTTGTAGAGGCACGAGAGCTCACTATGCGGCCACTGGCAACTGCGTTAGAGTACTGAAACCAGGGGAGGATGGACTGCAAGGCTGAACACAAACCTTGCTGAGTGCATAGAGTGTATGGGGAAGTTAATTACTACCTCTCAATGCATGTCATCATAGGATGGGAAAAGTGCTGAGCCCAGGCTGCCAGCACTATGACCTACGCCTGTGGACGAGGCTTGCTTTTTTTTTTATGTAACAGTACTATGGCGCAGAGACGAAGTCTTGTAATCAATATGAGCGAAGTAATCCCGGAAAACGTTGTAGGACTGATACTCGCCAGATCTTTGGGACCGTGTCGCCGCGTACATCGATGGGGTGCTGAAGAAGAAGAAGAAGAAGAAGAAGAAGAAGAGAGAAAAAGATTTAACGAACTCTCGACTCACAGCCTTTTTCTTCTTCTTCTTCTTCTTCTTCTTCTTCTTCTTCTTCTTCTTCTTCTTCTTCTTCTTCTTCTTCTTCTTCTTCTTCTTCTTCAATCTAAGGACTGGGTTACAAACCTGTTCCGGCACCTATCTCAGCCTCAGACGACCTACGTCTCTCCATGTCATTTCTTCAGCCCTTCACGACTTTATTTTTCAGTGCCGCTTTTGGTAATCGATCCTCCGTCATCCTTCGCGCAGTTTTTTTTTTTATTTGGGTTGTCTGGTCCATATAGGGCCAGGCTCGGTCTGGTGTGGGGCAAGCCCCCTTCAGCCAGTTGGTAAGGGAATTGTGGGGGGTCGTACGCCATTGCAGACCGGCCGTTAGAAGGTGGAGGCACACAGATGGAAGAGTAGTGTATGTTGGGGTAATTGTGTGCGTTATGTAGTCGGTAGCCAGGTGTGAGAAGGAAGAGGCAGATGGAGGCGCCATTCAAGGTGTTTGTTTATTTATTTATTTTTCTTTCTCAGGGCGGCCAAGACATGGACGAGTAACGCAGGTCACTAAAGCTGGAGGGTGGCGACAGGGTGGCGTCAAGGTAGGCAGGGGACACATAGTAGTGGTTTAAAGAGTTGGGAAGTGGGTGATAGGAAATTTCATTATTGTGAGATCAAGAAGGTCGATCGGTGACAGATTTTAGAATTTAAATTAGAGTATTTTTGGTTTTATGAGTTGCTAGCAAGTTCTGTGTCTCTGACGCTGGGGATGGTGTGAAAGCATTATAGATAGAGAGTTAAGAGGGGCTAATTGTGTCTATTTCAAAGACGCAGTCGTCGAGGAAATCATGGAGGAGGACTATCGGCTATTGCAAGGAGACGATTTATTAAGAAGGAAGGTCTACTAGTGTTGCGGGTAGTTCTGTTGATGGATGGGACTATTGATTGCAGGGAAGTGCGTCTCGAGGCCGTTCGGGGATATTTCCAGTTGAGTTTGGTTAGAAAGGTGCCCAGGTGATGGAATAGGGTATAGTCTTGAAGCTCGTCGTTCTATGAGTCGGTGGGGATCTAGGAAGGCAGGGTCAGTGGTTAGGAGAACAGGATGTGCGTATGTAATGATCGGACAGGTGCAAGTGGTATAAATTCGGCTTAGTAATACCTTCGCAGTTGATCACACCATTGTCTTTTATAGTCTGAAATGTTTGCATTTGTGTCCTTTAAGAAGAACCAAAAAAAGAATGTTTTTGAGGAAATAACTCTCGGTCTTACATCTCGCACTGTTCTTGTACTTTCCTCAACGTATACACTACGCCCTACTCGTCCTGATCTCGTACTGAGTTGATTATAGAGTAAATTGCTCCAAAAATATCCCAACATTTAATACAGCGCCAATTTGAAGCTGCTGCATGCGCAAATAATTGGACAGAGAAAGACAAGGCAGTCTCACTCGTTCTCGCATTAAAAGGACCCGCGGCAGAACTACTACAGAAAGTCCCACCTGACAGCTAAAACATCTATGCCGAGTTGATAAAAGCTCTAGAATTACTGTATGGTGATAAACATTTGCGAGATGTGTACTGCACCCAGTTGAGAGCAAGGCGACAGCATTCCGGGGAGAACCTTCAAGAGTTTGAAGCAAGTATCGACAGACTAATTAGACTGGCCTATCCTGAAGCGCCAGAAGATTTTCGAACTAGTTTTGCGATGCAGACATTTACTGCCTGTGTCCGAGATAACGAACTACAGCAAGTGTTACGAATGGCAAGACACCAGAACAGTGCGGACGCACAGGTTCATGCTATGCAATTTGAGGCCGCCAAATCAGCGTCTGGTTGGACAAGTCATAAAGTGTGCGCGCTAAAAGATCGCGACGGCACAGACGATGAGGAAGAAGAACAAGGAACAGAGACTCGACGGTCGGCGCCACAGAATAAAGTAATAAAGGATGGAAGACCGAAGTGTTATCGATGTGGGAAACCTGGACATCTACAACGGGATTGTCGGGTTAGAGTTCAGCAGCAGGGAAACGAGCAGTAGTCGGTACAATTGGGCGTGTACTGACTAACTGGAGGAACGAAGCCCCTAGACAATACGCAATTTCTACACTTCAGAAAAACAGCGGGAGTTTGGTAGTTACCGTATTTGTTCGAGAAAGGCCAACCTCGATTACAGTTGACCAGTAGCGGCTCGTACAGGGAGGGCAAAAGGGCGCAGCCCTCCCACTAAATTTGCAAATTAAACTTGTCTATAATATAACTATAATGTGTAGTATTCTTATTGAAAGATATTTTTGGGGCGACTAATAGCGATCACTCGATGTTTTCGGCATGGCCCCGCAGCTGGGACGGTTTCGCTGAGCCCTCCCTGAATTGGCCGTTCTTTCGGGGAGCTGGGCAAGAGATGTATACACATCTCTATGCATTTAAACGAGCATCCGCCATCACAGGTGGGGCTGTGGCCGCTTTCTGTTTCGCAGCTAAATTCATAGAGAAACGGAGCGTTGTTCAAAACTTCTCATAGTGCATATATTTTCTCTTGTGTTTTATATAGTTTTGATTGTGTTCTTGTTGTACTTTTTGTGTAAACGTAATGTTCTAGTAATGTATTCTTTATTAGGCAGTGTATTCTGTGTACGATAGTGTTTTTGTCGAACCTTGTGTACATGAACGTGTAACTTATTCTGTGTGTTCTGTGCGTACTTGTTAGAAACGATTAAAATGGCTATGAATTCGGAAAGTAATATTAAACGTTTAATTATTTCAAATGCACTTACTTACGAAAAGAAAATAGAACTAAAAAAATTAGGGCCACCAAAACCGAATTTAGATATTACACAACAAAATTATAAAACGGACAGACCAGCATCAAGTAAAAAAAACTACACAAGAAAATTTAATAGAAACTGTTACTTACATGCTGATTGGATATGTGGATGTGAGGTGATCAATTCCTTTTTTTGTTATGTATGTTTGGTGATGAACCTAAACAGTGATTCAGTCTGGACTGAAAATGGAATTAAGGACTTGAAACATTTGGGAGAAAAAATAAAAAAACATAAAATTAGTGAAACTTATATGAACAATTGTATTGAATATTCATTGTTAGGAAAAGTCAATATTAGTTGCCAGTTAGACAGTGCATATATATTAAAAATTAAACAGCATAATGAAGAAGTCTCTAAGAACAGATACATCCTAAGTAAGTTAATTGACTGTGTAAAGTTTTGTGGAATATTTGAACTAGCTTTAAGGGGACATGATGAAACGAACACATCTGAGAATCCAGGTATTTTTAGGGGCTTAGTAAATTTAATGGCAGGCCTAGATAGCACCTTAAGAGAGCATATTGAAAAAACAAACAATAGGGTTTTCGTTGGTCTTTCTAAAACAATTCAAAATGAAATTTTGGATTCTATTTATGCAGTGTGCATTGGACTAATAAAAAAAGAAATAAATGAAACTGACTACATTTCAATTGAAGCAGATGAAACCACGGATTGTGCCACTCTGTCACAAATTGTGTTAGTTGTGAGGTATGAATTGAACGGAAAATTACATGAGAGATTTATCAGTTTTGTCAGTCCACAAGATCACTCCGCTGAAGGTATTAGTAATACTATTTTTGAAGAATTAGCAAAATTAGAACTTGATAAGATGCCTAGTAAAATTATTGCACAAAGTTACGATGGGCCAGCAGTAATGAGTGGAAAACATAACGGTGTTCAAGCAAAAGTTAAAGCTGTGTACAAGAACGCCCAGTATATACACTGCTATGCCCACCAACTAAACTTAATTATTGAACGCGCTGCATCACAAAACAAGCAAGTAAAAATATTTTTCTGTAATTTAGATGGCTTTACATTTTTTTCAAGATCTTCCAAGCGAACTGCCATACTTGATGAAGTAGTAAAGAAACGTCTGCCAAAATGTTCTAATACCAGGTGGAATTTTAAATCCCGTTGTGTGTCAGCAGTATTTATTCATAAAAATGACATTTCCGCTGTTCTTGAAAAAATCATATATGACGAGAGTGACAAGTCCACTGATCAGAAAGCACTAGGACTGAAAAACACATTAAATAATGATGATTTTAATTTTTGGTTAACATTTTTCAACAAAATTATGCCAGCCTGTGACATTTTGTTTAATCAATTACAGCAAGTAGAAATTGACAGTATTAAAACACACCAGTATGTTGCCTCATTCAAGTCACTCATTCAAAACGTCAGAGATTATATTGATTTTGATGCCAGTCTGTCTGCAACAAATGATTTTGGAGAATCATCACAAAATCCAAAAAGGTCACGTTTTGATGAAAGCAAGAAGACTGCAGCTAAAGAAGTTTGTGACATAATAGTTACCAACATAGACGACAGATTTTTATTTTCAGACCATTTAGCAATAGCAGTTTTGTTGCAACCAACCCTGTTTTCTAAACATCAGCTTATCTTTCCAGAAACACAGTTACAAATTGCTGCTAAAGAATTTAATTTAAATGAAAGTTCATTAAGACATGAACTGGTAGTTCTATACAGCAGGCCTGACTTCACAAAGGCAACTGGCGCATTGGTTCTACTCAATTTTGTATATGAAAACAATCTAGTTACTGTTTTTCCCGAACTGGTAAAACTATTAAAAATTATTTGTACAATCCCTATGACTACAGCAGAAAGTGAACGATGTTTCTCAACTCTCAAACGCATTAAAACATTTACACGTAATACAATGAAAAAGGACAGACTAAGTGCTCTGGGAATGTGTTCAATAGAGAAAAAAAATGTTAGAAATAACTCCTAACTTCAATGAATTAGTTATTGACCATTTTGCCAAACAAAAGGAGAGGAGAATGGATTTCATGTTCAAGCAAATAAACTAATCCAAGGTAGGGAACAAATATATTTTATTTAGTAATGCATGCATTTAATAATATAATTTCTTAAATATTTAAGTTTAGGAACGTGAACTGCTTAGGTTTATAAATAATTTGTTTCAAACACTGTTTAAATGTTGGTAGTTTGCAAGGTAGGTTTTTGATATTAACAATAATTTTAGTAGTGAAGCAAAAGATTCAATTTTATAATTATTTGATGATAATAGCAATAATTTAGTTTCTACTGGTGACTTTTTTACATAATATATGGGTACAACTAAATTTTGCCCCCCCAGTCAAAAACATTACCAGCCGCCACTGCAGTTGACACAGGCGCAACAGTTTCTATTGTGCGCCCCGACGTGGTGAAAGATCTCAAGCCAATCTGGTGCTCTTGCAGCTTGCGTACAGCTACTAGACGGCCTGTAAAAGTGTATGGAAAAGTGGAGACCTACACCTACGCCTCGGTCGACTTGAGTTTAATCATCAAGTACTTGTTGCAGACATTGTGGATGAAGCAATTCTTTGGACGTTATGAACGCATACGGATTCATAGTCGAACTCAGAAACAATGTCTTGAGAATCGGAGGCGAAGAGGTAATGTTATCAACAATATCGACAACAGAAGAATCGATAGACGTCATAAACCAAGTGGTCGTAACTGTTCCACCAAACTCCGAAAAGATCATCATGGTTAGAACCGATGTAGATACTAGGGGCAACCAGTGCTCTATATTCGAACCCCAGGTAGTCAGCACAACGGGCATACTAATTGCCAGAAGTCTAGTAAAACCTGACGAAACCGAAAATGTACCTATTAGAGTGGCGAATAGTTTGGGTCAAACTATCACTTTACAAAGCAATACGCTCCTAGGCAAATTGAGTCCTGTGGCCTGGGTAGCCGGAATAACGCAACGAAGATCCAGTGCTTCGGATAATTCCAAATTACCAGAGGAACTACAAGAATTATTGAACAGATCTTCTAACGACCTCTCAAGTGGTGAGGTAAAAGAACTCATACAGTTTTTACATGAATTCAAAGATTGTTTTGCAGTTCGGGGACAGTCACTGGGAAGAACCTCTCTTGTGCAACATCGCATCACTAACGGAGACACAACACCGATACGCCAACCTCCTCGAAGGCCTCCATTATCTAAACAAGAGGAAATGTCTCGGTTAGTACAGGAGATGTTGACAGAGGGAGTAATCGAACCTTCGTCAAGTGCTTGATCTTCTCCTGTCGCGCTGCTAGCAAAGAAGGATGGTGGATTGTGTTTCTGCGTAGACTACCGGAGGTTAAATGACGTTACAAAGAAAGACTGCTATCCATTACCTCGCGTTGACGATACACTCGACACGTTGTTCGGAGCACAGTGGTTTTCCATATTGGACCTGAAGAGTGGATATTTGCAAGTTGGTCTTTATCAAGAAGACAAGGAAAAGACCGCTTTCTCTAGCCCAAGTGGCTTATTCCAATTTAACGTCATGCCATTTGGACTCTGTAATGCACCGGCAGCATTTGAGAGATTGATGGACCTGATACTCCGAGGCCTAACGTGGAAAACTTGCCTTGTTTACTTAGACGATGTCATAGTGATCGGGAAGACTTTCGAAGATCATTTGGAAAACCTTAAGAAAGTTCTAACTAGAATTCACGGTGCACAACTGAAGCTGAGCCCGAAGAAGTGTCCTCTATTCCAGAAGGAAGTACAGTATCTGGGCCATCTGGTTTCGGCAGCGGGTGTTAGCATGGATCCTAATAAGGTAGACACCCTAAGAGACTGGCCAGTTCCGAAGAGTAAACACGAAGTTCGGAGTTTCCTGGGGTTATGCTCATATTACCGACGTTTTGTGAAAGGCTTCGCTACTATTGCTATACCACTACATGAGCTAACGGAAAATAAACGAAACTTCCATTGGTTGAGAGAGTGTGACCAAGCATTTAGAACGTTGAAGATTGCATTATGTTCGCAGCCAATTCTCGCTTTTCCAGCTTCCGAAGGGAAGTACATCGTAGACACAGACGCAAGAAATACTGGTCTAGGAGCAGTTTTGTCTCAAGTGCAGAACGGTGAAGAACGTGTAATAGCGTATTACAGCAAGATGCTTTCTAAACCAGAGAGCAATTATTGTGTTACGAGGAGAGAGTGTTGGCAGTTGTCAGAGCTTTGGAGCACTTCCATATATACCTCTATGGGAGAGAGTTTTCACTACGTACCAACATGCGGCGGTTGCATGGCTCTTGAGATTTAAAAATCCGGAAGGACAGTTGGCAAGGTGGCTCGAACGTCTGCAAGAGTACAACTTCAAGGTACAACATCGGCGGGGGCGCCTGCATGGTAATGCAAATGGCTTAACACGAAGACCGTGCCCGGAAGACTGCCGACATTGCCACAAAAAGGAAGAACAAAACTCAAGCGAACATGTTCAATCCATCACGGTAAATTTCCTGGCAGACGGCTGGACAACACAAGACTGTCGACAAGAACAGATGACTGATGAAGACATTGAACCAATCTTGACAGCAAAAGAGGAAGGTCGCCGCCCGGATTGGCAAGATATCTGCCATGTTTCCGAAGTCCTGAAGAGCTACTGGGCACAATGGGAATCTCTTACCTTAGAAAACGGATTGCTGAAAAGGGCTTGGGAAAGTGCAGATGGACGGAGACGTGGTCATGCAGTCGATAGTTCCCCGAAGTAAAGTGCAGTCTGTTTTGAAGGAGATGCATGATGGAACATCTGGAGGCCATCTTGTCGTTAACAAAACCCTTGACAAAATACGGAAGCGATTCTATTGGCTTAATCTTCGCCACGACGTAGAGGAACGTGTTCGGACGTGTGAAATATGTGCTGCAAGCAAGGGCCCACAAACCAGAAGCAGGGGAAAAATGAGACAGTATAACGTTGGACTGCCTTTCGAAAGAATTGCCATAGACATTGCTGGACCATTCCCAGTTACTGACGATGGAAACCGGTACATCAGGGTTGTAGGTGACTACTTTACTAAGTGGGTGGAAGCCTACGCAATTCCAAATCAAAAGGTTACCACTGTGGCAAAGCAGTTAGTTCACAACTTCTGTTGCCGTTATGGAGCCCCTGTGGAAATCCATACGGATCAAGGGAGAAATTTCGAATCAAGAGTGTTTAAAGAATTATGCCGTCTACTCGGAATTCGAAAGACCAGGACAACGCCTCTGCATCCTCAGTCAGACGTGATGGTTGAGAGATCCAATAGGACACTTGAGCAGCATCTTTCGAAGGTTGTTGACGAGAAGCAAACAGACTGGGACCAACGTATACCACTATTCTTCATGGCGTATAGATCATTAGTACACGATACAACCGGCATGACTCCAGCAAAATTGGTGTTTGGGCGGGAGATTCGTCTTCTTGGGGACTTAATGTTCGGATCACCTGAGACTCAGTCCCAAGAGCCACAGAACTATTCCTCGCAATTAGAAAACCAACTGCGAGAAATTAATCGCTTGGTAAGAGGACGGCTGAAGATTGCCAGTGATAAAATAAAAACTCGGTATGATATTCGCAGCAATAGTGTGGGTTTCCAAGAAGGAGTTCAGGTCTGGTTGCTCAACCCAAAGCGCCATCGTGGTCGCTCACCTAAGTTGCAAACTAACTGGGAAAGACCCTATACTGTGAATAAAAGAATCAACGATGTTGTTTATCGGATTCAACAGGAAGGACAGCGAAAGTTCAAGGTCGTCCACCTAGATCGCCTAGCTAAGTATTACTTCAGAGACGGTTTGCCAGTTCGGGACGAACAAGCTTAAGGAGGGGGAAATGTTACGACATCACAGAACAATCTACGTGTTTATCGAATGTTCCAGAAGGATCCGGAATGTAACGTGTGTGGCGTACGTGCTTGTAGATTCATTTGCTGGACGGTGTGAGAATTCATGCGGCCGCTCTCACTGTGCCACGGCCGCAAGTAATTACATTGTAGTTTAAAGGTAATACATAGTACGTGGAATCGTCTAGATTTTCGGCGCTATAAATACAATTACTCAGGGACGGTCAGTTCAGTATAGTGGCGATATATTTACAGAGCGGTTCGAGTTATTATTCGGGCGAGATTTTTGTGTACGTTCAAGTAGTTATTAGTGAAGTGTTGCGTTTTATAATCGGGCGGTATAATTGTAATACAACTG
Source organism: Magicicada septendecula (assembly GCA_034769895.1). Classification (NCBI taxonomy): domain Eukaryota; kingdom Metazoa; phylum Arthropoda; class Insecta; order Hemiptera; family Cicadidae; genus Magicicada; species Magicicada septendecula. Next base: position 87,610,516 of record CM068372.1, on the reverse strand, counting down.
TTTAATATTAGTGACATTTTATTGCGTGTGAATAATTTTTATTTGATTTGTTGTAGTAGACTGTGTTGTTAATTATGAACTGTTAACTGTGGAAATTAAAGCTGGTAATTAGTGACTTAATTGGTGTCTTGTACTTATTCTGTTTTCCACTGTACCTACGGCGATCAAGTAGACCGTCGTAACAATACGTTTTGTTACGCCTTGGAAATACTGTTGAGGCAACATACACGGAAAACAATATACCCTATGGCCACCTCCGCTATACGAACCGACGCTAATCTCGGCAGCAACTGACAGAGTCACAGGCGACGACTGACCTTAGCTTCCTCAAAGCGTCTTTGCAAATCATCGGCCATTGTTCCGGCATTTCACCAAACACGCTGGCCACATCCAAAAAGGCGTCTGAGGCCTATCGTACATAAGTCTGCACTTCGCTGAAGAAAATAATGAAGTAATGGAATCGTTGCCCCAGACCTAGGTGTACTTCGGTGCACCTTCCGACGCCGACAGTCCTGCTAGGTGTTAATTGAGGCCTACAGCCAATATGTCTAAACGCGCTCAACGTAGTTTTACAAATTACATTTTGTTGCCTAATACATTAGCGATTGTTGCCTAACACATTTGCAATTGATCGATTGTACGGATACTTTTTTTGTACCCTAACCTTCAACTACATTTCTGATTCCCATTGATACTTACTATTACTTTAGCATTGATTTTTTTTACGGGAAAAAGCTTAATAAAGTATTGCGAAAGTTAGCGACTCACGATGGGACACGTCACATAGCTTACTGGAGAAAATCGGGACAAAAAGTTACGAAACAGATCTTCCAAAGAATTTGGAACGGTATGAAATTTTAAAAGTAGTAAATAATACAGTTGAAAGAAAGCTTAGGGAGGAGTTTGAAATATTGAAAGAAAGAGAAAAGGGTTAGACAGTTTAATGAATACTAAAACTAAATTTGATAATAAACAAATATTTTATAATATAATTAAGAAGTAAAAGGTAGAGGACGGATAGATAACATAAAGAATTAAATTGCATATATGGATGTTTTCGAAATAAGGGTGAGTGACCGCGCCCAAAAGTGTGAATAAGAAAGGCTTTACAACGTTAGGATTTTGAAAAGAATGTACACACACACACACACACACACACACACACAACACACATATACACGAAATGTGCTATAAAAATATGTAACTGTACAGACGTGAGTGACAGGGCTCGGAGGTTGGAAGGGACGTTTGACTTATAGCTTGTTTGCGGGGGAGTGTGTGGACAGTGGGGGGGGTGAAGAGTTTGTTTTATTCTGTTGTTGTTATTTCCGATCTGACGATGAGCTGAGAAGCTTGAAAGCGCTAATCGGAATAATTTTTTTATAGTGGTGTGCAACAGTGGTAATTCTGTTTGTGATTACAACGACTAACACAACTTTCTTAATTAAAAAGATCAGAGTTAGTGTTTTCGTAGTTTGGCAATACGATCGTCTCGAGGAGTAGTATTCAGAAGACCGGTCGGTGGAATGTTCACAGGTGGCCGCCCAGAAAGACGGTCGGAAACTAGCGAGAGACTGCGTAGGCAACTAGACTCGCCTTAAGAAGGGAATATGGAAATGTTAGAATAAAGATTACATCACTTGAACGTACGCCGCCGTAGACAGACAAATAGGCCGCGATGTGAGTAAGATAGAGGAGGGAGCAATTATGCAAATCCGTGAGTCACTGGAACACCCTGGCTGAAGGAATTGATTGACTGGACGGATCAGACGCCGATTTATAAAAAAATTTCGCTCCACAGAACCGGTTCACTACTACATGATCACGCGTAATCTCGTCTGGCGTGATGTTTTGTAACATGGCGTCCGCTTACGGCTAAACACCTGTCACAATCGATACCGACACAACAACGAGACTTGCGAGCCAGCGGCCCCAAGACCCGCGACGCGGTAGTTACGAATTAACGTACGCGCTCTATTCTGCCTCTGGTTTAAAGGGCGGGAACGGTCTGGTACCGCAAGAAGAACCAGAAACAACGTCGTCACTAAGTAAATACAGACTGATACCCGCCTATCGATACCGGCAACGAGACTAACCGGCCAGCGGCCGTTTTGCGAGACCCGCAGCACACTTGTAGATTGCCACTTGTTTCTTACGGTTATACGACGGGAATAATATAGTACCGCAACACGAACCCTATACGACGCAAACATAGTGAATAGTAATGTAGCAAAACTCAAGTGCCAATGCGTGTCTTTTTGACATGATAATGTCTTATGGCTGGCCATCATTTGGAAATTTCTGTAACGCATCACGCTGCATGACGTCATCATTTACCAGCCGGGAATCGTTAACTAAAACCGCGACCGCTAACGTGCTAACGTCCGTCGCAGATTAAAGACCTAACAAGCAAACAACACTGCATAGCTGTAGATAGGTATGTAACCAATCAGTCAGTCAGTAACCATAATAATGTTGCGCTTAGCTGGCGGCTGAAAGACATTATCATGCTCTTAAGCTTTTACCATTTGGTAAACGGTACTTTACATTTTTATTTCCACGTTCCATAAGGATATGCAACTATGGTGATGGAGAAAAAAATCGTCTTCGAGATAAGGGCTGATTCTGATTGTACTACCCTCAAAACGTGAAGAAAAGTCATTTTTCGAAAAGTGCCTGTGTGTAGAATTTTTTCTATGGCAAACGATAACTGCCGCAAATTGAAACAGAATCAAATAATTTTTGGCATACATTCCTGAATTGTAAAGGACTCAAGGACTATTGATTTAGGTGAAGATCGGTTAAGGGAAAGGCGTAGTTTACCTGCACCGTTTTACGTTTTAACAACAGTAAAATACTTAATTTTGATAAATAAAGTATCCTGAAAAGAAGATCATAATAATCCGCTGTATAAAGGTAGACGAAATATCTATAAATGAAAAGCGTAGATGAAGGGGGAGGGGATAATTTTCTATAAATAAAAATGATAGTTGAAGGGGGAGGAGATAATTTTTTATTTTTTATATGTGTACTACTTTATAGGCAACAAAGAAGTTGTTTCTATAGAAATATTTCATTCAATTTGTCAAACATAAAACTAGATTTACAAGGTGGGGAATATCTTTTTTAGAAACTACCGAACCGAATTCAAGTAAATTATTTTAAACATAAATCTTACAACATGGAAGTCATGTATGGTTCTACATACCTATTTTTCTGTTTTTGTCGCTCGTTTTTCCGATAATGTTCAAAACACAATTGTGTTACTTACGATGGTCGACAACTTTGCGACAGCACCGCGCGCAGCGCCATGTTTTTCGTCGGTACAACGGCACACAACATTGAGTCTCCCCAACCCTACGCCAGATTTTCACGCAGCAACGCTTTTTGGCCACCATAAATTAATGCTACTGTACTCTCCTTCCTTCGACAGCAAACATAAACTTCCTGCGCGTGTGGAAAGATAGTTTAGGGCATCAAATACAAAATTGGAAATACTATTTCACTCTACGGGTTTTATCGCTGAGCGAATTAGCATTACAATCGTAATATGTAATATTCAACTGAATCTGATTCGACAAACTTATTACAGACGATAAACTGCTGATTAATAAAAAAATTAATGTACGAGGAGCACAAATTATGTAAAAGGGCGATTTCAAAAGTTCGCGGCCTACCATATAAACGAATGTGTGGCGTTTCTGTTTTTTACCGCATCGTGGCGCCACGTTCGCTCTACGAACAGCTGTGAAGCGTCAAGTCGGGTCAAATCGTTGTTGCGAAGAAACAGCTGTTTAAATAAGGTTATCTCACAGCAACGCTGAAAACGGAGAAAACTGAACATCAAATTTTGAAGGTTTGACGACAACAGAAATTTTTAATGAGATGAAGAATGTGTTGAGTGAAGCTGGACCTTCATTTATTACAGTGAAAAAATGGGCTACTGAATTTAAACGTGGCCGTGCCAGTTTGGAATTGGAAACGCCACACACTCGTTTCTAGTTGGCCGCGAACTTTTCAAATCGCCGTAGTTAAAAACTGAAAGTAATCAAAAATATTATCTTTATGGTAAAGAAAAATTATAGCTTAATTGTAAATAAGATCGTGTGCTGCGAAAACGAACGAAAGCGACCGAACTTCCCAGAGATTCGCCGACGCCAGCGATGACTGGAGTCCTAGACGTCGTCGGTATGCGAGTGCTACTGCTGGGTGGATGTGCGCGGGGAGAGGTGGAGGGTAACGCCTCGGATGGTAGCGCTAATTATTAGCGATTCCCTCACGCTTTGCATTAGCGTTTTGTTGGTATGCGTGTGCTACTGCTGGGTGGATGAGCCCGGGGAGTGGTGGAGGGCAGCGCCTCGGATGGTAGCGCTCATTATTGGCGATTCCCTCACTCTTTGCATTAGCGTTTTGTCGATATGCGAGTGCTACTGGTGGGTGGATGTGCGCGGGGAGTTGTGGATGGTAGCGCTTCGGATGGTAGCACTGAGTATTAGCGATTCCCTCATTCTTTGCATTAGCGTTTTGTCGGTATGCGGGTGCTACTGCTGGATGGATGTACGCGGGGAGTGGTGGAGGGTAGCGCCTCGGATGGTAGCGCTGAGTATTAGCGATTCCCTCACCCTTTGCATTAGCGTTTTGTCGGTATGCGAGTGCTAATGGTGGGTGGATGTGCGCGGGGAGTGGTGGAGTGTAGCGCCTCGGATGGTAGCGCTGATTATTAGCGATTCCCTCACTCTTTGCATTAGCGTTTTGTCGGTATGCGAGTGCTACTGCTGGGTGGATGTGCGCGTGGAGTGGTGGACGGTAGCTCCTCGGATGGTAGCGCTGATTATTAGCGATTCCCTCACTCTTTGCATTAGCGTTTTGTTGGTTTGCGAGTGCTACTGCTGGATGGATGTGCGCGGGGAGTGGTGGAGGGTAGCGCCTCGGATGGTAGCGCTGATTATTAGCGATTCCCTCACTCTTTGCATTAGCGTTTTGTTGGTTTGCGAGTGCTACTGCTTGGTGGATGTGCGCGGGGAGTGGTGGAGGGTAGCGCCTGGGATGGTAGCGCTGATTATTAGCGATTCCCTCACTCTTTGCATTAGCGTTTTTCGGTATGCGAGTGCTACTGCTGGGTTGATGTGCGCGGAGAGTGGTGGAGGGTAGCGCCTCGGATGGTAGCGCTGATTATTCCCTCACTCTTTGCATTAGAGTTTTGTTGGTTTGCGTTACGCGCTTATTTAACCCGAAACGCAAAATTTTCCAATATGGTTTACTCTCAAGGGGTACACTTACCTTCCCTATGGTATTTTCGCTTCATTTCATTTGCTTGCTTATCGCCAAATCATCCGACGATCGGATGCCTCGTCACTGCCGGAAAACTCTGATTTTTTCCAATCGTAAACGAATTTTTTTAGTATTTATTTTCCCGTGGAAACAGAACGGGAATTGATTCTGTTTCTATTATATACGGCAGGGGTCTCCAAACTACGGCCCACGGGACGGATCCGGCCCGTGAAGGATAATTGTCCGTTAGTAGTTAGCTGTGGGTGAAACGTTGGTGGTTAGCTGTGGATAAGGCAACGCCAAATAAGTAACCCCTGGAAAGAGGCAGCAATATTATTGGGGTGTACTGAGAGTTACCTGTGGCGGGATTACATAAGACGGCGATTAAGGAATAAGACTCAGAGCGAGACACAGCTGAAGTTTTATAAGTCATGGCAGCACCAACTTTAACGTATGCCAGTGAAACATGAACTTTCCTGCAAGACGATATTTCTAATCTGCAGGCGTCTGAAAGGAAATTTTTAAGATCTGATAGGAGATGTAGTTTGAGGGACCATCTTTGAAATGAGGATGTAAGGAACGACCTCAAGATCCCATCGGTTACTGGTGGAATGCAGGAGTACATGCAACATTGGAAGTCTCGTATGGAAAGCATGGAAGAAGCGGTAAATGTATACCGCCCCTGGTAGGATCGTGGGAGAACCTGGAAACAATAGTCAGCCACTCTGTCGGAAAATGCGACAGACCAATTCTTGGAACGAATGTTTTTTTCTTATGTGCGTGTGTGGTTTGTATGTGTGCGTGCGAGCGGGTGTAATTAGGTGTCTTTATTAACCTTTAGACTTTCGTTTTACAAAGAAATCGCTTTCGTCAAGTTTACTCCTTTTTTACTGTTTTTACTTAATTTTAAAAAATACTCAAAAAACTCATTTACAGAATAAATTGTATTGTATTTTATTGTAAATTGTGTATTGTCTTGTACGAAATATAAAAATTTGTTATAATGACATAACTTCTTTAACTCTATCACAAAACACTTTATGCGTATTCGCCGCCCTGGGCTCGACCGGCAAAATGTTTTACACTGTTGGTCTCATAAACTTTGTCTCCTTTGAAGAGTTAATGTGTAATGTTTGGGAAATTTTAAAATATCTTTATTCCTATTGTGAGATAATGTAAGATTTATTTACATCATACAATTTGCAAATTTCGTTTTATAGGTTTTGCTGAATCGAATACACATAGTGAAGGGGGCGGTAAAATACCAGTGAAGGGGGGCGCGTTTGCATTGTAAACGCGTTAACTGAGAGTATTCGCAATGTAAAATTTAAAAACTCCGCAGTGACTGAAAAACCGAAGTAAACCGATAAAAGCGATTTTTATATCTTCAACGTCTTTAATATTCCGGACTACGAAAGTGGCGGAACTGAGACACTCCACATGTTTCTTCCAGCTCAATGCCTTCTTAATACGAACACGTAAAAACGTATCGTTATTATGTAAAAATAAGCCACTTGGTAACATGTTATTCTGTAATAATTTACTGCCAGTGGTCTAGTGGAGAACAACGTGATTTTTTATTTGGAAGATAGAGATAAAAAGAGAGAGTGATAGAGAGAGAGAGAGAGAGAGAGAGAGAGAGAGAGAGAGAGAGAGAGAGAAGAGAGAGAGAGAGAGAGTCACAGAGAGGAAAGTGAGTGTCCATGAGCGCACGCATGTTAGTGTCGGAAAAACATATTCCGTTCCAATAGTACTCCATCCTAACTCGATCTTTCGTGGTTAAATAATCTTGTATAATCATTCACGCCTTGCACCAGGATATAGTGAATGGGTGCAAACGTTATAACATTATACACACACAGATGAAAAGTCTGTGTATGCGCATGTCCAGGAATTTTCACACCTCCCTTATGATAAGCGGTCTTTCAGTGTAAGAAAAATTACGAAAAATCCGCCACGACTGATTAACAAACAAAAAAATAATAATAAAATTAAAAAAGCGAATTAATTCAGCCTACCGCATCGAGATAACATCTTGTATGAGTAAATCGGCGCGCACGACAAATTGGAGGGATAATTGCCGCACTCAAAGGTGGCCGGTTAGCCTTGGGTTAGTAGACTGTCGTTAATTAATCTAGAACTCGTTTAAACGGCTTACGAAGGCGATTAAATTTTGCCCGCAACAACGTTGCAATCAAGTCAGTCGTGTATTATATAATCCGTGTGGTAAGAGTGACTGGGAGCACTGCCAGAGGAGAGACAGCGCCGCGGCTAGACAGCGAGGTGCCACATCCCGCTTTGGCGTTGTCAGACGTCGCGGCCAGGCAATGTGACACCCGACCCACACTTTTATATGTACACACAAATTAACACACGTATATTTGCAACGTGATTGCCAACGTTTCCCAACAAAATATACCTATGTCTGTAAAAAAACGATAATTACTCTAGAAACAGATTTTAAAGATAATGAAACATTATTCGGTTTTATAATAGCAACCCGTTCTAATTGTTCACGTTTGTATTATTCAGTTGTATTCTTAATCGATTACACGCCTTTAAAAATTAGTTTTAAAAAGGCGTGTTCACAACACGGCATGGGCAAGGTTCTGCCTGTTCCGCCTTCAAATATCCTCCAGCCATCTCTTCCTGGGTCTACCCACACACCTGTGTTCTACAGATTTGTATTTCCAGCGTTGTTTGCTCGGTCTGAAATCTGGAATTTTTTTTAAGCGTTCTTTCTACCGTTGTTTGTAATCTTTTAATTTTTCATTCAAGTTAAAAACTTGTAACTCGTCTCGTTGGCCTCATTCATACGGTCAAGTTTAGAACACCTTTCAACTCCTCGTAAGAACGCCATTTCCGAAACCTGTATTTTACTGTTTTGTTTCTTGGTTGTTGTCCACAATTCATAGGACAGTACAGGGACATTATTACAACTGCTATACTTTGTATCCCGTAGTACCATGTTTCTAAAAATTCGGTTGATTGTCCTACAGATCGTCTGGAACTTAATATCATCTAATAATTCCTATCACAGCAAGTATAATTTCCCAAATAATTATACAGTGCCTCACCTGTTTGATCATTAACCATTGTTTTTATTCTTATTGGTTCCTTGCCTTGAAATGCCGTTACCTTTTTTTTTTTTGTAGTGGATATTTTTATATTGTACTGTCTGGAAATCTGATGAAGCTTAGAAACAGGTTTTTGCAAATCAGATTCTGTATTTTGAAGTACAAGTAAGTCATCAGCAAACAACAGCACATTCAAATATCTGTCTCGTGATAACTTAATACCAGGGTTCACTAGATATTTCCATTTCCTTACCAGATTGTCAGTATAAATGTCAAAAAGAGTAGGTGATATATTGCACCCTTGTCTAACAGTTTGCTTGACATAATATCCGTTCTAAATTGTGATGACAAAATGTTTGCAGATGATATTAAGATCTCATTTCCCATCAGTGGCAAGATGAATCATCTTACACTTCAACAATGTATGGATAATGCTGTAGAGTGGGCACGGAGGAATTGCGTCCCATCAAGAAAACTGTAATAGCCATGTACATCCTTAGGACCAATCCGCCTTACTATGCTTATAAGGTAGACGGTGTGGCTGTAGAAAGAAAGGATTTAGTACCTCATCTGGGTATTCTTATGGATTCAAAACTTCTCTTCTATTTCGACTGGGAGACACTTTAAAAGTACGAATTCCTGTGTGTCTTTATATAAAAATGTTTGTTCCAAAGCCGCCTGGAATATACATCAGTCATATGCAACAGGAACCGTGAAAACACAGCTAACTCCGCTGAGAGAGTTAAGAGAATCTTCTTGAACTGGATGACCAACAGATCTAACTTATTGGGTCACGATGTGGAGGTCACGAAGCTCTTGGTCTTTCTACACTCTTAACTAGAAGAATTCTTACAGGCTTTCTATTTTTTTTTCATCGAGTTCTTCGTGGACTTCGTGGATTGTCCATGACCATTGGTATAAAGTTTCCTACCTATATACGTATTTCGTGTAAGATTCAAGTTGGTGGACTTGCAGGACCAAGTGGTCCAGTTGCCAACATCTATGTTATCGTCCTCGACTTGTTCAGAGACAAAAAGAAATTTTAAATGACAGTAAGGGATGAAATTTTCTGGCTGCACTTGTTTGACCTGCCACATTCATTTTGTGATATATCTTGTCAGAGGCGTAGCAGCCTACTTAGAGTTTACTATGTCTTTCATTTTTTCTAGTCACAAACGTCTTGTTACTTGATCCAATAGATCCCTTAGATTTATGTTTCTTTCAAGTGTGATATACTAGGCTTCTATTGAACAGTTCTATCACACTTGTCCCCTGTTTCTCTACTGGGTGTTCTTCTGTTCCAGTGGGTGGATCGCAAGGATGTAGGGGTGTGTGTGAGCCCTGCAATCAGAAAAATAAATTATTAACATTATCTATTTGCCTCTCAGCTGTACAGGGTCTGTATGAAAAACACAGTGCTTCTGCTGTACATAAGCAGACTGTACAATTGGAAAGAGTGGGTACAACTTTTTCTCTTTCGGCGGATTTGATGTAATTTTGAAGTGATTTCTGTTACGTGTTTTACATTCAGCCGTGTTTAGGGCCAGTTCACAAAGAGGAAAAAAGTCAAACTGATATCCAACCAAACGTTATAAAGTCATTATGCACTACCATTATAACAAACACACATCAGCCGGAAGACCAGTTTTTTAGATTTCGAAGGTCGCAGACATCAAAGTTTTTCGAACGCGAATTTAATATAGCTCTCGAACAGGATTTGTCGATGCTGTCATCACACTTTATTTCCATTGGAGCATGAAAGAAAAACAAAAGTGGTAACACAAATACAAAGAGAATAAAAACTCCAGCAGCTCAATTAAATACGAAAAAGAAAATATATTAAATTGTAAAACATACCTCTGTTTTTAAATACAAAAACGTTTTCTTATTCTGCAAAGTGGCACACAGTTCGTATACATCAGCGTGTATATTAATTTAATGTTATGTACTCTGCTTGTTTGTCTTTAGTTTTAAGTGGGTTTAGAAACTTTATGTAAATCCTTACCACAAAAAAATGGGTACAGTGGAAAACATTGAACACGAAAACTGTTAACACAAAATATCGGTTAACATGAAATATGAAGTCAAATATGTCCTAAATCGTTGCTTATATTTTACATTTACAGTTTACATTGTTAACACAAAAGTTTTACCTAAAAAATATCGGTTAACACGATAAAGGTTTCTTAAAAGAAGTACTTAGCCACTAACATTTTTTACATGGAACCTCGTGACACTCACAAGGACTGAAAACTTCCACTCGATTCATTTTGAATTCAGGGATTGAACAAACTGAATGCGAAGAAAATGAAATTGTGCCTACGCTGTCTGAAATGTTTGATCACGTATCATCAGTATTAAATGTTCCAGTTTATTTAAATGAGTATGTGTCTCTCGACGGGTACCTAACCACGGCTCCTGTATTTACAGATAGCAGTGGCGGCTGGTGGTTGAAAAATTTGGGGGTTGCAGATGAGGTGGATGGAATAAAATTGTTTTATTCTCTGAATAGAATGTGTCCAAGTCACCTCCCCTCCAAACAATACACAAGGAAAGCAAAATACTGCAATTTTAGTGAAACACCCACGTAACCACGAATATTTATTGTATGAATCTTTTTTAAATTTGCGATTAAGTATTCTGTTACCTGATTTTACACTTTGATTAAAATTTGAAATGTCTGGTGTAGGCCTACCTACTCTCTTAATTTCAATTTTTTCCTCAACAAGACCTAAACTGAACGCCGTTTTCTTTAAGTTTTTCGACAGAATTCATTGCGTCCTACCAGTTAAATATAATAAATATCTTACACTATGACACCTTAATCCTTTATATGTACTATTATTTACATTATTCGATGAATTGGATTAACACTAACAACAAACTTACAATTCCAACCTGGCGCACCACGTGTTATTTATCAACAAACAGACTGGTGGCGCAGTGACCTACAAGCGGGGTTTGCAGTCCCTAATCACAGTAAGCAACTCTATACCGCTGTAATAGGAACAATCGAGTCTAGCCAGCCATAGCACTACTCCATTGTATTTCCTCACAGAGCGTGTACGGTTTTTAGTATTCCTCTGCGCTTTTCAATTGGCAAAGGATTAATTATTTGTGGTTGACTTAACTTATTCCCGAATTATACAATTCGGGAATTATTTGTGGTTGAATAACCGTGCAACCTAAGCACGGACCGCCACTGGCAGATAGTGTGTGATAGTGATAGCTATGTGTGAAACAGTTCAAGTTAAAAACTATGAAAGAGATGAGTGTGATGACGGACTTGACATAGAAAATGATAGTGAACATTTTCGAGTTCCTAAACAATTCGGAAGGTGGAATGTTTGACCATATTGATAAATTAGAACAATCTGTTGAAAATAAACCGGTGCAAAATAATTGACTGTTTTAAAAAGAAATGAACGTCGTTAGTGTAAAAACTTCAAAAGACATACTAAATTACTGTACAAGAAAACCTAAATGGTAAGACTAAATTAAGAACAGCTATAATGATACGTGTAGGCCTGTACTAAATTTTAAGTAAATTATCCGTATTTTTTTTTTCAAAAATGAACCAGAAATCATGTAGGAGGATGAATAAAACGTTTACATATAAATACCATCTGAATATTTTTTATTGCTTTATTTTACTACATAATACAGAAAGTAATCTACTTTGCGTTAAACGGTTTCCACTGTATTTTAAGTGTTACCACTTAAAAATCACATTTTTTACAAAAAACGATAAAACGCAAATATTTTCGAAGTATGCCCGTCATTATTTTTGATATTTTTACTCACACTTGCAGATAAATCATATGTTTTTATGTGTGATTCTTGTATTATTTCCTATCCTACTGGGCACTTTAGAAAACACTGACTGAAAATTACCTCTGTTGGTTGCCTTTACACCCGTACGACCCCAGGTGCCCTATAGCCTTGGTCTATCTCCTGGTAGAGAAGGTGGGGACAAGCGGAAGCCTATTCTTTTTGACCCAGCTTTGAGTTCCGCTACATTATCTGTAGCTACGGCGAAGCTGCCAACTATACGAGGAACTTCATAAGCAAAGCAAAGGAGTCCCGCACCGAAGTATCCACAAGTTAGTCATCCGCTACTACTATTGTGGTCTCAACACCTCTGCAACATCAACAAACATCGAATTCGAAGCGCAAGTCATCCTACCCACTGGAATAGCCCACTCTGGCTCCGTCTTCAGTCACTCACTCCCACTAAAACGGAGAAAAACCCGGTCATATCTTCATCTTCACAAGTCAGAGTCTACATTAAATTCTGCTACTACGTTGTCGATCTAAGAGCCGAAGGTGCCACGCCCCTCTACATACGCGACCCCTCCAATCCCGGCCATCAAGTGTCTAAAGTAAACGAAAGGTAGTGGTAAAGCTGAACAGGTAGGGACCTGCCCACAGTCCAAACGCATTCGGACGTGGAAGACACCATTTTTCGTACAGATGGACGCTTCTCGAACACTTCACGCCCTGCGACAAAATACCTTGGCCCTACGACTTCCATCGCCACTCGTTCGGCAATCAGACTTGGTCTCTCTTATGCGGCCGCAATTTTAAGGCAGACTGCTTCCGCAAGTAAAGCCTTTGGCGATGGTAATTTCACCAGAGACTTTCGTTCATAAAAGTAGCCAGCACGATCGTGTCGATCCCATCACACGTAGAAACTGTAGATCCGACAGAGAGGTTTATGCTTTTATTGAATGTCACACAATAATAGCTGTTACATCGTAAGTTCCACAGGGCGGCTTATTAATAGCCCTGAATACAATGTTTCTATGAACAAGTTGCGAAAAACAGAGCACCATTTTAGAAACAGGATTAGGTATAATATTCGATACAAATAATATAGTGGTTGCATGTTAAGTTTTGAGTCTAAATGAAATAAAATATATTTAGTTGTAAATATGATGTTGACTAAAAAGAAGAAGGTGGACTGTTACAGGAAGGAGAAATCTTAAGACTCCCAGTTGTGGTCGATGGTAACTAAATCGGACGGTACCACACACAGCTTTCTTGGAGAATAAGAACGGTTCTAATGGTAGGCTGTCGCTAATCATCGGTGGTAGAATCCAACACATTAACGCATATTTTAGTGTTTAGTTTCCTCTCGTATAAGGTTTCCTCTCGTGAAAAACTAGAATAGGTCTTCAGCGATTCAAGCTCTCAAACGAGACCTCTCAATTCTTCCTGCCCGGAATGCCAATGGAATCGGCGAAAGACGTTTCGATTTCCTAGATTTAAATGCTTTATCGTATAAGACGTAGCCTATATCTCTTCTCCGAGACTGACACACAAAGCGATAGTATTAATTTCATATTAATCTCCATAATTAATTGACTTCTCATTTAAAAATATTTTGATATAGTATAATATATGTTCAGTTTCAACGAGCCTCTAAAGGTCCTTTATCGTGTTATATAACGTGTATTCGGAGTGTGTTAAGCCCCGCGTTGGGATCGACATATGTTATACAACGAGGGTCTTCACCTCTTGAATTATACTATTATATTTAAGTCTTGTTTATTTATAATCAATTAGGTTGAAATCATCTACCTAATTAAAGCCTCAAACGTTGATCGTTAATTTATCAGAAGACGAGTATGCTTCAGTAAAATGTGGTTATTCTTATTAATTCGGTTGTGGTTGTTTAAATAAAATAGTTTGTTTAGTGTATTGCTCGGGTTCGCTGAGTTCGTAATTGAATTTTGACCTTCACTCGCTGCTAAGATGACTCAATTAATGTGCCTTCTCACTGAAAATACAAGTATTTGGTTATGCTGATACTTACTTGTAATGGTGGTTTACTAGTAATGCTGATGGGTATTGCTAGTCATAAAGTTAAAATTATTCAAACCCACTTGTTGCCGCCACCATTGCTGCCAACCATTGATGTCGTTCACCTAAGCTGCAACGTCTTAGTCTAGTAACATAATCAGTCAAAACTCTTGTATGGATTATGAATTATTTTTATTCTCCGAACTCATTTTTTAATTATCATTAACATACAATAATATGGTTTAATTTCCTTTAAATTCAATGTTACTGATGGACTCTTTAAAATTATTATATCCCAAGGTTACAAGTCTGATTGAACTATTCATCACTCTGGACGCTAAGAATTTCTTTACATTATTTAATAAATAAAGCAGGTTCTTTGAGACTGCAAGATACACATAAACTAAAACAATGCCCTACTAGCATGTTTTAGTATTAGCAGAGTGATAACATTATTAAAAGTCCTTAACGAATAACATAAAAAGTGAACATGTGATTATTATTGAAATTTGAGGTTAATCTGGTTTCATTGGAACAAAACTTAATCAACTTTAAATAACTAATATTTCTTTAACGATTCTAACATCTTCTTACAATACGCTTGTAAAGGTAATCTAGTGATAAACTTCATTATCTACCTTCTTAGATTGGATAAAACAAAGTTAACAGGTATTTGGATACTCCCCACTAATAGGGTTGAGAAGCTTTACACATTTAGTAATAATCTTAATGTTAAACACAACATAATGCTTAGTCTACAATAGGTCAAAGTTTTCTTTTAAGTTCATCATTAACTGTTTAATGTCTCTTATCTCGGTAAGCCCATTGAGTTACTTCTAAAATTAAAGTTTAATTACGATTAAATCTTCACTATCAATTGTCTGATTTAATTATTAACGTACTTTTCCATTCTTGGTTGGGTTAAAATTTATCTAATTATGTTAATTGATTTCGCTACTAGCGTTCCTCTAATATTTTATTACTATTTTAAATATTTAGTCATTGTCACTTATACTTGCGTTATAAGTCGTTCTTTGAGTATCACTATTTAATAATTCTTTTTATTTGAATTATTAAATTGTTTTAATAATTTATTATCGCTCACTGCCTATGCGCACATACTCCAGATTAGAACACTGGTTAAACAAAACTTTCACTCTGTTTACATCCGACCTAATCTCAACTTCGTGTTTCGAGGTTAGAACGCTTTGGTCAGCTGCCGGCTATCAATTCAGTATTCTTGGTGACGATGACCTGCGTGGAGTCCTCGTCGAAGTCTCGAGATGAACTGATGATCTTACCTGTGTCAAACTCTGGTACCTAGTAATTAATAACGGCCTCTGATTAGCCAATTGTTATAATTTCCATGTACTTTCGGTATTATTCGGCAAAATAGACGCTTTCTTGGCGTCATCTCGCTGGGTCCGAGATTACGGAAATTTGGTTCCCCATTGTACGCCCACGGGCTTGTAATTAATTATTTCTTTATAATTTAGATTGTTCACTTATAAATACACTAATCCTTTTTTCATTACTCCCATCGTTTTTGTCCTTTTACCACGAGTATTTCGGTTACCCACACCATCTAACTTTGATAAGGATTAACAAAATAAATTTATGACTATTTCTTACGATCTATTTACATATCTTATTTTCTACCTTATTCTACTTATAATGTTCATTCTCTGATAAATTCTTATCATTTTTATTTATTTATTAATTATCATACCCTCTCATTAAAGTTTCAGGTGGTAATTCTTTAAAATTTGTCTCTAGTAGTTTAGGCCTACTTCAATATTTTTTACTATGTCTTTTTCCCTTTCTTATATTAAGGATTCTTATATTTATTGTATTATTATTCTTCACTTTTGTTCTCTGTGCTAGCTTATAATTACTGCACAGTAGTATTTTACATAATTAATTAATTGTTATCCATTACAATTCTATTTCTTTTGGCTAGACACCTGGTCTATGGCCTTGCTAATTGTTTATTATTCATTTTATAATATTATGGGTTTCTAAACCATATGTTTATTTGCTGTGGCCTATTTATACTGAACTAATCATTACAACTTCTGATTACCTCAGTATTAGCTAGTATTGTCTTATTTTATCTTATTTACATTTTTCCTCAGACTATCATTCAGTATTCTTGGATGTTACTTTTTTTCTTATTTGACATTACACCTTCATCTTTTGATTAGGTTTAGTTTGTATCAGATTTATTATAGTAATGTTAATGCCTGGCAGTGTTTTGTTCTGTTCTGGTATTTTGACATTTGTTGGTAAATATCTTATACTCCTTGCATCTAGTTTCAGCTATGAGTTACATATAATATACATCATTATTGTTAATTTTCTGGCAATAAACATTGATTTGCCTTACATTAATAGTATTACATCTCAGTTAATATCATGGGCTGAGTCCCTTTTCTTTTATAATCGTTTTATGTGTGATTTTTATTGTTCAAGGTGCCAGTACTATGCTGTACCTCTTTAGCATGTTAATTTACACTTATAATGTACACAAGTCCTTCTAAATTATTAATTTTTGTTAATGGAATGCTCCTTATAGTCTCTAGTTTGCTTACATTTCAATACATTCTAGTTTAAGAGCCTTCCAGTTATTGTTTCTTGCAATTCTAATGGACTCTTGTTGGTCAGTTTAGGTTATGTATCCTCACTTGGATTCCCAACAATGGTTGAACCTTAGATTTTGTTTATTATACATTGCATTGAGTTCTTTACATTTACCTAATGATAATTTTTATTATTTATCGTTAAATTTTTCTTTTTTGTGACTATCTCAACATTATTGTTGATTAATAGTTGTCTCTTATAATTTTATATCTACTTTACTATTTGAACTAGTCTTTTGGACATCATTTAGTGGTTATTTTTATACATTATTAATTTATACATTTACAAGTCTTATATTCTCACTCTCCCTCTTATTTTCTATCATCAGTGTTTTACCTTTGAGTTCTGGTTATACTGTCAAGTCATTGAAGTTAGTTTATTAATAGTTTGATGTCAGTGTCAAGTCACAGCATAGGGTTTTAAATCAACTTCTAAATTACTTCTATTTTCTCTATCATTAACAATACTTTATATTCTCATGGTTTATTTTATTCTTGTCATTATTAGTTCCTTCTTGTAGTTGAATTCATTTTATTTTCCCTATTCGCACTTATTCTATTATCACCCTTAATAACTCTCTTCTTGTTATGGGTGTTGTTGTCTTCTTCTCACTGTCTGATCTATTGGGTATTAGGGTCAACGTTGTCTTGTCTTTAGTCGTGTGTCTTCCTTTCTTCTGTAATACATTACTTGTTAGTAATAATTTATTTTGTTCCCTTATATTCGTCACAATTCGTCCTATGTTCCTTTTTAATGTTCCCATTTTGTTGTTTATTTAGTTTTGGATAGTTTATAATCAGTTTGTTTTACCTTGGTTTTGGGTTGATTATATGTACCGTTACAATCGTAGAACGAAAAGAATTATGGATGTTAAAGTAAAAACGTGAATTAAACTTGACAAAGAATGTCGGTTATAAACGTTTAGAAACGTTTCCCCTCCATGATATAATATGCACAGTTTGTCTTAAATTCTTGTGTACTTTGTTATATCCTTAATGATACCTATTTCCACCTAGCGGCTAATTGGTTTTTAATATCTTCCGAATTTCATACTCGAGACGCATATATTTTTTAATAATTCCGTTTCACTCGAGCACAGCACGTTCAATACGATTCAAAATTCTATTCGTGCAGTACGCACGTGGTTTTTGGTAAAATTTATGGAATTCTGGCTGCATTCCAGGTTGTCCAGTCAACAACGTCACTGTACGTGCGACCGGCTGCATCGTCAAGATCGTAATTACCGCCAGTCATGAGACTGACTGTTGGGTCGAACCCGACGTATTTAATAAACAACTATTTCTCGGAAGATGAGATTCATCGGACACGCGAACTAACACGTATGCTTTGAAGAATGTTTGAAACAAGAACAGGAAAGTAAGGGTTAAAACGAAAATTGTTTAGTTGCAATCTCGGCGGCAATTATCTTAATTAATAGGTAAACGTTTCGTCGTTAGAAAAAAAGAAAGAAAAGTCTTCAATAAGAAGTAAGTAGGCTTACTATTTCACGAGAAGTCTTTACGAAGACAGCCACTGCCATCATCATTTCTCACACGAAATGAGGTTCTTCACCTCTTGCCAACATTAACACATGTTCCGTCCTGTCTCATCAATAGCCACCTCATGGAACTTTTCTTAATAAAAAAAACTTTCATTTCCATCTACACCGAAACTGATCTTTTCTATGGAACTAATTTTTTTCCTATAATCATATATTTTTCCTCCAGTGAAGATGAAATGTAAATACTTTCGATGTATTTTCCCCTTATAGCCTTGATACGTCCTTCAGTCTAAATAGGGCTACATTTATGATACGATATCGGTGTCTGATAACAGCTATCACAGTCTTCTGTCTTGAGGCAGGGCAAGACTTACATATGAAATGCGCCTCCGTTTCACCATACTTCACCACGGGTGGAGAGAAAAGGGGAAATCCCCCCCATATGGTCACTTCAGACGGAATCTTTCTTCGTTTTGTGATTATGGACTGGTTTTAAAATTGTGAATATGATAAAAATTCATATCACGTTATGTAGGTTCATGGTTTTATTCTAAACGTACATTAAATTGTAACTGTACCTTAGCACAATGTTAATTTTTGTTGGATCATCATCTACAAGGATTAAACCAAGCATGGTTTGTTCCGGTCTCAAACAGTTAAAGAGTCTAGAGCTGATCACTGCAGCGCTTCCTCGGCCGTCCCACACGTCTCTTCACCTTATAGTTCCACAGTTGTTTGGGGATGCGGCAGTCATCCATTCGGCAAAGACTGGGGGCAATCCTGTCGAGTATACTCATAATATTCAGGTCCTGCCGTATATTTGTGTTTCTTCTATGATCATGGAGAGTATACCATACCACGTGCCTGAGAAATCTCATTTCAGTCGCTTGGATACGACTGCCCTGGCCTTTCATTAAAGTCCAATTCTCAGGGCCATAAAGACGTGTGGGAAGGCCATCACCTTGTAGAATTTTAGGCGTGTTTCTTTAATTGCTGACTTAAGAGTTCGCCTGATGGTCCCACATACCATAAATTTTTGTTTGGTGCATACCATAAATGAGTAGTGTATATTTTAAACTGTAAGTGAATATTATTAAGAGAACAATCATAGGCTCTTAATAACTGGTAAATTTAATTGGTAAACTTTGTACTATATGACTTTGTACGTCAATAAACTTATTGTTGATAATAACAAACTGTATCTGAGATACAAATAGACTAATTCCTACCGTTTATACTTTAGGATTTTAAAAAACGATCCAACTTTCCACAATTACCCCCTCTCATAAATTCCTTGCCGGATCCGCCCCCGATTGGCACGAATTTTTCTTCATTTTTTTCTTTAGAGTTTCTTCCCTTAATATTTTCAATAATTGCTATCCTTCACATTTCTCCGTATCTCTTTCCCTCTATATTTTCTTCTCTCATGTTCTCAGTAAGGCAGTTCCTTAGTACCACGTATCCTAACCAGTTTGCTTTTTTTAAATACATTTCAATAATATTTCCCTTATTCCCTATTTCTTCTATCACCAACTTGTGCCTTATCATATCCGTCCAGCCTATATTTTTCATCCTCTTCTAAGTCCATGGTCGAAACTTCCAAATAATTTGCCTGCTTATATCTGATGATACTGATGTTCTGATAATACAGCCTTTGTAAAGATATAATTTCTTGTCCCTTACAATTCATGTACTGGACAATGGCAAAAAATGTGAAAACTATTAGTTCCATACTGTTGTAATATTCCTTTTTCTCTATAGCAACTGCGTCTTACGCATATTATTCTTTGTTACCATAAACATTAATCAGCATAATTATTTCTATATAAGGAACTAGCTAAGTTTCTTGCAGTATTTGATAACATTTTATATATTATCAAGTTGTAATTACTTCTGCAAGTAATTTCTTTATCGGTTCAATTCACCTGGTTTATGTTTCAATGAATATATCAGTATCTTCAGAAGTCTGTAAATGATTAAATTTACAAATTAATTTACAAACTAAATTAAATATATAAACCTCTGAAGATACTGACATATTTAGTGAAACGTACGCCAGATGAATTGAAACGATGAAGAAAATATTTGCAGAACTAATTATAATTTGATAACATATATAAATATTAATTAGCTGAGGAGAATCCATTGTCACGTGTCACCCTTCTGTTCAGCGAATTTCACACAATCCAGTTCACTTACCTCAGTATTTAGTTTGACCATCTCTCCACCTCGTTTAATTATTTACGTGTCTGTTCTTGTTGTTGAACGAAGGAAGCGAGTTCTCAGTTTGAACTCGACTGTTTGGTATTTGTCTGGCTGTCTATCTGTTTGGGGGACGCTCACGTAAATTGAATGAACAACCAATTTTTGTGAAACTTGACATGCTACGCTCTTATCCTACTGCTAGAGGTGGGCCGATATACCTGTAACAGGTATTTTGGAACGATTATTTTTTGGAACGGATATAACAGTGACTGAAAAGTTGAAACACCTGTTCCGATTCAACGATAACTGAAAAGTCGAAATACCCGTTCCGATTACTCGCGGCCTCACGGTTCCGAGTCGCGGGAGCCCCCTACGCAACTAACGAATAAACGAGTACACGAGTACAAAGTCACTTTTTGGTGCTGTATAGCCTACTGTACTTCATTCTGCGCATGTGACGATTGCCATACAAGTTCGAAACAAAGTAAAACAGCAAGGTTCAGAATATCTCTATGCCAAAGAGACGAAGCTGTTTTTAATAAGTGAAAAAATTCATACTGATGATACATTTATTCTCGTGTGTTATGCAGATATAGAATACAGATTATAATAACAAATTATATATTATACTAGTCACTAACTTGGTAAATTCTGAAAAAGCGATTTATATTGTGTTATAACCTACACAGTGGCTAAGAGTTGATAGGCCATATAGTACTTTTTGTTAATGTGATTCGGACACGATTTTAACTTCACTGCATACCTCACGTAAATGATGAGATTGTTGTAACTCTTGTAGCTTACTGTTATGTTTTTATTATATATTTCTGATGTTTTTTTAACATTGTCTGTTGTGCTATTACGTGCACTCTAAATTTCATTGCCTGAGTTTTGCAACTGATTTGTCTAACCAAAATGGAATCAATAATTTAATATTAAACCTATGTCAGTTTGTTTACTCCTAGTGAAAACTTAAATTAGTATTCCCAAAGGGAGATAGCCCTATAAATTCTCTTGTTTCTTATTTTCTTTTAAACAGTAACAGCTTAATAAAGTCACAGTGTAAAGTAACACAGTTAATACTTTTAGTTTCAATTTATTTCTTATAACAAATTATATAATACAGGTATATGTAGGCTATAATAGGTATATAATAACAAGTATTGGTACGTGTTATTTTTTTGGAATGGTTTCGTTCGTACCTGTTATTTTCAAATACTAGTTTCACACACCTCTATTACAGACCCTTACCGTTTTTGTGATTGGTCCTCTAAAAAATATGGGGACGGAAGGCAAAGATGTGAGGGTTTAAAGTGTTGAAAAATACCAAAATTCCTTGTGGGGTATCAGATTAAGGAGAATTTTAACCAACAGTCTAAATATAGTGTTCGCTTTTTGAAATTTCAAAAGTTTAAGACAAGAGGGCATAAAAATGAAAGCAAATTTTGAAAAATCCATGCCCCGCATCGGACTACAGGCAAATCTGAGTACAATGTTTACTTTGAAATTTGTTCAGGGGCACCACGAACCAAAAATTAAAAATAGAAATTTTGTAAAAACTGTAAAAGTGTATATGGCCTATCAAATTATGAGGAACTGTATTCAAAAAATTAACTATTAATATTTGTAGTAACTATTAAAATTACCAAGTAATAATTATTTGTAGGCATATTTATTAAATAATTTATTTCAATTTACGATTTCCTAAATGCTGCGGACGAGATGTACTCTTTTAAGTCTTAAGTTATAACAGGTGTATTTCTAACGATTTCAGTAACAGTGTAATACATTAATTGAAAAACTCATGATTAACACAGTTTGACAAAGACGGGAATTGGATGAGCGGCAGTATGCAATGCGACCGCTGAAGTATATTTGTACGATTCCCTCTATAATTTGGAAACCAATAAAGATAAAACATTCGGAATTAGATCAGAATTAAATTTGAACCTTCCTGTACAACTGACTTGCTTAATGTATTAGTCTATCTTGAATAGAGAAAAAGTTTCTATCAAGGTACTTTTTACCCCTCACAACTGAAAAAAATTAAAATTTGATATGAAATTTAATTTTTACTTCCATGTTCCTTAAGGAAATGGAAGTATGGTGATGGCAAAAAAAATCGTGTTCGAGATTATTGCAGATTCTGATTGTACTACGCTCAAAACATGAAAAAAAGTCATTTTTCGAAAAGGGTCTGTGTGTGTGTCTGTCTGTGTGTCTGTGTGTCTGTGTGTCTGTCTGTGTGTCTGTGTGTCTGTCTGTAGATTTTTTGTCTATGGCAAACGATAACAGTCGCAAATTTAAACTGAATCAAATAATTTTTTGCATACAGCCCTGATTTGTAGAGTACGTACGACGTATTGTTTTTGGTGAAGATCGGTTGAGGGAAAGGGGTAATTTACCGGCAACGGTTTTTTTTTAAATCAAGGGTAATTATTTCCTCTGGCAAACGATAACAGCCGCAAATTCAAACAGAATCAAATAATGTTTTGTATACAGTCCTGAATTGTAGAGTTCTCAAGACCTATTGTTTTTGGTGAAGATCGGTTAAGGGAAAGGGGTAGTTTACCAGGAACGTTTTATGTTTTAACAAGGGCATTTTATATGGCAAACGATAAGAGCCGCAAATTCAAACAGAATCAAATGATTATTTGAATACTGTCCTAAATTTTAAAGTTCTCAAGACCTGTTGATTTTGGTGAAGATTGGTTAACGGGAAGGGGTAGTTTACTAGCAACGTTTTATGTTTTAAAAGGGTATTTTCTATGGCAAACGATAACAGCCGCAAATTCAAACAGAATCAAATAATGTTTTGCATACAGCCCTGAATTGTAGAGTTCTCAAGTCTTGTTGGTGTTGGTGAAGATCGGTTAAGGGAAAGGGGTAGTTTACCTTCAACATTTTATGTTTTAACAAGGTTAATTTTTTATATGACGAACGATAACTGCCGCAATTTCAAACAGAATCGATTACGTTTTTGCATACCTTTTTGAATTAAAAAGAACTCAAGGTCTGTTAATTTTGTTGAAGATCGGTTAAGGGAAAGGGGTAGTTTACCAGCAACATTTTATGTTTTAAGGAAGGTAATTTTTTTTGCGAAAGGTAACTCCCGCAAATTCAAACAGAATCAAATAATGTTTTGCAAACACCCCTGAATTGTAGAGTTCGCAAGATCTGTTATTTTTGTTGAAGATCGGTTAAGGGAGGGAGGTAGTTTACCGGCAACGTTTTATGTTTTAACAAGGGTAATTGTTTATATGACGAACGATAACTGTCGCACATTCAAACAGAATCAAATATTTTTTTGCATGCATCCCTGAATTGTAGAGGACTGAAGGTCTTTTGATTTTGGTGAAGATCGGTTAAGAGAAAGGGGTAGTTTACCTGCAACGTTTTATGTTTTAACAAGAGTACAGTACTTAATTTTGATAAATAATGTATCCTAATAAGAAGCTCATAATAATCCACTGTAGAAACGTAGATGAAATATCTATAAATGAAGAGGTTATGTGAACGGGGTGGGGGTAATTTTCTATTAATGAAAATTATAGTTGATTGGGGAGGGGAGTATTTTTTATATGTGTACTACGTTATCGGCGACAAAGAAGTAGTTTTTTGTTAAAATTCCTTCCCGGGCTGTTTAGCCGTAGTCCAATGTTTTCTGCAACACCAGACTTTTCGGCAGTCCATCGACTGCCATCATCAGTGAAAATCGAGTGCGGATGGATGGATGGATGGTGCACGGGCGTCTTTCGCCCTAATTTGTGTGCGTTGTCCAGGTCTAGGCCTGATGAACGCCAGTTGCCAACAGGTCAGCGCGGTCGTTTGCTCTGCTCAAGGGTGTTATGGTGCAGTCCGCGGGTCCATGATAAATTAACATGGCCACCACGGGGCAAGCTTAAGCTTTTGCTTCAGCCATTTGTCCCGCCAAGGCGCGACACCATGGTCCCCTCAGGCTAGCCTTTGGGAACGTAGTGACGCGCTGGCGAGGACTAGAGGCTCGAGCGCCCTAGGGCGTCGGCCGAAACGGTAAGGAATGACTCCGAGGCAGCCAGCTTCCGCGAGGAAGGCACTTGCACAACCTCGCAGAAGCCCGTGTCTCGGGTCATTACCCTGCCGACTCAGCAAAGCAGGTGCTGACGGGGATCTCAGTGGTCATGGCTTCAGCCAATCGCAACGCCTGATCGCGGCTGCTTGGTCTCCGAGGACATAGCCCACGGAAACTTAGAGGCGCGCCAGCGAGGACAAGAGGCTCGACCACCCGAAGGCGGCGGCCGATTCGAAGGAACTCATCAGCGGGGCAGACGGCTTCCGCAAGGGGCCACCAGGGGCCGATTACGGGCAAGGAGAAGGCGCTCGAATACCTTCGAGATTACTGGCAATAGTGATATCGGGCGGTAGCTTCCAGGTAGCGTGGGCGGCTTTTTAGATTTCTGGATCATGATAACGTTTGCGGTTTTCCACAGGCGGGGGAAGTACCTCAGCCGGAGACAGGAGTTGAACAGCTCAAGAAGAACGTCAACTGCCGAAGGCGGGAGATTCTCCAACGCAGCGGCGCCGATGCGATCGAGGCCAGGGGCCTTTCTCTTCTTCAGTCGGCTTAGGACAGACGCAAGGTCATCCTCGCCGACCGAAATAGGAGGATCATTGGGGGAGCAGAAAAGTATCCAGATAGGAAATCCCTGACGACGGCCAAATGAGCCGGGTCAGAGATGCCTCTATGGACGGTGAACTGTTCCTCAATACAGTCGGCGAAGTCTTCCGCCTTGCCTTCTGCAGAGTATACAGTGCCGTCCGGGGTATTCAAGGGATGGCGAGTCCTCTTTTCGCCTTTTAGTCTACCAGCAGCTCTCCATACGGAGGCGTGGTCGACTTCCAAGGACTCCAAATAGGAGTCCCGTCGATTCGCGTTTACGTCAAGCAGAAGCTGCGAGACGTGTTGCGAATGGGCTCGAAAGCGCCGTCTAGCGGCAGGGTCACGGGTATGGTGCCATCTGCGGCGGAGCTGGCGCCGTAATCGGATGGCTTGGAGAACTTCCGCAGGAAGGTCGGAGCGTTTATTACTCACCGGAACAGTATAGGTGTTTTTGTCCATTGCAGACTGGACGAGGTCCTGGAGCTGATGTACCCGGAGATCCACGTCATCACAAGAGACGAGTGGGTCCGGAGGGACAGATGGCAACTGCCTGGCCAGATCATCATGGTAGGATCGCCAATTGACTCTCCTAACAGGATGATCGGGAAGTCGGGGTGAGACCGACGGCAGCAAGACAGTTACAAGTAGGGGGTCGTGATCGGACGATAGGTCCGACACCGCGCTGACTTGTAGATAAAAGGGGATGACCTTGACAATTACAATATCAAGGACATCCGGCGGATAACACGCAGTGGGAAAATGTGTCGGTTCGGACGGGCCGATAATGAAGACGCTGGGATCATCTTCGACAGCCCTACGGAGAGAATCGAGTAGCATTGCATGCATTGCATTATGGATGCGGGGTGTCTTTGCACCCGTGGCTTGTTTGCAGCATCTGGAACGTGTCCAATGGCTGCCAGAAGTAAACGTAGTGCTGGTACAATGTCGACTGGTTACCTAAAACTGGAAAAGGAAACCGCCAACCAGTTAACTGTGAAGGCGGGGGAGTATAACTATATTTGTTTGGTGCGCTGCCGCTGGTACCGATTCGAGCAACAGATGTTGCCCGTTTCAAGTCCAGTCAGCAGACGCCCTGAGGCCGTCGGTCGCTCCCCGCGAGGCGGAGAGCCTCCGTGCCAGTGATTGATGACAGCGATAAGCAGCCGGCTCAGCGTGCTAGGAGGGAGGCAGGAAGGAGAGAAGGACAGTTTAGGTGAAATACTCTGGTCTAGGGCTGATGATGACAATTTGTTTTTATTTATGTTAAAGTGGATGGCGTTATGGCGGGTCATCAAGAAGCGCCCGTGGGCGCTTGACCCGAATGGGCGGTGGTGGTTCTGATGCACTGATGGTTCGTAGGTACGGGAAGGTGGAGGTCGAGGCTTTAGCAAAGAGAGTTAGAGCCAGCGACCGGACAAAGGAAGTCAAGGTAGGAACACGGAGACCCCTTCGAATCACGTCGTTCCTTACAAACCAAGGGTACCCCGTCAAGGATCGGAGTGTTCGGGACTGGAAAGCTTCCAGCCTACATCTGTTGGTGGTGGATAAAAGAGACCACCAGGCGGGTGCCGCATAGGTCAATACAGACCTGAGAAATAGTAGATAGAGTGTGAGTTTCGTGCGCATGGCCAGGCGGCTGCGACACAAGAGGAAAGGAGATAATTTGGCTCGGACGCCGCGAGCCTTGGCAAGGGTTTCCGTCACGTGGGCGTTGAAGCAAAGGCGACGATCTAGCCGAACGCCTAAATACTTCACCGATTCTTTGTAGGCGATGGGCCTCCCTGCTAGGGAGAGGGGCTGGCATCGGGAGATGGACTTACGGGTGAAGCAGATCGCCTCGGATTTCTCCGTGTTGATCGTCACCCGCCATTTCCGTAGCCAGTCCGGAAGCTGGTTCAACTGACGCTGCAGCTTTGTACTCGCAAATCGCGGGGAGAGGGAGCTGCAGTGATACATAGCATCGTCAGCGAACAAAGACAACGTGACTCCGGGCAAGACAGGCAGGTCGTTCGTGTACACAAGGTACAGAACGGGGCCGAGGACAGATTCCTGAGGTACGCCGGCGGCGACGGGTCGAACTGTAGAACAGGACCCGTCGACGCTCACCCTGAAGGTTCGGCCGCTGAGATACGACCGGAGGAAAAACACTATGGGCGATGGTAGAGGGGAATTGGCAAGTTTGAAGAGAAGACCTTCGTGCCAGACTTTATCGAAGGCCTTGCTCACGTCCAACAGTACGGCGGCCGTAGCCGATCGCCTGTTGGTGGCGTCTGACAAGTGCGTAACAACGCGGACCAATTGAAGCGTGGTCGAGTGCTCTCTGCGAAACCCGAACTGTTCGCTGCGGATGAAGCCATCTAGCAGCGGCGAGATGCGAGCCAGCAGGAGACGCTCGAACACCTTCGAGATGACTGGCAAGAGAGAGATTGGTCGATAGCTTTCAGGAAGCATGCGCGGCTTGCGAGGCTTCGGAATCATTACGATGTTGGCTGATTTCCACAGGCGGGGAAAGTACTGTAGCCGGAGACAGGAGTTAAACAACTCAAGAACGAGGTCAACGCCTGAGGCCGGGAGATTTTGTAGAGCAGCGGGCCCGATCCGGTCAGGACGGGGGGCGCGACGGCGATTTAGTCGGCAGATAGATGAAACTAGTTCATCTCTGTCGAACGGGAGTGCTGGGACTTCGGGAGGGCGTGAAAAATGTCCAAATAGGAAGTCACGGACTTCTGCCGAGTGGGCAGGGTCCGAGACGCCTTGGTGAACAGTAAATTGCACCTCCATGCAGTCGGCGAAGACCTCGGCCTTGCCTTCCGATGAAGATACAACCCCGTTCGGAGTTTCAAGTGGGTTGCGAGTTCTCTTCTCGCGGGTCAGTCTACTCGCAGCTCTCCAGACGGAGGCGTGGTCGACTTCAAGTGACTCAAGGTATGAGTCCCATCGATCAGAGTTTACGTCCCGCAGTAGCTGCTGGACGTAAAAAGACTGGGCCTGAAAGCGCCTTTTGACGCCGGGATCACGGGTTCTTTGCCATCCGCGGCGGAGATTGCGCCGTAGCCAGATGGCGTGGAGTACTTCCGCAGGTAAGGCCGATTTGCGATGATTCACCTCGAGAGCATATGTGTGTCGATCCATGACACCTTGGACCAACTCCTGAAGATGAGTGGCTCGGAGATCCAAATCGTCACAAGTGACGATCGGGTCCGCA
This sequence comes from Magicicada septendecula, assembly GCA_034769895.1. Classification (NCBI taxonomy): domain Eukaryota; kingdom Metazoa; phylum Arthropoda; class Insecta; order Hemiptera; family Cicadidae; genus Magicicada; species Magicicada septendecula. Next base: position 87,582,173 of record CM068372.1, on the reverse strand, counting down.
GGGAGTGATGGTAACCGCCGTGAGAGCTCATCACGGTAGGAGCGCCAGTTGACTCTCCTAACAATTTGAGCGGGAGGTCGGTGTGAGGCCGACAGCTCACGGGCAGTTATAAAAAGGGGATTGTGATCGGATGAGAGATCCGACACTGACGAGACCTGGATGTGATGGGTCACGTCCTTGGCTATGACAATGTCAAGGACGTCCGGTCGATGACCGGAAAAAAGGAAGTGAGTAGGGTCTTCTGGGCCGATGACTTGAAGTACCGGGTCGTCGGAGACGAACCGATACAGAGATTTTCCGTAGGCGTTGGCTACTCTGCTGTTCCAGGAGGGATGCTTGGCATTTAAGTCACCGGCTACAATGGTTGGTAGGGGATGATCGAGGAGAGCGTCCCACTCCTCGGGCGGTGGAGGTAGCCGCAGGCCGGCCCGGAGATACGACGCAACAACGCGCAACTCCGATCCGCCAGCGTCTATCGCCACCGCACAACCTTCAACAAGAGATGTATCTAAAGGGGGTAGTGGCCTGTGGGATATCCGCCTGTGGACTAAGACGGCTGTCCCCCCCGAGGGGCTACAGCCAGGCCGCTGGGGACGATCCTGACGAAAACAAATGTAAGATGGCAAGTTGAAGGTATGGTAGCAAGCCAGATGAGTCTCGCAAAGGAGGACGACATCAGCGTCGTACTCCGTTACGAAAGCCATCAGTTCAGATCGTCGAGGGACTACCCCATGGGCATTCCACGCAACGATCCTAAGACTCCTAGCCATGCAAAGGAAGAAGAGGAAAGAGGGTAGACAGTGATTGAAACACCAGGGCGAGAATCGTGGTTGTATCTGGAGCAGACCTGATGTTATTTACCAAAGTTTCAGCCCAGGCAGTCAGGGGGTCCACCGGGGCCCGGGAAGATTCCCGAGATTCCGGAAGACGGACCTGGCTGGCCTCGGCCGGTGTTGCAGATGGCGCAGGGCTCGGGGACGTACGTGAGGTCTGCTCAGTTGGGAGCTTAGGTTGATGGCTGGGGGCGGGCGGGACCCGCTGAGGTTTTCCAATGCCTGTGGAACTTGTCGTTGACGGCGACGAGTGCGCTTCGGTTTAGAGCACCGAGGAGCGGAAGGCGGGACTGATGTAGCGGCCACAGCCGCGTATGAGGGACCGGGCGCACCGGCAGTCGCCGGGACAGAAGGGACTGCAGGCGGCACCGAAACGTCGACTGCAGGCGGAACTGGGGCCCTGGGAGCAGCCGGAACTGCTGCCGGGGCCTGAGATGATTCTCCGGAGTGAGGTGGGAAGGCCTCTCTGCGGTTAGGGAGGGGACCTGCAACACGGCCTGCCTGCGCGCCAGGGCGAGCAGGAGTCCGCTGCAGCTTCATGGCTGATATAAATTCTTTACATCCTCTATAACTAGCCGGATGGTCCCCGCCGCAGTTGCAGCAAATGGCCGTGAACCCCGTCTTGGGCTTATCACACCCACGATGAGGCTCAGCACGTCGCACGCAACGCGGAGGGTGGTTACAGATTAAGCTGGAGCTGACAGTTAAAACACTGCGAGGGGCCTGGCCGCGGGTCAAAAGTACGAACTTGCACCCGAAGGTGCAGGAAGTTTTGGAGGCCATAGACCTCCTTGAGTACTTTGAGTAGTTTCACAAGAAAACTATTCACAGGACGGCGATCTTCCCCCTTGCCAGCATGCAGTACACTTACCGCCGTCGGCGAATAGCCTAAAGCGACAAGCTCCTGCCTGATGGTATCGGGGGCGGTCCAGGAAGGAAGTCCAGAAAGAACTACTTTAATTTCGCGCTCTGAAGAAAGCGCGAAAGTATGAAAGGAGATCTTTCGATCGGTGAGAAACTGTTGGACCGAACTGTTGGAATTCCGGGACTGTTGTGGCCGCAATTCGAAGCGAGGCGCCTTGGCACCTGGCCTCGAGTTTGGCCGAAGGAAGCAGATTCTGCAGGGAACGGAGAATTTCCCTGTAATTACGATTGTCGGGAATAACAATCGGCGGAATTTTTGGTTTGGGGACAGATTTGGAGTTTGGCTGAGTAGGTTGGCTGGCGCTGTTACCAGGACTGGATACCCGATGCGTAGGAGCGGCCGGTGGCGGGCTGAGAATCGAGTGCGAAAACGTCAGGTGGTATACGTTAGTGACCACAGTACCGTGGTTAAGGCTGAAGCAATAAGTAGAAAGAAATAGTTTCTATGGTAATATTTCATTTCGAATATGATTTTAAATATAAATCTTAGAACATGGAAGTCATGTATAGTTCTCCATACCAATATTTTTCTATGGCAAACGATAACAGCCGCAAATTCAAACAGAATCAAATAATGTTTTGCATACAGCCCTGAATTGTAGAGTTCTCAAGTCCCGTTGGTGTTGGTGAAGATCGGTTATGGGAAAGCGGTAGTTTACCTGCAACATTTTATGTTTTAACAAGGATAATTTTTTATATGACGAACGATAACTGCCGCAAATTCAAACAGAATCGACTACGTTTTTGCATACCTTTTTGAATTAAAGAGAACTCAAGATCTGTGGTTTTTGTTGAAGATCGGTTAAGGGAAAGGGGTAGTTTACCAGCAACATTTTATGTTTTAAGAAGGGTAATTTTTTTTGCTAAAGATAACTGCCGCAAATTCAAACAGAATCAAATAATGTTCTGCATACACTCCTGAATTGTAGAGTTCGCAAGATCTGTTGTTTTTGGTGAAGATCGGTTAAGGGAGAGGGGTAGTTTCCCTGCAACGTTTTATGTTTTAACAAGGGTAATTGTTTATATGACGAACGATAACTGTCGCACATTAAAACAGAATCAAATATTTTTTTTGCATGCATCCCTGAATTGTAGAGGACTGAAGGTCTATTGATTTTGGTGAAGATCGGTTGAGAGCAAGGGGTAGTTTACCTGCAACGTTTTATGTTTTAACAAGAGTAAAGTAGGTACTTAATTTTGATAAATAATGTATCCTAATAAGAAGCTCATAATAATCCACTGTAGAAACGTAGATGAAATATCTATAAATGAAGAGGTTAGGTGTACGGTGTGGGGGTAATTTTCTATTAATGAAAATTATAGTTGATTGGGGAGGGGAGTATTTTTTATATGTGTACTACGTTATCGGCACCAAAGAAGTAGTGTTTTGTTAAAATTCCTTCCCGGGCTGTTTAGCCGTAGTCCAATGTTTTCTGCAAAACCAGACTTTTCGGCAGTCCATCGACTGCCATCATCAGTGAAAATCGAGTGCGAAAACGTCAGGTGGTATACTTTAGTGACCACAGTACCGTGGTTAAGGCTGAAGCAATAAGTAGAAAGAAGTAGTTTCTATGGTAATATTTCATTTCGAATATGATTTTAAATATAAATCTTAGAACATGGAAGTCATGTATGGTTCTCCATACCGATATTTTATTTTGTTATTACAAGGATGTTATCATATTAAAATGTACGTGATCTGGACTACACATACAAAAAAATTATCGTTAAAGGGGAAGAACTCTCTGCGTAAAGACAGTTTATATTTTAATACGTACTAAATCGAGTGTGCGATGGTTCTATTACGTTTTTTTATTTTTCCCGACTCATTTTTTGGACTACATTTATTTTAAAATGTGAAGAATTAAAATACTGTTACTACTGTGTACGTGCTGTGGCTAACGTAACTAGTACTTCATTTTTATCGGTCGAGGTTTTCAAGTCATGTAATTGCAGCGAACATAAAACCCATAAGACCAATGTATTTCCCTATCTCGCCCATTCTCTCATCCGACTGTGGAACCAAGAATAGGTAGGCTATCTTTAATAACTCGAAAAAATTAATTCTGTCAATACGCCTTAAAAATTTTGGACCGCCCTCAAAAAGTTTGTAATTGTATTTGAAATAACTAAACATATTGTTATCAGTTAGATAAATATTTTTGAATAGTATTAGATATAAGTCTATAGTTATCTATGGATATCTATAAATACCTATAAATATCCTGTATGTATATGCAGGGCTTGATTTCAGGTGGAACTCGCTTGGATCCAAAAATAAATTACCGAAAAAATATATGAAAATAAAAACTTAATTATTACAAAAATTTACTACTAATTTTACTTCCATATTCCTTAAGGAAATGGAAGTATGGTGATGGCAAAAAAATCGTGTTCGAGATTATTGCAGATTCTGATTGTACTACACTCAAAACATGAAAAAAGTCGTTTTTCGAAAAGTGTCTGTGTGTGTGTCTGTCTGTGTGTGTGTCTGTGTGTCTGTAGATTTTTTTTCTATGGCAAACGATAACAGCCGCAAATTCAAACAGAATCAAATAATTTTTCCATACAGCCCTCATTTGTAGAGTATTCACGACGTATTGTTTTTGGTGAAGATCGGTTGATGGAAAGGGGTAGTTTACGTGCAACGGTTTTTTTATCAAGGGTAATTTTTTTTCTATGGCAAACGATAACAGCCGCAAATTCAAACAGAATCAAATAATGTTTCGCATACAGCCCTGAATTATGGAGTTCTCAAGACCTACTTTTTTGGTGAAGATCGGTTAAGGGAAAGGGGTAGTTTACCTGCAACGTTTTATGTTTTAACAAGGGTATTTTCTATGGCAAACGATAACAGCCGCAAATTCAAACAGAATCAAATAACTTTTTGCATGCAACTCTGAATTGTAGAGTTTTCAAGACCTATTGTTTTTGGTGAAGATCGGTTAAGGGAAAGGGGTAGTTTACCAGCAACGTTTTATGTTTTAACAAGGGTAATTTTTTCTATGTCGAACGATAACTGCCGCATATTCAAACAGAATCAAATAATTTTTTTCATACAGCACTGAATTGTAGAGACCTCAAGGCCTTTTGATTTTGGTGAAGATCGGTTAAGGGGAAGGGGTAGTTTACCAGCAACCTTTTACGTTTTAACAAGAGTAAAGTACTTGAAAATTCATTTAAACTTTTTTAAACAATGGTAATTGTTAAAAATAAAATAATTTTGTTGCCAGGCAATAAAATTATAATTTTTTCATTTTAATGTAAATCATGTATGAGAGAAAATATATCGTTCGTCGCAGGCAAGCATATCTCAGTTATGTAATGTTTACGTTTCCATGTTATTATTATGACTACCACAATAAAAAGGCAGGGAAGACACACACACACACACACACAAAATTCGCGTTATTTCTGGCCTCATTCATGTTTATTTTCTTACATTTGCACGCTTTTTAAATGGAAAGTGCCGAAACCCATACCAACGTAACGCGTGCAAGCCGAAAAAGTGTCCAGCGTGGATAGCGGTTAGCTTCCTGTGGCTGGGCAGTGTAACTGCACGTGTTTACAGAGGAACGATTCAAAGACAGAGTTTTCGTCTTTAGGGAATGAACCCTCTGCAAGATGCTGAGGGTCCATGAGTGACTTCGGAGCGCTCCTTCTTTTCAGCGTGTTTGTTCTGTGAAACGTACACTGTAGATTCGCAGCTTTACTCTAAGCAACGCTCAATAGGAAATGTTGAAAATTTTTGTCCACCACGGTGTACCCTCATACACACTAAACCTGCTCTGATGTTTTAATTACGGACATCATAATATTAAAACTTTGGAAACTTGAGCACTACTTAATGGAGATCAATCATTAACTTATACAAGCCATTAATTTTATGCATATTTTTTATATATATGTGTACAACGTTATCCGCAACAAAGAAGTAGTTTTTGTTAAAATTCCTTCCCGGGATATTTGGCCGTAGTCCAATGTTTTCTACAAAACCAGACGTTTCGGCAATGCCATCGACTTCCATCATCAGTGAAAATCGAGTGAAATAACGTGAGGTGGTATACGTTAGTGACCACAGTACTGTGGTTAATGCTGAAGCAGTAAGTAGAAAGAAGTAGTTTCTATGGTAATATTTCATTTTGAAAATGATTTTAAATATAAATCTTAGAATATGGAAGTCACGTATGGTTCTCCATACCGATATTTTAAATTGTGTCCCTCATCAGGTCCACTACAAAACTAAAAATTTGACAAAACCAAACACCAGCACTAATCTTTATCTTAACTACTATCTTGCAAAATCGACCTAATAACCTAAAGAGAAAATTAAATAAAAGAACTTGCTTCAAAATTAAAACTACATGAAAGGCAACTGATTGGGAGCTTCCGAGACTATGTGCATTCCAGAATTTTTCCGGAGAGTCTTTCAACATTGAAATATGCTATTAAATTATTAGCAGTAACTTCAAGTGAATGTGAGAGGGCTAATTTCTGGCCATCATATAACATTGGACACAAAGAGTAAGGAAAGGTAAAGAAACAAACAATATGACGACACAATAATGAAACTATGGAAACTTTTTTAAAATCTCCGAACCACTGAAACCATCACTTAGAGTTCGATTGAGGCTCCAGGCCGACACGCCATCATGAGTGGCATGTTTTCGATTGTCTTGCGGCTAACCTGACGATGAAGCTCTTTAAAAATATCAGTAAACTTTATTACCTTTTTAGATACAAGTTTATACGTATGTTACATATTTTATAAAGCTTTAAAAGTGTAGACCTCTTTTGTAATAACCTGATGTAAACTTATACGCTAATATAAAATATAAGTATATTTGTGTCTGTACAACTTTTGAATTGATGCGTTCCAGCATCTATAATTTTATAAATCAAGCACTGAGTATATGTATAGTAACGTCCTTGCGGTGGGGTTTCTAGGCTAATGCTAAAAACATACATGTAAAGAATACATGTATTGAAGAATATGAGATTTATAAAGCATATAACGACGCCAGTACCAAGCCACACGTGTTGAACGACCAATTACAGTATAAATCAAATATACTGTACGATACCGCTATGCGATATGGTCGAGATAAAACTTAGATTTCGTCAGTACGGAGCGTGTCGTCTTGCAAGGCACACCTAACATTGACGTGCTCATTTTTAAAGCAAGTTCTGTACATATTTTAATGCCGTATTGTGTTTTAGTATTTTGACACATGTCATCATTGATGACATACATTAGTTTTTATAAAGTTCTGATGATGAGGCAAGTGCCTCGAAACATGTAAACTACGAAATAACATCACGGAAAGGCCATAGACGGTGAGTAACAGTATATTTGGTCATGTAAAGAACTTTACTCAGACCTTTTAAAAATCAAAGTTTGTCAACTTTACCTATTAACAAAATGTATTTCGGTTCAGAAAAAAAAGACAACGAGTTCTGCAGCTCAGAGAGATTACTGGTTACTAGGACAACCAACCAATTTCAAAGGCATTACGTCGACATTGTTGAAAATAAAATCCTGGCCATTGGGCCGTGCTCTACTGAAGTTGGTATTTACAAAGATGTTATTACCTCCAGAAGTTTCGGCCTCACCTTTTGAGGCCATCTTCAGTGATAAAACGATTCTACATAACTGACACGGTGTTTGTCAGTGACCACAGTACTGTGGCAAAGAATGTTCGCCGTCCCGAGGAGGACCGTTTATACAAACTTATATAAATTGTGCAAACTAATCAAGCTTATACGAACGGTCCTCCTTGTGACCGCGAACATTCTTTGCCACAGTACTGTGGTTACCGACTAAAAAAACCGTGCCAGTTGTGTAGAATCGTTTTATCACTGAAGATAGTCTCCAAAGGTGAGGCCGAAATGTCTGAAAATAACTTCAGTAGAGCACGGCCCAATAGCCAGGATTCTAGTTTCAACAAGTTCCTAGCATAGTTCATTTCTAGAATGGTACTGCAATTGCAGAAAAAATGGCATAGAATTTCCGAATATTTTAAATAAATCAGTGGAAATGTCGCCAGAAGTACATAACAGCTACTTACGATGCAGTTTTTTCTTTTTTTAAACGAAAGTAAATCAAAGCAACAAATATACCTGCAGAAGAAATTTGAAGTGATTCTGAACAATATAAATGGGATCGATGAAAAATTAAACATACAAAATTAGGTAAATTTTACTAAATTGCAACGGTACAAACGTTAACGGTACTGTGCATTGCCAAAACAAATGAAATAAATAATAAAAATAAATAAATATAAATTAATAAACATGATTCAGATTGCATAAGCTGCATCGTAGTAAAAATAGGGAGGGCAGAATTCATGCATGGACAAGCATTTTCGACACACCTGTCGCTAGCGTTGTGTACACGCGTATTTTGTTGGTGTGTGTGAAACCTGTCCATTCCTGAAATGTAACCACCCCTTTTCAAGTAAAATAGTTGTATGTTTATTTTAATTATAAGAAAACTATGTACGATAGGATAAAACAAAATACACCAAAGTGTATAGAAATTATAGGTAAATAAAGTGTTAAAAAACCGTATCGATGTGACGAAAAGTGCAATTACTATACGTAAAAAATGAATAACTCTTTTTGTGAGTACCATAAAGAAGTGCAATTTACGTATAGTAATCACATAAAAATTAGTGATCGATTGAGCATAGAGTGATGTGAAGCAAACTTCGTAATTCGCGAAAATAGGCGAAAATTGTGACTTGAACCAGAGTGGGGAAAGTGACGCCCGACAGAATCTGACAGGTCAAATATTGTTCAGACAGGAATTTTTGCACGACCTGACTATAAATACCAGGTCGCGCTAATAAAGTTTATTCTTCTCGATTCAACCGTTGCCGCAGGAGGCTATGTCAATCGACGACGCAAATTCACATCTATAGTGAGAGTCACAGGACGAACTAGATGTCCAACCAGAACCGAAGAATACATACGATGAGGTCTATGGACACACCGGCAGCATATGACGTGAGACGAGACGACTATTAATCAGCACATGCAGTGAAACACGACCAGAGGACCAGAAGGACCAGAAGGACACGGAGAACACGACCGGAGGACCAGAAGGAGGACGAACAGATGAATAACCACGTCAAACGAGGTGATAAAAAACATTGTAATTATAAACATTTGAAAGACACTAATTAAAGTTGGAATGAAAAACATTCAACCAATATTAAATTAATAAATAAATTATACATAAATGTAAAAGCAGAATAAAAATTAGAATAATATTTCTTGTATCAAATTTAGTAATTAGTAACGTAAATGATAAGAGAAATATTTAAATTTTGAATTAACATAATTAGTAAAGCCTTTGATGATAAAGGAGAATGCATATTGTAAGGGTACATATCTTCAACATACATTTATGAAGCAACATGATAAGAATAAAATACTAAATTATTAACACTATGAATTAAAAGGGATGAGTCAGAGGTAAAGGAATGGGTAGTTAACATAATTATGCGATCAAACAGATAAAGGTAGTAATAAAAGTAACCTCTGATAAGAGAAATGTAGCAAGCAACGAAACAAAACTTGAAAGACAATAGTACAATGCGATTTAACCAAAATAACCCAATAGATATGGTAAGTGAGTAGGTAGAACAAGCCCCAACACCAGTGATAGGACAACAAATAAAGACAAATAAAATAGTCAAAGGTAGACAAATAATACCAGAACACAAATAATAAAGTAAAAAATAGTAACAAGTATTATATAGAGTATGTAAACAAAAAGTACACTACTAATAGTAATTAAGGGAAAACATTTGTTAATAGAATGTATGTATTATTAATAACCCTATAGTGAGAGAAAAAGTAGAACATAAGATATAGGAAAGTGACTATAAAACTGTGTTTTAAAACCCAATCCAAGAGTGAAAGATAGGTAGGAAGTGGTAACAATAAACAGCGAAGTGGTGGTAATATTAAAATAAACAACTCATAATTTTAAGGAAAAGAATAGTGACCCAGTGTAACAAACCAAAACCATAACCAAATGGTGAATAAGAAAATAAGTGAATTGTGTTAAACTGTAAGAAACAGCGTAGGTGTGAGGGTAAGAAAATATAAAAACATATTCTATTACCAAAAGAATGACTAGAAAGTTTATCTATATAGAATAGAGGGTATCAATACAATACTCACAAAGTTGTTATGTTATTAAGTAAAAGAAAAGTAATTTGTTTGTTTGATGTTTAAAGGAGTGTAAACCCAGAAGGCAGAAGTTTACAATAATATGTTTGTATTTATTTATTAAGTAAGGAAGGTATTAGGAGATGAATAGTATGAACATTTTAATTAATGACATACAAGACAATAATTGTATTTTTAATAAGAAGGAGTTATTTCTATGTTATGAAGAGTATGAACATTTTGAGTAATGACATACATAATAATAATGGTATGTAATAAGAAAGAATATGGCTGAACAATATACAGACCATCAAGTTATGTATATGTTATGTTTTGTTAATAGATTTAAGTTAAATAGATATGTGAGAAATGGGAGTAAAACTAATAACAGGAAAAAAAACTAAAACTGATCCACTTTTCTCACAATAGAAAACTATCACTATGAACTTGGAACACCTATTTCTTTCAAAGATTAATAAAAAATATTTATGAACACCTGAAGTAACTATAAGATAACCTATGTATAAAACGATAACACTGACACACACTTTTAACACCGTAGAGTCGAATTTAATGTAAACCTCTTTCATATCTAAATACCACAATTGTAAGGTGGTGTACTTTATTTAAACATCTTGTTCTAAACTTTTTTTCGTACTCAAAAGAATTCATTGGCAATTTAATTTGTATAAATAAGAAGATACGGCGACCATCATGTCGTCAAACTAACTTTGTGCTGCCACGCTGCTCTCTGCTGAGTAAAAAATTAATTTACTGCCGAGGCTAAAAGTTATTATAACAATCTCAATTGTACAATAATTATTGAAAATTAATGAGCTATCAAGCCAAATAAATAAGTATGAATCTTTACTAGCTGTCCTGTAATTATTTCAAATGTATTATGTATGTTGTGTTCTGTAGCAGTGAATAGAATTATTTGACCAAATTTTATGTTGGCAACACGTCCCCCCAGACAAGCGAAATTCGAGTTCCCGCCAGTCTGCGAGTAATTCGAATTATTCATCACAGTACCGTAAACAAACAAGCTGATATTGAATCTTTTAATTATTTTTCTGGAAAACAATTTGGCGCCTACCGGGAAGAAAAAACCAGTGAGTAAGGACAGGTAAGGACTAACAGACAACAAGATTCGGGACGGTTTATTAGCGCGTTCGCGATCATCATAATCAGCAACAGCTTTATCACAAATTAACACACAATAGGCACGAAAAAATAGCAATTTACTACAATATGCAGTAGAAAGTTAAAACAAAGTAATATAAAAGAAATTTGAATAGAAGAAAATTCAGTTTTGAAGCTAATGAATCAGCAATTGCAAAAAGATTAGCACACAATGAGTAAGGCGAGAGCAAAATAAATAATTTAAAGTAATTAAAATTAGATAATAAGATTTGTGTATAACTTGTGTATGTAATTTGTTAGCAATAAGTTATGTACGAAAACTTCGTACAAACGATATAATAATGAGTCAATATTTAATATGCGATATGAAAGATTTTGTTTAATAAATAAATTATGGAACAATTTTAAACTTAAATAACGTATCATCTTCTTATTACGATTACACCCATGAAATCAATTCAATAAATTAAATTGAATTTTTTATGTTATATAACACACACATTTAAATTACATTAAATAAATATCAATTTGTAGTGTTATAAAATTTTGACGTCCCAAGAACGTGGGACTCCTCAAACACAAATAAATTTGTATCTGCAACCCATATACACAAAGATGTACCGTTGTATAAATTGTCTCCCAAAAGCATGGGGCTACACAATCTAAATTACATTTAAATTGGTAATTTGTGTTGTTATAAAATATAATTAAATCACTACCCAATCGGAACTCAAAGTTTTTTATAGGTAAAAACGTAAAAGTTTTACCTTATAGCTTGAACCAGTTTTCGCTTTTAAAAAGCTTTTTCAGAGCCTACCGCTGAGAGCATTATTGTCCAGTCTTGTTCTTGGCGACGGTATCGACTTTTGAAGGATCGATGTTGTGTGTGTGGGGTATGATATGTTCGAATAATGCGTGTGATTTGAGTAATTGTGTCTGTTCGTTTAGGATGTCGTTTTTATGTGTTTTCGTGTGTTAATATATTTCCAATTATTGTTCTAGAGTGTCTAGTTTTCGGCCTTTTGTGTATAGGTGTAGAATATCTATGTTATTGTCGATGTTTTTTTATGTGTGGTTTGCTTCAATGAGGTGGTTTGCAAAGGTGGATTCTGTAGTGGAGTGTAGTGCCTTTGTGTGTTCAATGTATCTTTGTTAAATGGTACGACCTGTCTGGCCTATGTAGAATTTGTTGTATCTGAGCAGTTTAGTTTGTAAACACCAGGTAGATCGAATTTTTTTGTGCTTTATGTGTATGTTTTGATAGTGTGTGTTCTGTTTTGTTTGTAGTTTTGTATGGGATTCTGTATCCTGCTCTTTTGAATTTGTGGGCTATTTTTTCAGTGTGGTTATTGATGTATGTTTAGTGTTATGAATTTGTTGTTTTCTGTCTTTGTCTGTTGTTATTTTGTGTTTTGTGTAGGAGCTTATTGACTATTGTTCTGTTGTATCCATTGGATTCTGCTAGATATTTTATCGTGTTTAGTTCGTCTTTGTAGTCTTTTTGATCTAGTGGGATGTTGTTAAGTCTATGTATCATGATTCTGAAGGCAGCTAGTTTGTGTTGTATTGGGTGATTGGAGGAGTTGTGTATTAGTGTGTCAGTTGTAGTCGGTTTTCTGTATATACTGAATTTGTGCCTGTGCTCAAATTTTACGTTTCCTTTTATCTTCTGGCTTCTCTTAACTAGATAAAAGTGTACCTAGATAACACTTTGTTGCTGTACACATTGGAAGTTCGTCTTTAAAAAAAAAATATTACAATATGTCTGTACTCCCCTTATGTGCCTAAAAATCAGTGTCCCCCCACGAAGAAATATAAGGACGAATAAACTTATTTGTTCAGACGATGGAGATGAATTAAATAAACGGTGACACTGTGACTTTTAAATAAAGTGGAATTAGAAACTGTGAAATTGTTTGTTTGTTTTTTACAAGTTTTTCTCAACACCGTGCCAACATTTTGAATTTCTCTGACACTTACAGTTCTTAGAAATTTCTTTCCTTTGACTTTGATGAGGCAAGCATAATACTTAAAAATAACAGGTTTGTAACGCGTTCTTATAAATTAACGTATTCGGCTGTCGTTCTCAGATTTCAGAGTCATTGGTTCTACGAAACTCAGGCACACAGGTCAATAGTTTTCATGTACTGCGTAACTCTTTACAGGAATCAAAAGTTTTAACAGTTACGTCAGACCTTATTTAGAAAGAAAGGTGGGCTACCAAATAATGCTGAGTGCTCTCTGTGGCGTATCTAGAATTTGGCTTTTGGGGGTGTCCGGGGTCGGGTCGGCTTCACACAAAAGAAAAAAAACAAGTTAAGACTAATCAAAATTACTATCTTTAAAGTGGCTGAAAAACTATGACATCCTGATATCATTCTCATTAACGTAAATGGTAATAACACAATAAAAATACGCGTCATTGAAACACTGTTAAAAGATAATTATTGATTGAATTGATTTTCCTATATTTCATATTTCAAACGTATACGCAGATGGTTTGTAATAAACCTGTTTGAATATTTAAAAAAGAGTTACCAGCTGAGAAACACAGTTACTACTATATTAGTGTACGCAGCCGAAAGAAAATTATACTAAAAATTAAGAGATTAACAAAATTTTTCAACTTTTTTTTACCCTCTGAAGGGGGCCGGTCCCGTTCGTCACTCCCCTTACAAATACGTCCCTGAAATCTCAAAATTGTTTACAGTTATCAATACTTCGATCTCTCACACATAAGCGACAAGCGTAATTGTTAATGGAGACGTTTTCATGACACCTATCTCAGAGATAGGCTATGTTTAGACTCGAACTGTCAGGTGACATTCTCATTAAAATCAACAACTGTTGGGTTTGAAGAATTTCGATTACCAACAATTTCTTTATTAAAATTAAATTTAATAATTTAATTAATTTTAATTCAAGCTATGAGTCTTTGACAGTAATTGATAATTTTATATATTTTACCCATATAACATTTTATAAAATTTATAATTTTATGAATTTTATTTACAGTAGAATCTCAATGGAAGAATACCGCGCGGACCAGTAAAACAATTACTGGTGACGGATTCAGATAGCTTGGTGCAGCTGGCAAAGAACGAAGAAATTCTTCAAAACACGATTGACAGACTGGCGAAAACAGGAGGAAACTATGCAGTTGAAATCAATATCGATGGGTTAGCGGTAAAATACCCAAGTCACAGTTATAATGATGCTTGAAGATATTTCAAAAAGGACATTTTTTTATGCATTTCTCTTTTCCCTACTAATTTTTAACAGCTATGTAATCAATAAAAAATTTCTATTAATAATAAAAACTAACCTTGAACCTTAGACAAACTAGAGATACTGGAAAGACGAATTATTAGAAAAATATTAGGCCCACAAAAAACTTCAGAAGGTTGGAAATTAAAAAGTATTGATGAAATATATTAAAGTATAGAAAATATAACGGAAACAATGAGAAAAAGGAGACTATTCTTTTTTGGATATTCATACAGAATGGACGACAATATGTTAACAAAGCAGATTTTCAAATATCTGTGGGGAAGAAGTCAACATCAAGTTGGATTAAAGAAGTCCAAAAGGATTTAGAAAAAAATAATATACACGCAGAAGAAGCAATTGAAAGAGAAGTTTTTCGGGCAAAAGTGTTAAAAATGGAAGGAGTTCAGGGTGGGAGAGACCAAACGTAGGTTCATTCAAAGTGTACTGAAGACAGGAAGAAGAGACACAGTGAAAAGATGAGAGAATATTGGAGAAAAAGAAAAGAGCAAAGAGTAAAGAATTGAAATTGGCATGTGGTCCGTAGATGGCCGATACAAAAAAAAACTAACCTTGAAAATCAGTTTTATGCACTTGAAAACCTGATTTCAGTTTCCCGTAAATTTCAGTTTTCCGTAAATTCACACGAATGGACTGGGTAAATAACCCGACGATATAAACAAGTTGCAAGTGATGAGTACATCAAGAAAGCAAGACCGCTGCAAACCGTCGTGGGACACCAAGAACTAGAAAACGCCGATCGTTCAAGTATTTTGCAGGCATGTAGTTATGGACAAACGTACAACTCACAATAAAGCGAGAGGGATCGGGAATTCTGGGTATCTAATAGACGAAATTTGCTGGTACAGATGTTTATTTCTTATGGTATTCAACTTTGGAGTACTGCTAGACGAGTAATATCGATATTACACAGCGCTTTCAGTCCAAAACTTTAAGATCAATAGTCGACGCTCCATGGTTCGTTTTCAACAATTCTGTACACCGAGATCTCAAAGTTCCAATTGTGACAGAAGAAATTATGCGCCTGTGCAGGACTCACATCTCTAAATTAGAAAAGCATCCAAACCCCTAGCAATTAATTAGTTAGGTAATAGTAAAGATATTTATAGACCAAAAAGGCACAAATTGCTAGACTTACCCTTCAGATTCAACTAATAATGTGTACTCTGTATTATCTGTATTGTAATGTCTGTGACGTCTGTTCTGTAATATCTGTATGTTTTGTATTCGTGTCAACATTAAGTGTTAATGTCAACCAGTATATGTGCCTTATAGACCCAATGTTTAACATTTTGAACTTATTGTATCATGCCAGCAGCAAGTGAAAGTGATTTTTGTTCATTTGTTTACATGTTTTTGTCATTTAGTAATTTGTGTATCTGTTTAATCTGTTAACAAAAACAAGAAGAGCTGTCAGTGGTCAGCTCTTCATAATCATGTATGTGTTTTATCAGACAATTTTCTCAATGTTCGCTTAGTCGAACAGATCACAAATCTGCAATAAATTGAAAAAAAATATATCTATTTGCACATGAACAGAAAAGTTACAATAAAAGTCAACTGCCAAGCGGAGACGAGGCCGAAAAAACAACCACTGCTGAAGACAACCGAAATCAATACTATTTATCGGCTTTCGGTCAAATATATTCTGCAAGCTACAAAAATGAATTGAAACAACCAGTGATTCAAAAACCGCGTGAACGTGGGAAATTAATGAAATCCACAGAAAAGACAGGAAGAGGGCTGGACTCATCACCCGAATCCATAACAGGCGTGCGAATAGTAAGATAAAAAGAAGCAGTTTAAATATTTGGGATGTTGCATGGCAGAAAACAATGAAGAAATAAATGAAATAAGGAAAAGGATACAGGGCGCAAATAGAACATATGCTTCGTTGACATGTATATTGTAACCATTTTTTCTATGAGTGTGGAAGGCCTCACGTTTGAGCGCCAATTTGTAACCCACAACGTGATTTATCTGTCTGTTCTAGTTATGTTAATGAATGTAGTGAATGTAGGCCTCACCTTTAAGCGCCAATCTTGTAATGGGTTCTAGGTTTCTGGCTAGGCACACCTTATTAGGAAATATGCGGTTGGTTTTATTCCTTGATTCGCATCATACTTCCCGTGGCAAATATCATCCCTCACTATATTTTGAGTAGATTCGGACCAATATTTTACCTTGAAGAGCGTTTTGAATTCCGGATAATTTTGAATATCATGCCTACTTGCCGTCCACAAATTGTCGTGTATATCTTTGAAGCATTCGTCCAGCATGCTCCGGATTGCCGTCCATCTATTCTCACGATTTCTTTCTATGTTTTCCTCCACTCTCTCGAGAAATTCCATTGGGTTCTCCTGATACACTTTGAAGTTAATCCCTTCTCGATTATCAAAGTTTTGTATACCCGAAATGTGAGCTGGTCTATCCCGCATTCTCTCGAGATCTTCCTGTATTTTCGGGATCTCTCTTTTCTGTAACTCCTCTATCCTTTCTTTATTGTAAATAGCTTGACCCCGTACTTCGTTCACGGATGCATCTAGTTTTCGCATCTCTCACCGCATTTTGCTTGTATCTGCACCACCTCTTCCTCGGTCTCCTTCCGTATCGACTCCATTCTAATGAAGTTGTTTTCTTCTATATTGTTAATTCGCACTTGGACGTCTTCCTTGACTTGTTGTATTTCTTGATTTGTCTCTTCCCATTTCTGATTCACCTCCGCAATTTGTTGCTTAATGCTCGTCGTATTTTCCTCCATTTGATCCTTCATTTCTCTACGGATTTCTGTCATTTGTTCCTCTATCTTCTTACTCATCTGGGTATTGTTCTCTTCTATTTTTCTACTCAGTATTTCCATGTTCTTCTGGTTATCTTCTTTTAATTCTTCTTTTAATGTTCCTATATTTTTCTGGTTATCTTCTTTTAATGTTCCTATATTTTTCTGGTTATCTTCTTTTAATTCTTCTTTTAACAATCTATTATTATCATCCATTTTCTTGCTATTATCTTCCATTTTCTATTTCATCTCCATCATTAGCCTTATCATTTCTTGCATGCCTACGTTCTCCGGTTGTGCGGATCAATCTGGTTGGTTCGCCAGTGTATCACCTGCTCTCACCTCCACTTCAGGTGCTGGTTGAGCCTCCTTCTCTTCCATATCTATGACTGCCTCTACCTCGTGCTCTTGCCTATCTTCTTCTGTCTCTGGTTTTTTTGTTCTTCTTTGTGAAGTATTTTCCTCTTCGTCGCATTTTTGTTTATTTTTTCTGTAGCCGCCGCTAGAATCACAGTAATATTATGTTCTTTTTAATCCTAGCCTCACTAGTTGGTGCGCCAATTTGTAACCCACAACGTGATTTATCTGTCTGTTCTAGTTATGTTAATGAATGTAGTGAATGTAGGCCTCACCTTTGAGCGCCAATCTTGTAATAACACGGTAATTTTATCTCACAAGTATTTATGAATCTGTCATATAATTCCAAATCACAAATTGTTTCTTCTTTATTTTAATGATTTTTTTCCTTTTATTTTTTCCCCCGATTTAGGCGCCAAATTGTTTTGTTTTTAAATAATTAAAATTACTCACTTTTTTATTTATTCACCTTCTCTTTATTGGGTTTGGTCGACTTACCTTTTTAATAATTCAATTCGAATTCCGTTCCTAAAAAAATTGTTACCAACCTCTCTTTTATGATAAAAAAATTCACTTTTGCTGTATGAAGAAAGAAAATATTGTTAACAGAGAAATAAATTAACCATATAATTAAAAAATCTTCAATACTGGTTTTATTGGTTTTTGATTGTGTATTTCTTTCCTTTAAAACAATTAAATAATTTTATAATAATATATTTGATCCAGCTATGATGTTTAAATGCTCAGTGGTTGGCAATAATGCTCAGTCTTTCAGAGTTGATATTATACAATTTTTGTTTACTAACATTAGGTGTTAGGTCCTTTGGACTACAGAAAGTTAACAAAAAACACCCTTTAAGAAGTACAAAGCTTCACATAAACAGCATTTAAATATTACCCAAGTTATGAACAACTTAAATTTAAGGTTATAAATATTTGGTTTAACAACAGTCTGTGTTGTAGGTTAAGTGTGTCCTGATGAATATTACATTTCCAATAAGTCTATCACCATGGATTAACAATTTAATAGTGATATAAATTAATTATTACAAGTTCTTTATCAAGTGAATAGTGAAATATAGTTTATGTGTGACTGAAAATGTGTACAAGTGTATTATAGTTTAATATACTGATCAGGTTGTATAATCTGATATTATACTTATCATCTTCCTTCAATTATTAGGTTCAACACATAATTCACTGTTTATGAAATTATTCTTCTATTTTAATATGATTTTACTTTCAAATTCCTTCTTGTTATATTATTATTCTTCATAACATCATTTCTTTTTCATTCAATATCATTTTTTATTTTATCTGGTTGTATGGAAGTTTTAATCCTTTCTTCTCTGAGTCTAATAATGAACTAACTATTTTTTTCATGTAATATTTGGGTTGTCAAGGCAAAAGGTACATAATTCCCATTGGTTGAAAATTGTTTACATTGTTACACATGGCTACTGTTTTTGATACAAATTTAACAAATATCTTTAAATTAGTATAATCTATTTACACTATTTTTAATCCTAAAGATAATAACATCATTGTCTTGTTTTCTTTACATAAATTAATTTGAAATCAAACATGAATGATTTTTGTCCAGTACTTACAAAGTTACAATTTCAACAATTTTGTTTTCTATCATTAATTAATTCAAAACTAATCCTTTTGTATACATTTTGTTTCTCTAACATTATATAATCAAACCTCATATGATAATATACATTGTACCATTAATTTCTACTGTTTTAATATCTAATTTTACAGAGTTCTTAATGTTACTATAGGCTTTTAAGGCCTAGTTTTTCTGACTTTCTTTATACATTTATTATAATATATTCCTTTGTTTTTATTAACCTTACGCACTTTACAATGCAAATACAATGAACTAAATCAACTAATACACAACATTTGATTAGTCATAATGATTTTTAAACATAACATAATTTTACTTGGGGTGGTTAAACAAGTAATAAATTAATAATTAAAAAATCACTTACTGCCAAAATGTTTCAATTTCCCGGGCGCCACCTCATATCTACAAGGATGTGGATATAAAGGATTCTTTTGCCAAACACACAACAACAATATTATGTCTAATGCTTATTTAATTAATTAAGTTGTAGCAAATTACAAATGTAACACTCTGTATGGATATTCCTTAAGTAAATCACTTCTCTTATCTTAACAATGAGTATCTCTGAAATCGCGATTAATTAACATTTAATAATTTTCTAACACTTATAATTGTAAATTATAATCTACAATTGTATTTGGCAAATTTAGATTACTGTTTAGATATGATTTTTTTAAGAATTTACTAATTGACGTTTTATTTCGCTTCAGTCGAATGCAGAGCACTGAGAGGTAGTTCTCAAGGTTAATTAATTATTAGTGTGAGTTCTTTGACTTGAATGAATTGAGTTTATTGACTTAACTCTAAAGTACCATTAGTTTGAGAGCGTTGATTATTCGTAGTTCATACTCTCGGTGACATCATGTGGTCCTCTGTGTTTAGTAGTTGTTGGTCTCCGTAGTCGTTGTAGCTTACGTATCCCTTCGCGGTCACTGCACCTCACGATCACTGTTTAATTATTGAAGAATTCTCGAACTGTTCACTTTTCACGGCACTCGTATTGTGTTGAATATGAGTGTCCTTAATTGATGTTGGTAAAGTTCATGTATAATGTTTTTTTTTTTAAAGTAGTTGTTTAGATTGCTGATTTTATGTCTAATGTCTCTGTGGTAGAATATGCACTGAGTCTCTCTGTTGATGTGTTCTGTATTATATAAAAGCTGCTGTAATGTTTATAGTTTCTTGTGAATTATTTGTAATTGTAGAATGTCTGTTAATTGAATTTGTCTTCACTTAGTATTGTACTGTGTATCCGTATTCTCCGACACTTTGTTTAATTTACGGTGAAGTTAATTAATTGTAAAGTCTGTTGTACATGTTGACTTCGCGTGATATTAATTTATACTAATAGTCTGTCGAACGCGATTAACTGTTCAAATCTCTTGCTATGAGTTTAGAATTTAGTGATAATTATAACAACGAGTTTCGTACGATTTGTCGTATTCACTTCATTGTTCACTTTGAGAAATTTAATGTTCGCACTGAAGTAACCGTTTTCAAGACTCTAGATATGCGCACTTCTGAAATTGTGTCGAACGCTTGTAGTTGTTCACGCTTATGTAATGAATCGATGACTAAACATTGTTACCGAGTTAAGATGACTCGTGGTGATCACTTTGTAGATGAGTACTAGACTGCCGTTTTTCTGTTCTGAGATCTACCAAGTAAACTCTCATCCCGCCTACCTCTGCTGAATCTTCCATCTGCTTGGATACTCTTATTGGTTCTTTAGCCAGTGTGACCAATTGTATATTCGTCATTGGTTTTCGAGTATCTCTGCTTTACACGTGATTTGTCGTGATTCGTCCTGATTGTTCCTACAGCCGTTTTCTCTATTTACTAGGAATCTCATTCAAGCACTCCAGAATTGGTGAGTTTCACTTTCCCCTTCTAAATCAGGCGACATTTCTTTGTCTCTCGTGGCCGTCTCCTAGTGTCCTATTTCTGTTACGCTTTGACATAGATACAATACTGGTATTGTTCGATCTGCTGCACCATTGTTTATCTTCAAGTTGCACTCTGGCTTTGTTTTGAGTCTGGAACGAATCTTCCTTTGTAATCACGACTTTCGTCAAATTTCTACGTTGCAATTGTTCTGGCATCTAATGTTGTACCGTATCGAATTGACAAACTCTTTGCTTTCAGTCTGTGTCAAAGTTTTAAAAAGGGTAGATTGGTTTATTGGGGGTTTTGCCTTTCTTCACTCAGAGCAGCTGCCTGATGCGAAATACAACGTCTCACATACATCTAGTAAGTGTCACTCTTTTTGTCAAACAATTAACTTTACAGCCGTAACACATCAAGCTGTCTGTAGGTTACAATGCCAAGAGGACAGTCTTACAAACTTTCCCTTCACACACCCTCACATACTTCTTTGTCAAATATAACTGCTAGTACACATTATTTTTAGCTATTATTTACTACTTGTACAATTTTATAAATATTTTCAAAAATAAACGTTACATTGTCCTTAAATTTTTATTAATTGATGGCGTGTAACAAAATCAAATAATAAAATTTGTGCCCTTTTTTTTTTAAATTAATTATGTAAATTTTTTAATTAGTTATGTAAATTTTAATTAATTAAGTAGAAATATCTAATGAGTTACATTTATTGCTAGTGATGTAATCCCTTTAACGGATTCGAGTACGTTCAACTTGGTTTGTTTACGTTCGAAACTATCTACAGTGTACCCTTGTGTCTGGGCTGAGATTTATGACCTCTCCCATTCATCCCCTGTCACTCTCTCATTCACACCTTGTTACTTGGCAAAGGGTCCTACTAGCAGTTTCACTTTTTCTGTTTGCTATTCTAACCTATACAATTGTTTACAATCATACGCACTACCATCCGTTCAGACCACTTATCTTCCTAACATATCATAATATAGAATTAACAACTATCTAATTCATTATGTACATCTGTTTACATATAATTATTCACATAGATACTATTACTGTTCTTTCTTACTTTCTATTAGTTAAATATCCACTTATATATATTTTTCATTTGTCAATAATTTTCTACTTGCAAATGCATAAAAAAAAAATTCATAATATCATATTAATTATGACTTAGTTCTTATCATTACTTTCATTGTTAGTCATTGTTCAATGTCTTTGTTTTGTTTTTCTTAGATATACTTTTATTCTTATACATAATATACAAAATATAAATCTTTACTCTGATATACATCGTCAGTTGATAACCTTACTTCGTTTATTACTTTAAAATTTTACAATTATTATACATAACTTTATTATATCATATTTATTATATGAGTGCTACAATTTGCTTACTCACGTAACCGATCGTTACTAACGCATTATTTCCTTTTACTGCTCTTCTTGTCAGGTAATATATTGCTTTAGCTGTCGGACATTGAAATTTCCTCTTGTTCCTTTCTTCTCGTCCAAATATTCTAACGTATAAGTAGCTTTACTTATTTGCTTCGCAACCCTATATGGTCCTTTGTACAGGTCGCAAAATTTCGCTATTATCTTATTCATTGCATCGGATATTGGACATGTTTTAACTAATACCAGGTCACCGATGGCGAATGTTGTTAGTTCTCTTTGGTTCATCTTATTTGCATGTCGCTCTCTCTTTTCTTTAATCTTTAAATAAATGTCTTCCGGCTTATAAGTAGTTGGTTCGGAAATCACACTTCTGTCAATAAATTTGGTCCACTTTCTGGTTGGTTTCTTTCCAAAGTGTGCCTCGATTGGACTCATCTCAATGGTACTATGGTATGTCTCATTTAAACAAATTTCAATGGCTTGGATATACTTGGCCCAATTTGAGTGTTTCTCTTTGACAAATACTCGAAATAAGTTGCCTAGTTGTCTGTTAGTTCTCTCGGCTATATTTGTACAAGGGTTCCGAATAGCGGTAAACTTCGGTTTAATTCCTAGTTCTCGTAAACTCCTTGTCCATATGTTAGTAGTGAATTGGGTCCCATTATCAGTGACAATTGATAACGGTTTTCCACATGACGCTATATATTGTTTGAGTCTATTTATGGTAGCACGAGTTGTAGCTCTTTTCAACGCATAAAGTTTGACGTACTTTGTGAAATTATCGATGATAACAAGAATGTATTTAACACCTCCAGTCGATGTAATTAGGGGTCCATAGTAGTCCATACTGATTAACTCCCCTTTCTTCTTTGGCAGCATCGGTATGGTTTCTCCTACATTATTCTTATGATGATCCTTACATCGCTGACATGTATCGCACTTAGTAATGATTTGATGTATCGTTTTGTTTATTCTGTCTCCAGTAAAGTACTCTCGAAAAAGTCTTTCGGTTTTTTGTATGCCGCAGTGTCCGTATACAACGTGTAATTCTTGAATTAAATTTTCTTTCATGTTATTCGGTATATATATTTTCCATGACTTCTTGTCTTGTCGGTATAGGATTTTTTTAACATATTGATATTTATTACTTAATTTAGAGTCTTCCTTACTTTCTAATTCACAAATAATTTTGTTCAATTTAGGATCTTGGCGCTGCAATTTCTCAATATTTTTTATATCCTTCATTATTTTCTTATCCAATTTCAAGGTAATACGATTAATTTCCATCTCTTCACTAAAACTGACGTCACTGCTGTCCATAGCGTCCTCTGGGTTTCGGCTTAGTATGTCGGCTACAATATTTTCTTTGCCTTTACAATGCACAATGTCGAAATCGTATTCTTGGATGCTCAGTATCCAGCGGGTAATTCTAGCATTTGATAGGTGGCATTTGTGTAGGAATGTGAGAGCTTTATTATCTGTTATGATTGTGAATTTATGTCCTAATAAGTATATCCGAAATTTCTTCAAACAATGTATGATACTCAGCAGTTCCTTCTCGGTGGTGTGATAGTTTAATTCAGCACCTTTGAAAGTTCTGCTAGTAAAAGCTACGACGGCGATGTGTCCTTCGTCATCATATTGAAACAATTGCCCTCATAGTGCGTAGTTGCTGGCATCCGTTTGTAAATAATATTGCTTCTTGAGATCTGGGTGTTTTAAAATTACAGTATCTATAAATAATTCTTTGACTAATTTAAATTGTCGGTCGTGCTGCTCCGTCCACTTGAAGTTGCGCTCCTTCTTTAACAATTGTATTAATAAAGATGTTGTTTCAGCATATCGACTGGTAAATCTGTTATACAAATTTGTAAGTCCTAAAAACCCTTTTAGTTGCTTTTGATTTCTTGGACGTGGAAAATTTTGGATTGCCTTTACCTTGTCTGGCATAGGACTAAGGCCTTCTACTGATAAACAGTAACCAAGATAATTAATTTCTCTACGGAAAAACTGTGATTTTTTGAAGTTCACTGTGATGTTTGCTTCGTATAAATTGGTCAATAATAAATCTAAATGTGTGAGGTGTTCCTCCAGACTGTTAGATAGACATAGGCAGTCGTCTACATATATTATCGTAAATTTCTTGACTGCATCTGACAACACAGTATCCAATCCTCTCGTCAGGCTGGCCAGATTTGTCTTTAATCCAAACGGTGTGACTGTGAAGCGGTAGGTCTTTCCTTTATATAGAAACCCGGTGAAGTCCCTGCATTCTCGCTTAAGTGGTACCTGCCAGAAGCTGGAGCGTAGATCGATCGATGACATATATTTTACTCCTCCGCAATTAGCAATGAGCTCGTTGACTGGTTGTGCCCCTTCGAAGTCAGGTATCATCACCTTGTTTAACTTCCTGGCGTCCAAACACAATCTTACGCTCTGGTCCTTTTTTATAACTGTCACCATGGGATTGATATATTGGCTGCTCGCTCGATCACTCCGTATCTTAACATTTTCTGGATCTCCTCTTCGACTTTGTCTTGATAGGCAATTGGTATAGGCCATCCCTTTTGGAAGAAGGGGTGTTGTCCGTGATACGTAGTTCATATTCATATCCATGAATTCGGCCTGGTTCTTCTCGGAATAGATTTCTATTTTTCATTAATATTTTAGTTAATTTTTTCTTCGTTTCTGTATTTATATTAGTTAACTCTTCGACAGCTTCTTGAAAGTTAATAGATTCCTCATCAGCCGTTTCTTTATCCAAAGCGATCTGATGTATATGTACAATTTCATTAGGATCCTCTACATTTTTTTTATAATTTCTATTTTAATATGCATTACATTTTGCTGGAAATCTATAGTACACTCACCTTCCTTCAACATATTTATTCCTAGTATACAGTCTTTATTCAGTCCAGGGATGATAAAAAATACTAAGTCAAATTTATAATTATCAATCTCAGCTTCTAAAAGTACTTGTTTGCGTATTAATTTTGATTTATGTCCGAATGCAGCTTTTATATTGGTATTCGATAAGTTTAATAGCTCGATTCTACCTAATTTATCTTTATTATGGTTGAACCACGTTTCGGAAATGCCGTTTAATTGACTCCCCGATCAATTAGTGCAGTTACTTCTACATTATTTAATTTTATTTTTATTTCCGGACATTTATTGTACGGGAAATTAGTGGTTTCTTCTTCTTCATCCATTTTATCCAATTATTCACGAATATCAATATAATCTAATGCTACGTCTAACTGGTTATTTATTTTTCTACTAGCTAAGTATTGTTGCCGCGACAGTGGGTTGGCTGGTCGTTTTTTGTACGTGATTCTTGTGAAGGGCCAGGTTGTTGACGCTCAATTGTTACTGTGTTGACAATGGGCTGTTTTGTTCCCCTATCCTCTGTACCAAACGTTTGTTTATTGCGCCACCCAGGTCTGTGACCCTCGTGTTCAGTCTCCACTTTCATACCCTTCGTTTTATGATAGCCATTGTTAATATGTCTTCCACCGTTGTCAACCGTTGTCTGTTGTGGCTGCCGATACGATCCTCTCATTTCTCGTTGTTGCATGGTAGCAAACTCATTTAATAAGCTTTCAAATTGATCTACTTGTTGGACGCCTCTAGTTATGATGGCAACTTCTATTTCCTTACCATAGTGGCGTGCAAGTTTGCGAATTAGATGCTGGTCCAAGATTGGTGGGATCAGTTGTCTGCACTGTAGAATTTTATTCTCGAGGTACTGCACCATAGTGAGTTTACCATTCGGATAATAACATCCGTACTCCAAGCTGTCCCGGATGTTTTCTTGAATTTGTTGACTCCAGAATTTCTTGGTAAACGCCTCCTCGAATTGTTCAAACGTATGTATTTGGGATTGTACGATTCTCCACCATACTGTTGCTTCACCCTCTAGATGCCTGCTAATCCACTTAATACCTCCGCTGGGGTAATATATTTCTTTAACCTCTTTTAATTCTTTTAGAAATTCCATGGGGTAGGCGTCTCGTCCGTTGTACCGTACCTCCTTTAACTGTTCTTGGTTAGCCACAATAGTATTTTGGTTGTTTACCATTGGTCTTGACTCCAACTCTGTTAATTTTCGTTTTAATTGCTCTTGATCTTCTTTCATCTCGTCGATGCGTCGACCCTTTTCTTCAGCTAATTTTCTTAATTGTTCTTCCATTTCTTCTTTGTTTATGGTAGAAATATTTCTGACTTCTTCTCGGACGACCTCTTTCGTTGTTTTTATTTCTCTTCTCACTTCCTGATTGATTCGATTTAAATTTTCACTTAAGTTTTTAGTAGTTTTTTGTATTTCACACTTAAATTTTTCACTTTGTTGCTGTACCACCTCGCCAAAATTATGCTCAGTCTTATTCAATTCTTCCCGCCATGTTTTATTCACTATTTGAATATCACCAACTAATTTGTCATGCAACGTGTTCATATCGTTTTTTATCTCCTCTCTTAACTTAGTGTGCTTTACTGTAATATCCTTAATAGCTACTTCTAATTTATTCTGATTTACTTCAACTTTTTCTTCTAATTTCTTCTGATTTACTTTAACATCTTGAATGTCTTCTCGTATCTTCTTATTGTCTTCTTGTAATTTATTCTGATTTACTTTAACATCTTGAACGTCTTCTTGTAATTTATTCAGACTTATTTCTAATTTATTCTGTAATTTCTTGTTATCTTCTTTCATCAATTCGTATAGCATTTGCAGCTCACTTTTTGGCTGTGGTCCTTCTGCCCTTAATTGTTCCTTCTCCGTCTGTGGTACTGTCGCACTTACCTGTTCAACTTCTGCGCGTGGTCCTTCTGCCCTTATATTTTCAATATCCGTTCTGATTTCTTCCTCCATCATTGCTATGACTTGAGGATCTCCCATTTGGTTATATATCTCCATCTCTTCGCTCTCTTCAGCTCTCCTTGGTGCTTGTGTTTCTTCTTCACTGGCCATTGTCGTATAAGGTGTTTCTTTTTCCATTTTGCGTGCCTTACTTCGCGTCAACATATACCGTATATATTCGAACCGTGACTAAGCAACTGTAGTTACAATTACTAGCCCTATGTTCTTAATGTCTACTCTACTTATTAATACTTTTATTTTATTTCTAATTCTCAGTTTAGTTAACTTATTTAACTCAATTCATTCATCTGCCTTTTTGACAAATCTAAATTTAGATTTTGCTACACGAGTTGGGCGACAAATATAAAGTAATTTTACTTGGGGTGGTTAAACAAGTAATAAATTAATAATTAAAAAATCACTTACTGCCAAAATGTTTCAATTTCCCGGGCGCCACCTCATATCTACAAGGATGTGGATATAAAGGATTCTTTTGCCAAACACACAACAACAATATTATGTCTAATGCTTATTTAATTAATTAAGTTGTAGCAAATTACAAATATAACACTCTGTATGGATATTCCTTAAGTAAATCACTTCTCTTATCTTAACAATGAGTATCTCTGAAATCGCGATTAATTAACATTTAATAATTTTCTAACACTTATAATTGTAAATTATAATCTACAATTGTATTTGGCAAATTTAGATTACTGTTTAGATATGATTTTTTTAAGAATTTACTAATTGACGTTTTATTTCGCTTCAGTCGAATGCAGAGCACTGAGAGGCAGTTCTCAAGGTTAATTAATTATTAGTGTGAGTTCTTTGACTTGAATGAATTGAGTTTATTGACTTAACTCTAAAGTACCATTAGTTTGAGAGCGTTGATTATTCGTAGTTTATACTCTCGGTGACATCATGTGGTCCTCTGTGTTTAGTAGTTGTTGGTCTCCGTAGTCGTTGTAGCTTACGTATCCCTTCGCGGTCACTGCACCTCACGATCACTGTTTAATTATTGAAGAATTCTCGAACTGTTCACTTTTCACGGCACTCGTATTGTGTTGAATATGAGTGTCCTTAATTGATGTTGGTAAAGTTCATGTATAATGTTTTTTTTTTAAAGTAGTTGTTTAGATTGCTGATTTTATGTCTAATGTCTCTGTGGTAGAATATGCACTGAGTCTCTCTGTTGATGTGTTCTGTATTATATAAAAGCTGCTGTAATGTTTATAGTTTCTTGTGAATTATTTGTAATTGTAGAATGTCTGTTAATTGAATTTGTCTTCACTTAGTATTGTACTGTGTATCCGTATTCTCCGACACTTTGTTTAATTTACGGTGAAGTTAATTAATTGTAAAGTCTGTTGTACATGTTGACTTCGCGTGATATTAATTTATACTAATAGTCTGTCGAACGCGATTAACTGTTCAAATCTCTTGCTATGAGTTTAGAATTTAGTGATAATTATAGCAACGAGTTTCGTACGATTTGTCGTATTCACTTCATTGTTCACTTTGAGAAATTTAATGTTCGCACTGAAGTAACCGTTTTCAAGACTCTAGATATGCGCACTTCTGAAATTGTGTCGAACGCTTGTAGTTGTTCACGCTTATGTAATGAATCGATGACTAAACATTGTTACCGAGTTAAGATGACTCGTGGTGATCACTTTGTAGATGAGTACTAGACTGCCGTTTTTCTGTTCTGAGATCTACCAAGTAAACTCTCATCCCGCCTACCTCTGCTGAATCTTCCATCTGCTTGGATACTCTTATTGGTTCTTTAGCCAGTGTGACCAATTGTATATTCGTCATTGGTTTTCGAGTATCTCTGCTTTACACGTGATTTGTCGTGATTCGTCCTGATTGTTCCTACAGCCGTTTTCTCTATTTACTAGGAATCTCATTCAAGCACTCCAGAATTCGTGAGTTTCACTTTCCCCTTCTAAATCAGGCGACATTTCTTTGTCTCTCGTGGCCGTCTCCTAGTGTCCTATTTCTGTTACGCTTTGACATAGATACAATACTGGTATTGTTCGATCTGCTGCACCATTGTTTATCTTCAAGTTGCACTCTGGCTTTGTTTTGAGTCTGGAACGAATCTTCCTTTGTAATCACGACTTTCGTCAAATTTCTACGTTGCAATTGTTCTGGCATCTAATGTTGTACCGTATCGAATTGACAAACTCTTTGCTTTCAGTCTGTGTCAAAGTTTTAAAAAGGGTAGATTGGTTTATTGGGGGTTTTGCCTTTCTTCACTCAGAGCAGCTGCCTGATGCGAAATACAACGTCTCACATACATCTAGTAAGTGTCACTCTTTTTGTCAAACAATTAACTTTACAGCCGTAACACATCAAGCTGTCTGTAGGTTACAATGCCAAGAGGACAGTCTTACAAACTTTCCCTTCACACACCCTCACATACATCTTTGTCAAATATAACTGCTAGTACACATTATTTTTAGCTATTATTTACTACTTGTACAATTTTATAAATATTTTCAAAAATAAACGTTACAATAACTCTTTTTAAACATTTTATAACTTACAAATACCATTTTTCAATACATAACACACACTTTTTATTTACTAATAATCATTCATTAAGCATTTTTTTTACTTTTCTATTGTTTTTAGTATTTCACAGTATATCTTATCCCTTCCTTTATTAAGTAATAGTTACTCTTAAAATGATATCTTGTTTCTACTGCTGACTTCCAGTTAGTATAACATTCATGGTTTCTATACACTCTTTATTTATAGCACTCACTGTTCACATTCCTTTTATTCCCTTTAAGCTAATCACATATCTTAACTTACCATTAAACATTGTACATTTATAATAGTGTTATTCTTTTATATTCTATTAACATGACTATCATTATCATTAACTAGTTTACCTCTATATCCCTAGAGTTTTACATGAAACGATTATTATTTTCTAATTCAGATTTTTTATCTACAGCTTTGTACTTCCACTTTTGTTTATCATATTCTTATTATGTGAAAAGGGTTGTAGAATGATCATAATGTTAAATCTGCTTCTCCCTCACACCACCACCACCACAATTGGGTATTGTCGTAGTTATAGTCATTGTATAGTCCATATGTTGATATTGATTCTATTTTCTAAATTCTGTCTATTAATTCTTTCGTTGTTTCTAATGGTAATTGTTTTATCGTTCTGTTACCTTATGTCACGTTACAATATTCAAGAAAAGGAATATCCACCATCAGTCCAAGGTCACATTATATAAAGTTATGATTAGACCGGTGATAACATATGGCAGCGATACTTGGACTCTGAACAAACAAGCCGCTAGCACATAGTCAATACTTTTGAAAGGAGAATTTTGAGGAGAATATCCAATCCAATCCAAGTAAACGGGATATGGAGAATGCGTCACAATGAGGAGCTACAGAAGCTGTATAAAGACAATGATCTGGCCACCACCATCCGACTGCATAGATTGCAATGGGCCGGACACATCACTAGGATGGAAGACAACCGAATACCTAGGAAGGTACTGTTTAGTCAGATCGAGGGTAGAAGGCCTGTCGGAAGACCAAGCATCGCTGGATTAACGCAGTGGCGAGGGATGCTGATAATTTACTTAAAATAAAACGATGGACATCGATCGCCAAGGACAGGGAAAAATGGAGGCGGATAATTATGGAGGCAAAGGTTTGACTTCGAACTGTGACGCCATAGAAGAAGAAGAAGAAGAAGAAGAAGAAGAAGAAGAAGAAGAAGAAGAAGAAGAAGAAGAAGAAGAAGAAGATTTCTGCAACTTTGTCTTCGCACACAGACTTCCAGTTAAAGAAACAGACCATACACGATGATTTTTAAAGCAAATAAAATACACCTTTTACTGTCTACACGCTTTTGGTTTTGATAACTTTTTTTACCTTCGACGAGTTAACATCTGGCAAAAATCATCATCGAGTTGGAAACAACGTTCCTCGCGATCCTTTTTATTTTCTACCGCAACCGGTTTTTTATAAACCTTTTTTTCTTAATACGTCAACTCAGTCTTTTATGTGCGCGCGCGTGTGTGTACACTTAGCGCAAAAAGTATCAGTATTTAAGAATAGCATAAAAACCTTGAAGTTTATTTTCGCGCTGTGGAGTGGTATGCAGAGTTTGGGGTGCCATACTTGGGATACCCGGCGAGCTGTAACAACGCCAACTTCGCAACGTTTCACTAATTTATTTTTTCGTTTTAATCGATCGGTGTGCGCGTACGGGGCCTACATTGCAGCTAGTAAATAAATACATTGTTTTCACAGGAGGGAAGCACACGTGCAATGTAATATTTTACGGAATCTCATAATCCGTGTGGGTAGCGGGTAAAACTAATTTATTTATGACGAAACGAGGAAGAACGACCAACACCGGTCGATTGCCAACTACCGTGCGAATTTTTTTTCGTACGGATCCAGAAATAATCTAAAACAAAACCCGTCTCTCTCTCTCTCTCTCTCTCTCTCTCTCTCTCTGTCCTTGCGCAATGTCGTATTTCTTGCAACCGAATTGTTTGTGTGTTAAGAACCGATGTGAAGTGTTGATCGATTCTAAACTATTAAGACCCCTCCCCTTTGTGTCACACAGAACTTCCGCATGCTCAGCTTAGAAGCTTCACTTCCCTGTACGGGTAGATGCGTACCGTTAAAAAAAAAAAAGATTTCTGCAGAAGAAAAAACGCGAAGAACTCTGTATTTATACGCGAGTCTAGCAGTCACGACTTGACAGTGAAGCGTGCTTTAGAAAACAATGTGAAGAATTGGTCGATTTGCGTCACGTATATCTTCCGCGTCGTTTTAAAATGTCTTCTCCTGAGATTACCCATGCAACATTCAAAAACAGGATTTCACTCAGAAATTGTTAAAAAACCCATCTTTACTATGATTGCCTAATAATAAACAGAAATTAGGCCTACCTTATTACTATAGTGGTGTGCGGTGAGTGTAATTTCTGTTTCTGATTGTAAACAATCACACATCTTTATTAAGTAAATGTCTAGTAATAGCAAAACTGACCAGTAAACATTAAGAAAGTAAATTAAATTGATCAACGAGTAGAGAAACACGCCTGAAGTTCTACAAGATGGCCTTCCCCACACTTCTGTATGGGTCTGAGAATTGGACTTAACGAAATCCCAGACCGGTCGCATTCAAGCGGCCGAAATGAGATTGCTCTCAGGCACGTGGCAGGATATACTCTTCAAGATCGCAAAGGAAATGTCGATACGAGTCATGAGCTGAATTTTATGAGCATATTTGATAGAATCGCCCAATATCGGCTAAAATGGTTGGACCATCTTAACCGAATGGATGACTGCCGTATCCCATGGAATAATAAGCCGAAAGGACGCAGGGATATGGAGCTCCGAAGAAGCGTTGGAGTGACCAGCCCCATTCTGTTTGGGACCGGAACAAACCTTTTTTGGTTTAATCCTAGCTAAAGATGATGATGAGAGTGATGATTATTATTTGGTGTTCTGCCCTAAGGCAGGTCTTCAAATGGTAAAAGCTCTCCAACCTGTCCTATCGCATGCCAGTCTTTTCATTTCTTCGTAACACCCTCTGATTTTAATGCTATCTATTGACTTCATTCTTCTACGCTCTCTTCTTTTTTCCTCCTTCTATGACACTCTCCATGGCAGTTGTAAGCAAGCAGTCTCTTCTTAAACAATGACCTAACCAATTTCTTTTCCTATTTTCTGTTACCTTCAGGATTCTTCTCTCTTCCCCTATTCT
The DNA here is from genome assembly GCA_034769895.1 of Magicicada septendecula. Taxonomy (NCBI): domain Eukaryota; kingdom Metazoa; phylum Arthropoda; class Insecta; order Hemiptera; family Cicadidae; genus Magicicada; species Magicicada septendecula. The sequence continues at coordinate 87,549,105 of CM068372.1, read as the reverse complement.
TCTTAAAACTTCATAATTCCTTACTTTATCAACCCACCTCACTTTTCCCGTTGCTCGCCAAACCCACATCTCAAATGCTCCTAATCTTTTCAAATCCTCCTTCCTCAGTGCCCATGTCTCCGCACCATATAAAGCAACGCTCCAAACATAACATTTGGCCGACCTTTTTCTTCAATTCTTATTAATTTTGCCACAAAGCAGTCTTTTCTTCCCATTAAATCCCTCTTTCGCTATAGCAATTCTTGCTCTAGTTTCACAAGTGCAGGACATATCTTCACTTATCAAGCTTCTAAGATATTTAAACAACTCCACCTATTGTCTTGCCCTATCTTTATATTTGCCCTTTTTCCTCCTCTGCTAATCACCATACACTTAGGTTTTTCCTTATTAATCCTCATTCCATATTCCTCGCATACTAAATTCAAATCTCATATTATTTCATTCATTGTCCCTTCCTTTTCTGCTAAAACAGCCATGCCATCAGCAAACCTTATACATTCAAATCTTCTTCCACCGACATTCACACCTCTTGTTTTGTCAAAGCACTTCCTAATCAAGTCATCAAGATATAGGCCTATGTTAAATAAATTTGGTGACGTACAGCAGCCTTGCGTTACCCCTCTTCAAATTTTAATTCCTTCTGAACTCTCCTTTCCGATTTGCACACTCACTTTCTGTTCAAGGTACAGATTACGAATTAACCGTCCCTCCTTCCAATCCACCCCCTTGTCCCTCAAAATATATAAAGTGTGTGTGTGTGTGTGTGGGGGGGGCGTGTGCGCGTTTATGTACACACGGATACATAACTTATTACAATAAAAAATTCAATGGGATATGATTTATTGGGATAGTATTTAGGAGGGAACAATAGCAGGAATTATGTAAGGAGAGAGACCCGCAAAGAATTCCCGCGGAGGCAGAAAAAACAGTTACGCTAAGGCGTTTAAGTTGTGCGATGATTTCGCTTACCGTAGATATTTTAAGTTTACGACAGACAGTCCTTATCTGTGAAAAACCACGGATATATGTTATGTCAAGTAGAACCTTCGTCTGAAATCTGCGAAGAATAGAGATGCTGGAACAAGACGCTGTTCGCTAACAACTGTATTTAAAGACATACAATTCGTTCGGACCCTAACCTTCAACCTGTTTACCCGAGCCTCTGTCTCAACCCATCCGTCGACTCAGTACAGACGTTGCCCCCCCCCCCAGACGACACAAACGCCCCCGAGCATTGCTCGATGACCCTCCATAAGCTGATTACGGAACTTCTGGCCCATTCCCCCGATCTTGAAGAATTTTCACTCTCCAACGCCTTCCTTCTCTATCTTGTCCGTGCCGGTGCTCGGCTACAGACTGGGTGGGGGGGGAGGCTGCGCTTACCTTAGGTGTGCTTGGTGCCACCTCTGGTGGGCGCTACCTCCTCCTCTGCTCTCTCCCGTGCCCCGACATTGCCGCTTGGCAGACCTCGGCGACTTTTCGTGAGCGGTTAATGGCGGCCTGCCCGTTGTGGTCTCTGAGGTCTCCCCCATTCTGCCGTCGTGGGTCTCTTCGAGGTCCGAGGGTCCAAGAAAAATAACATCATCCTGTCCCTCCAAAAGAAATAAACGGAGGTTCCATCCCCTGAATAGCGCGAGATCGCTAGTCATGGTAACAAGCAGGCAACATGCAGTCGTCGGGCTCGCCCGGACACTGCGACCAACGGAGCACGACAAGCTGTTGCTCCGCCGACTTGGACATACTATAAGCCAAAATTATCGCTCATCTTAGCATTGCATTATGGGTGCGGGGCGTCTTTGCACCCGTGGCTTGACTGCAGCATCGGATCGAGTCCAATGGCTGCCAGTAGATAAACATAATGCTGGTACAATTCGACAGGTATCCTAATAACTGGAAAAGGAAACCGCCAACCAGTTAACTGAGAAGGCGGGAGAGAAAGAACTTTTAGATTTTGGTACTGATTCGAGCAACAGATGTTGCCCGTCTCAAGTCCAGCCAGCAGACTCCAGCAAGTCCACCCGCGAGGCGGAGAGCCTCCTTACCGGTGATTGAGGTAGCAACGACAAGCAGCTGACTCAGCGTACTAGGAGGTGGTCAGGAAGGAGAGAAGGACAGTTTTATTTTGGCGAACTCTGGGCAGAGGACTGATATTTTTAATTTTATTTGTTTTAAAGAGGATGGCTTTATGGCGGGGCATCAAGAAGCGCCCGAGGGCTCTTGACCCGAACGGGCGGTGATGGTTCTGATGCACTGATGGTTCGTAGGATGGAAGGTGGAGGTCGAGGCTCTAGCAAATCTCATCTCAGAGCGAAAATTTTAATTTTATATCCGGATACGGTAGTAGTGCTTACGGTTTCCTGTTCGACCATTGCGTGAGTGTCACTAGCCATATATCGAGATGAGTTTCCCTCAATTATTTGCAGGGATGGATTTTTTATTTACGTACACTATTGGAATTATACCGTAAACTAATGTGAGCTTATTTTGTTTGAGTTTCATGTGGACTGTAGACAGACGTTTGATTGTGTGCGGAGTGTTAAACTTTATCAAGCCATGCAGGATATGGGCATTCCTTTGAAACTTATAAAGTTAATAAATATAGCCATGCGACTCACAAAAGCCAAAATTAAGTATGAGAATATGCTGAGCGAATCATTTGCATTTAATAAGAGAGTTAAGCAAGGTGATGAGATACGGCCACCCTCTTTATTATTGCGCTACATTATGTCATTAAATACGTAGGTCAACGAGTAACGATATTAAATAAGACAAGCCAAATACGTGCTTACGCTGAAGATGTTGTGATAATAGCCAGATCAAGACAACAGCTATACAACGATCTGAATCAGAAATATGCTGGAATGGGACTCTGAAATGGCACTGATTGTAAATATCAACAAAACTGAATACATGCTGATTTCTGCATCAGAAAGCAGAAGGAATCTATATAATTTATGCATAGAGGATAAATCATTTAAAGCAGTTAATATGTTTAGATACCTGGATACATGACAGACAATGAAGGGTCCATAAACACGACAATACATGACAGGATAAAAATAGAAAATTGGGCATATTATGCCGACAGTAGACTAATGAGAAGCAAACTCATTAGTCGTAACAAAAGTAAAAATATATAAGACATTTATCTGACCGGTGTTACTTATGGAGGCGAGACGTGGACACTGGCAAACAAAAAAGGAACAAGAAACACTACGAAGGCTTGAAAGAAAGATTGTAAGACGTGATTAAGGCCCGGTTAAAGAAAATAATGAATATGGAATGAGAAATAACCCGGAGACACATGAGCTATTCAAGAATGAGGACACTATAAGATTCATAAAGCTCAACGAATACATTGGCTAGGTCACCTAGAGCGGGTGTGGATGATCAGCGTATGCCGAAGAAAATCCTGAGGGCGCAAGACTACAAAAGCAGAAATAGGGGCCGACCTACGATAAGATGGTTGGAAGATGAGCTAGAAGATCTCAGAAGAATGGATGTCAGGGTGTTACACTGAAATGGCAATGGACAGGAGACTTTGGAGTAGATTGGTGTTGTAAGCCAGGGCTCACGTTGGGTTGGAGCGCTGAAGAAGAAGAATTTATGTTTCAAACCTCCCCCATTATCCTGTTTTATTTAAATTGTTTTGTAATCTTAATAATGACATTGCCGATTTCTCATAACAAGCAAACAACACAACATCGGCAACATAACGTTCAGAGTCACTGCGCCGTGCGTTTGTGTGCTGGCGCGCCATCGCGTGTACGTACGTGCGTGAGTGACAACGCCCATTGACCGTTTCCTACCAATTAGTGGCAACATTACAAACCACCCCATAGCTACTATGCTATACTATAGGTTATTAAACTCTATTGAGTGTCACACATACAGGTGGTCGCTCGTAGTTCGTTCACACGTCTGGTATTACGTTCCCATTTTGTCAGCTGTTATTAGCCTATGTTACTAAACCTTGATCCGTTTAACTTCCTCCCGCACGCACGCATTCTCTCTCTCTCTCTCTCTCTCTCTCTCTCTCTCTCTCTCTCTCTCCCTCTCCCTCTCTCTCTCTTACAACCAAATTGCGTTGTACACAAATAGGTTTAATCTTCGACGAATTACATACGAATATAAGTGTCTTTCCGCTAATATCAGTTGGGCCAAAAGTCATGAAGTGATCTGAAATTTTAATAACTTTTTCTAGTTACCTTTTTTTATTTTCTTTATACATTTTATAATGAAGACCTAGAAGTTTAATAATAGAAAAATCTACGATTGAACAGCAGACACAAATTGTAAAATTTTACGCTCAAGCTGCCTTATCTTTCTTCTTCTTCTTCTTTTTCTCTTCATCATCATCATCATCATCATCATCATCATCTTCTTCTTCTTCTTCTTCTTCTTCTTCTTCTTCTTCTTCTTCTTCTCCTCCTCCTCCTCCGCCACCTTTAACTGCCGCCTGCTTTCTGAAGGTTGACACTCATCAAGGCTATGTACATTTCCGAAACTGTAGGCAGGAAAGCTGAACACCATTGCACTTATACCGCTCTCGTTAGTTACTGTACAGCTAATTTCCGTTGGAGCTTTTACCCCATGGGCCGCGGAGAACATACTTGACAGATGTGCGAACGACAATGGGAGTTGCCCTCAAAACGATGATCGTGGGCAGGAGTTACTGTTCGCGACGATAAGGAAAGAAGAAGAACTATAAGAAGCAGAAGTAGAAGTAGTAGTAGAAGAAGAAGAAAAAGAATCTGTCACATAATTATAGTCGATCTTATGAGCTCTTCCGTGAGTGAAATCACTTCACCGCCAATTAATACTAATACTTACTCCAGTGTACTGTGAGAAACGTAGGGGAACTCACGATGACTAGAAGCAACACATGATCGTAACCTTGTACAATGAGGCTCGATAGTTAAAGTTTCCCAATTCTAGGGTGTTTTAGCGGGTTGTTAAAATGGTTTCGTATAGCTTCTTTTTCCATTTTTGAAGGTGCGAAGGGAAGTCAGAGTTTTAACTCGACCGTTTGGCATTTGTCTGTCTGCCTGTGTATCTATATGTTTGGAGTATGGCTCAAGATAACTTTTGAACTCACCAACCTATTTTTGTAAAACTTGGCATGCATGGCCATACTTTTAGCCTACAGAACCTTATTGTTTTTAAGATTGATACCCTAATTACACGGGGGGCGGTAAGAAAAAATATGGGGGTCAGAATTGTGAAAAAATAGCAAAAGCTCGTGCGGGTATCACATTAAAGGGAATTTTAATCACAATCTAAATATAGTGTTCATTTTGAAAATTTCAAAATTTGTCGACGTCAGGGTTGAAAAAGTTGATGAAACGTTTGATAAAATCGCAAAAATTTACGAAAACTTTGTTTAGGGTACCAAATTAAAGAGAATTTAAAATTAAAATCGTTTTCTCTTATCTTTTTTTCTTATACCAGGCTAAACACTGAGACAACACGTCTAGCTAGTAATTTTCCTGAACCGGACATGAAAATCAGTTTCAAGCCCTCTATTCGAACCATTAAGTTATAAACCAGAATTTTTTCAATAAGATGTTTACTAATTCTCTTTACTTCCACTTCTTTAAGGGGGAAAAGTTGGACACTAAATAAAGCGAATAAAAGAAAAAATTAAACACTGGAGATAAATAGTAGGCAACATACAAAACAAAAGGAAAAGAAACGCAGAAACATGGGAGGACCTGAATATTAAGGCAAATTGCAACTAACAATCGATATTAATCGTTTGGATCCCCACAGACTGTAGAAGAAGAAGAAATTCACTAAAGCTTCGCACTGCAACTGATTTAAGGTGCTAAATGCAATGTAAAAGCGACGACTTTGACTGTTGTTGTTGTTGTTTATTAATTAATCGTTTAGTCTGCAATACGAGGACAAAGTGTAGGTGTGTGTAATTGTGTGTGTGTGCGCGAAACAGAACAACGACCGACATATGCAACTGCGTAGTATAGAAGTGCAGGTGGTGCCGCGGGACTGCAGACCCAGCGTTCTCCGTAATTTGCTTCATTAAATAAATAAAAAAACTGCACTTTAATATCGTCGGGTCGGCGTACATAATTTAATCGATCGCGTGTAATAACTATTCATTCATAATCGCTGTCCTTACCCCCGCCCTCGCGACACACCCGTTCCATTCACAGCACAGACGCCCGTTTATCGTCTGAAGTAGGCCTAACTGGTCTGACTTAACAGCTTAGAATGACGCTGCTTCAGTACTTCTCGCAGACGATCAAACACTGACAGCAGACGGTGTACAACACGAGTTGCACATATTACCAAAAATGTCAAAACAAAATCTTGATATCTCCATAGTCGCGGCCTTGACGAGGCTGCAACCACAAATTCCTGTCGTCTAGAGCCTTCTTTATGTCCACAAAACTGATCCGCAAATCATACCGTGTAATTGATCAGACTTTCATGTACCAACGCTCAGGTACTCACAATCAGGCCGCCTTACCCATGGCCCCCACAGACCACCGTTTCTTGGGGCCTCTATGCCAGACCACCTTCTGGGCCCCCCTTCGCCGTTCAAAACCCCTCTTGTTTTAGTCTTTTTCTTATTACACAAACATATTACTTGTGTGTCTAATCACAATTTTCTGTAAACAGACTGATAATAAAAATGCTAAAGTTTTTTTATTAGATAGACGTATCGCTTTAAAGTAAAACAAAATTAACAAACTACTTAGAGTACGTAAAATCTACAACATTTCAAATTTTAAGTTCCTAATCAAATCTAATAATTAACTCACTTTTTACTTCAACCATCTACTAAAATTAACTTTTATAAGACAAAAAATAAACACAATCTATGTTTATCAATACATAAGTGATAGGCTTACAATTGTTATAAAAATAAACAAAAAACCATAATATGTCTAAGATCATAAACAGTCATAAGTGAAGCAGATAGGCATAGTTTGCAAAGTTTGGCTTAAGTAGTGCAAAGTTTTTTCTTGCTTTCATTTGAGCAAACTGGTCAATAACGTCTGAAAAATCAATACTCTTAGCCAATTCATTTTCTATAGCTGAAATTGCCAAATTACTAAGCCTTTCTTGGGAGGTAGTGCTTCTCTGCCAAGTTTTCAGTGAATTCGCTAACGTGGTGAAAGATCTTTCAGCAGACGAAACTGTACTGGAATAGTACAGAAAAGCCTAAAGGCAAGATAGAAGTTCACAAATATAGCTTGAAGGTTTTTGTCATAAATAGATTAGAGTAGTGGATACTTTTCAGATTCAAACACTGTTTTATAAATGCTTTCATGAGAATAACGTGATGTGATGAATGAGAGCCCGTCCTTTTATCACAATTATAAAATTAAAATAAGATCACAATAAACAAAGATTGCATTGTGTTGTCTATCTAAACCACAAAAAACAAACACTGCTGTCTGTCGTATTTTTTCCACTACTGGACCCCCCTTCTGGGGTCTTACCAACACTTAGGTTTCAAGAAAATTTCGCAGAAAGCTGTCAGTGTGTACCTGAAAACCTCTCTCTCCTAACGCCTATTGTGTTTAGCAAAGCGTTTTTAACCTTAATTACACTCAGAACTTCGCCGTTAACCCCAAAATTAGTCGGTATTAGAAATGGACTACATACTTAAAAAAAATATAAGAACGTTTTTGAAAGGGAGATTGAGGCTTACAAGGAACTAAACCAAAAATCCGCTGGAATGGGACTGAATGGCTAAATGTCAACAATACGTGCTAATTTCTGTATCAGAAAGGAGAAGAAATCTGTATAATCTATGCACAGATGGTAATTTATTTGATGCGGTTAGTAAGTTCAGACACCTGGGTAACATGGTAGACAATGAAGGGTGTATAAACACGACAAAACGTGACAGGATATAAATAGCTGACAGGAGTCACGACTGTATAAACTATTTACACGTAACACAAAAATGAAGATATATAAAACACTTATTAGACCGGTTGACGCTTATGGAGGTGAGACGTAGACCTTAGCGAAAAAAGGAACAAGAAACACTAAGAAGGTTTCAAAGAAAAATTTACGACGTATATATGGCCCGGTTAAGGAAGATGATGAACGGAGAATAAGAAATAACCAGGAGATACATGAACTACTGAAGTATGAGGACATTGTAATATTCCTAAAGGCTCAATGAATACAATGGTCACCTGGAGCGGATTGATGATCTGCTTATGGCAAAGGAAATCCTGAGCACCTGGGTGTGTAAAAGGAGAAAGAGGAGTCGACCTTGGATAAGATGATTGGATGATGTGCTGGAAGATCTCGGAAGAAAGGATGTGGGGGTTTAAGAAAGAGGGGTTTCACATATGTGCATTAACGCACTGAGATTCTAGACATAATGTACAACACTTAAAACAATTTATCAGCCTTTTTATTAATTTTTGTTGTTTCTCTTTTTGAAGAGTTCCACATTTATGTATGCATACCCTGTGTCCTACACTAAACATAATATCCTATACTAAGCACTGTTCTTCTTTTAATCTCCGGAGGACACTTATTAATAGAGAGTCACACTAACAATGTAACAGAACTCACTAATTTTCTTCACTCACATTACCTACTTTTGTATTTTCTCTTGCGCTGCTCTTCTGTTTTTCTTTATTTAATCATGATTTCCTTTTATGTAAGCTTTCTTGTATATTCGGCTAATGACCACACAGAAGTCACCATCATCATCATCATCATCATCATCATCTTCAAGGATTAAACCAAGGATGGTTTGTTCCGGTCTCAAACAGGCAACGACTAACTAGAGCTGGTCACTTCAGCTCTTCCTCGGACGTCCCACACCTGTCCGTCCCCTCGGTTTATAGTCCCATAGTTGTTTGGGGATGAGGGAGTCATCATTTCGGCTAAGATGTTCCCAGCAATTCAGCCGATACTGGGCAATCCTCAGGAGTATACTCATTATATTCAGTTCCTGCCGTATATATGTGTTTCTAATTTGATCATGGAGAGTATACCCTGCCACGTGCCTGATAAATCTCATTTCAGCCGCTTGGATGCAACTGGCCTGGCCTTTCGTTAAAGTCCAATTCTCAGACCCATAAAGAAGTGTGGGAAGGCCCATCACCTTGAAGAATTTTAGTTGTGTTTCTTTACTTCCTGACTTAAGAGTTCGCCTAATGGTCCCCCACGTAAGGATGACCTTATAAAACTTATTCACAACGTCGTTGCTTGTATTATAAGACACACTGTAGCCCTGGTATTCAAAATTGCTAAGTTGTTCCAGGACAGTACCATCTATAACAATTTTTTTCCGTACGGGATCAGTTCCACGAAAAGCCATCACGTTGGTCTTAAGTGTGGATATTTGTAATCCAGAGTCTTTGCAGATTCGATTTAATAAATGTATACTCATCTGAAATCTGTTTTCCGAGTCCGACAGAATATTCTGGTCGTCCGCAAACAACAAAGTGTCAATTGTAGAGTGACCAAATTATAAAATGCTCTGGAAGACACATCTGCCAGTTTTGTGTGACATCGTTAATATATAAATTAAAAAGAGAAGGTGATAAAGGACACAACCAATACGCACATCCTATTCTCCTAACCGCAGACCCTGCCTTCCTAACTCCCCACCGACTCACAGAACGACGAGCTTTACGACTCGTCTACCGTAGACCACGCCAAACAGAAACTGGAGTACATGGATGAACCAAAGGAGGAAGAAAATATGCAGAGATTAAGAGACTGTCTGTGGAACGGAAAAACTTGCAAATCCGTCAACGAAGAATAGCAGGAAACGAAGAAGAGGTTATGTTCTAGGGAAAGTTAAAAGGGGCTGCAGGGCTTGGAAGGAGAATTCAGCTACTTAAAGGAAAAACGGAAATACTGGGAATTGAAGGGGAAACCAGCGATAGGTCAGGATGGAAAGAAAAACTCTCAGATAATCAGGTAAGTCAGAGGAAGGCAGAAGACAGAACACTTAATTATAATTTCAATATGTAACACAATGTGATTATGATGTTGACCACAAGTTCGCTAAGTTCCAGACAATATGTGACACAATTAATGGAGGAAAACAAGGAAAGATGCGCAACAAAAGTTTTATCAGGTAGTGGCTGGTCCAGTGTTATTGTACGAGTGTGAAACCTGAGTTCCGACAAAAAACACATCTGAGTAGGATACAAGCGCCTGAGACGAGATTCTTGTGATCGGTTAAAGGCTCAAGGTCAAGAAGAGAGAGATTCAGTAATGAAGACGTTCGTAAAGAGTTCGACATTTTCAATAACCAAGATCGTATTGCAGAAAACAAAGAGAGATGGATTGCTCATCTGGATAGGACGCCGGATATCGGGTTGCGTAAGGAAGTTCGGCAATACAAGCCCATCGGACAACGAAGTATAGGAAGACCTAGGAAGCGTTGGTGGAGTGGGTACATTCCTTTAGTCCCTGATAAGAGAAGAATAAGGAGAAGGATGTAACACGCACTAGCGAACAATTTGATAAGGTCTTCTTTATGTTCTGCGACGCGGAAATGTATATGTAAGAGTAACCATAGTTTTACATTATCGACTTAATTTTCTCTCGATCTTCTTAAAGATCTTTAGCACACATTTTCAAAGTTTTTAGATCGCATTGAATTTGAATATAAAAATTGTATAATTTAAAGCCATAAGTATTTCCAAAATTTTTAGCATATTAAAATCCTAACCATAATGATTATAATGGTATTTGCTTGTCCAACGTGCAGATCGATATGACAAACAGCTGAGCATGCCGGTAAACGGGGTAGTGTAAGGAGCTCTAATCGATAGAAATTCTTATTAGGAAAAAAGCGACTAGAAAGTATCAGCGTTTACTTAGTTCACAGACACAGCGGTAGGTTCGCGCCACATACGTATTTTCCCCAGTCAGACCCATGCCAATCTGGCGTTTCACCTCTTCACACGCAAACCAGACGAGACTATGACCTACATACTAACGCACTCAACGGCACACGACCTTTGAAGGGTTGTGCCGGCGCGAGTCTGGCTGGCTTCGGTTTAACTATTCATGTCCGCCCGCGCGCGCGCGTGCGCTAGCACTACACACATGACAGTATACATATTTATTCAACTAGTCTGTGGGTGAATGAGGTAGACAGACAGAAGAACAACTCTCCGCTAGACTCCGACTTCCTGTTCACGAAAGCGGAGGAGGAGCAGCTAGGTCTGTCTGTCTGTCTTCTCTCTCCCGCTCTCTCTCGCTCCTTTGTCATACATACAATCAGACATGCACATAGATAATACGCACTTACATAATAATTGTTTACAAGTTGGTGTCTTGTCGTGTATATACTCTTGGCCTCGCCATCACCACGCCACGGATTACCATAATTTGCCTGAGGAGGCTAAAACCATTTGAATTTTAAATTAGATTTATTCACTAAGACAGAGGAGAAGAGAAGCTGTCTGTCTGTCTATCTTGCTCTCTTTTTCTTCGTTTCTTTTCCTCGGAACAACACGCGTCAGACCAACAGCAAACACGGTAACAGCGAAAAAATCGTTTAAGCAAACCATTATTATCAATTTTTCAAACGTAATGAACGAACTTTAATTTGGTATGTATAGGTGTAATTTTCTTACTGTCAACTTTGCCGTGTAGGCTTACAGAATTCTTGTTTGTATTACATTATTTTTTTTTTATTATTAGCTGGAGTCCTACAGTCTATGCCGCATCCCGCATTTCGATCGCCCATTTCTCCCTATCCTTCCAGTCATCTTCAATAGCTAGATCAGCCATGCTTTTCCTAATTCCTGTTCTCCATTGTGTTGTCAGTCTTCCTTTTCTTCTCCTGTTTTATGGTGTGTAAGTCAATGCTTTCTTTGGCCATCGCTTTTCCTCCATCCTCATTACCTGACAATACCATAACAACTGTCTTGGTTCTATTCTTTCTGCTGTTGTAAATACGCGACCTGGTTTCCTTCTTATATCTTCGTTTCTAACATGTTGCATTCTAGAAATATTACACGCTCTTCTTAAGTAGTCCATTTCCACAGTTTCTATCAGCTTTTTCTCTTTATCTGAAAGTTGCCAGCATTCGCAGCCATAAGTTAAAATGGGCTCCACAATAGTTGTGTAGATTGTCAGTTTAGTTTGAAGTTTCATTTTGTTCGACCAAAGCAACGAGTTTAGCAAACGAATAGCGTTTTTTCCCTGTTGTATCCTATTTTTGATGTCATTTTTTGTTGTTCCATGTTCTGAAATAATGCTTCCCAAATATCTGAATTCGCTACACTTTCCGATTCTATGGATTTGCAGATCTGGATCTTCTTGCATGTCTCCTATTTTCAGATATTCTGTTTTAGTAGTGTTTATGTTTTGACTCCATTTTGCGTACTCCTCTTACAATTTTCTAAACATGTATTACATACAGTACATTGTAAAAATGACGACGACTGTAGAGGAAGTGAAAAAATTATAGAATCCTGGTACTTAACTTTGCACTGCATAAATAGAAATTACCTCATATAGTGACATTTTGCAAAAGCAAAACTTGCCAAGTAAATTGACAGGTATCTAATGTAATAGCAAAACTTAGCGCTACGGTGACTCAAATGTTGAAGAATCAAAAGCCGACAACTGTTCTGACAGATCCTCGTGGGTGGCCACTTTCTGAACGGCTCTGATTTGTTTCTCTTCCTCCGATTAACACCTCTGTTTTCTTTCAAATGCCTACTCGATATACAACCTTTATATTGTGCCACTAATGTTCCCCTCTTTATTCCGAGGTCAGTTCTCGCAGACGTCGCTATTCCTTCCTTTACCGTGACCGTTTCTTCTCCGTCCGAGCGAAAAGGTTTGTTATCCTAAGAGCTGTCCCTGCGGAAAGCGAAGCGTAGCTGCCCGAGAGGCCTTAACTGAAGAAGGACCCGTATCAAGTATGTCTCTCAACAACCCATCTTGTACGACCCAAGGTTCCTGCCTTACCTTTGTACTTCACACTCCGTTCTTACGTCGGGAATACTGTAGATGACCTCGGGTCTAAGGTGCGCGCAGAAAATACTAACACACGTTAGCAGAATGAGAGGTAACATCCTTGCGTAAGCGCTACGGAGACAGACGAGTTTGGGCGCCCCAAAACCCAAGCAGTTCGGTAACGAGAGGACTCCCACACAAAAACGAGCTACAAATTTAACACTAGCGTCTACCTGTGCGTTTTCCTATCCAGAATGTGGAAGCAGCACAATGGTGGGTGGTTTAACACAACATTTGTAGTTAATATTATCTGCATCAAAATATAAACGACAATATTTTAATCTCTTTCAGTGGTGATGTCAGAAATAGTAACCGTGTGTACAATATATAATCATAATTCCAGTTTATAATATTTATATTTGATTTATGACAATTAAATTGTGTCCCTTTACGACTCACAGATGAAGCACTATGAAAAGCTAAGCTGGATACCAAATAACTGTAATGCAAGGATTTGCACATTAATGAAAAAATTACTACTAATAATATTACGTTAACTAATGCAAGAAAACGAATAAAACAACGATCTAAATTAAAAATGTTCTAATAAACACTTTGGTTATTTACCATTGTTTTTATAGTTCACTTAAGTTTTCCGTCAAAAGCAGAATCGATTGCTAAATAATTTCATTTTGTAACAATTATTTCGAATTGCTGTTATAGATGAAGTCTTTTTGGTAATTGTTTAGATGCTGGGGCTCAACATCTAAATTAGATAATTGGGAATGCTGTTACTCAGTCTTTTACGATTAAATAAAATATATAATCATATATTTAAATGTTAATAAACACGAGAGGACACTCGTAGTAACACAGCTAAACAAACCGAAAATAAGTTACGGCCTACAGGTTAAGTTTACAAAAATATCTTACTATTGACGTAGTTGTTAGACTCATCGATAGAGCGGCAGTGTTGTCCTCTGGTGTCTCCCCCCATCATTGTGCATCCAGATTCTGGATAGGAAAACGCACAGGTAGACGCTAGCCATATTTAACTCCCCGGCTTACTTAGCTGCAGATTGGTACTTGACAGTAACAGAACCTCAAGTAACTCAAAATCTTCAGAAGTCAGACAAAAGGAACCATAGACAGTCTTTATGACGTCCACAAAAACGGTGACGGGAATCACTGAAAAACAGAACCGGCAATGACGATGATGACAATATATATACACCCATTTATTCTCTCATCCGTCCACTCATCGGTCCATTGAGTCTTCAACAGCTACTATCGTTTCTCGCATCCAACACACCGTTGCACCTATTACAGCGTTGAAAGCCGCCTTTTTTCCCAAACTCCTCGAGTATGTCTTCTTTCCATGATCTCTTGGTATCTACCCCGTTTACGTCGACTAGGTGTGCAGTCCAGTGTAACAACTTTTTTCGTCAGCGCTCATCAGGTATCCGCTCCAAGTTGCTGAATCATACGAGGCGCTTTGTATTTATATTGTGTAAAATTGTCTTGTCTACATGAAGTTGTCTCCAGATCTCCTCATTTATAATGCACTGAAGCTTGGACTCACCACAAGACCATCTCAAGAAGTCCATTTCCACTTATTGGAGCCTTCGGGAGTTTCTTTCAGTTATCTCTCAGTTTTCAGACCCATGCGTGATTAAACATTCTAAGACAGAAAAGTAAATCAACTTTTTAGTTATATATAAATTTCAGATTGTCATCCGTCTGTCCTATTAAACTTAAAAATTTAAACTTTTTTTCTGAAGGAAACGAAGAAGATGACCTTAGACAGGACGTAGAAGATGACCTCTTAAGGATGGGTATCGGGGATTGGAGGAGGAGGCTGGAGGACCGAGGTGTTTGGATGCGACTAGTCGGGGAGGCCAAGCCTCATCGTGGGCTGCAACGTCAGAGCAATGAATGAAAGAAAATAATGTCTCTTTTGATGTATAATTTTTTTTTAGTTTAGCTTTTTTTATTAAAATTGTAGTTATATTTTTGAACTGTAATACTTCTCATCCAAAGAGTAACTCTGCGGTCTTGAAGCTCAATCTTAGGCAACTGAACATTACGCCACGAATCTCTCGCCCAAACTCTAGTTTTACTGGAATCATGCCAGTTTTATCATGATCTCATGATCTGTAGCCGTTAAGAATGATAGTATACCCTGATCCCGATCTGTTTGACTTTTACCGACATTTTTGACTGACAGACGCTGCTTCAGTTTTCTGTTCAACTCTCAACTATTTTGTCAACTGAGAATGGAGAGGCGTTGTAGGTGACATAAGTTTTGAAAACTCCCCGATCGAAATTCCCCCCTTTATCCGAATGGAATTCCATAGGACCTCCGTAATGGCAACAGAAGACGTGAACTTTTGTCACAATAACTATTTAATGTGGGGTTGAATACGCTTCTACCCACTTGATAAAGTGGTCAACCTGTAATAGTGATGTACAGATTTTCGTCGCCTGGGAAAGGTCCAACAGTCTCTGTGACAATTCTCTCGAACGGAAGTTAAACATTCTACCGTCTCATTTTTCTTCTACTTTTGGTTTGTGGACCTTTGCTTACAGCACGTGTTTTACATGTCCGACATAATTCCTTTACATCGTGGCGAAGATGAAGCTAATAGGATCGTTTGTGTATTTTGTCAATAATTATTGTATGACATCAAGATAACTTCAGCACCCTCCGCCATGGATTCCCTTTAAAACATAGGGAACTTCACTTCTGGGAACTACCAACTGCAGGGTATTTGCATTTTATAAAGCCCTTTTCATCAATCCGTTCTCCAACGTTAGCGATTCCCGTTCGGTCCGGTAGCTATTCGACAGAATTCAGAACCGTGGCAGATATCTTGCCAACCAGGGTGACGACCATCCGCTTTCTTCGTTAAGATACGTCCAAGATTTTCGTCCGCAATTCGTTCTTGACTAAAATGTTGTGTCGTCAAATTATCTGTCAATATGTCTACAGTGGTGGCTTCGACCTGTCAGTGACGACTGAAAGACTATGTTGAAAGACGTACGTAGCAATGGCTGAACAATTGTCTTCCGTATTTATACCCTGCATACTTGCTAAAGACCTCCTCTCTCCCTTACCAATCACTCTTAAATAAAACGAAAATTTCAAGCACGGAAATTTTCAACGCCCTAACGATAATTTCCAACCTACTGACGCCTGTCCCTACCGCCACGGCCTTTCATCGTGTACCTCATAGTATTACATCAAATTTGTGGAGTGTCCGTGCCTGCTTGGCGCAAACAGTTCTTGTTAGCCACGATGTAAGGAACTGAGACCCTCCTTTAATTTATGTTGAGCAGCCTTTCAGTGCCGGATTTACCACGGGCTCAGAAGGGGCCGCAAGCTACAGATAATTTTTTTAACAGAAGTATTTTAATAAAAGTAGGAGAAATTTTGATTTATTTAAATACGATTTAACATCCGTACACTAAACATATTCATCATGAACATGAACATAAACATTCGCACGGCTAGTAGAGCCTACAAACGTAAACTAAACAAATTGAGGAGGAAGCTCATTTGCTAACTATAAAACTAGATAATTTTTTTAAAACTACTCCAGTTTCTAATAATAGCCCTGCAGTTAAATGTCTGTCAGAAATTGACTTCAAAGTTCCAAGTAGGGGGGAGCCGCTCAGAAAACTTGGCCTAGGGCCTCAAAAATCTTAAATCCGGCACTGCCTTTAGACTCCCTTACTATGGGCACGGCATCCAACATTATCATATACTCTTTGGCCCAAGCATGTGCCGCTAATATCGAAGCGTTCATCTTAGCTAACTGGATACGTTCAAAGACGCGAACGACCAAAGGCCTGCCCGTTTCGCCAAAATATTGTGCCTCCCACGTTCACTCGGTAGTCACTATATTTCGTTTTAAATATCTGATGTAGAAATACTTGACGTGGATTCGCTCGCTAAGGTGCCTACGGTATCACGGGAACGAAAGGTGGTTCCTGTTCCCCCTTAAAACCCTCCTTATTTTCTGAGAAATTCCTGGGATGCACGGAATAACGACAGTATCTTTCATATCCCTTATATCGTCTCGAGTCTTCCCACATGCAGCCCGGTAAACAAGCTTACTTTTTGTAATATACGGACAGCGACTTCGTCTTTGACACCTTACCGTCTGTTTGTGCGAATAAGAAAGAGAGAGACAGACAGACAAAGTGTAGACTAAACTGATGCCAAAGGTAGGTCGCGTCCGCGCCGCCGGTTATGTAATCAATTAACTGCAAACAGGTATTACACCGCATGCCAATATTACAGCAGCCGGACGCGACGTAAACACTCCTCTTACGTGTCTGCTTTGTATCATCGGACATCTGTAAACAAATAAATATGTTGTTTTTCTCGACAGCCTGCCTGCTGCGCGCTGTCTGTACCGCGTTTTATGTATTCAGGTATATACATAAACAAGACGAAGCGGTGAAAACATTTTATTTTATAAACGAGAAAGCTATTTTATTTTTGCTACAGACTGCGAAGAATGTCTGTTACAAGCGGTATACGCACAGGATATTCTTAAAATATAATATATTCCTGTTTATTATTTCTTTGCTGTTTCAAAAGAATTACAGTCGTCATCGACAACAACTTTTCAAGGATTAAACCGTTAAGGCCTGTTCCGATCTGGTGTTATTGACGTTCAGTGTAGCTCACAAACTCATCACTCCATCGTTTCCTAGGGCGGCCAAGATTTCCTACTCCTCTTGGTGTGTATTTAAGGACTTTTCCATCTGTCTGTCATCGAACCCCCTTATGCGCTCCATAATTTCTGTAGTTATCTTCAGTCAAACAAATCCTGAACAAGTGGGATGGGGATGTGTATCAGTTGTACGTGGATTTCCGTCAGGCATATGACAGTATATTGAGAGACAAATTATATGATATAATGCTAGGATTTGGAATACCAACAAAACTGGTCAGTCTAACAAAAATGACCATGACAGAAACACCAGCACAGGTGAGAATACAAAATGAACTCACCGAACCGTTTGAGCTCACCCAGGGTCTAAAACAGGGCGATGAGCTGGCTTCTCTAGAATTTGCCACAAGAAAAATGAGTGTAGAGTGCTCAAGCGTACTTTATTATAAGTCAGTACAAATAGCAGCACATGCTGACGATATAACCCGATAAAGTACAAAGTACGACTGCAAGGGAGGTAGGACTATCAATAAATGTAGATAAAACCGAAATGATAAGTCAGAGAAGGTCTACCCGGTCCAGGCAAAATTTGATTATAGAAGAAGACTGTATAGAATCAGTCAGAGTTTTGACATACCTAGGAACGACGATATCTGAAGATGGGAATGAAGAGGCAGCTATAAGGAGGAAGGCAAATCTAGTCAACAAGGCCTACTTCGCGCTTATTACCACCTTTAAGTCAACAGTTATTCATAGGCAGACAAAAATGCGCATATACAAAACTATCACACGACCCATCCTGTACTATGAAACCTGGATATTAACACAAAGAGCAATTGAACGCCTGAAGATATTTGAAAGGAAGCTCCTGAGACGGATCCTGGGCCCCATATTTAGAAACGGTGATAAGATATATTGTCGCTTCAACGAACCAACGGTAGAAGTGTACGTAAAACTGAGGAGACTGCAATGGGCTGGCCATGTCGTAAGAATGGATGTCAAACGAACACCTAAAAGAGTATCTGGGAAGTATGGAATTAAAAGACCGAAATGCCGTCCAAGAAAAAGATGGGAAGATGCTGTGGATGTTGGGAGTGGCAGGATGGTACTTTGCTACTAATACAGACAGGTGGAGGGTCAGGATATAGGACGCCAAGGCTCGACTTCGGTCTGTAGGGCCATAGGAGGAGGAGGAGGAGGAGGAGGAGGAATCTTTTCTTCTGCTCTCCACTTTATATTAGACACTTCATATTGTTTTGCTTTTAATATCGCCTTTTCCTTGGCCGTTCAACATGTCGTTTTCCTCGTGGTTTGTAAAGCATTACAATATTTGTTAGTCTGCACGGAAGATCGCTTCTGACATCTAGAAACTTCTACTCGGAAGTCAAGCAGAAATTTAAAAAAATCTATTTGGAGCATATACACATATGGCTCAGAAAAAATATTCACATCTGAACCCTGAGAAAATCTGAAAGGAACTATCTTGAATCTTTTGAAATGTGGTGCTGGAGGAAAACCTTAGGAGTACAGTGGACAGAAAGAGTGACTAATGATGAGGTAATGGAAAGAGCGGACGAAAGAAAGACAGTGTTTGAAACCACTCCGAAACAGAGAAGCAGTATGGTTGGTCACCTACAACGCCACTCAACTGATGGAGGGAATGACTGACTGAGTAGCGTAATGGGAGGGGAAGGCCCAGACAGGATTATATGGGTAAAGGAGGAAGATTTTAGTAGCACTGCCGCTGGTACCGATTCGAGCAACAGGTGTTGCCCGTTACAAGTCCAGCCAGCAGACGCCTTGAGGCGTTGGTCGCTCCCCGCGAGGCGGAGAGCCTCCGTCCCGGTGATCAAGGTAACAACAAGCAGCTGACTCAGCGTAGCAAGCAGCTGACTTCCTGAGGTCAGGAAGGAGAGCAGGACAGTTTTATTAGTGAACTCCGGGGTGAGTACTGATGTTTCAAAGAGGATGGTTTTATGGCGGGCCATCAAGAAGCGCCCGAGGGCGCTTGACCCAAATGGGCGGTGGTGGTTCTGACGCCCTGATAGTTCTTAGGTATGGGAAGGTGGAGGTCGAGGCTGCAGCAAAGAAAGTTACAGCCAGCGACCGGACAAAGGCAGTCAAGGTAGGAACGCGGAGACCCCTCGAATCACGTCGTTCCTCACAAACCAAGGGGACCCCGACAAGGATCGGACGGTTCGGGACTGGAAAGCTTCCAGCCTACACCTGTTGGTAGTTGACAAAAGTGACCACCATGCGATAGCCCCGCCTGCCAGAGCTGTTGGGATTCGCGTCGTGAGACGTCCCAATGTTTTCCTAGTTCCGAGCCTTCGGAAGGGGCTCCTGCCTAGTGGTCCTGTCCAGACGGAATATATTAATTAATTTGTGGCCGCTACAACGCCATGCTCGTACTGGGCCGTTCTAGTACAGTATTTGCCGAGGCCTCTTCCAAGAATCACCTGGACGTGGTCGGTACTTGCCAAGGCCAGCTATGAGTGGGTTTGCCTGGGCCCTCGCAGCTCTGACGTAAAATCTGCGTGCAAGTCGCCTTACGGTGTCATCCAAGGAGCGGACACCGAGTCCACTTCTCAGAAGTCGAGAAGGAAACCGATAAGGGGCTTTGGCGCTAGCCGAAGACTAGATCGAGAACGCTTTGCAACTTTCTTTTATGAACGGTTGCGAGGTAACCCCAGACGGGAATGGCATAGGTAATGATCGGCAACAGTTACGCGTTGACAATCAACTTACCTAAAGTCTGTAAAATGAACGGTGGCGGTTGGGACAGGCCAGACCGACTTTCACCCTCACTAACACACACGCAGCGAATTATACCTGGCTCTTGGTGGCCGCCATGACTCACATACTGGACATTTCTAAGCGCAAGAGCATTTTTTTACTGTGCTAAAAAATTGCAAAACCGTTATTGTTTTTGAATTCTGCCCAAAATTCTAAGAAAAATGATACCAAACAACAACTATCAACAAGCAATCACTGTCCTTTATAGTCATAATGAGGTCATTATCCTGTTATGAATCACTGTTGTAATCACATGTCGTCTGTGATTACAAACCACAGCAGCCAACGTATGTAATTGATGCCAAAGCAGCAAAACTTGGATTTAAAGTGATTCACCTCCCACCATACCACTGCCAGTATAATCCGATAGAAATGGTATGGGCTTACCTCAAAGGATATTTGAAGGAAAGAAACGTTATTTTTAAGCTGAAAGATATAGAAAATTTGTTCATGGAAGCTATTGCCACGTTCAGTGGCGATATGTGGAGTAAATATGTCGAGCACGTGAAAAAGCTGATTGACGACGGCTGGAGGGGTGGCGTCTTGATGACATTAGTGGTCAAGAGTTCATCAATAACTTTGGCAGCAGGTGACTCAAAGAGTGAGTACGAGAGTGATACTAACGAAGAATACGACTTCGCCATCGCTACTCTGCAGTAAAAGCAGTAAGTGAAGACTCATGAATCTGGTGTAATAATACTAATAATTGTATACCATTAATTTAAAATGTTAGTGTTTAAGTTTGCATGTTTGTGGTTACATTTTCTTACTTAATTGTATGCTTAATGAGTTATGTTAACTCATTAACTGGAGTTATGTTAACATAAGAATTCATATTCTTATTTATTATACAAATATTAATATCACCAATTATAATTGTAGGATAGTCGCATTCTGTAATATATTCTCAAAAGCATTTTAAAAATTATTATAGTTTTGTTTGCATTGACGATAAATGTCATACAGGGAAAGGTTAAGCTATTATTATTAAGATTAAGACTATTAGTAACATGAATAATTTTGACTGTAGGAAGTAGGATTTATTGTTACTTATGTAGCCCTGTAATAGTATGTATGTCTAATTTGTGTACATATTTTGTTATTTATACTTTGCTGAGGATTACCATGTATATTATTGTATGAATACGAAAGAATAAAATTTGAATTTGAGTGTAACAATATTGTATTTTTTTTTATTTTTCTACATCAACATTAATCGCTTGATCAGATTTTTATAGTGTTGAAAACAGAGATTTGTCGCAATTATGTCGTGTTTAGACTCATTTTTCTTACAATTTCGTGGAGGTTACAAAAATAGTAATTTCGTTTGGCATTAAAATCAAATTTAAAAAGTTGTAATTATGTAGTGGACGCCACACTTTGCAAATCATACCTGTGGCGCGCGGGCCGGCTGTGAGTGTGCGTGCGTCAGTGAGGGCACCTCAGGCAGTGTGGCCGGTCCCAACCGCCACCGTTCATTTTACAGACTGTAGCTTGCGGGTCATAGCCTTGTTGACAAGTATCGGAAACAGTTAAGCGCGATGAGCGGACGCTTTAATGCGCATCGTCTCAGCGTGGGCACGCCAGGTGAGCCGACTATCAAGGTGGACACCGAGGTACTTAACTTCTCTAGACCAGGGCAGGTACCTTCTACCGAGTCTCACTCGTCTTCTTGGTTCTTTCCGGCGCTTTGAGAATAGCACCGCGGAGCTCTTGGTTTCGTTGACGCAACTTTCCACCTTTCCGTCCACGTCGTATACGCATCGACTGCGCGCTGGATTGATAGCCCTGTAGCATGTAGCATGTAGCACTGTGGTAGCGGGGCGTCTTTGCACCCGGTGCATGACTGCAGCATCTGGGACGAGCCCAATGGCTGCCTGTGGATACACGTAGTTCTGGTTCATTCGACAGGTAACCTAGAATAAAATAGGAATGGACAACCGCCAACCAGTTAACTGAGAAGGCGGGGGAGAAAGGTTTTCAATTTTTATTTATTTTAAAAAATTCAGCAATCAGTGGGCACTGCCGCAAGGACGGGTTCAGGTGACAGATGTCGCCCGTTCCCAGTCCCGCGTGCAGACGCCGTGAGGCGTCGGTCGCTCCCCGCGAGGCAGAGAGCCTCCGTGCCAGTGATAGCGCGTAGCAGCGGCATTCAGCGCGGTCGGCATACTAGGAAGGGAGGAAGGAAACAGCTTAGCAGGTAAATTCTGGGGCATGGGCAGATAGTGAGTATGCAAAGTAGTTGAGGTTTAAGTTTACTTAAACTTATGGCGGGTCATCGAGAATCGCCCGAGGGCGTTTGACCCGGACAGGGGGAGGTGGTTGCGTGGTGCTGATGGTCCTGAGGTAAGGGAAGGAAGAGGTCTCAGCTGCGGCAAAGAGAGTCGCAGCTAATGACCAGACAAAGGCTGAGAGAGTAGGAACTCGTAGACCTCCTCGAATAACACTGTTTCTAACAAACCAAGGAGATCCCGACAAGGAACGGAGGGTTCTGGATTGGAAACTTTCCAGCCTACGCCTGTTGGTGGCGGAGACAAGTGACCACCATACAGGTGCCGCATAGGTCAATACAGACCGGAGAAACAACAGATAGAGGGTAACTTTCGTGCGCAGCGCCAGGGGGCTGCGGCACGCGAGGTATGGGTAAAGTTTGGCTCGGACGCCGCGAGCCTTGGCAAGGGTGTCCGTCACGTGGGCGTTGAAGCAAAGGCGACGATCTAGCCGAACGCCTAGATACTTCACCGACTCTTTGTAGGCGATAGGCCTCCCTTCCAGGGAGAGGGGCTGGCATCGGGAGATGGACTTACGAGTGAAACAGATCGCCTCGGATTTCTCCGTATTGATCGTCACCCGCCATTTCCTTAGCCAGTCCGGAAGCTGGTCCAACTGACGCTGCAACTGTGTACTCGCAAAACGCGGGGACACAGAGCTGTAATGATACATTGCATCGTCAGCGAACAAAGACAACGTGACTCCGGGCAAAACAGGCAGGTCGTTCGTGTACTCAAGGTACAGAACGGGGCCGAGGACAGATCCCTGAGGTACGCCGGCGGCGACAGGACGAACTGCAGAGCAGGTTCCGTCGACGCTCACCCTGAAGGTTCGGTCGCTGAGATACGACCGGAGGAAAAACACTATGGACGATGGTAAGGGGAAGTTGGCGAGTTTGAAGAGAAGACCTTCGTGCCAGACTTTGTCGAAGGCCTTGCTCACGTCCAGCAGTGCGGCGGCCGTAGCCGCTCGCCTGTTGGTGGCGTCAGAGAGTTGCGTTACCACGCGGACTAGTTGAAGCGTGGTCGAGTGCTCTCTGCGAAACCCGAACTGTTCGTTGCGGATAAAATTATCCAACAACGGCGAGATGCGGGCCAGCAGGAGCCGCTCGAACACCTTCGAGATAACTGGCAAGAGAGATATTGGCCGATAGCTTCCAGGAAGCATGCGTGGCTTGCGGGGTTTAGGAACCATAACGATGTTGGCATTTTTCCACAGGCGGGGAAAGTACTGTAGCCGGAGACAAGAGTTGAACAGCTCGAGAACGAGGTCAACGCCTGAGGCCGGGAGATATTGTAATGCAGCGGCCCCGATCCGGTCAGGACCGGGGGCGCGACGGCGGTTTAGTCGACAGACAGACGAAACGAGTTCGTCCCTGTCGAACGGGAGGTCTGGGCCAGCGGGAGGGCGAGAAAAATAACCAGATAGGAAGTCCCGGACTTCTGCCGAGTGGGCAGGGTCCGAAACGCCTCGATGAACGGTAAATTGCGACTCCATGCAGCGGCGAAGACCTCAGCCTTGCCTTCTGATGAGGACACAATCCCGTTCGGGGTTTCCAGCGGGTTCCGAGTTCTCTTCTCGCGGGGCAGTCTACTCACCGCTCTCCAGACGGAGGCGTGGTCGACTTCAAGAGACTCAAGGTATGAGTCCCATCGATCAGAGTTTACGTCCCGCAGTAGCTGCTGAACGTAAAGGGACTGTTGTTGAAATCGTCGCTTAACGACTGGGTCACGGGTCCTTTGCCATCTGCGGCGGAGCTGGCGCCGTAGCCAGATGGCGTGGAGTACTTCCGCAGGTAAGGCCGATTTACGATGATTCACCTCGAGTGCGTAGGTGTGTCGATCCATGACACCTTGGACCAGTTCCTGAAGATTTGTGGCGCGGAGATCCAGATCGTCACGAGTGACGATTGGGTCCGCCGGGAGAGATGGTAACCTTCGAGAGAGCTCGTCATGGTAGGATCGCCAGTTTACTCTCCTAACAATCTGAGCGGGAAGTCGGGGTGACGCCGACAGCTCTCGAACAGTTATGACAAGGGGATTGTGATCGGACGAAAGGTCCGACACAGACGAGACCTCGATGTTGCGGGCAACGTTCTTGACAACTACTATGTCAAGAACGTCCGGCCGATGGCCGTGAAAGGGGAAGTAGGTAGGGTCTTCAGGGCCGATGACATTAAATGCCGGGTCGCCAGAGACGAACCGGAACAGAGAATTTCCATAGGCGTTGTCAACGCGGCTGTTCCATGAAGGGTGTTTGGCGTTTAAGTCGCCGGCTACAATGGTTGAGAGGGGGTTGTCGAGGAGGGCGTCCCACTCCTCGGGCGGTGGCGGAGTTCGTCGGCCAGGCCGGAGGTACGCAGAAACAACGCGCAGCTCCGATCCGCCGGCGTCCACCGCCACCGCGCAGCCTTCAATAATAGATGTATCTAGAGGAGGCAAATGCCTGTGGGATATCCGCCTGTGGACTAAAACAGGTGTGCCCCCCGAGGGGGGACAGCGAGGCCGTAGGGGACGATCCTGACGATAACAGGCATAGGCAGGAAGGGAAAACGAGTGGTAATGAGCCAGATGAGTCTCGGAAAGAAGTATGATATCAACATCATACTCCGTCACGAAAGTCATCAGTTCAGATTGTCTGGGGAGTAGCCCGAAGGCGTTCCACGCAACGATCCTCAGGCTATTAGCCATTTAGGGGAAGTAGAGGAAAGAGGGCAGCTAATGATTGGAACACCAGGGCAAGCACTGTGGTAGTGTCGCGAGCAGTCCTGATAGACGCAACAAGATTATCTGCCCAGGCAGTCAGGGGATCCGCCGAAGCCCGAGAAGATTCCCGGGATTCAGGAGGACAAGCCTGACTGGCCTCGACAGGGGTAGCAGATGGCGCTGGGCTGGTGGACTGAGTAGTAGACTGTTCGCTGGAAGGTTGAGGACGATGACTGGGGGCGGGTCGAGCCCGCGGAGAGGGTACAGGTGGAACCTGTGACGATGTAGGTCGGCCGGCGGAGTTCCGGCGACGACGAGAGCGCTTGGATTTGCCCGATCGGGCTGGAGGCGGGGCTGATTTAGCGGCCATAGCCGCGTAGGAAGGTGCGGGCGCTCCGGTAGGCGCCGGGATTGAGGCCGCTGCAGGCGGCGCCGAAGCGACGACTGCAGGCGAGACAGCGGCACCGGAAGCAACCGGAGTTGCTGCCGGGACCTTGGCAGATGAACCAGTGAGAGGCGGGAAAGCCGCTCGCCGGTTAGGGCCAGGACCAGCTACACGGCCTGCCTGCGCGCCAGGGCGCACAGGAGGTCGCTGCGGTTTCATGGCGGCGATAAAGTTAGGGCAGCCTCGGTAATTAGCCGGATGGGCTCCTTTGCAGTTGCAGCATTTAGCTGTGTACCCCGTCGTAGGCTTATCACAGCCACGATGAGGTTCAGCACAACGCACGCAACGCGGGGGCTGATGACAGAAAAGACTGCTGTGGCCGAACCTCTGGCAGTTGAAACACTGCGAGGGGCCGGGCCGCGGGTCAAATGTTCGGACTTGCACCAGTAGGTGCAGAAGGTTCTGGAGACTATAAATCTCCTCGAAAGGGCCTACTTTTAGAAGTTTAACCAGAAAGCTGTTAACAGGTCGGCGGTCATCACCTTTGCCAACATGCAGGACGCTTACCGCGGTCGGCGCATAGCCGAGCGCAACAAGTTCCTGCCTGATGGCATCAGTTTCTGTGAAGGAAGGAATTCCCGACAGAACGACCTTGATTTCTCGCTCTGACGGGAGGGCAAAAGTATGAAAAGAAATCTTACGCTCTGTCAGGAATGACTGAACAGAGCGGAAGTCTGGGATCGTAGCGGTCGCCAGCTTTAGCGAGGCGCCTTGGCACCTCGCCTCGACCTTGACCGAAGGGAGAGGTAGGGATAAGGAACGAAACAATTGTGTGTAATTCCTATTGTCAGGAATTACAATGGGTGGAATTCGTGGGGAAGACACAGTTTGGGTACCAGTTGAATACTCACGCTCGCGCTGAGTGCCGCTGTTATCGTGACTAGACGACTGATGTGCAGCTGAGGCGGGCGGCGGAGTTTGGGCCAGTTTTCGCTTGCGTTTGGCAGACTTGCCCTCCACAAGCGAGAACTGTCCGTCCCCCGACCCAACACTGCACATATCGACCGCACTTATATCACTTTCACAATCACTTTCACTGTCGTGAGGAAGTGGAGTAGAACGGAAGCCGGTTGAGCAAGTTTCCATTAAGGAAACAAGCGGCGCCGGCAGAGGATTCGGGGGCGTATTCGACGCCATTTCGGACAAGCCGAAATGAACGTCTACGCAGGTCTAGGATTGAGGGATCACCAGACACTGAAAACTATCCACAGGCACAATTGAACACGACACAGGCCGCACAGCACTCGGAAACAAAAACACTCCCGCACAAGCTAAATAAAAACTGTTTTGCACTGTTGATGCGATGAATCTGAAGAAGTTGATGATGCTGAAGACAATGGTGATGATGATAATTTTATAAACACAATATTTCCGCAGAAATTAAGAAAATTCTGCAGAGCAGAAACAGACATAGCCTACCTGGGCAAATGCTCTAGGTAGACTCGATAGCCCTGTAGCATGTAGCATGTAGCATCATAGTAGCGGGGCGTCTTTGCACCCGGTGCATGACTGCAGCATCTGGGTCGAGCCCAATGGCTGCCTGTGGATACACTTAGTCCTGGTTCATTCGACTGGTGCCTAAAAACAGGAATGGACAACCGCCAACCAGTTAACTGAGAAGGCGGGGGAGAAAGGTTTTCAATTTTTATTTATTTAAAAATTTCTGCAATCAGTGGGCACTGCCGCAAGGACGGGTTCAGGTGACAGATGTCGCCCGTTCCCAGTCCCGCGTGCAGACGCCGTGAGGCGTCGGTCGCTCCCCGCGAGGCAGAGTGCCTCCGTGCCAGTGATAGCGCGTAGCAGCGGCATTCAGCGCGGTCGGCATACTAGGAAGGGAGGAAGGAAACAGCTTTACAGGTAAATTCTGGGGCAGGGGCAGATAGTGAATATACAAGTTAAGTGAGTTTTAAGTTAATTAAACTTATGGCGGGTCATCGAGAATCGCCCGAGGGCGTTTGACCCGGACAGGGGAGGTGGTTGCGTGGTGCTGATGGTCCTGAGGTAAGGGAAGGAAGAGGTCTCAGCTGCGGCAAAGAGAGTCGCAGCTAATGACCAGACAAAGGCTGAGAGAGCAGGAACTCGTAGACCTCCTCGAATTACACTGTTTCTAACAAACCAAGGAGATCCCGACAAGGAACGGAGGGTTCTGGATTGGAAACTTTCCAGCCTACGCCTGTTGGTGGCGGAGGCAAGTGACCACCAAACAGGTGCCGCATAGGTCAATACAGACCGGAGAAACAAGAGATAGAGGGTAACTTTCGTGCGCAGCGCCAGGGGGCTGCGGCACGCGAGGTATGGGTAAAGTTTGGCTCGTACGCCGCGAGCTTTGGCAAGGGTTTCCGTCAATTGCGTTGAAGCCAAGGCGACGATCTAGCCGAACGCCTAGATACTTCACCGACTCTTTATAGGCGATAGGCCTCCCTTCAAGGGAGAGGGGCTGGCATCGGGAGATGGACTTACGAGTGAAACAGATCGCCTCGGATTTCTCCGTGTTGATCGTCACCCGCCATTTCCGTAGCCAGTCCGGAAGCTGGTCCAACTGACGCTGCAACTGTGTACTCGCAAAACGCGGGGACACAGAGCTGTAATGATACATTGCATCGTCAGCGAACAAAGACAACGTGACTCCGGGCAAAACAGGCAGGTCGTTCGTGTACACGAGGTACAGAACGGGGCCGAGGACAGATCCCTGAGGTACGCCGGCGGCGACAGGACGAACTGCAGAGCAGGTTCCGTCGACGCTCACCCTGAAGGTTCGGTCGCTGAGATACGACCGGAGGAAAAACACTATGGACGATGGTAAGGGGAAGTTAGCGAGTTTGAAGAGAAGACCTTCGTGCCAGACTTTGTCGAAGGCCTTGCTCACGTCCAGCAGTGCGGCGGCCGTAGCCGCTCGCCTGTTGGTGGCGTCAGAGAGTTGCGTTACCACGCGGACTAGTTGAAGCGTGGTCGAGTGCTCTCTGCGAAACCCGAACTGTTCGTTGCGGATAAAATTATCCAACAACGGCGAGATGCGGGCCAGCAGGAGCCGCTCGAACACCTTCGAGATAACTGGCAAGAGAGATATTGGCCGATAGCTTCCAGGAAGCATGCGCGGCTTGCGGGGTTTAGGAACCATAACGATGTTGGCATTTTTCCACAGGCGGGGAAAGTACTGTAGCCGGAGACAAGAGTTGAACAGCTCGAGAACGAGGTCAACGCCTGAGGCCGGGAGATATTGTAATGCAGCGGCCCCGATCCGGTCAGGACCGGGGGCGCGACGGCGGTTTAGTCGACAGACAGACGAAACGAGTTCGTCCCTGTCGAACGGGAGGTCTGGGCCAGCGGGAGGGCGAGAAAAATAACCAGATAGGAAGTCCCGGACTTCTGCCGAGTGGGCAGGGTCCGAAACGCCTCGATGAACGGTAAATTGCGACTCCATGCAGTCGGCGAAGACCTCAGCCTTGCCTTCTGATGAGGACACAATCCCGTTCGGGGTTTCCAGCGGGTTCCGAGTTCTCTTCTCGCGGGGCAGTCTACTCACCGCTCTCCAGACGGAGGCGTGGTCGACTTCAAGAGACTCAAGGTATGAGTCCCATCGATCAGAGTTTACGTCCCGCAGTAGCTGCTGAACGTAAAGGGACTGTTGTTGAAATCGTCGCTTAACGACTGGGTCACGGGTCCTTTGCCATCTGCGGCGGAGCTGGCGCCGTAGCCAGATGGCGTGGAGTACTTCCGCAGGTAAGGCCGATTTACGATGATTCACCTCGAGTGCGTAGGTGTGTCGATCCATGACACCTTGGACCAATTCCTGAAGATTTGTGGCGCGGAGATCCAGATCGTCACGAGTGACGATTGGGTCCGCCGGGAGAGATGGTAACCTTCGAGAGAGCTCGTCATGGTAGGATCGCCAGTTGACTCTCCTAACAATCTGAGCGGGAAGTCGGGGTGACGCCGACAGCTCTCGAACAGTTATAACAAGGGGATTGTGATCGGGCGAAAGGTCCGACACAGACGAGACCTCGATGTTGCGGGCAACGTTCTTGACAACTACTATGTCAAGAACGTCCGGCCGATGGCCGTGAAAGGGGAAGTAGGTAGGGTCTTCAGGTCCGATGACATTAAGTGCCGAGTCGCCAGAGACGAACCGGAACAGAGAATTTCCATAGGCGTTGACAACGCGGCTGTTCCATGAAGGGTGTTTGGCGTTTAAGTCGCCGGCTACAATGGTTGAGAGGGGGTGGTCGAGGAGGGCGTCCCACTCCTCGGGCGGTGGCGGAGTTCGAAGGCCAGGCCGGAGGTACGCAGAAACAACGCGCAGCTCCGATCCGCCGGCGTCCACCGCCACCGCGCAGCCTTCAATAATAGATGTATCTAGAGGAGGCAAAAGCCTGTGGGATATCCGCCTGTGGACTAAAACAGGTGTGCCCCCCGAGGGGGGACAGCGAGGCCGTAGGGGACGATCCTGACGATAAGAGGCATAGGCAGGAAGGGAAAACAAGCGGTAATGAGCCAGATGAGTCTCGGAAAGAAGTATGATATCAACATCATACTCCGTTACGAAAGTCATCAGTTCAGATCGCCTGGGGAGTAGCCCGAAGGCGTTCCACGCAACGATCCTCAGGCTATTAGCTATTTAGGGAAAGTAGAGGAAATAGGGCAGCTAATGATTGGAACACCAGGGCAAGCACTGTGGTAGTGTCGCGAGCAGTCCTGATGGACGCAACAAGATTATCTGCCCAGGCAGTCAGGGGATCCGCCGAAGCCCGAGAAGATTCCCGGGATTCAGGAGGACAAGCCTGACTGGCCTCGACAGGGGTAGCAGATGGCGCTGGGGTGGTGGACTGAGTAGTAGACTGCTCGCTGGAGGTTTGAGGACGATGACTGGGGGCGGGTCGAGCCCGCGGAGAGGGTACAGGTGGAACCTGTGACGATGTAGGTCGGCCGGCGGAGTTCCGGCGACGACGAGAGCGCTTGGATTTGCCCGATCGGGCTGGAGGCGGGGCTGATTTAGCGGCCATGGCCGCGTAGGAAGGTGCGGGCGCTCCGGAAGGCGCCGGGATTGAGGCCGCTGCAGGCGGCGCCGAGGCGACGACTGCAGGCGAGACAGGAGTTGCTACCGGGACCTTGGCAGATGCACCAGTGAGAGGCGGGAAAGCCGCTCGCCGGTTAGGGCCAGGACCAGCTACACGGCCTGCCTGCGCGCCAGGGCGCACAGGAGGTCACTGCGGTTTCATGGCGGCGATAAAGTTAGGGCAGCCTCGGTAATTAGCCGGATGGGCTCCTTTGCAGTTGCAGCATTTAGCTGTGTACCCCGTCGTAGGCTTATCACAGCCACGATGAGGTTCAGCACAACGCACGCAACGCGGGGGCTGATGACAGAAAAGACTGCTGTGGCCGAACCTCTGGCAGTTGAAACACTGCGAGGGGCCGGGCCGCGGGTCAAATGTTCTGACTTGCACCCGTAGGTGCAGAAGATTCTGGAGAGTGTAAATCTCCTCGAAAGGGCCTACTTTCAGTAATTTTACAAGAAAGCTGTTAACAGGTCGGCGGTCATCACCTTTGCCAACATGCAGGACGCTTACCGCGGTCGGCGCATAGCCGAGCGCAACAAGTTCCTGCCTGATGGCATCAGTATCAGTGAAGGAAGGAATTCCCGACAGAACGACCTTGATTTCTCGCTCTGACGGGAGGGGAAATGTATGAAAAGAAATCTTACGCTCTGTCAGGAATGACTGAACAGAGCGGAAGTCTGGGATCGTTGCGGTCGCCAGCTTTAGCGAGGCGCCTTGGCACCTCGCCTCGACCTTGACCGAAGGGAGAGCTCGGGATAAGGAACGTAAAAGTTCAGAATAATTCCTATTATCAGGAATTACAATAGGTGGAATTCGTGGGGAAGACACAGACTGGGTACCAGTTGAATACTCACGCTCGCGCTGAGTGCCGCTGTTATCGTGACTAGACGACTGATCTGCAGCTGAGGCGGGCGGCGGAGTTTGGGCCAGTTTTCGCTTGCGTTTGGCAGACTTGCCCTCCACAAGCGAGAACTGTCCGTCCCCCGACCCAACACTGCACATATCGACCGCACTTATATCACTTTCACAATCACTTTCACTGTCGTGAGGAAGTGGAGTAGAACGGAAGCCGGTTGAGCAAGTTTCCATTAAGGAAACAAGCGGCGCCGGCAGAGGATTCGGGGGCGTATTCGACGCCATTTCGGACAAGCCGAAATGAACGTCTACGCAGGTCTAGGATTGAGGGATCACCAGACACTGAAAACTATCCACAGGCACAATTGAACACGACACAGAACCGCACAGCACTCGGAAACAAAAACACTCCCGCACAGATTAAATATAACTGATTAGCACTGGACTGTTGGTGAAACTTGTAGTAATGATGATGCAGAATATGATGATGATGAAATAAATGATGAAAACTCAGGATTTCCGCAAAAATACACGAAATTTTGCAGAGCAAAAACCGTCACAGCCTACCCTGGCAAATGCTCTAGGTAGACTCGATAGCCCTGTGCAGTGCAGTGCATTAGATAGTGGGGCGTCTTTGCACCCGTGGCTTATTACAGCTTCCGGGGCGTGCCCGATGGCTGTCAGAAGAAAACAGTGCTGGACTTTCAAATGAAGGTTGCCTAAATTTTTCGGGAGGGACACGCCAACCAGTTAACTGAGAAGGCGGCGGAAATTTTTTTCAAATTTATATTTATGTAGGTATCGTGTCATGGTAACACAGCCGGCGGTCGCGGGGCGAACGGCAGATGCCGCACGCGCCCGGCCCGGCAAGCAGGCGCCTTGTAGCGCCGGTCGTTCCCCGCGAGGCAGGGATCCGCCGTGTCTTTGGCATCGGTAACAGCGCCAAGCAGTCGGAAAATCAACTTACTTGGGGAAGGTATCTGACTGGATAGTATGGTAACAAGGAGACAGATTGCTCGGGAACCTAAATTAGAGCAAACAGAATTACGGGGGGTCGTCTAAGATCGCCCGAGGGCGTTTGACACGTATAGCGGGAGGTGGTTCAGACGTGCTGATAGAACGGAGATAAGGAAAGGACGAGGTCGCTGCAGAAGCAAAGAGAGTTTCGGAAAGCGACCGGACAAAATCGGCAAGGGTAGGAACTCGAAGGCCTCCACGAATGACATCATTTCTCACAAACCATGGAGACCCCGACAAGGATCTAAGGGTACGGTCCTGGAAAGCTTCCAGCCTACACTTGTTAGTGGTCGACACAAGCGACCACCATGCGGGAGCAGCATAGGTCAATACTGACCGGAGAAACAAAAGATAGATCGTAACTTTAGTGCGCAAAGCCAGGCGGTTGCGGCACGAGAGCATGGGAAATATTTTGGCTCGGACGCCTCGAGCTTTATTGAGGGTAGCAGTCACGTGGCCGTTGAAGCTAAGGCGCTGGTCTAGCCGAACGCCCAAATACTTCACCGACTTTTGCCAGGCGATAGGCCTCCCTTCGAGGGAGAGGGCCTGGCATCGGGAAGTGGACTTGCTGGTGAAACAGATCGCTTCGGATTTCTCCGCGTTGATCAGCACCCGCCACTTCCGTAGCCAGGCCGGAAGCAGATTCAACTGACGCTGCAGCTTTGAACACGCAATTCGCGGGGACAGGGAGCTGCAGTAATACATTGCGTCGTCAGCGAATAGAGATAACGTGACTCCAGGAATGACAGGCAAGTCGTTCGTGTACACTAGGTACAGAACGGGGCCGAGGACAGATCCCTGCGGAACGCCAGCGGCGACGGGTCGGACTGACGAACAGGACCCTTCGACGCTAACCCTGAAGGTACGATCACAGAGGTATGACCGCAAGAAATGCACAATGGACGGTGGGATGGGGGAGTGAGCGAGTTTGTAGAGAAGACCTTCGTGCCAGACTTTGTCGAAGGCCTTACTCACGTCCAACAAGACAGCGCCCGTAGACTCTTTCTTGTTGGCGGCGTCGGATAATGCTGTGACAACTCGGACGAGTTGTAAAGTTGTCGAGTGCTCTCTACGGAACCCGAACTGTTCGCTCCGAATAAAGTTATCCAGCAGCGGCCAGAGGCGGGCGAGTAGGAGACGCTCAAACACCTTTGAGAGTACTGGCAACAATGATATGGGACGATAGCTGCCTGCAACCATTCGAGGCTTGCCGGGCTTGGGAATCATACAGATGTTGGCATTTTTCCACAGGCGGGGGAAGTATTGCAGCCGGAGACTGGAGTTGAACAGATCCAGGACCAATTCAACGCCCGAGGCCGGGAGATGTTGCAAAGCTGCGGCCCCGATCCGATCAGGACCAGGGGCGCGACGTCGGTTTAGTCGACAGATAGACGAAACTAGTTCGTCCCTGTCGAAGAGAGCAGGAGGGTCAGGTGGAGGGCGGGAAAAATAACCAGATAGGAAGTCTCGAACCACAACCGAGAAGGCAGGGTCCGAGACGCCTCCATGAACGGTGAATTGAGTCTCCATGCAGTCGGCGAAGACCTCTGCCTTGCCTTCCGACGAAGAAACAATGCCGTTCGGGGTATTCAGCGGGTTGCGAGTACGCTTCTCGCGAGTAAGGCGACTCGTTGTTCTCCAGACGGAGGCTGGGTCGACTTCAAGGGACTCAAGGTATGAGTCCCACTGATCAGAGTTTACGTCCCGCAAAAGTTGCTGGACGTAAAGAGACTGGGCCTGAAACCGTCGTTTGACGGCGGGATCTCGGGTTCGTTGCCATCTGCGGCGGAGCTTGCGCCGAAGCCAGATGGCGTGGATAACTTCCGGTTGAAGGGCCGATTTACGATTCACCTCTACATTGTATGTGTGTCGATCCATGACACCTTGGACCAACTCCTGAAGATGAGTGGCACGGAGATCCAGATCGTCACGAGTGGCGATCGGGTCCGCTGGGACAGATGGTAACCTTCGAGACAGCTCGTCGTGATAGGAGCGCCAGTTGACCCTCCTAGCAGGACCAGCGGGAAGTCGGGGTGAAGCCGACACATCTCGAACAGTTATTAGTAGGGGATTGTGATCAGACGAGAGGTCTGACACTGACGAGACCTGGATGTTATGGGCCACGTTCCTGACTACAACTACATCAAGAACGTCCGGTCG
Source organism: Magicicada septendecula (assembly GCA_034769895.1). NCBI lineage: Eukaryota > Metazoa > Arthropoda > Insecta > Hemiptera > Cicadidae > Magicicada > Magicicada septendecula. The sequence goes on along the minus strand of CM068372.1, from coordinate 87,514,184 downwards.
GTGACCAGCATAGTGGAAGTGGGTAGGATCATCAGGGCCGATGACGTGCGTATCCGGGTCGTCAAGGACGAACCGGCGGAGTGATCTGCCGTAGGCGTTGGTAGTCCTACTGTTCCAGGAAGGATGTTTGGCGTTGAAGTCGCCGGCTGCAATTGTCGAGATTGGGTGGTCGAGGAGAGCGTTCGACTCCTCAGGCGGGGGCGGCGGGCTCAGGCCAGGCCGGAGATACGCGGAAACAATGCGCAACTCCGAGCTGCCTGCGTCCACTGCCACCGCGCAACCTTCGATGAGTCGAGTAGTGAGAGGGGGTATTGGCCTGTGGGATATCCGCCTGTGGACCAGAATCGCCGTACCCCCTTTCGGGGGTTGGCGCGGCTGTCGGGGACGATCCTGATGATAACAAGTGTCAGAAGGAAGTGAGAATCGATGGTAGGGGGCTAGATGGGTTTCGGAGAGAAGCACGACATCAACGTCGTACTCCACGACGAAAGCCGCCAGCTCAGATCGACGAGAGGAAACGCCATCAGCGTTCCAAGCGACGATCCGCAGGGATCTAGCCATTGAGGGGGAGGAGAGGGAAGAGAGCAGAGAGGGATTGGAAAACTAACATCAGTACTGTCGTGGTGTCAGGAGCAGACCTGATGCTGTCAACAAGTTGAGTGGCCCAAGCCGTCAGGGGGTCCGCTGGAGCCCGAGAAAATTCCCGGGACCCGCGCGGACGTTCCTGAGGAACTTCAGCCAGGACTGTAGATGGCGCTGGGTTGGCGGACTGAACTATGGTCTGCTCACGCGGAGGTTGGGAGATGACAGGGGCGGGAAGATCCCGCTGAGTTTGGGCAGGTCGAGCCTGCTGATGGCGTCGGCCGGGAGTCCGGCGACGCGAGCGCTTTTTGGTACCCTTTCGGGCGGAAACAGGTTTTGATGATGTCGTAGCAGCGACAGCTGCATAGGAAGGGCCGGGCGCTCCGCCAGGCGCCGGGAGTGGAGCCGTCACAGGCGCCGCCGGAGCGGCGCCTGCAGGCGGGACTGAGACCGCGGGAGCGACAGGAGTCGCTGCCGGGGCCTTGACAGATGTACCGGTGAGAGGGGGGAAGACCTCTCGCCGATTAGGGGCCGGGCCAGCTACACGACGCTGCGCGCCAGGGCGCGCAGATCGCTGCTGTCTTTCTGCCTCGATGTACTTGATACAACCCCGGTAACTAGCCGGATGGGCGCCCTTGCAGTTGCAGCAGTACGGGACAAAACCCGGCACACGAGGCTTATCACAGCCACGGTGAGGGTCGCCGCACCGCACGCAACGTGGGGGCGCATGGCAGAACAGGGATGAGTGCCCGAAGCCCTGGCAGTTGAAACACTGAGCAGGGCCTGGGCGCGGGTCAAATGATCTAATATTCACCCGCAGGTGAAGGAGTGTTTGGAGGCCATAGACCTCCTCAAAATTTCCGGTTTTGAGCAACTTTACAAGAAAAGAGTTCACGGGATGCTTAGAGTCCCCTTTGCCAGCGTGCAAAACCGACACAGCAGTTGGCGTATATCCAAGTGAGGTCAATTCCTGCACGATAGCATCGGAGGGGGTATGACAGGGAATGCCCTGAATCACAATTTTTACCTCACGCTCCTCAGGGAGAGCGAAGGTATGGAATGAGATGTTCCGCGCTGACAGAAAGTGCTGAACAGCGCGGAAGTCTACGATGGATTTGACGCCCAGCTTCAGCGATTTGCCGGAGCATTTCGCTTCCACGGACGTCGAAGGAAGGGCAGAACGGAGTGCAGCCAAAAGCTGGGTGTAATTCCTATTATCAGGAATGATAATAGGCGGAAACTTAGTGGTAGAAGGGTCAGGCTGAGAACTAGATGGAAGATTAACAGACTGCCGGCCGCTGTTACCTGAATCAGCGACCTGGTTAGGTGAGGCGGGAGACTGACTGGCGGCGAGCTTTCGCTTGCGTTTGGCGCGTTTGCCATCCACAACCGAAAACCCTTCATCTCCCGACCCAACACTTCCCATATGGACGTCGGATAACTCACTGTCACTGCCACTATCACAATGGGTTTCACGGGGGAGAGGAGTATTCAAAGGAGCAGAACCGCAAGCGCCCAAGAGAGAGCTTAACGGCTCCGGCAAAGGAACGTCAGGTTTATTTGACGCCATTTCGGAAGCCCGAAATGGACGTCAAAGGTGGTTAGAGGAGAGAGAACTCACCAGCACTGATTATTCTAACTAACAGGCACTGGACACACGTACTCACCAGAAGCCGCACAGCACACAACACAAAAACGGCCGCGCACTACACTGCACTGAGAATACTGGTTATAACTCACTACTTAACGAAGATTGCACAAATATAAATAGTTAGAGCACAAACTCAACACTGTGGCTTCACTTGGTGAAGAAATCACTTTAAAATAAACACAAACAACGGTAAAATCACTAGGCAAAATCGCCATACAAAGTGACGCAGCCTACCCTGGCAACAGCTCGAGGTAGTCTGCCTCTTGATAGCCCTGTGTGCAGTGCAGTGCAGTGCAGTGCATTAGATAGTGGGGCGTCTTTGCACCCGTGGCTTATTACAGCTTCCGGGACGTGCCCGATGGCTGTCAGAAGAAAACAGTGCTGGACTTTCAAATGAAGGTTGCCTAAATTTTTCGGGAGGGACACGCCAACCAGTTAACTGAGAAGGCGGCGGAAATTTTATCAAATTTATATTTATGGAGGTATCGTGTCATGGTAACACTGCCGCCGGTCGCGGGGCGAACGGCAGATGCCGCACGCGCCCGGCCCGGCAAGCAGGCGCCTTGTAGCGCCGGTCGTTCCCCGCGAGGCAGGGATCCGCCGTGTCTTTGGCATCGGTAACAGCGCCAAGCAGTCGGAAAATCAACGTACTTGGGGAAGGTATCTGACTGGATAGGATGGTAACAAGGAGACAGATTGCTCGGGAACCTAAATTAGAGCAAACAGAATTACGGGGGGTCGTCTAAGATCGCCCGAGGGCGTTTGACACGTATAGCGGGAGGTGGTTCAGACGTGCTGATAGAACGGAGATAAGGAAAGGACGAGGTCGCTGCAGAAGCAAAGAGAGTTTCGGCAAGCGACCGGACAAAATCGGCAAGGGTAGGAACTCGAAGGCCTCCACGAATGACATCATTTCTCACAAACCATGGAGACCCCGACAAGGATCTAAGGGTACGGGCCTGGAAAGCTTCCAGCCTACACTTGTTAGTGGTCGACACAAGCGACCACCATGCGGGAGCAGCATAGGTCAATACTGACCGGAGAAACAAAAGATAGATCGTAATTTTAGTGCGCAAAGCCAGGCGGTTGCGGCACGAGAGCATGGGAAATATTTTGGCTCGGACGCCTCGAGCTTTGTTGAGGGTAGCAGTCACGTGGCCGTTGAAGCTAAGGCGCTGGTCTAGCCGAACGCCCAAATACTTCACCGACTTTTGCCAGGCGATAGGCCTCCCTTCGAGGGAGAGGGCCTGGCATCGGGAAGTGGACTTGCTGGTGAAACAGATCGCTTCGGATTTCTCCGCGTTGATCAGCACCCGCCACTTCCGTAGCCAGGCCGGAAGCAGATTCAACTGACGCTGCAGCTTTGAACACGCAATTCGCGGGGACAGGGAGCTGCAGTAATACATTGCGTCGTCAGCGAATAGAGATAACGTGACTCCAGGAATGACAGGCAAGTCGTTCGTGTACACTAGGTACAGAACGGGGCCGAGGACAGATCCCTGCGGAACGCCAGCGGCGACGGGTCGGACTGACGAACAGGACCCTTCGACGCTAACCCTGAAGGTACGATCACAGAGGTATGACCGCAAGAAATGCACAATGGACGGTGGGACGGGGGAGTGAGCGAGTTTGTAGAGAAGACCTTCGTGCCAGACTTTGTCGAAGGCCTTACTCACGTCCAACAAGACAGCGCCCGTAGACTCTTTCTTGTTGGCGGCGTCGGATAATGCTGTGACAACTCGGACGAGTTGTAAAGTTGTCGAGTGCTCTCTACGGAACCCGAACTGTTCGCTCCGAATAAAGTTATCCAGCAGCGGCCAGAGGCGGGCGAGTAGGAGACGCTCAAACACCTTTGAGAGTACTGGCAACAATGATATGGGACGATAGCTGCCTGCAACCATTCGAGGCTTGCCGGGCTTGGGAATCATACAGATGTTGGCATTTTTCCACAGGCGGGGGAAGTATTGCAGCCGGAGACTGGAGTTGAACAGATCCAGGACCAATTCAACGCCCGAGGCCGGGAGATGTTGCAAAGCTGCGGCCCCGATCCGATCAGGACCAGGGGCGCGACGTCGGTTTAGTCGACAGATAGACGAAACTAGTTCGTCCCTGTCGAAGAGAGCAGGAGGGTCAGGTGGAGGGCGGGAAAAATAACCAGATAGGAAGTCTCGAACCACAACCGAGAAGGCAGGGTCCGAGACGCCTCCATGAACGGTGAATTGAGTCTCCATGCAGTCGGCGAAGACCTCTGCCTTGCCTTCCGACGAAGAAACAATGCCGTTCGGGGTATTCAGCGGGTTGCGAGTACGCTTCTCGCGAGTAAGGCGACTCGTTGTTCTCCAGACGGAGGCTGGGTCGACTTCAAGGGACTCAAGGTATGAGTCCCACTGATCAGAGTTTACGTCCCGCAAAAGTTGCTGGACGTAAAGAGACTGGGCCTGAAACCGTCGTTTGACGGCGGGATCTCGGGTTCGTTGCCATCTGCGGCGGAGCTTGCGCCGAAGCCAGATGGCGTGGATAACTTCCGGTTGAAGGGCCGATTTACGATTCACCTCTACATTGTATGTGTGTCGATCCATGACACCTTGGACCAACTCCTGAAGATGAGTGGCACGGAGATCCAGATCGTCACGAGTGGCGATCGGGTCCGCTGGGACAGATGGTAACCTTCGAGACAGCTCGTCGTGATAGGAGCGCCAGTTGACCCTCCTAGCAGGACCAGCGGGAAGTCGGGGTGAAGCCGACACATCTCGAACAGTTATTAGTAGGGGATTGTGATCAGACGAGAGGTCTGACACTGACGAGACCTGGATGTTATGGGCCACGTTCCTGACTACAACTACATCAAGAACGTCCGGTCGGTGACCAGCATAGTGGAAGTGGGTAGGATCATCAGGGCCGATGACGTGCGTATCCGGGTCGTCAAGGACGAACCGGCGGAGTGATCTGCCGTAGGCGTTGGTAGTCCTACTGTTCCAGGAAGGATGTTTGGCGTTGAAGTCGCCGGCTGCAATTGTCGAGATTGGGTGGTCGAGGAGAGCGTTCGACTCCTCAGGCGGGGGCGGCGGGCTCAGGCCAGGCCGGAGATACGCGGAAACAATGCGCAACTCCGAGCTGCCTGCGTCCACTGCCACCGCGCAACCTTCGATGAGTCGAGTAGTGAGAGGGGGTATTGGCCTGTGGGATATCCGCCTGTGGACCAGAATCGCCGTACCCCCTTTCGGGGGTTGGCGCGGCTGTCGGGGACGATCCTGATGATAACAAGTGTCAGAAGGAAGTGAGAATCGATGGTAGGGGGCTAGATGGGTTTCGGAGAGAAGCACGACATCAACGTCGTACTCCACGACGAAAGCCGCCAGCTCAGATCGACGAGAGGAAACGCCATCAGCGTTCCAAGCGACGATCCGCAGGGATCTAGCCATTGAGGGGGAGGAGAGGGAAGAGAGCAGAGAGGGATTGGAAAACTAACATCAGTACTGTCGTGGTGTCAGGAGCAGACCTGATGCTGTCAACAAGTTGAGTGGCCCAAGCCGTCAGGGGGTCCGCTGGAGCCCGAGAAAATTCCCGGGACCCGCGCGGACGTTCCTGAGGAACTTCAGCCAGGACTGTAGATGGCGCTGGGTTGGCGGACTGAACTATGGTCTGCTCACGCGGAGGTTGGGAGATGACAGGGGCGGGAAGATCCCGCTGAGTTTGGGCAGGTCGAGCCTGCTGATGGCGTCGGCCGGGAGTCCGGCGACGCGAGCGCTTTTTGGTACCCTTTCGGGCGGAAACAGGTTTTGATGATGTCGTAGCAGCGACAGCTGCATAGGAAGGGCCGGGCGCTCCGCCAGGCGCCGGGAGTGGAGCCGTCACAGGCGCCGCCGGAGCGGCGCCTGCAGGCGGGACTGAGACCGCGGGAGCGACAGGAGTCGCTGCCGGGGCCTTGACAGATGTACCGGTGAGAGGGGGGAAGACCTCTCGCCGATTAGGGGCCGGGCCAGCTACACGACGCTGCGCGCCAGGGCGCGCAGATCGCTGCTGTCTTTCTGCCTCGATGTACTTGATACAACCCCGGTAACTAGCCGGATGGGCGCCCTTGCAGTTGCAGCAGTACGGGACAAAACCCGGCACACGAGGCTTATCACAGCCACGGTGAGGGTCGCCGCACCGCACGCAACGTGGGGGCGCATGGCAGAACAGGGATGAGTGCCCGAAGCCCTGGCAGTTGAAACACTGAGCAGGGCCTGGGCGCGGGTCAAATGATCTAATATTCACCCGCAGGTGAAGGAGTGTTTGGAGGCCATAGACCTCCTCAAAATTTCCGGTTTTGAGCAACTTTACAAGAAAAGAGTTCACGGGATGCTTAGAGTCCCCTTTGCCAGCGTGCAAAACCGACACAGCAGTTGGCGTATATCCAAGTGAGGTCAATTCCTGCACGATAGCATCGGAGGGGGTATGACAGGGAATGCCCTGAATCACAATTTTTACCTCACGCTCCTCAGGGAGAGCGAAGGTATGGAATGAGATGTTCCGCGCTGACAGAAAGTGCTGAACAGCGCGGAAGTCTACGATGGATTTGACGCCCAGCTTCAGCGATTTGCCGGAGCATTTCGCTTCCACGGACGTCGAAGGAAGGGCAGAACGGAGTGCAGCCAAAAGCTGGGTGTAATTCCTATTATCAGGAATGATAATAGGCGGAAACTTAGTGGTAGAAGGGTCAGGCTGAGAACTAGATGGAAGATTAACAGACTGCCGGCCGCTGTTACCTGAATCAGCGACCTGGTTAGGTGAGGCGGGAGACTGACTGGCGGCGAGCTTTCGCTTGCGTTTGGCGCGTTTGCCATCCACAACCGAAAACCCTTCATCTCCCGACCCAACACTTCCCATATGGACGTCGGATAACTCACTGTCACTGCCACTATCACAATGGGTTTCACGGGGGAGAGGAGTATTCAAAGGAGCAGAACCGCAAGCGCCCAAGAGAGAGCTTAACGGCTCCGGCAAAGGAACGTCAGGTTTATTTGACGCCATTTCGGAAGCCCGAAATGGACGTCAAAGGTGGTTAGAGGAGAGAGAACTCACCAGCACTGATTATTCTAACTAACAGGCACTGGACACACGTACTCACCAGAAGCCGCACAGCACACAACACAAAAACGGCCGCGCACTACACTGCACTGAGAATACTGGTTATAACTCACTACTTAACGAAGATTGCACAAATATAAATAGTTAGAGCACAAACTCAACACTGTGGCTTCACTTGGTGAAGAAATCACTTTAAAATAAACACAAACAACGGTAAAATCACTAGGCAAAATCGCCATACAAAGTGACGCAGCCTACCCTGGCAACAGCTCGAGGTAGTCTGCCTCTTGATAGCCCTGTGTGCAGTGCAGTGCAGTGCAGTGCATTAGATAGTGGGGCGTCTTTGCACCCGTGGCTTATTACAGCTTCCGGGACGTGCCCGATGGCTGTCAGAAGAAAACAGTGCTGGACTTTCAAATGAAGGTTGCCTAAATTTTTCGGGAGGGACACGCCAACCAGTTAACTGAGAAGGCGGCGGAAATTTTATCAAATTTATATTTATGGAGGTATCGTGTCATGGTAACACTGCCGCCGGTCGCGGGGCGAACGGCAGATGCCGCACGCGCCCGGCCCGGCAAGCAGGCGCCTTGTAGCGCCGGTCGTTCCCCGCGAGGCAGGGATCCGCCGTGTCTTTGGCATCGGTAACAGCGCCAAGCAGTCGGAAAATCAACGTACTTGGGGAAGGTATCTGACTGGATAGGATGGTAACAAGGAGACAGATTGCTCGGGAACCTAAATTAGAGCAAACAGAATTACGGGGGGTCGTCTAAGATCGCCCGAGGGCGTTTGACACGTATAGCGGGAGGTGGTTCAGACGTGCTGATAGAACGGAGATAAGGAAAGGACGAGGTCGCTGCAGAAGCAAAGAGAGTTTCGGCAAGCGACCGGACAAAATCGGCAAGGGTAGGAACTCGAAGGCCTCCACGAATGACATCATTTCTCACAAACCATGGAGACCCCGACAAGGATCTAAGGGTACGGGCCTGGAAAGCTTCCAGCCTACACTTGTTAGTGGTCGACACAAGCGACCACCATGCGGGAGCAGCATAGGTCAATACTGACCGGAGAAACAAAAGATAGATCGTAATTTTAGTGCGCAAAGCCAGGCGGTTGCGGCACGAGAGCATGGGAAATATTTTGGCTCGGACGCCTCGAGCTTTGTTGAGGGTAGCAGTCACGTGGCCGTTGAAGCTAAGGCGCTGGTCTAGCCGAACGCCCAAATACTTCACCGACTTTTGCCAGGCGATAGGCCTCCCTTCGAGGGAGAGGGCCTGGCATCGGGAAGTGGACTTGCTGGTGAAACAGATCGCTTCGGATTTCTCCGCGTTGATCAGCACCCGCCACTTCCGTAGCCAGGCCGGAAGCAGATTCAACTGACGCTGCAGCTTTGAACACGCAATTCGCGGGGACAGGGAGCTGCAGTAATACATTGCGTCGTCAGCGAATAGAGATAACGTGACTCCAGGAATAACAGGCAAGTCGTTCGTGTACACTAGGTACAGAACGGGGCCGAGGACAGATCCCTGCGGAACGCCAGCGGCGACGGGTCGGACTGACGAACAGGACCCTTCGACGCTAACCCTGAAGGTACGATCACAGAGGTATGACCGCAAGAAATGCACAATGGACGGTGGGACGGGGGAGTGAGCGAGTTTGTAGAGAAGACCTTCGTGCCAGACTTTGTCGAAGGCCTTACTCACGTCCAACAAGACAGCGCCCGTAGACTCTTTCTTGTTGGCGGCGTCGGATAATGCTGTGACAACTCGGACGAGTTGTAAAGTTGTCGAGTGCTCTCTACGGAACCCGAACTGTTCGCTCCGAATAAAGTTATCCAGCAGCGGCCAGATGCGGGCGAGTAGGAGACGCTCAAACACCTTTGAGAGTACTGGCAACAATGATATGGGACGATAGCTGCCTGCAAGCATTCGAGGCTTGCCGGGCTTGGGAATCATACAGATGTTGGCATTTTTCCACAGGCGGGGGAAGTATTGCAGCCGGAGACTGGAGTTGAACAGATCCAGGACCAATTCAACGCCCGAGGCCGGGAGATGTTGCAAAGCTGCGGCCCCGATCCGATCAGGACCAGGGGCGCGACGTCGGTTTAGTCGACAGATAGACGAAACTAGTTCGTCCCTGTCGAAGAGAGCAGGAGGGTCAGGTGGAGGGCGGGAAAAATAACCAGATAGGAAGTCTCGAACCACAACCGAGAAGGCAGGGTCCGAGACGCCTCCATGAACGGTGAATTGAGTCTCCATGCAGTCGGCGAAGACCTCTGCCTTGCCTTCCGACGAAGAAACAATGCCGTTCGGGGTATTCAGCGGGTTGCGAGTACGCTTCTCGCGAGTAAGGCGACTCGTTGTTCTCCAGACGGAGGCTGGGTCGACTTCAAGGGACTCAAGGTATGAGTCCCACTGATCAGAGTTTACGTCCCGCAAAAGTTGCTGGACGTAAAGAGACTGGGCCTGAAACCGTCGTTTGACGGCGGGATCTCGGGTTCGTTGCCATCTGCGGCGGAGCTTGCGCCGAAGCCAGATGGCGTGGATAACTTCCGGTTGAAGGGCCGATTTACGATTCACCTCTACATTGTATGTGTGTCGATCCATGACACCTTGGACCAACTCCTGAAGATGAGTGGCACGGAGATCCAGATCGTCACGAGTGGCGATCGGGTCCGCTGGGACAGATGGTAACCTTCGAGACAGCTCGTCGTGATAGGAGCGCCAGTTGACCCTCCTAGCAGGACCAGCGGGAAGTCGGGGTGAAGCCGACACATCTCGAACAGTTATTAGTAGGGGATTGTGATCAGACGAGAGGTCTGACACTGACGAGACCTGGATGTTATGGGCCACGTTCCTGACTACAACTACATCAAGAACGTCCGGTCGGTGACCGGCATAGTGGAAGTGGGTAGGATCATCAGGGCCGATGACGTGCGTATCCGGGTCGTCTAGGACGAACCGGCGGAGTGATCTGCCGTAGGCGTTGGTAGCCCTACTGTTCCAAGAAGGATGTTTGGCGTTGAAGTCGCCGGCTGCAATCGTCGAGATTGGGTGGTCGAGGAGAGCGTTCCACTCCTCAGGCGGGGGCGGCGGGCTCAGGCCAGGCCGGAGATACGCGGAAACAATGCGCAACTCCGAGCCGCCTGCGTCCACTGCCACCGCGCAACCTTCGATGAGTCGAGTAGTGAGAGGGGGTAGTGGCCTATGGGATATCCGCCTGTGGACCAGAATCGCCGTACCCCCTTTCGGGGGTTGGCGCGGCTGTCGGGGACGATCCTGACGATAACAAGTGTAAGAAGGAAGTGAGAATCGATGGTAGGGGGCTAGATGGGTTTCGGAGAGAAGCACGACATCAACGTCGTACTCCACGACGAAAGCCGCCAGCTCAGATCGGCGAGAGGAAACGCCATCAGCGTTCCAAGCGACGATCCGCAGGGATCTAGCCATTGAGGGGGAGGAGAGGGAAGAGAGCAGAGAGGGATTGGAAAACTAACATCAGTACTGTCGTGGTGTCAGGAGCAGACCTGATGCTTTCAACAAGTTGAGTGGCCCAAGCCGTCAGGGGGTCCGCTGGAGCCCGAGAAAATTCCCGGGACCCGCGCGGATGTTCCTGAGGAACTTCGGCCAGGACTACAGATGGCGCTGGGTTGGCGGACTGAACTTTGGTCTGCTCACGCGGAGGTTGGGAGATGACAGGGGCGGGAGAGTCCCGCTGAGGTTGGGCAGGTCGAGCCTGCTGATGTCGTCGGCCGGGAGTCCGGCGACGAGAGCGCTTCTTGGTACCCTTGCGGGCGGAGGTGGTTGACGATAATGTCTTCGCAGCAACCGCTGCGTAGGAAGGGCCGGGCGCTCCGGCAGGCGCCGGGAGTGGAGCCGTCACAGGCGCTGCCAGAGCAGCGCCTGCAGGCGGGACTGAGACCGCGGGAGCGACAGGAGCCGCTGCCGGGGCCTTGATAGATGTACCGGAGAGAGGGGGGAAGACCTCTCGCCGATTAGGGGCCGGGCCAGCTACACGACGCTGCGCGCCAGGGCGCGCAGATCGCTGCTGTCTTTCCGCTTCGATGTACTTGATACAACCCCGGTAACTAGCCGGATGGGCGCCCTTGCAGTTGCAGCAGTACGGGACGAAACCCGGCACACGAGGCTGATAGCCCTGTACTGGGATCGCGTAGCTAAATATCGGTGTCACTCATGGTAACAATGAGTTTGCCTAAGTGGCGGGACGTTGCATTGCAAATGCAAATTGCAGGAGTCGGAGTTAAGGTGTACGAATGTCTGTTTTGCGGGCTACTTATTCGGAATGCCTCCTGACGTGAAACCCTACATTCTTCACACTAGGAAATCAACTTAGTCAGGTATCGCCTTTGTAGAGTCTGGCAGGGTGGTTTCTGTGTCTGCTTAAGACTACAGCTGTGCTGCTGGGCTCGTTAATGGAGATCGTTCATTTCTCCGCAAACAATGTATGCGTCCAGCTGCTGTTCCTGGAACCAGATAATATCTCCGTTTTCTGAGAACCGTCATTTTCGTTTTCCTTTGCCCATAGGTGACACACGAACTATATGGTCTCTCCAGTTTTCTTGTACTGTGTTGCTATTTCCGTTATTGTTGTTATCCACATTCCTGTCTTACTTAATATAATTGTCCCCTTATATATCTCCTGATCTCCGATACCTTGATCTCTGTTCCCTCATTCGTCTTTTGAGGAATGTTTTCAACGTGCACAGCGACTCCTTATTTCGAGAATCATTCGGTCACCAGTGTGAACAGGTTGGAAGTGATGTTGGCATACGTACGGGAGAAGGCACCTCCAATGTACTGAATGATTACAGGTTCCTAACTGTCCCTGTCTCTCTCTCTCTCTCTCTCTCTCTCTCTCTCTCTCTCTCTCTCTCTCTCTCTCTCTCTCTCTATCTCTCTCTCTCTCTCTCTCCCTCCCTCTCTCTCTCTCTCTCTCTCTCTCTCCAGTTTTCTGAGAACCGTCACTTTCGTTTTCCTTTACCCAATAACCTCTTCCGTTCTTGCTTACCCGTCCATCCATCAAGACGCAATCTTCAATGTGTTGACGGTTTTTTTCTATTTCGTAGTTCCTTCCTCGACTTTCCTCTTTTCCTTTTTGCTTGTGGTTGCATCTGCATAGATATTTTCGGAAGTCGGCGACTGGCTTCCATTCTTACGTTACGCCAGTATGAAATCAGTTTCCTTTTCGTTGTTTCCTTAATTAAGTTCGGATCTAGACGCATAATGCCGTTATTCCGTCCCTTTCTTACTCAGTGCCATCTGGATATTCCCAAAGAACGCCTTAAGAAATCCATTTCCATGATCTTCAACAAATATGTCTGCAGTTCTGAAATTTCTTAATTTTGCATTCACATAAAGCTTGTGTATATTTTGCACCACAGTTTATATACGAGTTTATATGCTCGTACACTCACAGTTTATATGCTCGTACACTCACAGTCTATATGCTCGTACACTCACAGTTTTTTTAATTTTCTCAATGTTTTTATCCCAAACTGTAGCATTCAGGGTAGCGATCAGCACCTGTTCTTGCATTACCCTTTCATCAAATTCTGTTCCGTAGAATTCTTCAGCTCCTGTTGTTGATACTAAATTCTAAAACGTCTTCTTCTCTCCTTATTACGTGGTAGCCTCCACGATCAATACGTCAGATATTCTTCCTCAGCTCTAATACGTTTAAGAATTAGAGCGTATTAAAGTTTACATTTATAGCCCAAATTTAAAATTAATTCACAATTGTTATATTATTTTTAAACTATCCACACCACAGATTTCAGATCATCATCGGTCTGTGCTATTAAACCTAAAAGTTTAAAAAGTGTTGTATCATAATATTGTAGTAATTGTAAAAATGTAAAGTGAATGTTATCGTACAACGTCACTAAACGCAAACAAAAAAATATAAACGTTTCGCAAGTCACAAGAAGAATCGAGGAGGTACAGGTACGTAACACGCCAAATCCCAATATTAATAATAGTGTCTTGCGAATAGAATTCAATAGAAAACATCCGCTGTTGTCGTCATTGGACTGTATACCATTATGGTAATTGTGCTCCGACCGTCTACATCCGGGTACCTTCAGGATACAATTGCTCATCGGATATCGACCTCTTAATGTTGAATTGTGGAGGATATCGTTAGGCCAACACAAAGCTGAGCTATCACACACACACACATTGTGTGAGACAATCTTAAAGCTATTTCTAGATGTACTATTAATAAAATTACTAGTATAATAACGACTTTAATAATTTAAAAAACAAAGAAACTCATGATATCACTTTGTACTATTTGCAAGTGTATCGCCAAAACAACACTATCATTGAAACTAATAATTGTTTATTACGTTTTCTTCTCAACCAAATTTGTAATATGATAATACCGATGCCTTTTAGTAAATACCATGACACAACTAAAATAAAGTTATATTACACTTTCTTATATTGCACCAGTTAGTGTATATTTTTAACTACAGATGAAGTATTTAGTATTTAAGCATATTGGGACGGACACCAGCGACAGGTCCCTGAGTTATTTGTAAGACAAGTAGTACTCAGTTATAGTAAAAAAAAATTGTCAATAATCGTCTGACTATATTGGAATTACATAAAATGTTGACTGAGTGGTTTGTTTACAAAAAAGTTCAGTCATATTTATGTTATTAATTCTTCTTCTTCTTCTTCTTCTTCTTCTTCTTCTTCTTCTTCTTCTTCTTCTTCTTCTTCTTATTATTATTATTATTATTATTATTATTATTATTATTATTATTATTATTATTCTCATGTATATACAGTATACTGGTCTAATGGCATGTTTCGGCTTTCTTACTTCAGTTTCCTAGATCCATCGATAAATCTTCATTTTACCCTTTGTAAGCTTTTCAGTACATCATTACGTTCCCTGGTAACGTTACCAGCAGCAATTAGACGCAATCCTGTAGCCAACCAACGCAGAGACCTACGCTATATACTAGCTGAGCTTGGAAATTCTTTACTTATTCCAGCAACCTGGTGACAACAGGAAGGTCACTAAATACCATTAGTGATCTTGGCTCCGTGATAAAGATATCACGGAACAGCCGTCGTTCAGTTTTGAGAGTTTCACGAAATAGTTTGTGCTTCGATTGCACGGCGGTATTGAACAAAGTTTGTCACGTGTTTGATTTCTTGTGTTCCGTACTACTGTAATAGTTTAATTCGCTGACGTTAATTATCGATTGCTTTACTGCGTATTAGATTCGGAAGTACTGAAATACGCGTATCATTGTCTCATAGACGTATTAATAAAAAATGTAAGTATTGATTTCTCTGGCGTTTAATAATTTATTCCACTTTTTAACGATCACTATTCTCGTCATCCCCGTAACAATGTCCTTACTACAAGCCATAATTATCTGTTAAAATAAATTATATTTTATAAACATGGATTAAACATTTTGAGAGAAATATGAAATAAAATATATTGTATCTGAAATAGTTATTATGTATACATCACATATTATTGAATAATTAAATTTAAAATTATATTATTTTTCTTAGATATTTATTGCAGATATAGCCTATTATTTCAAATTTAGGTTATTTTGTTGTCTAAAATAATTATAAAAAATACCGTACACTTACAGTGAAGTATCTAGACTTTGGCTAGATACTTGGGAGGTCCGGCCATGTGGGCTTCATATAAAAGAAAAAATCAAGGGCTTCATGCCAATGCTACAATGTTCAAAATGACTATCAGTTAAAATGACAGCATGACGTTAATGAAAATGCCATTTTAACGCTGATTAACTTATGATCCGTTAGACAAGGAGTTAAAGAAGATCTGTGTAAAACAAGGCATTAGTCTGTTACTATTTCGTTAACGCCGACAATTATCATGATAGCATAACCCTGTGTATTGTGAAATGACTTAAAATGACGTTATGACGTTGATGAAACGGCCATTTTAACGCTGATCCGTTAGAAAATGAGTTAACGAGGAAACGAGGAGAAGGAGTTAGAAAAGATTTGTGAAACGATGCATTAGTCTGTTACTATTTCGTTAACGGCCGTGGTGGTAAGAACTCGAGATCTCGAGTCGATTGTAGGCGAGAACAGACAGCTGCGGCCCTAAGCGACAACGCTCATAGTTTAAGAAAATTAAAACTACAACTACGAAATCTGAATCGTTGCCGTACGTCAGAGTTTCGATCCCGGCGTACGTCGATTGATGTGTCGAAATTAATGTATGTAAAATAAAAACATGAGAGACCTAAATGGAACTGGTTTTGTTGTTAAGCGCCTGCCGATCGTGTGTCGCTCTTCTCTTTTCCCTTTTCATTTTGTTTTGCGTAGGACGGCTCTAGTTTCCACCTCTTTTAATTATTATGAGTCCCGCGAGTCTGTGCCTACTGTATAATTTATTACACGTTCAGTGTCTGACTGCTGCTCTACATATTTTTAATTAATGTCTTCTTTTTTTTCCTTTTTAGCCTCACATTTCTTCTTGTTGCTTTAATTCTTATTCCGACTACTTGGGATAAAAACAGTAGAACAGTTTATTATTTTATTACAGTTATTTTATTATTTTACGTGTTTAATATATTTATTGTAAGGCGTATAAGCACCATGAAGGAAAGGATAGAAAGAGTCAACTTTGTGTACATTCTTACTTTAGTTTCTAACTTTCTATGTCTTTAATGACAAAACTAGAACAACAGGAGCAGGGTCGTATTTACGGGCGGACCGGGACCCCCTCCCCCAGAGGGTCGAAAAAGTTGACGAGGAATTTTGTTAATCTCTTAATTTTGAGGGTGTTTTATTATTTTTTCGGCTGTACAATATAGAAGTAACTGATTTTTAAATAAACAGACAAGTTTATTACACATCATTTGCGTATACGTTTGAAATGTGCAATATAGGGAAAATCAATCCAATCAAAAAGTAAACGAGTTTCAACAAAGCGTATTTTTATTGTATCAATACTATTCACATTAATATGGGACATTGATTTCGGGACGTTATCACACGTTTTTCAGCCACTTCAAATATAGTAATATTAATTAGTCTTAAGTTGCTTTTTTTTGTATGAGACCGACTCGACCGGACCCCCCAGGCCAAATTCTAGATACGCCACTGAACAGCAAAAAAACAGTTTTGGTTAAGATGCAAAATAAACGAGATAATTTGGAAAAACTCATATTTTGGCTCCTTTTTTTCCATAATGTGGCAGCCAGTTCCGAAGCGCTAGAGGTTTTAAAAAATTAATATATTGTACAGGTTAGTTTCAGGGAGAAAATTAAACAGGTTCAAGCTTCCTATAATTTTTTTCTTGATTAGACCACTTTTCGTGTGTAGCCCCATTGACGTAGAAGAAGAAAAAACATTAATAAAAAAAGAGACGTAACACAATTTATCGTTGAAATTCGACGTTACGAGATGAAGTAGAAAAAAACTGTGAAATTACTTATTCTCTTAGGATGTAAGTGGTAAGCCCGAAAAGAAATTACATAAAAGCTTTTCTGTAGGAAATTTTATGAATATTATTTAACTGAAGAACACATTTGACTTAGACGCATGGTAAACGAGATAATAAGGATGAACCGATATTTTGGATCCATTTTTTTCAATAATACGGCAGCCAATTCGGAAATGCTAGAGGGATTAAAAAATTAATAAAGGCCAGTTTTAGGGAGAAAATAGAATAGGTTCCAGCCTTGACTTATTATTTTTTGTTCTTTATTAGACCACTTTTCCTGCGTGCCTGACTGATTGTACTATTGCGGTGACATGTAAAAAGGACAGTGATGAAAAGCATTCGTTTGACAAAGACACGTCGATGCTGGTGTCGAAAGCAACAACAGACTAATTGGAATTATGGTTAGTGTGTCGCGAGGGGGAGGGAGCTCGGGTACAGCGCGGCACGACTAGACACCCGCCAGACGGTGTACGCTGTAATTGCAGACATAAGCCATTAGCTGACCTATTTATTCCCATCGTCAGCACGTTACACCGCTGCTGCATCTCGTCTTGCGTGAACATTGATCCAAATAAATACGTATAATAAATGATACGCTACATAACTAGCAGCCGTTTCGTTGTCAAACTAACGCAAATATCAGGATTAGCATAATGTATTTCAAACAGCCAACTTAAATAAAGTTGTACTGGACTGTCAAATGTAAGCTTGCAGTTTTTTTTAATGTCTTATTTTTTAACATAACACTGTTTAGCGAAACTCGTACTCTTTATACTCGATCGATTCAATTTTTATTCTCTACGAGCTTTACTGTGTAATTTCATAGTATGTTTACCTAAAGTACTCAATAGGCAACAATCGCATTAAGTGTACATTTACTAGGGCGAGGTATAAACGGGACCGGACACCGCAGAGGGTTGAAAAAGTTGACGAGGAGTTTTACGAATCTCTTAGTTTTAAGGTTATTTTTTTTCTATTTGTATCGGCCATCTGAGGACCACATGCCAATTTCAATTCTTTATTCCTTGTTCTTTTCTTTTTCTCCAATATTCTTTCATCTTTTCACTATGTTTCTTCTTCCTGTCTTCATTCCACTTTGAACCTGCGTTTTTCTCTCTTCTACCCTGGATTCCTTCCATTTTAACACTTTTGCCCGAAAAACTTCTCTTTCAATTGTTCTTTTGCGTGTATATTATTTTTTTCTAAATCCTTTTGGACTTCTTTAATCCAACTTGATGTTGACTTCTTTCCCCACAGAGATTTTAAGATAGCCTATGTTTTGTTAACCTATTGTCGTCCATTCTATATAAATGTCCAAAAGATACTAGTCTTCTTTTTCTCACTGGTTCTGTTATATTTTCTATACTTTGATATATTTCATCATTACTTCTTAATTTCCAGCCTTCTGAAGTTTTCGTGGGCCTAATATTGTCCTAATATATTGCTTTCCAATATTTCTAGCTTGTCTAAATTATAAATCAATGTTAGACATTCACTTGCATGTAGGTATTCTGGTCTCACTACTGTACTGTAATACCTTATTTTCGCATTTTTGGATATGCACTTTTTATTGTAAATATCTTTAGTTATACCATATGCTCTTTCCATTTTATAAATCCTTTCTTCTATAGCAGATTTGTCTAAAGCATTCTCTTGAATTATTTCCCCTAGTTATTTTATTATTTTGTACACTAATATAGTACACTCATATAGATTTATATTTGCCGACAATATTCTTGTATACATTTATTATTATTGTTAAATAAGAAATAACTCTTTCTTTACAAGAATATACTATACATTTTTTTTAGTATTTTACAGTGTTTTGGGACAGTTTCAATAAGCATCATTAGAATATTACAAATTAATAAAATTTTTAAGTCAATTGTTACTTAAATTTTATTTTGAATTAATTATTTAAATTACATTAACAATTGAGTTAACAATTTTTATAAATCTGTATTATTCTAATGATGCTTGTTGAAACTGTCCCAAAACACTGTAAAATGTTAAAAAATATATAATATATTCTTGTAAGGAAAGTGTTATTTAATAAAATAATAATAATAATCATACAGATTGGAATACGGGTTTGTACACTGATATACATTCTGGTGATGACAGTTTATACATACTGTTGAACCACTGTAAATATTTAAAAAATAAAAAATATATTATAACGATTTGTCTATATCGTTAACGAGCCACACGTTTGGTAGCCCAATTTATTTTCAACGATACTTACGTTATAAATTTACAACGGGTGTAATCGTAATAATAATAACAACGTGAATTGTTTAGAATCTTTCAAACCTTTATTAATTAAAAATTTCAAAAATATGCGAGTTAAAAACTTCATTAGTATTTGCATGTGTGTATTTGTAGTACACATACTTGTTAATAAAATACAAGTAATACCTCATATTAAGCATAGAAACATAAAATTATAACTTATAACTATAAATAACATTGATTGTGATATAATATTGCTCTCGACTTACTCAATTTCTTTAATTCTTATTAACTTCTCTAATTTTTCTTTTAAATTATTATTATTGCATATGCATCTCTTATTTATGGCATATTAATTACTTTAAAAAAAATTACTATTTACTTTCAAAATTAATTTAAATATCTTCGTTAAATTATTATTTCAAAAATCTACTTTCATAAATTCAAATATTACTATGAATTACTATACAATAAACAGTAACATTTAAAAATTATTAATTTCACTTTTTGAAATTATATTGTCTTTCTTTTACATTGTTTTATTGTCTTTAATTGAGTCTTTTGTTTTTGATGAGTACATGGATTTATTTCACCTTAATCGTAGTGGTAATTTCTCAGCGTGTCCTCTTCTGGTCCTGAGTCCTTGATCCTGGTTGATCCTCCGTAGTCGGTGTAGTCCTAGAGTCCGCTCCCCATCCTCCGGATCTTCTCGGTAGTCCGATGACTCATACCGTACGGCTGGAATCTATACCATGTAGTTGGATGCCGTCTCCGTCTCCAGTAATAGCCTCTGGCTGCAGCGGTGAACTCACGAAAGTGATGAAGTTGTCGGGCATAGCCTCCGGCTGCCGCCGTGGTTGAACGAGAAAGAGAAAAAGGCTGTTGTGTTTCGCGTATATACTCTTGGGCGCAAAAATCATGTCTCTAAAATTCTCTGCATGAATCAGTCTGTCGTAGCGTCCCTTTATAAACACGATTATTTACACATTTATTTCACTGGCCTTCGCAACATGCGAAGTCTTTTGCAAATTACCCGATATTCATCTAGTCGGTAAATTTTATATGTACAACTGTGTGTTAACCGCTTTTCTCTATCTTAATTATTATATAGGTTTTATTTAGGCCTACATTTATTTGCACTTTTTATTGTTTTCGCACAATGTTGTGTATACGCGTGCGTCTTTATATTATTCACACTGTGGCGTATTTTGTTTTGTGATATTTTACACACATTTATCACAATTTAAATAATTTATTTATTGATTAACGTTATTTTAGGGGTGACGCTTTGCAGGAATTAACTGGCCGCACTCACACACGTAAGATAAAAAATGGATACAACCCTGAATTAATAAACAAATTACATAGAAAAATCCTATACAAAAATAACAAAACAACACAAAATACAAATGACACACAACAAAACAAATACATCACACTCACATACTACAACTCTGACACACACAAAATTGCCAACACATTCAGAAAACACAATTACAAAATAGCATACAGAACTAACAATACCATCAAGAGACGCATTAACGACACAAACAAAGACACAGACATATACAACAAAACAGGCGTATATAAATTAAACTGCAACCATTGTAATAAATTCTATATAGGCCAGACAGGAAGATCATTTTACTCCAGATTTTCTGAACACACAAAAGCTTTAACCAATAACAACTTACAATCCACATTTGCCACACACATTCAAACAGAAAACCACAGTTTCATCAACATAAAAAACATCTTGAAATTTTACACTACATGCCCAAAAGTCGCAAACTCAACACCGCAGAACAATACGAAATATACAAACACAACAAAACACAACCAAACAACATACTCAATGAACAATTACAATTCAAATCCAACACACTATTCGACACAATAATACACAACGCAAACAATTCAGAATCTCACGCCTACCCCCTTCCATCTCCACACACCCCCACCCACAACCAATCCCCAAAAACCGTTACAGATTACCAACGCCTTGACGCTTTCTGCATTTATACCTCACTGATGAAGGAGCAAACCACTCCGAAACGTGCGTATGAGGATATAACAAAAAGTAAGTTTTTTCACAAGTGAAAGTGCATTAAATTATTAATTGTTAAAGTGCTGTGAAAGAAGTGATGATCATTCAAAATAATACTTATATTTAGTACAGTACATGTTACAATAGTTTCATAAAGAGACTATAAAGCAACAAGAAGAAATGTGAGGCTAAAAAGGAGAAAAAGAAGACATTAATTAAAAATATGTAGAGCAGCAGACAGACACTGAACGTGTAATAAATTATACAGTAGACACAGACTCGCGGGACTCATAATAATTAAAAAGAGGTGAAAACTAGAGCCGTCCTACGCAAAACAAAATGAAAAGGGAAAAGAGAAGAGCGACACACGATCGGCAGGCGCTTAACAACAAAACCAGTTCCATTTAGGTCTCTCATGTTTTTATTTTACATACATTAATTTCGACACATCAATCGACGTACGCCGGGATCGAAACTCTGACGTACGGCAACGATTCAGATTTCGTAGTTGTAGTTTTAATTTTCTTAAACTATGAGCGTTGTCGCTTAGGGCCGCAGCTGTCTGTTCTCGCCTACAATCGACTCGAGATCTCGAGTTCTTACCAACACGGCCGTTAACGAAATAGTAACAGACTAATGCCTCGTTCCACAAATCTTTTCTAACTCCTTTTCCTCGTTTCCTCATTAATTCGTTTTCTAACGCATCAGCGTTAAAATGGCCGTTTCATCAACGTCATAATGTCATTTTAAGTC
The DNA here is from genome assembly GCA_034769895.1 of Magicicada septendecula. Taxonomy (NCBI): domain Eukaryota; kingdom Metazoa; phylum Arthropoda; class Insecta; order Hemiptera; family Cicadidae; genus Magicicada; species Magicicada septendecula. Next base: position 87,492,375 of record CM068372.1, on the reverse strand, counting down.
ATTTCACAATACACAAGGCTATGCCACCATGATAATTGTCGACGAGTAACGGAAATCAGCTATAATGCTTTAAAATAAATTAAATTTATTACACAAATTTCATAATTTTTGCAGTTTTCTGTTCATAGTTTTTGTTAATTCTGATTCGTTAATTTCTTATTTTCGAAAATACAAAAATTTTATGATACTTGAACGTGTTTTCGTATGTTTGGTTTTGTGTGCAATGTTTTGTTTTTTTACAAACAACAAACACAATACTGAACGTACACAATAAATTCTTTAAAATATACTAACTAGTCAACAGCGTACACGAAAGTGACGTGTAATATTTTTAATGTTAGCCCTCTCCGTTTTGACGGCTGTTGGTTATCTGCCATAACCCCATTTCTTATATTTACGATCACTTTTAAATTAACAAGTAAATTACTTGTTAGTTTTTACTTGTTAATTACAAGTAAATTCCTAATAGCCTGAAAAGTTCAAGAATCGGAGACTGAATCTGCTGGATCAGTCTTTTCTTGGTACCAACACCAGTACTATCATCGCCTTTCCACTGACACTTAAACTAGCTCAAAGAGCTTCCTCTCTCTCTCAAGGGATTTTCATCGACTATTGCCGCATATCCACACCTAACCGCCATCTATTTCTGTCCTGAGCATCTTCTTCTGTCAAGTTATGATGTTCCATGACCTTCCTCATGTTTTCATACTAGGACAGTCTAAGTCTGCCTCTTTTTCCTCTGCCTGGGAGCTTCCACTGAAATATTTTCCTCTGCCATCTCTGTTCATCCATTCGGAGTATGTGACCGTACCACTTTAGGTCTCTTAGTTCTACTCTGTTAATAATTGTGTCTTCTGCATGCATTCTTCTTCTGATCTCCTCGCTGGTTATTCTCTCCCTTCTTAAGACTGCGGCATTTCTACGGAGATAATCCATTTCCATGTCATTCAATTGTATAATTTCCATGCTCAACGTCCATACCTCACAGCCGTAAGACAGAAGTGATTCAACAAAAGCTTTTCCTATATGAATCTTTGTGGCTCTCGAAATATGTTTGTCCCACCAAATAGTGATCAAACTTCGTAAAACTTTCCTGCTCTGTTCTGTTCTGTTCTATTTTTTGATTTCGGGTTTTCCTAACCCTTCCCGTGTTATTAGTGCCCCTAGGTATTTAAACTCATCGATCTGTTCAATTGACGTACTGTCTTTAATCAATACAAATCTGCCATCGGAATTAACGACTAGATATTCTGTCTTATTTACATTAACATTCAATCCCCACGTTTCATATGCCTTGTATAGTCGGGTGAGCATAAATTCCAGGTCATAAGAATCTTGTGCTATTACTGCTTGGTCATCAGCAAACTGGATATTAAACAAGCAGTCTTCTCCGATAGTGATACCCATTCTACCGCAGCTTCTTCTCCATTGTTGTAACACGACTTCTAAGTATATATTGAATAACAATGGTGACAAACTACAGCCCTGTCTTAAGCCCTTGGTGGGATAGACCACCTCTGATAGTTTATTACCTACTCGCACATAAGCCTTGTTATCTTTATAAAGCTCTTGATTATATTCACAATAGGGGATGTAACTTCCATGGCACTTAGCGTCTGCCACAGCTTTCTCCTCTGAGTATTTTCAAATACTTCATGCTGTCCAGGTAATTGGATAGCCTCAGTGTCCAAACGGTGACACAATTTTCCTTCATGATTACATGAAAACGTCGTTGTTCACCAAGTACACTATCAGGACCCTATCTATACAGATCGTCGTTTCTGATGTACGCAGGAGCATTCACGATGTTCCTTAGTAGTCTGTCGTGAAAGGTTTGCAATATGTTTATTTAACTTTTTTTAGTACAGCTTCTCAACTGTATTCCCTACGTCTAGATTGGCTTACATTTTTATTTGTACAGGAGAATCTTATTATGTACTTACAAATAATAGGTTTATCATGTTCCTTCCGAACAGCTAATAAATTGTTCGATATCTTATCCAACTTGTCTCTTTCCGTTTTAACATGAGCTCTTCAGCGACGTTTGGCGTCAAGTAAAGTCAACAAAACAAGAGTCGACATTTACTCATGAAACATTACAAAACCGAGAACGGAAGATATGTCTCAGTGGCTGAATGGATACGAATGACGACGCGTGCATGGAGAGTACTAAGAGAAACCTGAAGGAACGTCACTTCGATGAGTAAGAGAGTATGTTACAATCGAGTTTGTTATTGTTTAAGTGACTAGTAACTGAGTGGTTAAGAATTTTGCTGAGTAGTCAGTTATTACGACTGAGTAGTCATAATAAAATTATTACCACAAGTATCATCAACAGTTGCTAATACCCTTAATTTTATACCCATTTTCTAATAGTGTCAACCGAATGTAACTTAAACAATTTAGGGGACATTCCACGCGTCTGGCTCACACCATTTTTTATCGTCCTATCCTCTTATCCCTAACAGCTATTCTAGTAGTCTATTATATATCCCAACGATCTTGGGCTTAAAGTAAGATATTTCGAATCAATATTTTTCTCTAATACGACAAACACCGTGCAGCCATTAAGCCTAATGTTGATAAAACTTTTCCACAGTCCTATTTAGAGGTGCATCCTCTTTTATCGTAACATAAAATTGGTGAAGGTGACATATCCTCTGTAAATAGATAAGGGGTTTTGGCGAGTCTAGGGTTGAATTGGAGGGACAGATGACATATCGAAACACTGTGTACAAGGCAGACAGTGCTCATAAGCGTACAGCGTAGTGAAACGGAAGACATAAAGTTGCAAAGAGGCATCAGACAGGGACTCTCTGTTTAACGTTTATAAAGACCAACTGATCGACGAAGCTGTCGGAGATAGGGACGACGGTGATTATGTGTCGTTTGGTGGTGAGAAGATGAAAACGATTGAACTCGCAGATGTCCAGCCAGAACTGGCAAAGAGATAGGGACAGTTGTTGCGGGGAATGTTGGACAGTATAAGTAACGGCGTGAGAATAAACGCCGACGAAACCAAAGTAATGAGAACGTCACGGCGAGCAAGAACTGTAGCAACCTTACAAAGAGATAGGGACAGTTGTCGCGGGGAATGTTGGACAGTATAAGTAACGGCGTGAGAATAAACGCCGGCGAAGCCAAAGTAATGAGAACGTCACGGTGAGCAAGAACTGTAGCAACCTTACAAAGAGATAGGGACAGTTGTCGCGGGGAATGTTGGACAGTATAAGTAACGGCGTGAGAATAAACGCCGACGAAGCCAAAGTAATGAGAACGTCACGGCGAGCAAGAACTGTAGCAACCTTACAAAGAGATAGGGACAGTTGTCACGGGGAATGTTGGACAGTATAAGTAACGGCGTGAGAATAAACGCCGACGAAGCCAAAGTAATGAGAACGTCACGGCGAGCAAGAACTGTAGCAAGCTTACAAAGAGATAGGGACAGTTGCCGCGGGGAATGTTGGACAGTATAAGCAACGGCGTGAGAATAAACGCCGGCGAAGCCAAAGTAATGAGAACGTCACGGCGAGCAAGAACTGTAGCAAGCTTACAAAGAGATAGGGACAGTTGTCACGGGGAATGTTGGACAGTATAAGTAACGGCGTGAGAATAAACGCCGACGAAGCCAAAGTAATGAGAACGTCACGGCGAGCAAGAACTGTAGCAAGCTTACAAAGAGATAGGGACAGTTGTCGCGGGGAATGTTGGACAGTATAAGCAACGGCGTGAGAATAAACGCCGGCGAAGCCAAAGTAATGAGAACGTCACGGCGAGCAAGAACTGTAGCAAGCTTACAAAGAGATAGGGACAGTTGTCGCGGGGAATGTTGGACAGTATAAGTAACGGCGTGAGAATAAACGCCGACGAAGCCAAAGTAATGAGAACGTCACGGCGAGCAAGAACTGTAGCAACCTTACAAAGAGATAGGGACAGTTGTCGCGGGGAATGTTGGACAGTATAAGTAACGGCGTGAGAATAAACGCCGACGAAGCCAAACTAATGAGAACGTCACGGCGAGCAAGAACTGTAGCAACCTTACAAAGAGATAGGGACAGTTGTCGCGGGGAATGTTGGACAGTATAAGTAACGGCGTGAGAATAAACGCCGGCGAAGCCAAAGTAATGAGAACGTCACGGCGAGCAAGAACTGTAGCAACCTTACAAAGAGATAGGGACAGTTGTCGCGGGGAATGTTGGACAGTATAAGTAACGGCGTGAGAATAAACGCCGACGAAGCCAAAGTAATGAGAACGTCACGGCGAGCAAGAACTGTAGCAACCTTACAAAGAGATAGGGACAGTTGTCGCTGGGAATGTTGGACAGTATAAGTAACGGCGTGAGAATAAACGCCGACGAAGCCAAAGTAATGAGAACGTCACGGCGAGCAAGAACTGTAGCAAGCTTACAAAGAGATAGGGACAGTTGTCGCGGGGAATGTTGGACAGTATAAGTAACGGCGTGAGAATAAACGCCGACGAAGCCAAAGTAATGAGAACGTCACGGCAAGCAAGAACTGTAGCAAGCTTACAAAGAGATAGGGACAGTTGTATTATAGATTACCTGTAACGTTTTATGTTTTAACAAGAGTACAGTACTTAATTTTGATAGATAAAGTATCCTGAAAAGAAAATCGTAACAATCCACTGTAAAAGGTAGATGAAATATCTATAAATGAAAAGGGTAGTTGAAGGGGGAGGTAATTTTCTATTAATGAAAATGATAGTTGAAGGGAAAGGGGATAATTTTTTATTTGTCTGCTACGTTATCGGGAACAAAGAAGTAGTTTATTGTTAAAATTCCTTCCCGAGCAGTTTGGCCTTGATCCAATGTTTTCTGCAAAACCAACGTTTCGGCAGTGTCATCGACTGCTATCGTCAGTGAAAATCGAGTGCGCTAACTTGAGGTGGTATACGTTAGTGGTCACAGTACTGAAGTTACGGTTGAAGAAAGAAGTAGTTTCTAAGCAAATATTTCATTTTGAAAATGATTTTAAATATACATCTTAGAATATGGTTCTCCATACCGATATTTAAGAATTTGTTTTTTTTTTGTGAAAATTGCTTCTCCATGTATCTCTACATCGTGTAGTTTATAAATGCCTCTTGCCTTGTTGCTACTTGTTGAGATATAGTCCATTGAAATCTGTGTTTACCTGTGAAGAGCCTCGTGTGATGGACAAGAGGCCTTTCATAAGTAAAAGTGATTTGGCGTAGAGCGGGAATTTCACTACCAAAGATGAACACGATTTATTTTTTCAGTCATTAATTGAAACATATCTAGTAGAAAGAAAGAAAAAATCAAGAATCAAAGAACTTGAAAGCCAAGAAGACCTAGTCATTCTGTTGATCATAAAAGAGCATTTGTTTTTCACGTTGTAGTTTGAAAAAACTAATCTAAGTCTGTAAGAAAGCATTTATAAGTTTACATGTTATTGGGGGGGGGGGAATAAGAAGACTTAAAGAATTTCTCTTAAAAGGTGAGTCAGCTGGAGGTTTGAGGGGTCTGCATCAAAACCACAAGACGTCTTCAAAGGATTATACAGACCAAACTAAAAACTACATTAAATCGTTCCCCTTGGAAGTAAACATCAAACGAGCTATTAAAAAAATATTTACAATTGTATTAATTGTTTTTGGAAAAATAGAATAATAATGTTATAAAGTGATTATCTGTTTCTTCTTCTTCCATGGCGTCACAGTTCGAAGTCGAACCTTAGCCTCCATAATCATCCGCCTCCATTTTTCCCTGTCCTTGGCGATCGATGTCCATCGTTTTATTTTAAGTAAATTATCAGCATCCTTCGCCACTGCGTCAATCCAGCGTGTCTTGGGTCTTCCGACAGGCCTTCCACCCTTGATCTGACTAAACAGTACCTTCCTAGGTATTCCGTTGTCTTCCATCCTAATGGTGTCCTGCCCACTGCAATCTATGCAGTCGGATGGTGGTGGCCAGATCATTGTCTTTATACAGCTTGCATAGCTCCTCATTGTGACGCATTCTCCATATCCTGTTTACTTGGATTGGTCCATATATGCTCCTCAAAATTCTCCTTTTAAAAGTATTAACTATGTTAGCGGCTTGTCTGTTCAGAGTCCAAGTCTCGCTGCCATATGTTACCACCGGTCTAATCATAAATTTATATAATTTGACCTTGGACTGATGGTGGATGTAGATGTCAACGAAGCATATGGTCTATTTGCGGCCTGTATCCATTTCCTTATTTCATTTATTTTTTCATTATCTTCTGCCATCCAACATCTCAAATATTTAAACTGATTCACTACAATTATCTGTTAGGAAGGCCACAAATTTGATACCTATTCTGAATGTGAGTAACTTAACAAAAGAATTCAAAATCCACAGTTAAACGAGACTTCCGAAAGTGTTGCAGTTGGGCAGTTACTTAAGAAGAAGTAATATATTCTAAAATTCATTACGTGAACATAAAGCATATTGCGAGTCCCATAAAACTGCACTTATTTTGTGTTTTGATTGTACGCAAAAAATGCCATTGCCAAACGTTCCTATACAAGATATCTACTAGGTAATGCAGTCTCTGTATATCCCTTTGCTGTACACAACAACAAAAAGAAACAGGAACATGTGTCTGCATCGTTCAAAACGGAAGTAATGAAGTGTGCACATTTTTTATGAGATACGTTACTGATTATGTTCCCTCCACCACTGATGAGCTCTACATGTACAGAAATAACTGTACAGGACAAAGCAAAAATAATCGGTATGGAGAACCACACATGACTTCCATGTTCTAAGATTTATATTTTAAATCATTTTCGAAATGAAATATTTCCATAGAAACTACTTCTTTATACTTCTTTCTTCAGCCTTAACCAAAGTACCGTGGTCACTAACGTATACCACCTCACGTTGCGCACTCGATTTTCACTGATGATGGCAGTCGATAGCACTGGCGAAACGTCTGGTTTTGCAGAAAACATTGGACCACGGTCAAACAGCCCGGGAAGGAATTTTAACAACAAACTACTTCTTTGTTGCCGATAACGTAGTACACAAATAAAAAATTATCCCCTCCCCATTCAACTATCATTTTCATTTATAGAAAATTACCCCCTCCCCCTTCAACTACCATTTTCATTTATAGATATTTCATCTACCTTTCTACATGGGATTATTATGACCTTCTTTTCAGGATACTTTATTTATCAAAATTAAGTACTTTACTCTTGTTAAAACATATAACGTTGCAGGTAAACTACTCCTTCCCCTTAACCGATCTTCACCAAAATCAATAGTCCTTGAGTCCTCTACAATTCAGGCACATATGCAATAAAATATTTGAGTCTGTTTGAATTTGCGGCAGTTATCGTTCGCCATAGAAAAAATTCACACAGACACTTCGGAAAATGACTTTTCTTCATGTTTTGAGGGTAGTACAATCAGAATCAGTCCTTATTTCGAACACGATTTTTTCGCCATCACCATACTTCCATTTTCTTATGGAACATGGAAGTAAAAAAGAGCTACTACTGTATTAGCGTACACACTTGAAAAGATAATAAAATTGACTAAAGATTACAAGATTAACAAAATTCGTCAACTTGTTTCGACCCTCTGGGCAGGGGTTCAGTCCCGTTCGTCACCCCCCCCGTAAATACTCCCCTGCAACTCAACACGCTTATGACAAAAAAAGGCCACTCTGTTAGTAACAGATAACTTATTTGAAAAAGGTTGTGCAACGTGTTCCCCTTGAATAACACGATTTTTGCAATGGCCAAATTCAGTAACCTAATAAAAATATCGGTATGGAGGCTGATTATAAAAATCGGTAATAAAAAATACTGGTTATGTTCCCTCCCACTGATGAGCTCTACATGTACAGAAATAACTGTACAGGACAAAGCAAAAATAATCGGTATGGAGAACCATACATGACTTCCATGTTCTAAGATTTATTTTAAAATAATTTTCGAAATGAAATATTTTCATAGAAACTACTTCTTGCTTCAGCCTTAACCACATACCGTGGTCACAAACGTATAATGTAGGTCATAATAATCCACTGTAGATGAAATATCTATAAATGAAAAGGATAGTTGAAGGGGACGGGGTAATTTTCTATAAATGAAAATGATAGTTGACGGCAGAGGGGATAATTTTTTATGTGTACTACGTTATGGGTAACAAAGATGTAGTTTGTTGTTACAATTCCTTCTCGGGCTGTTTGGCCGTGGTCCAATGTTTTCTCCAAAATCAGACGTTTCAGCAGTGCTATCGACTGCCATCATCAGTGAAAATCGAGTGCGCAACGTGAGGTGGTAAACGTTAGTGACCACAGTACTGTGGTTAAGGCTGAAGAAAGAAGTAGTTTCTATTGAAATATTTCATTGCGAAAATGATTTTAAATATAAATCTTAGAATATGGAAGTCATGTATGGATCTCCATACCGATATTATGTCTATGGCACATACGTTTGTTAGTGTAATCACTGGGAATTGGTAACTGTACGGAAATATGGTTCCACGCATGCCATAATTGTTACAAAACATACCACGCGACATAACGATTCCACAGTAATCCGTTACATAGAGTATTCATTCTTTCTTTCTTTTTTTTCTTTTCTTCAAAGAACGGTGAATGGTTCTCCTAGTATACAGTAGCGTCTGATGACTGGTTCTACGTAATACATGCATACATACGAATAGATATAGTTTTTATTTATTCGGCTGGGCGTCTCATTTGGTAATAATGGCTGGCGTGCGTCTGAGGGTCACCCGACAGCTGTCTGGAAATGCTAAACGCAACAACGCCCTGTCCTGTCCGTCATTTGGTCCTGTTTTATTTATTATGGTAAACTCAGTGTGGGTCAAATCGGAATATTTGCACGGTGAGTCCCCGACCTCGTCGTAGTCTAGCCAGCCAGCTATGACCTCCTCCGGCCGCCCCCTGTCATTTGTACACGTCAGCTTTTTACAAAAAAATCGCACACGTCTGTACAAACATAAACCAGATACACGGTATTTTTGTGAACATGTTACCGGCAAAGTATGTAATCCAGGCATTTTATAGAATACCTAGGCATTTCATACAATGCCTGGAGCTTTTTGGCAAAGTATAGAATAGAATACTTTTCAAATGTTTTTTGTTTTTATAGTTTTCCCAGGTATTCTGTACATTGCCTAGGCATTCTATATAATGACAGTGATTCTTTAGGCAAAGTGTAAAATAAGCTTACTACGTTCAAAATGAAAACATTTTATTACAAAATCACACACAACTGTTTAATTTTACACAAAGGAAGACTTTGTATGACATTTCGAGATCATCTATTCTTCTCTACTTAATTATGTTCAGATACTATTTTATTAAAATTATACTGTATACAAACTTTTTTAACCAATCTGGTTAAAATAATAAATTAGATGTTATTGGTGTTTATTAATTCTAAATATATGGAATATACTCTACTTATTACAACAAGACAGAGACCTGTGACGTTTTGAAGTACACTTTCTCTCATTTTTTACACAATTACATTTTTTTTGACAATTAGTCTTGCACACACATTTTACGAACACTTGTCCGGATCCTGACGATTGGGCAGTAGCAGCAGAACAATAGCAAATCAGCAGTTTCTTGTTCAGAAACGTCTTCAACCCCCATTAGTGGTCTTGGGCATAGAGTGAACTGCGATCTTGTGTACAACTGCTTTACCAATCCGTTAGTGGTTACCAGCTTGTAAAATCCGTCATCTGTCACACTCACGACGATTGCTAGGATGTTTCGAAGATCTCCGCCCCTTGTCTACTTCTAGGAATTGGAACACGAACAGACGCGCCCACAGGAGCTGGAAGAAATTTTTTGTCAGAATCAGGTTTCATCATCTTTCCCTGAAGTTCTAGAAATGATTTTGACCTTTTTCATTCTTCAGTTGCAATTTTTACTTTGAAGCAGAGAGTACACAGCTTTTTGCCATCGTCACACTTATCTCCACTATTGCTACTAGTGTTCAAAACATGTCCACACGTACTATGCATATCTCTGCAGCACTCTACACACTTTTCAGAACATGAAACCATAGCGCACACACTGTCTTGTATACTTTACCTAGAAGACGTTAGACATTCTATACAATGCCTAGCCAATGTATGAAATGTGTTTTATTTCATACTTTGCTGGCTGTATTCAGGCATTGTATGAAATTCCTAGGCAATCTATAAAATCTCTGATTTTGTACTTTTTCGGTAACAAATACGCCGCTCCATCGAATAAGAGCCGGCCGTCCCAAATTTTTGGGGTGAAAAATTAAGAATTAAGATGTCCAATAAAACACTTTAACTAATCGGGAGCGTAATTATTTATACCCAATAAATGATTAATTCATGAACTGTTCGCATTCATTGAGTAACGCTACAGTCACAACATCATAATCTGTAATATTAGGGTTCATAGCGATTCTTCCGGCAACAGTCTTGAAATACGCCGTCAGTGCCGCTTATAACAAAATCGCTTAATTCAACAATTGCTCTACGTAACAAATGTACGTTACTTGCAAACTTTTATGTTTCAAATTAATGTAAGGGGGTTAGTATACAAGAGTGATAGCGCTTAACATATAAATCCTGATCCGATGCCACGCGTGCCTACAGAGGGGGGGGATCGTGTCGCCATTGGCGACATTTAGAAAATTTTTGGTGGATACTTTTTTTACTATTGCATGAAAAATATTCCCCAATTTCACAAAACTGTAAAAAACTTATAACGGACACGTGTCAGACGCACAATAAATCTACCCAGTTGACTTTTTCGAGCGGGCTGTAGGCGCGGTGTGCACGGAAAAAGGATCTAGTCTTCTACTCGATGCTTCAAACAGGCTACAGATCGAGTTCAAGGTGTTACCGTGTGGCGGCTTATGGCAAGCACTGAGGATGCCGAACGTCGATAAGGAAGCTGTGGAACATATAAGAGAACATATAAGGTCCAAAACAGACTGAAATTTTTATAGCATTTTATCGATAAAACAGATTACGTGAGTAGTGTGTTGGAGAGAATACTGAAACAGTGACGTCACAATCAGCTGGCCAGGGGGTGGTGGCGTCACGATCAGCTGTTTGTGACGTCACTGTTTCAGTCACGTCACTGACTGTTTCAATGACGTCATACTGTTTCAGTGACGTCACTCTACTGTTTCAGTGACGTCATGAGTAGCTGATCGTGAGCTCGTTGACTAGGTCAGTTGAAGGGCAAGTGTCTTCATGTTTTAGTACTCTCTCCGTGTTGTACGCCGTGGCGGGGAGAGGGGTGTGTGTGCGCGATCGCCCGCGCGAATTTATTGCAAAATATTTTGGTCTCGTTCATTTCGGTCTCGGTCTCGTTCATTTCGATCTCGGTCTCGGTCTCGGACAACTCGGTCTCGGTGCTGGTAGTCGGGCTCGGGCTCGGACGAAGCGTCGCTTGCGGCTGTCGACCCAAGACTGAACGGTATAGCCAACGATCCCTGTTTATATAGACGGCCAATCGCCCCTCTTGTTCTACTATTGAGTGTAACTACACAACATCCTGTCAACACGTATTGCACCATACTGTTTCACGGTGATACGATGGAACAGTTCTAACAAGTGGATTGCACAACAACGCGTAACTAAGTAAGCAATAAACAACAAAAGTTCCAATAAACAAAAAAACTCAAACCCGTCCACGAAAGTCATCGAGAGATGTTGCTCCGACCGCGGTCAACAAAACACTGACCTTGTCGACTCCGTGTCACTCGTATAAATGGTGGGTAGCCGGAAAACGAACGAGGAGGGGGAAAATAACGTGAATACGAAAAAAAAATACGTACAAATAGAAAATGTAAGAAGTGCATCGTCGGGAAGTGTACAACCCCATTATCGAATAAGCCCAAAATAATTTAAAACAAGCAGTATTGTATGTAACATTAAACAAACCACGTTGCACGTTATTTGTCATTAACAAATAAATAATAAAAATAATTAAGCAATAAACAGCAATGTGAGATCACAAAACGTGTATTATGTCATAGCAAAGACCCACCTATTCGGAAACATCAATAGAATTGCACGACAACGCGTAAATAGGTAAGCAATAAACAGCAACAGTTTCAAAAAAAACCCCGTCCACAAAATTCAGCGAGAGTATGTTGCTCCGAACGCGGTCAATGAAACACTAACCCCTGCCAACACCGTGTCATTCGTATAAACGGTGGGTAGCAGTGGAAGGAACGAGGAGGGGAAAAATAACGTGCATACAAAAAAAACGTAAGAAGTGCATCGTCGGGAATTGTACAACTCTATTATCGAATGACCATCAATCAAATCGTATACCCTTAAGAATACTGAACCAGCACTCCCTCCACACAAAAGTTAGTTTCATATAACTATAAACAAAGTAATTTATTCCAGCTGTAAGAAATTCAAAGCTAAAAAATACCGAAATATCTAAAGAAGTGGGTACTGGAACGTAAAATTCCGTTCCTGTACACGTGCACATTCGAACACAAAATTTACCCCGTTAAAAGTTAGTAAAACGTATTACCAACCATTTATAATTAAAAAGATGAAAAATATAAAAATGTAATAAATAATTTTACACATTGTATAAGTAATATATATACAAAAATACAAAAATGTAATGTGAATCACTGTAAAGAGGTGGTAAGCATGTAAAAAGTATAATTAAGAAAAATAATCGTGGATATTACAAAAATAATATATACAAAAATATACAAAAAATGTAATGACTAAAATATATACAAAACACGACCGACATGTTGACACCTATACAATTCGACATTACCCCAAACGAAGAACACCGCATATAACTATTTAAAACAAAACGAGGGGATTTATACAAAGGCACGTGCCGTCGAAAGAAACAAAAAAAACGCTGTAGCACAACAGAGGGTGAGCGACAGCTACACAATTGCATACTTGCAGAGGGAGTGTTTCGTGTGCGAGGGGAGCGAGTCCCTGTGTGTGTGTGTGTGTGTGTGTGTGTGTGTGTGTGTGTGTGTGTGTGTGTGTGTGTGTGTGTGTGTGTGTGTGTGTGTGTGTGTGTGTGTGTGTGTGTGTGTGTGTGTGTGTGTGTGTGTGTGTGTGTGTGTGTGTGTGTGTGTGTGTGTGTGGACAACCCCAACCCCAATTAGGTCAGCGAACAGGCGAGGTAACAAACTGAAGTGATATGTTCTTAGCTATACTAACTAAAATTGTAAAACTGACGTATAGTACTTGCAGAACAGTCATACGTTTTAGCTGAAAACAGTAAAATATATAAAAGTCGAATGCAACTGACTAAGCGTCATTAACTGTGTTTGTTACAAAACCCATTAAAAAGTATAATCAAGAAAAATAATTTTGAACAGACAAAATGGTCGAGTTCCCTTTCCCACGGTCCATATAATATAGCCACTTGGCTAAGTGTAGCAAGCAGTGTGACGATTTCATTAATGTAAATATGTTAATTAATTAAGTTGATAATATATAAGCGGAGAAATTTTAAATTCTTAATAAAATCTCACATTGTAAACTAAATCTTATGGCAATCATTTAATAATAATAATATTTAATATAAGTCTAATAATAAAATTAAATGGGAATTGAATTGTACAGAAAGGGTAAAGCTTATTAATTATTCCTGCATAAACAGGCGCTGACCAGAATTAACTTGTTTTCTGACCCCTAAATAAACTAAGTATTATTGTAAATTTGTTATTATTTAAATAATTAATTAAGACCATTGTTACGTACTTTGATAACTTCTGTAACTAAGAATATCTCTATTTAATTATTTAATCAACCGTAGTCCTTAAATTTAAATTAGAAACACGGAACTACTTTTATGTTGCCTAGTAATTGTCTTGAGATTACTACGCTCCCCTTAACATTTTTCTGCCACTTGTAATGGAGCGCTCACGCCGTAAGCAGCGTAAAGCGTTGTTTCGCTACGTGTATATAAAAATGTGAAAATCTTGATACAATGACTAGTTAAATAAGTAAAGTTGTGTGGTGATGACATCTCTCTATATTATAAAATAACGGACCATGTAAATAATACAGTATTACAACCAAGAAGGTGATAGTAAACTAATCTATCATCATGTGAAGTGTATAACAGTGAAACGAACTTTCTATCTATGTGTTCTAACTACAAGAATTACTAAGAATAACTACAGTCGCCTGAGATGAATGTACCACACCAGGGATGATTTCACATACTTCTAGAACTTCACCACCACAGTATGATAATGTAACGACTGAACTTCAAGAAACATCAGGAGGACCGAAGAACTAATTCTGCAGCAACTTCAGGAAACACACAGGTGACATGGAGGCTTGTCTTCCATGGTTAAGAGTTACAAAATTATAAACCCCAAAAGACAATTTAAATTATCATATTAAAGACTTTAAAAATTATGCTTTAAATGTAATAACATTAAAGACTTTAGAAAACTGACATTATAGGTAACATGTAATCTAATATTTGTTGTTTTAGAAGATTAATAAAAAACCATTCTTCAAATGGTTAGAGTTTCAATATTGTACATGGCAAGGTGACCATTTTTCATTTAATGTATTTGATCCCGGATCCGTGGAATTAATCAATAAGATGTACATCATATTTTGAGGCCCCTTTGTAAAGTAGTAGTTTATATGTTTAATCATATAGTAAACTATATTGTTTGAGAACTTTCAATAGAGAAGTTAATCACCAAATGTAATAAAGAGATGTCATCTAAGTACCGAGTAAAATGAGTGCATAAATCAACAGTCTCCCCTTCCTAATATCCTGCTATATAAATTGTTTATTTGTTGTGATTATTTTCAGTGCTTCACAACGAAGGCAGCCGGTATAATTGGCACATCCAATTATTACTGGTTCCCTAAGTTATAACTCAAGAGAAGAGGTTATAATTTGCGCGACTCTGCTATTCTGCTGCTATTCTGCTGCTATTCTGCTGTAATTTGCTTATTTTGCTAATTTGCTAATTTTGCGTAAGAGAAAAGAAAGAAGTAATTGCGTCCCGATATCCCACGCACAAAAGCTGTTGATCTATTCACTCATGTATTTCAATATGTGTCAGAGTTTTAATAAGATAAAAATAATAATTAATATTATAGTAATATAGTATAGGTAACTTTATTAGTAAATATAATATGTGTAACGTAATATTAACATATAATCCCATGTAAACAAACCATGTCGGTACTTGTTAAAAATCCCCTTCATAAACGTGCCACATTCTCGACAATCTCGGACGTGTAAGTTTCCTGTTGCCGTTTGTTTAAAATTTTCATTGTTTAGTTGAGTTTGACAATAAGCCACCCTCCTTGTGTGGTCTATTGTTATAAGAAGCGTGTCTGTTCATGTGTTAGTAACCGAAGGGGGAATCTTTTGTCGTACGCATATTCGTGCATGTGTGAAATTTCTCTCTCTCTCTCAAAGTAAAACGATAAAGGTTGTCATAACATTTTAAGTGTCTATTTGTAAAAAAAAAAAAAAGAGTAAGAATACGATTGATTTATATTTTTATATTTTTGTGTAAAAGAAAAAGGAAGCGTTGTATAGCATTTAATGCAAATAGTAGAATAATTAGTTATATCCGTCCACGTTACGAAAATGGCTGAATTTAATCCTGATCTATTATTAAAAGATGAGCTATGCTACGAAGCACTTTTACGAGGTCTAAAACACGTGAATGTAACCGTGTCGGAATTACGAAAATCATTACGCCAAACCGGATCAGATACACCCTCGCAGTTAGATAGATTGCGTGAACTCGATTATGACGGCGAACGAGAAACCTGTTATGCGAAATATAGGGAACTGATAGTATTATCTCAGAACCTTGAGGACAAGAAATCACCTACGGAATTTTTGCGCGTTACGCAACGTATAGAACATTTAACCCGCCGGTTAAATAATTTATTAAGCTGGCCCGACGTCACCATAATCCCCAGCGATGTGCAGAAATTTGCGGAGGAGGCATTAAGCCAATTACCCATAATTATCAACGACTTACGACGAAAATCAGACTCATCGAGAATGGAGGAAATTGAGCACTACTTACAAAAATTATATATCTCCCCAGTTCAATCCCCTACTTTAGAACACCCTCCCTCCACCTCGAACCCCGAATCACCCACCGTATCGAAGATACAACCGAGTCATGAACAATTACCTAGTAGAGAATTAAATACCCACACTATGTCAGAACCCCCACCGCCAAACGTTCAGCATACTCGCACTAGTAAATATGCGATTACAAATCCCAATGCAAACACCAATCTTTCGAAAAGTACACCTAACGTATGTTTTAATGTAGACCTCTACGGAAAGATTTCCCACCCAGTAGAGAAAATAATTAATGAAATTCCTTACACCGATGGCTTAAGCATCACGACTCTATTGACTTTTATCAGATATCTACTGCAAATAAAAGATCTACAACTATTGAGCGATTGGCAAATACTGCAGGTCATCTTACCCAAATGTAAACCACCTTTACGAGATCGCGTGCTAGAAGCATTAAACTCGACTCTTCCGGTAGAAGAACTTCATACAAATATAATCAAATATTTTATTCCCACTGGAATATATGAGGAGATAAAAAGAAATACCGTACTTCGAGTACAAAGAGCTCAAGAAAGACTGGCCCACTATATCGCAGACATCAGAGAATCTTCACGTCTACTGCAAGTCGACTGGACTGAAAAACAATTGGTCGATACTATATTGGTAGGCTTATCTCCTGAAGAACGCTCCCGTTTAGCTCTAATAAGTAGACCTCTTACTTTCGCTGACCTTGAACAATGTAGTGTGCACTCTTCAAATGTGTGGTATGCAGATCAGCATCGACATGCACCGGTATCCACAACACCACATAGAAAGGAAACGCAAGCCCTATCCTCAGATACAAGAAGTCTACGAGAACGACGACCATTTCGGCGACCAACCTATGTTCATGGCCACGGTAAGTGCAAAGAGGCACCACCTAGACACGAAACCAGTGAGACCCCGCGTAAAGAATATATATGCTATAACTGCGGAAAACCTGGACACCTCAGTAGAAACTGTAAACGGAAACAGTATCATCAGAAAACCGATTATCCAAAAAACGTGTAAGGCAGGGAGATCCGAAACCCTGTGTCTTCCGCAGCATCGTGAAAACAGGTAAACCCCTGAGAGACCACAAATTAAAACAAAATACTAATAATAATAACAAAAGAAAATTAGACCCCTATGTTAGGAAATTTATCGATAAATGTAACTCTAGTAGTAAATGTGATTACAATAGGTGTGAATTACCGTATATACAAGTTGACATTGGTGTTACATCCACCCTCGGATTAATTGATTCCGGATCCACGCGAAGTTTAATTAGTCAAGAGCTAGCCAATCAATTATTTAAACACAATTTAGTTAAACGCAGTCAATCAGTAAATATTAGATGCGCTACAGCTAATAAGCAAAACTTAATGATAAAGCTTATCATCACTTTTAAAGTAAAAATTAAAAATCTAACGTGGTATTTTCCAATGTTGGTATGCGACGAATTAGGACCCGAATTAATATTGGGAGCTGATTTTATCAGTAAAACAGGAATAATTTTAGACATTCACGAGAAGATATTTTACTTTGGATTCGATCGTTCACGGAAATATAACTTGCATGATAATGCAAATAACAGAAAAAGTACTAGCACCACTTCTACACATATAAAGCATCACGAATCTGAATTAAGTCATCTAGGAAGTAAAGATAGACGGAACATACAGACTTTAATAAAACAATTCTCCAACGTCCTCACCCCAAAGTTAGGACTGACGGATCTGATAGAGTACAAAATAAATTTGAGCGACAACAAAGTAATTCGTTTAGCCCCATACAAATTATCACCACCGAAAATGGAAGTGATGAGGAACCAAATTAATAAATTGTTAGAACAAGGAGTCATCGAACCTTCTACGTCATCTTATTCATCACCCGCGTTTTTAGTACCCAAAAGTAACGACAAACATAGATTAGTGGTGGACTACAGACAACTAAATAAACGGATAGAATTTGAATCTATACCACTTCCCGACATCCACAGTGCATTTCATTATTTTACTAAAGCAAAAATCTTTACCATTATGGATTTAAATCAGGCATTTCATCAGATACCCCTTTCGGAAGAATCAAAACGTCTTACCGCCTTTGCCGTCCCTTTCAACCTGTACCAATTTACAAGGGTACCTTTTGGTATATCCCAAGGTAGTTCTGTATGTAGCAGATTATTAGAAAAGTTATTTCATGACATAAAATTTAAATATGTGTATCACTACTTAGATGACATTGTTATCTACAGCGAGTCAATTGAGCAACATCTTAATCATCTACGTGAAGTACTAACCCGATTGGAGAAAGCTGGATTAACTGTAAATCCCAGTAAAGTAAATTTTGCTGTGACACAATTCTCATTTTTAGGTCACATCGTAAAAGCCAACGGAAAGGTAAGCATAGACCCAGAGCGAACCCGTGCCATCAGAGAATTTTTACCGCCGCGGGATGCAAAAGGAATAGCCCGATTTTTAGGAATGATAAATTATTTCCATAAGTACATCCCACATCTAGCCGAAATTGCATCACCGCTAAATACCTTAAGGAAAAAGGGGATTAAATTTGAATGGAATGAGGAACACCAAACAGCATTCGAGAAATTAAAAGAAAGCATAATATCACCCCCCGTACTACAATTAGCCGACTTTACAAAACCATTTGTAGTGCAAACAGACAGTTCTAGTGTCGCACTAGGTGCAGTAATATATCAGGAAGTAGATAACTCAAGGTTACCTATTAGTTACGCTTCTCGCACCCTGACTGAGCAAGAAAAGAAATACTCCGCATACGAATTAGAATGTTTAGCTATAGTTTTCGCTTTTGAGAAGTTCAAACCATTTTTAGAACATAAGGAGTTTTTATTAGAAACATTTAATCAAGCGTTATCCTGGCTACTAAATCACCCAAAACAGTTAGGCCGTATCGGAAGATGGGTATTAAGATTGAATTGTTTTAAATTCAAAGTACAACATATTAGAGGCACCCAAAACGTAGTTGCCGATACACTGTCACGTATGTTCCAGCCTAGTAGTAATAATTACGAAAACAAGAGTAGAGAAACGCCGATTATTAATACCTTAATTACCGAATTTCCTCTTGCATTTACGGATTTAGCCCATTATCAACAACAAGACCCACGTTTGAGCCCAATTATTGAACAACTTGAAAAAGGAAATAAGTCAGAGAAATACATATTAAGTAGGAGAGTATTATGTTGTAGAATAGCGAACGGAAAATATCTACGAATAATTGCCCCTGATATTATTAAACCTATGCTGATGGAATATTATCACTCTTCCACCATTGGAGCACATATGGGAATAAATAAAACTATACACCGAATTCGTAAAGAATATCACTGGGAAAATATGAACAGTGAGATCGCCAATTTTGTAAAAAAGTGTAAGTTGTGTGCACTCAGCAAACCAGCGAGAAACAGCCAAATAAGTCAGTTAATCTCAGAGATTCCTGCTACCCCGTTCTCCAAAATTTATTTAGACTTTTCAGGACCCTACCCGCGTTCCAAATCAGGAAATACAATGTTACTAATTTGTGTAGACTCTTTTAGCAAATTCGTCTGGATGTACCCCATGCGGCGAGCCTTAGCTACAACCACAGTAAATATTTTACAGCATAGATTATTTAAAGAATTCGGTATTCCGGTCCATCTAGTGTCGGATAACGGACCACAGTTTAAGTCCAAAGAATTCAGGAACATGTGTTTCAAACTAGGTATAAACCATATTACCACTACAGAGTATCGTCCGCAAGGTAATATAGCTGAGAGGTATTTGCGAAACCTAAAATCTGCTTTAATTGCCTACCATGCTAACGACCATACTTCTTGGGACCAGAACTTATCCTGGATACAGTTCGCCTTTAATTCTGCATATCATGAAGGACATAAGTCGACCCCATTTGAATTATTGTTCAAATATAAACCTAACCACTCATTATCCGCTAAGTGGAAAATACATGAATTGTTACCCCTTGAAATTAGGGATAAAAATATTAAGAAAATATGGAATGAAGCGCGCGCTAATTTGCGAACAAACTTAGCGAAATCAAGGAAATATCACGTGCGAAATAATAATAATGAAGTAAAGTACCAAATCGGTAACTTAGTTATGTGTAAAACACATCCTACGAGTAGTGCAATCGATAAGACCACTTCCAAGCTATCATACCGATGGTGCGGTCCTTATCAAATTCGCAAATATTTAACTCCAGTAACCGTAGCACTGTATGAACCCTCTACTCAAAAATATGTACGAAGGACATATATTTCTCAGATAAAACATTATCACGAAGAAGGTAATGGTACAGTGCAAGTTAAATGAATGTACAGAAAAAGAAAGGTATATGTTTTGTACTCAACTGCAAAGGAGTACTAGAGTAACGTTTAGCTAGCTAATGGTATAAATAGGTACGAGGCCTGATCACCCTTGAATCCTATTCTTCGAAAGTAGAGCAAAGTAAGAAGTCAGCTGACAGCAAATTTGAGGAATAATTAAGTAACAAATTACTTAATGAGTAATTCTATTACTAGAATAACTCCCAACTAAAGAAAAACCCGGTAGTAGTCATAAGTAGTAGTGTTAAGAAAATTTAGAATGTTAACTATGTGTTTTATAATGTGTGAATTTTATGTTCTATTAGAATTAGTCTGTAAAGTATGATATGTAGATAGTAAGAATAAACAATTCGAGACTGAGGTGTGAACCTCATAATTACATACAGAGAGAAACTGGTGAGAGAAATTACACACGGAAATCCCTAAACATACTCCCGGTATATTCAAAAAAAAAATTATACCGGAGTCTGTGGCTAAAGCGGCGGAGTATGTGACGATTTCATTAATGTAAATATGTTAATTAATTAAGTTGATAATATATAAGCGGAGAAATTTTAAATTCTTAATAAAATCTCACATTGTAAACTAAATCTTATGGCAATCATTTAATAATAATAATATTTAATATAAGTCTAATAATAAAATTAAATGGGAATTGAATTGTACAGAAAGGGTAAAGCTTATTAATTATTCCTGCATAAACAGGTGCTGACCAGAATTAACTTGTTTTCTGACCCCTAAATAAACTAAGTATTATTGTAAATTTGTTATTATTTAAATAATTAATTAAGACCATTGTTACGTACTTTGATAACTTCTGTAACTAAGAATATCTCTATTTAATTATTTAATCAACCGTAGTCCTTAAATTTAAATTAGAAACACGGAACTACTTTTATGTTGCCTAGTAATTGTCTTGAGATTACTACGCTCCCCTTAACATTTTTCTGCCACTTGTAATGGAGCGCTCACGCCGTAAGCAGCGTAAAGCGTTGTTTCGCTACGTGTATATAAAAATGTGAAAATCTTGATACAATGACTAGTTAAATAAGTAAAGTTGTGTGGTGATGACATCTCTCTATATTATAAAATAACGGACCATGTAAATAATACAGTATTACAACCAAGAAGGTGATAGTAAACTAATCTATCATCATGTGAAGTGTATAACAGTGAAACGAACTTTCTATCTATGTGTTCTAACTACAAGAATTACTAAGAATAACTACAGTCGCCTGAGATGAATGTACCACACCAGGGATGATTTCACATACTTCTAGAACTTCACCACCACAGTATGATAATGTAACGACTGAACTTCAAGAAACATCAGGAGGACCGAAGAACTAATTCTGCAGCAACTTCAGGAAACACACAGGTGACATGGAGGCTTGTCTTCCATGGTTAAGAGTTACAAAATTATAAACCCCAAAAGACAATTTAAATTATCATATTAAAGACTTTAAAATTTATGCTTTAAATGTAATAACATTAAAGACTTTAGAAAACTGACATTATAGGTAACATGTAATCTAATATTTGTTGTTTTAGAAGATTAATAAAAAACCATTCTTCAAATGGTTAGAGTTTCAATATTGTACATGGCAAGGTGACCATTTTTCATTTAATGTATTTGATCCCGGATCCGTGGAATTAATCAATAAGATGTACATCATATTTTGAGGCCCCTTTGTAAAGTAGTAGTTTATATATTTAATCATATAGTAAACTATATTGTTTGAGAACTTTCAATAGAGAAGTTAATCACCAAATGTAATAAAGAGATGTCATCTAAGTACCGAGTAAAATGAGTGCATAAATCAACAGTCTCCCCTTCCTAATATCCTGCTATATAAATTGTTTATTTGTTGTGATTATTTTCAGTGCTTCACAACGAAGGCAGCCGGTATAATTGGCACATCCAATTATTACTGGTTCCCTAAGTTATAACTCAAGAGAAGAGGTTATAGCAGATAAATTTATTTTAATTGAAAATTAGACTTTTCAGCACATTTGAAATTCTGCAGTGACGCATGAGCATTCGAAACAAGAAGCACATTTACGAGAATAATTTACAACACTTTCCTAATGCATGTTTTCTAAAATGTCATACATTCAATAAGTTAATACTTAAATGTAATATCTGTTAATGCTCCAAACACATACACACGAGTTTTGTTATATTACATATTTT
This sequence comes from Magicicada septendecula, assembly GCA_034769895.1. NCBI lineage: Eukaryota > Metazoa > Arthropoda > Insecta > Hemiptera > Cicadidae > Magicicada > Magicicada septendecula. Next base: position 87,469,726 of record CM068372.1, on the reverse strand, counting down.
TGGTGCTATCAGCAGTTTTGGAAATATAAATTTCTCATCACTTAACCAAAATATCCATCAAACCATTGGCTTCTATTTACCAAAATTTCAAACAATATTGAATAATTAATAAAATAATTCTGTGATGCGTGTTATTTAGAAAATATTTGTAACAAGAAACAATTATTACCATTATTAGCCTAAATTCAGTATAATTATTACGACTACATACTACTTACATACCACTACTATATACACTACAGAGTACAAAACATAAAAAATAATAATGTTACGACGGTCTACTCGATCGTCGTAGGTACAGTGGAAACAAAATAATCACAAGACACCAATTAAGTCACTAATCACACCTTTAATTGTTACAGTAAAACAGTTCGTAATTAACAACACAGTCTCTACAACAAATCAAATGAAAATTGTACACACGCAATAAAATGTCCACAAATATTAAAACTCAATTGTATTACAATTATACCGTCCGATTATAAAACGCAACACTTCAATAATAACTACTTGAACGTACACAGTAATAACTCGAACCGCTCTGGAAATATATCGCACTAACTCTCGAACCGCACAGTCAAAAATCTCGCATTGAACTGAAAACTAAGGCCGCTACCCGATGTATTTATAGTTACGCTCACACACCAGAAGCTTCCAAACTGCGTCTTATATCTCGTGAACTACGTAATTACTACGGCCTTGACACAGTCTGAGCGCCCGAGCGAAGCCCGGCACAGTCGAGAAAATTCTCGCAAAATGCGTCTAGTAGCACGTACACCACACGCTTACGTCGAGTTCTTTCTGGCACATTCGATAAACGCGTAGATTGTTCTGTGCTGTCGTAGCAATAACAATACGTAAATAGTTAAGTAAAAGTGATGTGAAAAAACATTCTCCAAGCAAAGAAAGTAAGAAGCAGAAACCATAAAAAAGACATTTTCCGGAGGTGCACATGACGTGATTCAGTCGATTTCTACAATCGAAATGATCACACACACACATGTTTAGAAGCGAAACAACTTGAATTTTGTATGTCTATAGAAAACAGTTAAAGGAATCTTTTATAAAAAATAAATATAAAATTGTGTTAAATAAAATAAAAGTAACAACAGCGAATTGTTGTGTTCGACTTACCGAATCCGACCGTTGTTCGTGAATCTCCCGCAGAAGTGATAAGAAGCCGAGAATGTAGGGTAACAACACACGCGCTAATAAGTGAAGTAAGAAAGTAAAGCATTGTGTAATAAAAAACACAATATATAAAAATACACACCGCAATCACGATTGTACTCTACGAAGTAATCACACGTACTGAAAGCAAACGGGCTTGTGCTGCACCACAAATACATTCCAAACATTCAGACGTTTTTTGATGTCCGAAAAACACATGGCCATCAGTCGTGGGAACGAGAACGAATAATCTAAACAAATGTGAAACAGTATGGTGTAACCGACCCCCTGCTGAGCGTGCATGAATGTACAACGTGAACAGAGTACTCTGTGTTCTCAACCGGAAGAGGCGAATGCAGAAGAATCTATAAAGGACCTTCTTTCGCTGTAACGGAAGTGAATTCAAAGCTTTAGTCTGTTACAAACCGTTTGAATAAGGTTTGCAATAATGTTACCATAATTATTGTATTAAAAGTTATAGTATTTTCATAATTATTGTAAAGGTCATCGTATCTCCATAATTATCGTATATCCCATAATTATCGAATTACCATAATTTATAAATATCACAATGTACTAACAGCTGCGCGCGCGCAACGACGCTAGCCCCTATATACAGTGTAGTACATCAATGTACTACCAACATCTCAGTTAGCAGCTGGAAACACTGCTGAACACAGCTACGATATTTGTTGTTGATATTAACTGTGTTTTTTACAAAGTGCTCGTAGACATTGATGAAAACTAGTGCGTGTTTAACCTAAAAAAGTGTGCTTTATTCTAATTAAGATCGTATATTTCAGAGTATAGAACCATGGCAGTATATGGAACACGTACACTCGTACTTAACGGGACTGTAAAGACAATAAAATTTAACGACTTTAAAGACGGAGTGGACGCGGTATCCGTAATGTTGGAGAGAATGGCGGACATTATTCCGGAAGACGTTCGCGCGGAATCGCACGATATGGGAGAAAGTTTCAAGTGGTACTTGGCCGTACGCGTCTTGTTCAAAAAACTAGTAACCGATCATGAACTGGAGCAGACGGGAGTGTTTCGTTCGCGTACGCAACCCGTTTTACCCTCGGACGTGGACGGGGAAGACGTGAACGAACAGTATAGGGAGTGCGGTGAAAACGTGCTGGAATCGGTATCGAAATTCACTCGCGAAGGTAGCGGATGGATCGAAAACGGGATCGTAGCCGTCGAAGTGAATTTGTTAAAATATCGTTTTCTGGCCGGATCCAGTTACATCCCCACACCGACAAAATTATTAAGGAAGAAAGCGTTCATGAATGTGCAGAATATAGACGATGATACATGTTTCCTCTGGTCGGTTCTAACCGGATTACATCCGATCGCTTCTAACCCGCACCGCGTGTCTCACTACAGACAGTACGAAAACGAGCTGAATACGGAGGGGATCGACTATCCGGTGTCGGTGAATCAATTAAAAAATTTGAAAAACAAAACATAAACATTTCGGTGAACGTATTCGGTTACGAAAGCGAAACTAACGAGTTCGGATACAGAAAAGACGAAGTGTACCCTATACGGATATCCGAGCAGAAAGGTAGGACGCACGTGAATCTTCTATTACTGGTCAACGACGAAGGGGTCAAACATTATTGTCTTATTAGAAACATGTCACGTCTACTGCTGCACATCACATCGAGTGCTAACAATCCGGTTTTCTTCTGCAATTACTGCTTGCAACGATTTCGCGATAAAACGGATCCAGAGGACGCGCGGAAACGGATGAAAGAGCACGAGGTATTCTGCACGCCGCACGGAGCAAAAAAAAGTCGAACTACCGACCGGAAAATAGAGCCACATTTATTTTAAAGACTACACGAAGTGTCACAGAGTACCGTACACGGTGTACGCGGACTTTGAATCTTTTCTTCGCCCCGTGTCCGGTTGTACGCGCGAAGAGGACAGATCGTACTCGAAGGACATCGCGCATCACGTACCGTGAAGTTTCTGTTACGTGATCGTTGATTGGACCGGTAAAGCCGTGAAAGAACCCGTCTTGGACCCCGGCGGTACAGACGTAGTGGAGACGTTCCTCCGGACTCTGCGCGAAGACGTGAATCGACTCGAACCCGACTTTGACAGACCGCTCCGCAAGACTGAAGACAACGAACGCGAGTTTCAGAACGCCACCGCATGTCATCTGTGCAAGAAGAGTATCGAGCGCGGCGACGTGGGGGCCAAAGTGCGAAACCACGATCACGTGACGGACGAGTACCTGGGAGCCGCGCACAACGCATGTAATTTAAACTATAACGTGCCGCAACACGTTCCCGTGTTCGTCCACAACCTGCGCGGTTACGATTGCCACCATTTTATCCAAGCGTTCTGGAAATTCAAACACGAAGAAATCAAGTGTATAGCCATGACCAGCGAGCGGTACGTGTCCGTGTCCGTCGGCCCCCTCCGGTTTCTCGATTCCCCGCAGTTTAAAACACGTCGTTAGAGAAGCTGGTGAAGAACATGCGAAAAGACAATTGTAAAATACTACGACAAAGCATGCGACCGGACGGAAACGAAGAAGAAGGAGAAGAAGAACGCGTTGAAATGCTGGTCAGGAAGGGGGTCTACCCTTACGAGTACATGACGGATAAAAGTAAGTCCAAGCACGCTTCTCTGCCCGCGCCGGAACACATTTACAACCGCCTAGCCGAGACGCCCGTGTCGGACAAAGATTACGCGCACGCGCACGCGCAAAACGTTTGGACGGCTATCGAAATGCGAATGCTAGGCGACTATCATGACCTCTATTTGAAAACCGACCGTGTGGTTGTTGGCCGACGTGTTCGAAAACTTTCGCGAGACCAGCCTGCAGTACTACGAGATAGACCCGTGTAACGTTTATTCCGCGCCGGGGATCGCGTGGAACGCGATGTTGAAGATGGCGGGAATTCGACTCGAACTACTTCAGGACATAGACATGCACCTGTTCGCAGAGAGCGGAGTAAGAGGGGGTACCGCGATGGTACCCACCAGATACGCCAAGGCCAACAGCCCTTACGTACCGGACTACGATCGCGAACGGGAAAACAATTACCTCCTCTACCTGGACTGTACAAACCTGTACGGCACCGCGATGAGACAGCCGTTACCTCACTCCGGATCCCGATGGCTGGAACGCGAAGAAATCGATGCGTTAGATTTGAGTACGGTAGCCGCGGAAGACGAAATCGGCTACATTCTCGACGTTGATCTAGGTTATCCCCGCCGTTTACACGACTTACATTCGGACTACCCGCTGACGCCGGAACGCAGAAACGTCGGCGAGCACGACTTGTCGGCGTACAGCAAACGATTCAATTATTGAAGAACTTCCATTTGCCCGCCACCGGCGCTGTTGAAAAACTGATCACCAGCCTCGAGGATAAGATTCGTGCACGCAAACGTGTACAACGAAGACTTGGTAGGCGTGATGATGAAAAAGAGAACCGTGTATCTCAACCGTCCGCTGTACGTGGGATGCACCGTGTTGGAGATTAGTAAACACGTAATGTACAGTTTTCACTACGAGTTCATAGTCGCGAAGTACGGATCGCGTGTTCGATTGTGTATGACCGATACGGACTCTTTGTTGTATCATATACGCACCGATAACGTGTACGACGAAATTAAGGAGAACCTACATCTTTTCGATATGTCGGAATATCCTGCGACGCATCCGTGCTGTAGTGCGGTAAATAAAAAACGCTTGGGAAAGTTCAAGGACGGGACGCACGCGAAACCCATCGTCGAATTCGTCGGTTTCCCCGCGAAATCGTATTCGATGCTGGTGTTGCAGGACGGCGGGGATAAAAAAAGGAGAGGCGCGTAGCAAAAGGGGTGCCGTGAGTGGCTATACAAAACCGATTGACCCATGCAGATTACAAACGCTGTTTGCTGTCACCGATGACGTCGACTAACCGACAATCGTACATGTCCGCGCAGATCATACGCAGCGAAAACCATCGACTCTACACGCGCCAGATAGTGAAACTGTCTTTGTCACCGTACGTCATCTTGGACGACGGGCACAGAAGCTAGTCTACGGTCATTACAGATTTCGCGAGATGGAAGAGGGACGTGCGACGGTTTAACGGGCTAGCGTGATACGGATCGAAAACCGTGTAAGCGTAATTCGGTACGCGTCTAGAGCGTTAAAGGCGGAGGAGGAGGAAGAAGAATATATATAGGAAGCGATTAACGCGCGCGGGCGCGCGCACGCTGTACGACTGTACACTACACAATGCGATGTCGATTATTATAAGTACATGTACAGTGATGTACAGTAGTTAAGTATATACGTTTGTGTATCAGGCAGGATATCGAGGTGCGTTGTCTGAGTGGCGGTGTCGACGTCATCACAAAAAAGACGTCAAAGGTCGTAAGCTCGCCAACGTCGGAGCTCCCGCCGATCTCAAGGACGCCGTCAACAAGCAGTACGTAGAGTACACGTGCTTGCGTTTTACAACGCCGGCACCGAATACGAAGAAGAAGAAGAAGAACGGGGCTGTCGTCGATGCGCACAACCACCGCATACAATCTCTCAGCTGGACGCACAACCTAACCCGTCGGTGGGGAACGTGCGGATAACACAGTTAGCACCGCCCGTGAACAACAAGGACGCGGTAAACTTGGAATTTTTGTACGAGCACACGATCGCTTCGTTAAATGGAACTTGGTTCAACGCGCAAGGAAAGACTATTTTAAACGTAGGCGATGGCGTTCGTATCACTGTAAACTTACGTCAATTGGAGGACGCGAGGTGGTACGCGAAGAGCGAAATGTACAAACTCGCAAACGTGTTCCAAAGACGATGGGAGAAAGCAGATTCGTACATCTACAAATTGCACGTGCACGTAGAGCGAAGTTCACTCAACGCCGAAGAGGCAGAGTTGATACCCGTTAACAACGAGGAGACGAGTGAATTAATAGATGAATTGGATAAGGCCGGAAGGAAGGACAAAGATTGGAGATCCGTTTACAAGGTCGATAAATAGTAGTCATGTACGAATTACGTAGTCATAGTGTTAAAATGAAAAAAGGGGCGTGGTCCTATCAGGAAAGTGTTTAAAAGCGCGATACCTTTCGTCACAGTCAGTACCGACTCTGATCAATCGAGCGGTGGACGTGTTACCGGTGGAACTGCATCTGCCCGGATACAGGTTCTGCGGACGGGAACTAAACTGGAGCAGAGATTGGCACGCGGCGAACGCGGAATTAACGAGTTGGACGAAGCCTGTCGTGAACACGACATCGTGTACGCTAAGTACAAGGACAACGAGCACAGACGCGCAGCGGATCCCTTGCTAGCAGGTAAGTCGTGGGAACGAGTGAAGGCTTTGAACTCAGGTATCAGCGAACGACGTACACGGCCGTGGTAGCTGCAGCGATAAAAGCGAAATCGGCGTTAGGCGACGGCGGACTGTCCTGCGGACGTAAACGTCGTCGTGGACGTCGCAGCGGAGCGGTCGTTAAGCGGAGAAAGGCGGCATGTACGACCGGGAGGAGGAAGAGGAGATAACCGCAAAAAGGCTTCGGAACTGTACCTGCGTCCGTACCGAAAAAACTAGTAGAAATACCCGTGCGCCCGTTGCCCGACCGTGATCTGTACGCGTACGCGAAAAAATTGAACGTACCTTATTTCACAGGCGTGTATATGCGCGACGCTTTACCACGCTCGTCGCCGTGGGAGAACGAGAGCGCCGTCGTGAATCTCGATGATACCGCCGGACCGGGCACAAGAAGCGAGGCGACAGGGTCGTGTACTTCGAAGGGATCGGCAATTTACGTCCGCCGGTCGATCTGATGCGGTACTTCGGATCGAACGTGACCGACGTGCGTTACAATTACACGCGTAAACAACCGCCGGACACGGTCGTCTGGGGACATTTATGTTTGGAGTTTTCGTCGTCGAACGATCAGGAAACGACGAATTGTCTTCTTTTACGGTCACCGTCACGGGTACGGATCCGAACGCTCTCGTTTGACTTTTTTCCGCCTCTCGAACTGACGGACGGTGAATGGTACGCTGGACTGTTGGGGTTTACCACGTACAACTCTATACCGAACGTGGAAAGCGGTAGAAACAACGTCTTTCCCGTACTGAAGGGTGGTGGTGGGCGTAAAACGTTAGAACTCATCGAATTACCGACTGGCGCGTACGAAATTGGTGATATCGAAACGTAGCTGAAGAAATCGCTAGTCGACCCGAAATTCAGTCTGCACGCCAACAACAACACGCTGAAATGTGAAATTTATTGTTCTTACGAGATAGATTTCGGTAGTACACAACAAGGTATCGGTGCTATGCTGGGTTTCATCGAGAAAACCAAGTTAGAAGAATACAAGTTACACACGTCGGACGCGCCCGTAAACGTTAACAAAGTGAAAGTTCTGCAGATAAGGTGTAACGCCGTGCAAGGTTCGTACAAGGACGGACGAAACGAGCATATTCTGCATTCGTTCTACCCGACGGTCGAGCCGGGATTCACGATAGTCGAAACGCCCAGCAACGTCATATACCTTCCGATGAACGTGCAAAGTTTACGCAACATTACCGTATCCGTACACGATCAAGACGGTAGTATCGTGAATTTTCGCGGTGAAGTCATCACCGTCCGAATTCACCTAAAACGGATGTAACAATGGGTTTTTACTTCAAAGATAGTTTTTTTTTTTTGTTGCACCGTCATCCTCGTCGTCGTCGTCGTCGTCGCGCGCAAGGCTTACGAAGATAAAAGAGGAGCGTATGTTCGGGAAACCCGTCAGTCGACGTTCGACGTTGAAGCGGTTAACACCGGCGAACCGACGCTATCTGATCTCACTAGGCTTCAAAGTCAAGAAAAACATGGCGGTTAGCGGTATCTTAGCGGTCGATCGAGGTCCGCTCTTCGACGACGCCATCACGCATTACGAGTACCACAGTCACGCGCCGTACGCGTCGTCGCGATACGGTAACAACGATGAAATACGTATACCCGTGCTGCAGCAGGACGTCTTCACTCTCCCGATGGAAAGTTTCCTGTACGTCGAAGGCAAGTTGAGCAAGAAGAAGAAGACCGGAGTGAGTGATACTCATAAAGTGAACGTGAAATTGGTGAACAACGCGATCGCGTTTCTCTTTGAAGAAATCCGTTACGAATTGGCCTAGGTGGAAGTAGATTGGACCAAGAACATCGGCATCACGTCCACGTTGAAAACCATGCTATCTGTCGGTAAGCCGGACGTTGATACGATGAAAAACGCCGGATGGGTGGCACCGACGACTAACGAGATAACACCGAAGGGGAGCAACGGTGAATTCAAATTTTTCGTACCGCTGAGGATGCTAATGGGATTCGCCTAAGACTTTACATGGATCATTTTAAATATGAAACAAGAACTGGTACTGTTACGTACGTCCACCGATTTAAACGCTATGGTGATGACGACGAGCAGCGCGACTACGGCTACAGACGTTAACGCCGATCTCGAACTGACTAAAATCTTGTGGATGGTTCCGTACGTGCACGTGAACAACGATACGCGGTTGGAGCTAATTCGGAAGGAACCACCGCTGTCCATACCGTTTCGCAGTTGGGAACTCCATGAGTACCCGGCATTACCGACGACCAGCAGGCAGACGTGGACGATCAAGACGTCGTCACAACTGGAGAAGCCGCGTTTCGTGATACTGACCTTCCAAACGGGCAGAAAGAACGATGTGAAAAAAACACGCTGACGAATTCGATCACTGCAAGGTGACCAACGCGAGACTCTTTCTGAACGACAAGTACTACCCGTACACCTGAACTTGGATATCGCTAACGGACGCTACGCACTGCTGTACGACATGTATCCTCGTTTTCAAAAATCGTACTAACATATGACTCAATCCAACGTACTTCAATCGCCGGACGAGTTCAGAGATAAAGCACCGCTATTCGTCTTCGTTTGTAACAGACAGGACGAGTCGTTCAAGTCTTCACCGGTCGACGTTCTACTAGAATTCGAGTCCTCCGAAAATTTCCCTGCATAAACCACAGCCTTTTGCATGATACTTCACGATTCGCTCAACGTATACACTCCGCTGTCCAACACTGTGAACAGACGCACTTGATTTCGCCCCCCACTACTACTACTACCACCACACGGGTAGTTGTCTCCCCGCACCACCACCACCACCACCAACAGGAAGTCAAGATTTATATACATATTTCCGAGTGTTGCATCATCGTGTGTCAGTTGAGAGACTGCAGTTGACTGGGAACGTTGTTGTTGTTGTTGTTACTGTGAACGTTGTGACTCTGTTTTATTACCCAACAACATGGCTTCGACCAACCGTTGAAGTCGACCAGCAACAGCAATCACAACCGATACACCGCGACGTGTACTTAGGTCTAACGTACCCGTTGTCGGACAGACGATACGTAACAGCCGGTGTGTTCGAAGAACGCGGACACGATATGTGCGTTTCGTTTACAAACGGTGCTCGCCCGCAACGCGTGCTATTTGATTTCACCGATTGGAACTTGTTGATTTTCTTACGGGAACGAATCACCGACGGTCTTCGATATCCCCGTTCGTCTGACGTTAAGTTAGTTTTGTTTCAGGACAAGGACAAAGGAGGCGAAGACGATAGAATTAAAAAAGTGTTTACGTGAAACGCGGATGTGTACATTTGAAAGACAAAAAGAACAGTTCGACCGTAATGAACGAAAGCGAGTGGTCGTGTTTTGTTCGGTTAATACCGATAGTTAAAAGTACGTAGCGCTTTTGTTTTATGAACAAGGGAATATTAAACTGTACATCGATCGCGTGGTATTCAGTGCGGGAGGACGATACGTGTGCCCACCGGACGTGTTTTGCCATATCGTGATGTACGACCGTTTGTACGACGAACTCGTTATCTACGGGAAAACGGAACCGGTGATACCGGATAATACCGTAGTCGAGCTGATACGTAACCTTGAACAGGACAAAGAATGTTGAAGGAAAAAAACAAGATGGCATACTGAATATAAAACGTCACGTACGCGTTAGAATAGTTACACTTCTCGTCATGTGGCCGCAAGGAGAAGACGAGGACGTTCGAACCGCAGTCGACGAGTTTCAAGCGTTCCGCGGTGTGCAGAACGAGTACATTGTCAAGGAGTTCGCCGCGGTAGACCTGTCTACACGATGTTTTACAGTGGAGTTTTTCGCGCCTCCTCACGAACTATCGCGTCTCACCGCGAAGACGATAAGAACCAACGAATGGTTGGAACGGCGCTATCACTGGTTGAGATGGGACGACGGTTACATTCCGTACACAGACGTGTCGCGTACGATCGCGCAAATCTGTGCGAATTTCACCGCGAACTACACTCAAGGGTTGGAGAAAGCCGCTTTTCTACACGCCTACCACCACAACGTTATCGACCTCAACGAAGTGAACGCGCCGACGGCGAGCGACCGGTTAACGAGCTCGTTACAGTGCCCTATCGTGCAACATCGGGACGACAGCGGAACGTTTACTAGGTGCGCGCTGCGTAGAGCGTTCTTCTACAGCAAGTGGTTGGTAAACGTGAAAAAACAACGTGCTTCACAACGGTGTACTCTGTGCACGAACGTTATGTATAGCAATATATTTTAATATATGTTTGTGTGAGTGACTACACTACACAATGGTATGTTACCTATTATAAGTATGTGTATAATAGTTAAGTATATACGGTGTACTCTGTGCATGAACGTTATGTATAACAATATATTTTAATGTATGTTTGTGTGAATGACTACACTACACAATGTAACGTTGGCTATTATAAGTATGTGTATAGTAGTTAAGTATATACTTTTGTGTAACGGGCAGGATATCGAGGTGCATTGGCTGAGTTTGTTGACGTTATGGGAGAGAGAGGGTGAGAGAGAGAGGGAGGCAGAGAGAGAGAGAGAGAGAGAGAGAGAGAGAGAGAGAGAGAGAGATGATTTATTGTAACCGGCTACGTCACTGTCGCGGTAAAGATACTCATAAACTTAGTCGAGTTGTCTAAGGCGAGTCACTGGCACGGTGGAAACACCAGTAAACTCGCCTTGGTTTCACAGAATCTGTGTGTGTGTGTGTGTGTGTGTGTGTGTGTGTGTGTGTGTGTGTGTGTGTGTGTGTGTGTGTGTGTGTGTGTGTGTGTGTGTGTGTGTGTGTGTGTGTGTGTGTGTGTGTGTGTGTGTGTGTGTGTGTGTGTGTGTGTGTGTGTGTGTGTGTGTGTGTGTGTGTGTGTGTGTGAAACAGACGCTTCTCGATATTCCTACCGTATATCGAACTATTAGTTTAAGTGGAAAACAAATATAAAAAATAAAAAAAATAGCTTTAGTCAGCATTGTGTAGTGTACGTTTGATGTTTCACCCAACACTGTACACGTTAAAAGTTCTGAGTTCTTAGCGTGTTAGGTGTTTGGTAACACTGGCGTAGGCCTGTTTCATTTGTCCGTGAAACGGGAAAAAAACGTAAAAAAAGTGAAGCATATCCTGTCTCACCCTCCGGGTAGCTTGGAAGCGACGAGAGTACATACCGTTGTTTTAATTATACGTAATTACCACAACGATATGTATGGACCTAATTATAAAATTCACTACAACTAAATCTAACTGGGGAACGCAGCCTGACCATTTAATAACAAAAGTTCAATCAGCTGCTGCACAAAACAGGTCGACCGTGAACTTGACATATCAAACCTAGACCAGATACATGAGACAAGGACGGGTTTATCAGATTAAGCAAACGACAACAACTACATTCCACCCTGCAGCCGGCTATCAACAGCTCATAGTCCAACTCGCCCAGATAACAAATTTTACAACAATACAGCTGGTTACAAGTTACTCTGTCAATTTCTAGACTCCGGATAAAATGACAAACAACGTATTTTTGCACTTAAACACCAAACAAACTACCCTTGACAATATCCCGCATCCCCATAAAACAACAAATTTAGTTGGGGTGTCCCGACCCGACGCCGGACCAACGCCCAAGACCAAGATGAAGTGCCATAAGACAACAATGACCACACAAGAACACAAACAAACAGATAAACACTTAAGAACACCCCAAGACACAATCAGAAATCGCCAGGCTGTGCTGAACCCCCCCAGGGGTCCCGGCCCGGCAACCGCACCCAAAGACCAAGATTTACAACACTAATAAAACATCACACTTGACAGAACTTGTCCGACTAAGATTTTGAGGTCACCTCATCCATTTCCAAATTTCGGTTCAGAGGTGGCCAGGACTACGTCCAACCACGCTCTGCTACCATTTGTGAGCCGCTCATCACCCATGACGTCACAACAATTTTTAAACTTTCCAAAACTGACAACCGAAAAATAAATTTCAAAAAACCACAACTTACCTTGATGACCGGCTCACCATTTCACTGAACTAGGAGGGGCCTCCTAGTGGAAGAATATCCACATGCTAGGTCCATTGGGGAATTGGACGAATGAGGTGACCTCAATTTTACAATTTCAAAAATAACAAGTTTATTGAGGCTATCTTTTTTTTTTTTTGACAATGAAATTTCATACAAAAACACAGGCTGTAAGTTATTCCATTAGAATTATGGAAAATGTGTAAATATTTAAACTATGACAGGGTATTCAAAATTTAAAAGGTAAAAGTATTCAATATTCAATATTCAAGAAATATTCCATGAAAATCATACAAAATATATAAAACATTTAAAAACTCATACAGGCCATACTGAACACTATACAAAATATATAAAACATTTAAAATCTCTGACATGCCATACTGAAACTATTAACATGCAGCTTTCAATAATATAACCAACTTTCTAAACCCTTTCACAAGCAATTCTATCGTACAACATCATTAAAGCCACAACAATTTAAACAATTATATTGCATAACAACATGCGCCCTCTGAAATCATTCGTTAGAAGGGCGAATCCTCAAATTAATTAATTATCATGCAACCAAAGATAGATCATTATACTCTTGTGTGGGACTCGCAAGTGCATGTGCTCACCCTGCCCTAACTTGCATAAACTGGTGAAGCACCACAGGTCACAGATTTCAGAGTGCACAATCATATAGAAACTCAGATAATCAGTACATACAGTTATGAAAGTAATAGAATAACAGTTTCCAATAGATTTTTGCAAATAGTTTTAACAGGTTCACAGTTTTAAAAATATATTACACCCTTCAACATAGTCATTAAAAATAAATAAATTTTACTAAATAAAGTATATATCAACAATTCATAATAATTTAAATATTATAAAAATCACAATGTTTGTTTAGTGTAAAACTCCCAAGTTTTCTTCTTTCTTTTTTTTTTCTTTTTTTTTTGTATGGACTTTTATTTTTATGAAACAATATCATTATTCATTGAGATGTAATGGTATTATAAATCTATGCCATATTATAAATCTGTGGCAACACAGGAATTACTGTTCTAGCACAAGAGAATGTGTTGTTACAGCAGTAGGTGGACTGAAACTCTTTTCACAAGCAGATTTACACGTTCCAATTAAAACAGCCACCAATATAAGTTCCACACAGATTACAAGGAAAAACTGTACTCAACATTGCATGCGTATGTGGACAACACGAGACAATTACATGCACACACGGAATAAGAGCATTTAAGTAACTCAGCTGAATTTTGCCCCACTAGGCCAAATGAACACCTTGGCCAATAACTAACACATTTTCTTAAGTTTTATTTTGTGTTTTTTTGTTTTCTCTTTTTTTTTGTAGGAAAAAAAAATTCTTTCTCTTTTTGTAGTGTTAAAAAATCAGCCAGACCCCCACTCGACCCATAAAGTCCCAGGGCAAAATTTAATAAATTTTATTTCTCCATACCTGTTCATAGTGCGTGCATAATCACGCGTGCTGTGTCCCTCAATACTTACACACGTATATCACACAATTTAACATCCCGGTCTTCACATGATCACGGACGCCGGCCCCCAGGGACCCCCATGGCACACTGTCCCCTCAGCCTGACATAATCATTTCAAAAAAAAACGCCGGCATAAAAAAAAATCACAAGACTATTCAGCTCTCTACAATCAGCCCAACACGTGGTCGTGAATAGCTCCCGATCAGAACAGCTGACCGGAACCAACCCATCGAGTCAAAAACGCATCTCTCCACTCAACGAAAAGAAAACCATAGGCCAACCACTACTTGAGTCCGAAACAATCTCACTCCACAGCACACAGATTTACCAAAGGCGCCTGCAAATCACGACGAAGTTCAGCAGACTCCCTCTAGCAGACGGAACGAAAGATACCGTAGTTCGAAGTTACCGTAACGTCTCCCAGATGGGGTAAGATTCGAAATAACAAACAGTCGCCGTAACGTCTCACAGAATGCGAAGTGACACTGTCCGGGGCGAACTACCCAAATGCATGAAAATATCGCCCGTAATCCGTATAACCACTACTTGCCGTACACCTAGGTACGGCACAAGTACCCCCTCCCCCTCACGCCCCCTCTCCCCTCGTTACAACACGGAGAGAATACTGAAACACGAAGACACGTGTCGATCAACTGACCTAGTCAACGAGCTCACGATCAGCTGCTCATGACGTCACTGAAACAGGAGAGTGACGTCACTGAAACAGCATGACGCCACTGAAACAGCCAGTGACGTCACTAAAACAGTGGTAGTTACACTCAACGGTAGAAGAAGAGGGGGATTGTCCGTCTATATAAACAGGGCTTGTTGGCTATACCGTTCAGTCTTTGTCGACAGTCGCAAGCGACGCTTCGTCCGGAGCCCGAGCCCGACCACCAGCACTGAGACCGAGATGTCCGAGACCGAGACCGAAGTGACCGAGACACAGATCGAAATGAGCGAGACCGAGACCGAAATGAACGAGACCGAGACCGAAATATTTTGCGAGAAATTCGCCCGCGCGCGCACGCGCACACACACACACCTCCCCCGCCCACGACGTACAACACGGAGAGAATACTGAAACACGAAAACACGTGTCGATCAACTGACCTAATCAAACTAGCTCACGATCAGCTGCTCATGACGTCACTGAAACAGCATGATGTCACTGAAACAGCCAGTGACGTCACTGTTTCAGTATTCTCTCCAACACACTACTTTATAGAGACGTTTAAGTTGCAAAACTAAGTATCTTTTCAATAAAGTCATAGAGTATTGGTATTGTAAAACAAATCACGTTTTACTGAAAATATTAATTTGTGATTTATTACTAGAAATCCTTATTTTTTTAGTTTATAACTACCTACAATCAATATATCGTTTCGGTAAAAGGTAATATTTTGTAATAATTTTGAGTTAGAAAGCCCCCCGGTCTTTGCTCGATTAGGTAAGGAATTTTACTGTAAAAGACAGAAAAGGGGGATTTTATATTTTATATTACAGTATATTTACTGTTTGTTAAAAAAGGGGGGATTTTATTATAAAATGGGGAAAGCGTCATAGGGGTTGGGGGGATCGGCACCCCTGCTGCGATCTGTTAAAGGATGCACACGAAGGGATAGACTCTACAATGGATACATTCGTAAAGAGCTGAACACTTTTAATATCCTAGATCGTTTTACAGAGTACACAGAGAGATGGGTTGCTCATCTGAATATGATCTCCAAAGAGTTTCAAGCTGAATAAAGAAGTTTACCAATACAAGCTAAAGTATTGTACCTAGGAAGCGTAGGTGACATGGATACATTTGCTTGGTACTGGAAAAGCTGATTCTCCTAGTCCCAGATAGAAGATCATCTTGACCGTTTGGCATTTGCCTATCTATCTATTGGAGGGTATGTTTCATGATAACTTTTGAATGCATCAGCTGATTTTCTCAACTCTTAACATGCGTGTCCACACCTTTATCCTACAGATTCGTATTGTTTTTTAGATTTATCGCTCTAAAAATAAGGGGCAGGGGAACAAAAATTTGAGGGGCCAAAATTTTGAAAAATCGCGAAAATCCGTGTGTGCTATCCAATTAAAGGAAATTTTAACCACAAGCCGAATCTAGTGATAAGGTTTGGAAATATAAACATTTTGGGTCACCAGGGCCTACAAATTATCCAGACATTAGAAAAACTCTCTAAATTCCTTGCCAGGGATCAAACGCAACAGCATTTTACGCAAATCTGAATGTCGTGTTTACGTTTAGAAAACTCAAAATTTTAGACACCAGTGGTCAAAAAGATATAATAATAAAAAAACATCCTTGCCGGAATCAGACTGAAGGGAATTTTAACCTAACTTAAGTGTCCCAGTCTGTTTACATAAAAATTTGTTAAGTTTATGAAGCCACAGACCAAAAGTGGGAGTCAAAATTCCGAAAAAAGTTTGAGGGATTTTATTCAGAATAAAAACTCGGTATCTTTAATACAATTTGTCAAAATTAACATCTTTCGGCACCCCTTTCAAGTTTTAAACTGTTTTCAAAAAAGTTTTAAGCTATGTTTGCAGAAAAACTTTTCGTATCATTGTCAGTTACATATACATCTATATTTGTGGAAAGTATTACATATACGCTTACATATATCTATGGACACGTATATAAACTTTAAAAGTTATGACGTTATGACTACATTATTTTTTGTTGACTTAAGCATTATGATTATAAATTTAATTAAAAAGAAACAATCTAGTGTTCAGGATGTTTATTGTTTATTGTTTTCATAATAATAAAAAGTAATAATGAGAGGGTTCGAAAATTAAAGTATCTAGGAGAAATAATTCAAGAGAATGGCTTAGAAAAATCTGCTATAGAAGAAAGAATTCATAAGATGGAAAGGGCATATGGTATAACTAAAAATGCTTACAATACATTACAGTACAGTAGTGAAGCCAGAATGTCTATATGCAAGTGAATGTCTAGCATTGAATTATAATTTGGACAAACTAGAAATATTGGAAAGACGAATAATTATGAAAGTAATGGCCCCACGAAAAACTTCAGAAGGTTGGAAATTAAGAAGTAATGATGAAATATATCAAAGTAAAGAAAATATAACAGAAACAATGAGAAAAAGAAGAGTATTATTTTTTGGACATTTATATAGAATGGACGACAATAGGTTGACAAAGCAAATCTTCAAATATCTGTGGGGGAAGAAGTCAACATCAAGTTGGATTAAAGAAGTCCAAAATGGTTTAGAAAAAAATAATATACACGCAGAAGAAGCAATTGAAAAATACGTTTTTCGGGCAAAAGTGTTAAAAATAGAAGGAGTCCAGGGTAGGAGAAAGAAAAACGCAGGTTTAAAGTGGACTGAAGACAGGAAGAAGAGACACAGTGAAAGGATGAAAGAATATTGGAGAAAAAGAAAAGAACAAAGAGTAAAGAATTGAAATTGACATGTGGTCCTTACGTGGCCGATAATACAAAAAAAAATTTTTTTAAAGTCATAATAATTTAGCCAGTACGCATGAGTATCTGTCATTATTTGTTGGAATAAATCGTTCTCTCTGTAGCAATAGCTTCACATGAATCCACAGTTACGAACTAGTTGGTTTCGACTAGTTCCGCATCCACGCCTGTTGCAACGTTTGACGGCCGTCCACAACGATTCGATCGACTGCGTATGCAGGCCTACTCCACATACAGGGTCTACAAAATTCTGAATGTGATTGTCCGTCAAGTGGGGAAAATGGGCGCCAAGTGGGGAAAATCCGTCCTCTGTAAATTTGGTACTCCAATGTACGCTCTCCACAAATCATAAATTATAGTTTCGCCATGCTTATGCAGGTTCCATTTATCTCAAGCAGGATTTCAGCGATTCTTTGACCGGTTAGGTACAAAGAAAAAAACGTCTCAATATTTCCTGCAGATACCATCAAACATGCAGTGTTGTGCGTACACACGGCCGACTTTGAATTTTCTGCCGGAAAAGCAGAAATTTATCTTCTTCTTATGTCTTCAATCCTAAGATTGGTTTGCAGCAGTCTTCCATTGTGATCGATCTTGTGCTTTCCTCTTCATTTACTCGTAAATTCTACAATTTACATCATCCATAATTTGCTTTTGCTTTATATTGTTACGACGGTATAACTGATCGCCGTATGCTACAGTGGAAAACAAAATACAAGACACCAATTAAGTCACTAATCACTAGCTTCAATTATCACAATTAAACAATATGTAATCAACAAGATAGACTCTCACAACAAATCAAATAAAAATTGTTCACACGGAATAAGATGTCAACTAATATAAAACACCATTGTATTACAATTGTTCCGCACGATTATAAAACGCTTAACACTTCGCCACAATACTACGAACCCCACTCCAATAAATCGCAAATCAAACTGAAACTAAGCGCCGCTGAAGCCTTGTATTTATACCCCGCTCAGACACCAGAATATTCCATATACTACGCGTCAGTGCTACAGTAGGACGTAATTGATTGCAGCCTTGACACAGCGCGCGCGGCTGGCGACGTCTAGAAAAGTCTCGCGAATGCATGTTGAAATCACGTACGCACACAACATTGCAGCCGGATTCCTCTGGAACATTCGAGAAACACGTAGACTGCTCTGTAATGCCGTAACAATATAGTGCAGCTTCGGTCCTTATATCCTTTACCTTCAGATTGTTCCTTCCATTACCAATTTTAGTAGTCCTTCATGTCGCAGTGTATGTCCAATTAGTTCTACCCTTCTTCTAATTATGCTTTTCAACAAACACCTCTCATTGCCTATCCTGTTCAGCACCTCCTCATTAGTAATTTTGTCATACCACTTTTTGACATGATAATGTCTTATGGCTGGCCATCATTTGGAAATTTCTGTAACGCATCACGCTGCATGACGTCATCATTTACCAGCCGGGAATCGTTAACTAAAACCGCGACCGCTAACGTGCTAACGTCCGTCGCGGATTAAAGACCTAACAAGCAAACAACACTGCATAGCTGTAGATAGGTATGTAACCAATCAGTCAGTCAGTAACCATAATAATGTTGCGTTTAGCTGGCGGCTGAAAGACATTATCATGCTCTTAAGCTTTTACCATTTGGTAAACGGTACTTTACATTTTTTCATCGGCCATCTAAGGACCACATGCCAATTTCAATTGTTTATTCTTTGTTCCTTTCTTTTTCTCCAATATTCTTTCATCTTTTCACTGCGTCTCTTCTTCCTGCCTTCAGTCCACGTGGAACCTGAGTTTTTTCTCTCCTACCTTGGACTGCTTCCAATTTTTAACACTTTTGCCCGAAAAACTTCTTTTTCAATTGCTCCTTCTGCGTGTATATTATTTTTTTCTAAATCCTTTTGGACTTTTTTAATCCAACTTGATGTTGACTTCTTCCCCCACAGATATTTGAAGATCTGCTTTGTTAACCTATTGACGTCCATTCTATATAAATGTCCAAAAAATTATAGTCTTCTTTTTCTCATTGTTTCTGTTATATTTTCTATACCTTGATATATTTCATTATTACTTCTTAACTTCCAACCTTCTAAAGTTTTTCGTGGGCCTAATATTTTCCTAATAATTCGTCTTTCCAATATTTCTAATTTGTCTAAATTATAATTCAATGCTAGACATTCACTTGCATATAGGCTTCTGGTATAGTCATACCATTTTAGTTTTAGCAATTTTATTAAAGATCGACTCATGAAATATTACCGATAATAATAATGCCCGATGACCTTTAATACAGTGGTTTCCAGTTGTCTTCTGCATTGTATGCCGTTGACCAACTACTGGTTCATCCGCCTGTTGGGGCCATTTCTAATCCCAAGGGCAAGAGAGTGTCCTACTCCTACCCGCTCATCCGCCTTTCAAAGAACCCGTTGACACTTTATAGGATTGGACTCCTTATACCGTGAGTCACTCGGTCGTCAGAGCTCCCTCTGTAAGAACAGGCTGCACCACGTGGAGGTAGGAGACTATGAGAGACCCATCCAAGCCCTTTCAGAGATTCATACACGGTAAGAACTCAAAATGCGAGCTAGAATCTGAATCACATAATCAACGTTTGCGGGATCAAAGACATTTCAAGTCGGTGTTTTAGTTGTAAATGCTTAGACTGTGAGAGGCTGGGAATTAGTTCAGGTGTTAGCGTAGCGTGGTTGATGTATAACACCAAAACTATATAATTATAACAATGGGATCTACACTGACGTTTGAATCGGAAACAAGACAACAAACCTCAACAGCCAGAAGACAAAAACGTGAAATGACGACGTTGGAAGAACAACGGGCAAAATAAGAGAGACAGAGTAACGAATGTAAATAGTTGTGCAACGTGAAAAATGAGAGAAATATTGGGATGAATATTGTAACTATACGAGACGTCTGCCTCGTTCCAGCCCCGCGATGGAAGCCACTTTGTAAGACATCCCTGTTTATATGGCTATAATCAATTCAAGTCCCACTGTTTGGGCTAGCCACTTGGTCACCAGACCGCTGTATGCCGGTCGTTACAAAAGAATAAAATGTATACTGGAAAATTCAATAATAATAGAATTTTCAAATAATAAAATAATTTTGTTTATGTTTATAGAGGTATGTATAAGAGATAAATCTGTTTTTTAAAAGGTTCTGGTGAAATTTTAATAACAGGTAGGTATTTATTGACCGTCGAGCACTTCTTGAAGATTTGCCCCAAGTCTGGAGTTAAATAGATTAACTCCAGGTAATAATCGATTGGTGACTTTTCTGACTGGTCCAATATCTTGTTCAAAATAGAATATATTCTTCTCGCTTAATTCCTTCAGCCTTATAAATACCCTTAAATTACCCTGTGAAATAAGTACAGATACAAAATAATGGAAATATAAAGATTTATTGACAATTTTAAATAAATAATCGATATTTTATCGATGGAGAGCAATTATCGACTCTGTCTCGGGAATTATCGATTGTGTCATACAGAACAAAATTTTATGTTATATTATATTAAAAGACAGGTTCTTTGAGCGATTAGAATTAATAGTCAGAGAAGGGTGACGAGAAAGTATAACATTAACAATTAACACAAATACAATAATTATTATTCAATAAAATTTAAATAATTCTAATATGTAATGTGTATGATCGTTGTCGTACCATACGCAGACGATGACGTCACTGCCGGATAAAGAAGGCCGGCTCTGTAGAATTAAAAGATGGCCGCTACTAGTTCTGGCGTAGTTAATGTGAACTCGGCATGTCCCAAAATCACGACAAAATTACCTTCGTCAAGGTCTAAAATATCCCCGCACTGGTGTAATATGTCTGTTAATCTATTTGGTGTATTCTGGTGAAGTGTTCTGTGTAAACTTGCGTTAGTTAGTTTATTTTCTATGTGTTCAACTTCTACGGTTAAGTTCTCAAATTATTGGTTAGGATTTGCAGAATAAATCAGTTGAAATATAGTGTTTTACTTGTTTCTATCACTCGTATTATGTAGTTAAGTATTTGTTTTCACTATTGTCGTGAATGTATGAACAGCTTTAGCTTTAAAAAGTGTCTAAACCGTTTAACTCTCGTTCACTGATTTCAATGGCTAAACGCTAGTACCATCTTTCTCGATTTTTTAAAGAAACGTTCTTTTACACAACTGTCCAGCTTGATATTCAACAAAAGACTAATTAACTTGGTCATAAATCTTGCCCAGTTAATCCTTGAAAAAGTATTGTTAACATTTTTCGACTTCCCATACATATGATAAAATATTACATTATGTATGGAATTTATCTATTTTATTACTCACTTTTATGAATTATTAACCTTATTATTGGTTTAATCATCTCATTCCCTTTAAATTGATGTATTATAATCCATATCTGTAGGTATTTTGTGGAAATTAACAAATTTCTTTACTTTATGGAAATATAGGCTCAAAATTGGATTTCCGTCTTTATACAAAATCCCCTCCATTTAAATATTATTAATACTATTATAATAAATTTTAATTAGTCATATTCCTCTTCCTTTCCTTAAATACATATAAATTACACCTTTGAACTGGTTTTTTGTGTTAATCTGTAAATTTGACATTGCTCTTTACAATTAATTAATTTATATATTTTGACAATTTACAAAATGTTAAGGTATATTTCCTTATTATCATTTTAATTCATAGGATCATTCCTAGTAGTGGTTAATTGTGTTATCTTATATAAATCTTGGTAGTTTACAGGATTTATAAGTGAGTTATACTATTTTATATTGGTTCTCTGATTTCACCAAATGGCCTAGATTTTAGAATTTTATATTTCTTTCCTTCTCAAATAATTTAAACTTAATTCCTCCTCTGACTTTACATAATTACAATTATATGAAAATAACATGATTTATAACTTATTGTGTTGTGTAGTAGTTAATTAACACTACATATTTAAAATAAATAATTATGAACATGGTTTAGCAATCTGCACAATTGAACATATTGCAGATATGGTTTGAACATATATCTTTTAACTATTTTTGAGCTAACATAGCATACCTATTAGAACATTATTACTGGTATGTAGGTTATTATTTATCAAACATAATTCTTTTTAAAACACATAACATAAATCTTATTTTCTAATAAACCTTACAAATACATTTATTTAACACATTGATTTTAGGACTGTGGAATAACAGTCTATTTAAACATGTTACACTTATTCATACTATATTAGTACCAGTCCTTTCTGGTTTAAACCATTATTATTGTGATCCCCTACATAAGTAAACATTAACTCCCATACTCTATTTATTATAATTTTTTACAAATGTCTTGTAAATAAAGATTTACATTAAAATAATAAAATACTGGAAACCTTCCATTTTATTATTTTATTATGCTGTTTATTATTAGATTTTAAAGTTGTGATATAGCATACTACTAAGTTATAGTATCACCAACTTTAAGTTTATTGCATTTTTTAAAAAACACTTACACAAATTCACTTTCACTGTTGGTTCTGATATTTTGAGTCTTATTATCTCAGACCAGACCTTTAGTAATCATGGACCGTTAAGACTAGTTTATTTTCTTTATTACACAATAGCTTTAGTCGGTGCACTTCTTATAACGCTATACAACACTTTAGTTTTCCCAATAATTACATTTTATAAGATTTTGGGTATGTTATACTTTCTTTGGCATAGTTTTTGCGGGTTTGGGATTGATAGTTGTTTATATAATAATAGGTTTTACTACGGTGTTTCTTTCATACTATTTCTTCCTCTTCTCCTGTCTTCTTTCTTGTCCTTCTTCGTATCTTCCTTCTGGTATTCATTCTTGTCCCTCTTCTGGTCTTCATTCTTGTCCCTCGTCTAGTCTTTACTCTTCTGTTCTTCCTTCCTCATTCTTGGGTAAACCAAGGTACTTGGTGTTATCACGACTGAGGTTTAGTTTGGAGTATTTAATTTATTCACTGAACTGACTTTATTCTTCTATACAGGTTTCAGGGTATTGTTTTCTTCCTGTTCACAAACTTTATTCTTCCCTCTTCTTGGTTTTGGGATATTTTGGTATTCACCACTCTTTAATTGAGTCTCTTTTTTCTTGATATGGCCTTATATAACTGGTTTACTGCTCTGAGCTTCCTGGGTAACTTACTGATATTATACAATGAGTTGCTTCGATACTTTCTTTGGTTTCTTTTAACAGTGGTTTTTATATATTATGTAGTGAGGATTTTTATCTTATTGTGGTTCATTCCTCTGATTTATTTAAATGTCATTCAATATTAGTGTAACATTTGTTGGTGTAATTAAACTTTATGATTTCATATGACTTAAAATGTAGTGGATTTTCTGTCACGCTACAATATGTAGGCCTACGCGATCATATAGGAAAGGAGTATTTTAGACGAGAAGTTGATGTAGTTTCCCTAAATGAACTCATTCAGAATTATAGAAATTGCTGGAAACAGCATCTATAAATAACGGATAATACCCGCTTTCCGAAGTTGGCTTATGAGTATGAGTCGGTTGGAAGAAGATCTGTAAACAGGCCAGTCACAGGATGGCGGGAATCAGGAGGCCGAAACATGAGAAATCCTATCCATGAAGTGATGGTGATGATGATGATGATGATTGGTATGAATATAGGAAAGACGACAACTCTGGAACGGCCACAATGACATGATGGATATAGGCCTACTTGTATTCTCCTTGAGGTGCAGGAACTTGCTCACTATTTCGAACGAGGTACATTCATTACTCGAAAAATTTTGATATTAGACAGTTTTTAAATTATCAGAAAAATTACGAAATCCCTACTAATTTTTGTTTAGTGCAGTAACAATCGTAGAGCAATTATGCAATAAACGATAAAATTTCCAAACTATCGAATGTGTGTTAAAATTTCTTTTAGACTGACACTCGGCTGAATTTTTATGATGTTTTCGAACTTTGAATCCTATTTTTGGGCCCTGGGGTTAAAGAATTTTTAAATTTCCTAAACTCCACGCTATACTCATGTTTTGGTTAACATTCTCTTTAATTTGATACCCTACATGAAATCTGCAATTTTATCAAACTTTTGTCCCCACTTTTTGGGTCCTGCCGTCCTAAAATTTTAAAGTTTCCAAAAGTTGACACTGCATTCAGAAATTTATTAAAATTCCTATTAATTTGATTTGCCACATGCATTTTTGCGGTTTTATCAAATATTTTACTCACGTTTTGGTCCCCGGCGTCCTAAAATTTTGAAATTTTAAAAAATGAACACTAAATTCATATTTTGGTTAAAAGTTCCCTTAATTTGACACCCCACGTGGACTTTTGCAATTTTCCAAAATTTGAACCCCCTCCCATTTTTGCCCCTCGTCACCCTATTTGTAGGGAGGGGGATTAGTGTCAAAAACAATAGGGTTCTGTAGAATAAAAGTATGGACACGCATGCCAAGTTTTACGAATGTTGATTAATGTGTTGAAAAGTCATAGTAAGACATATCCAAACAGACAGACAGACAGATGCCAAAAGTCGAGCCAAAACTGAGAATTCGCTTCGCTCGTTCAATGATGGTGGATTAGTCAAGGAGGCCCTGAAGATAATCGTCCCTGGATAGATAAAAGAAGAGAGGGACGGTCAAGAATGAGACGGAGTTTGAGTGGTATAGTTGATTATAATTCTCAGCGTTGTGAGGTAGAACTGAGTAGCCGCTGACATAACAGCGGCGCCTCCTGGCTGCAAATACCGGAACTAGCGGCTGGCGGCGCGTTTACTAGCCATGCAACCGTCACACTAACACTAAAGCTTGATCCTTACGGACTGTTGAGCAGAGGTTTTAAAGTTGATTACAATAAGGAGCATCTCCTAATGGACAGAAGAAGAAAAAAAGACGAGGAGGAGGAAAAGAAGGAGACGTAAGTACGAGAAGAGGTAGGAGGTACTGTAACGATTGGACACAGCGAGCGCTTGAATCCATCCTCACTTTCCCCTTCACATGTCTTTTTCGCAGCCAATTTGACTCCGTCCGCTGCTGCGTAGGTCTGGAATTCGGAACAAATAATTTGTGTTCGAGCCTGTGTGTGTGTGTGTGTGTGTGTGTGTGTGTGTGTGTGTGTGTTCGTAGAACCGGTTCGGCGAAATTGAAAGGAACACCACGACACGACAAAATAATGAATGGAGGAGTTCGAGTTGAGTGGCGGAGTCATTATCTCCATTCACACGGCTGTTACATAACTGCTGCCCGGCACATGCCACCTGCGTGATTCTCACGTACACGCGGGGGCGCGCGCACCGGAAAACGGCGAAATTATACGACGGACGGCGCGCTTGTTTGTATACACACGAGTTTTTAAATTGCTCATCACAAGACGGACTCTTCTGCTGCTATCATAATTAAGGCGCTCCGCGTATGGAATCTAACGGCCTCGATTAATTTAAGAAATCGTTGGATGTCCGCATAAGAATCCTCACAATAATTTATCGACAATCAAGGAATTTATCGTCAATGACGTTAAATAAAAGTTCCACTTTAAATGTACCAGGTTTTTTTCTAATATAGTAATTTATGATTTCTTATTTTTCTGATATGCAAGTCTACCACTGTTAGAAGACGGATATCTTAGAAGACTATTAAGACGCATTGGAAGAGGAGAAGTTACAGCTTGCCAGATGCGCTTACAGGGGAGGATCGTGCCGCCATTGGCGACATTTAGAAAGTTTTTTGGGGGGGATGTTTTTCTACTATTGCATGAAAAATCTTCCCCAATTTTACGAAACTGTAAAAAACTTATAACGGACACGTATCAGACGCACAATAAATCTACCCAGTTGACTTTTTCGAGCGGGTTGTAGGCGTGGTGTGCACGGAAAAAGGATCTAGTCTTCTACTCGATGCTTCAAACAGGCTACAGATCGAGTTCAAGGTGTCACCGTGTGGCGGCTTATGGCAAGCACTGAGGATGCCGAACGTCGATAAGGAAGCTGAGGAACATATAAGAGAATTGTGCCGCCGAATCTAGTTAGGGATAACAGACGTACTTTGTTACAGTCAATGTCGTTCATCGACACAACCAATGCCCGGCATGGAAGTGATGCCTGATTCATAGGCAGGTATCCAGAGAGATACGAACTTACAACGTATTCTTGTCGAGCATCGAACAGCAAACTTTCGACGCGTCGCCACACGGGTAGTTTATAACTATCTACAATCAATATATCGTTTCGGTAAAAGGTAATAGTTTGTAATAGTTTCGAGTTTGAAAGCCCCGGCCTTTACTCGATTAGGTAAGAAATTTTACTGTAAAAGAGAGAAAAGGTCTTGTCAGAAAATGGGGGGATTTTTTTACAAAATTGGAGGGGAAGCGTTATGTTATAGGGGTTGGGGGATCGGCACCCCTGCAGCTTGCAACTGTAAGGTACAATCCAAATCTCGGGGCTCATGTACAGTACATTAATTTCCTGGCTATTGGAGATTGTCCTCTCTCACATTGAACGTCTCGTGTATTTCCGTCAGCTGTTTTCGCAGGGTCTTCCGTTTTTTTTTTCCTTTTACACATTTGTTTTGCTTCTCTTTACAGCTTTTCATATCTTGTTTCACCCGAGTAGGCCTTTACAGAATCTCCATTCTTGCCATATTTCTTCTGTATTCGTTGTCAAACCATGTATTACGATTCTTCTTACTCTGATAACCTAAGATCTCTTCTGTAACACAGTCATTATATTCGTCCGTTAGCTTTACCTATATATCCTCTACAGAATCCAGATCTAAGGTAGATCTTGCATTCAGTTCTTCTCTGATTCTCATTTCTACAATGTTTCTGACTTTTAACAGTTCCAAGTTAAACTTCGTCACCATGATAGACTTAAGGAACTAACTTCGTCAGATGAGACTCTTCTGGGTGTGCAGTTTCGTTTGAGCGATCGTATCATGCAGTGAATGCGCGCGACTGGTGCATTGTTACAAGAAAAGTTACAGTTTGCAATTGTAAGGTGGAACTACAATCAAATTCACAGAGATCATGTGAAAAAAACAAATGTGCTTGTACATTTTCAAACAAGAAATGAAGGAGTTTGTTGACAAAATTATGTTAGAAACACGCAAAAAACGAGACGCGATAATGAGGTTTACAGAAGGAGGACATGAGAAGGGTAGCATTCCGAATTAAGTACAAAACTCTTACGCAATATAATACTAAGACCCATCCTGTACAGAGTTTTTGCTAAAACTCATATTCTTTCACGAAATAGTCATCAAATTAATAACGACTGCTGTATTAATCTTTTACTCGCTTCTAACAAATGTAACAACGAACATCTAACATGTTCGTTTACTGGTTTATTTACTGGTTGTCAGACAATCAGGCAACCGAGTTTAGTTTACATTTCTATAATTAATGATTTTTCGATATTAAAAATATTACTATGTTAACTTGTATTAATTATTAGACCTACTTCCATGTTCCATAAGGAAATGGAAGTATGGTGATCGCGATAAAATCGTGTTCGAGATAAGGGCTGATTCTGATTGTACTACCCTCAAAACATAAAGAAAAGTCATTTTCCGAAAAGTGTCTCTGTGTGTGCCTGTGTGTCTATCTGCGTTTCTGTGTGTTGTAACAAATTATCTTGATTTGTTAATTTGTTTTTGTTTGTAAAAAAAATTTTGTTTGTTTATATTATTATTTTTTAAATTAATTAAATATTAATAATTTAATTATGTTCTGCGGTGTTTAGCACTTTTTATTATTTGTTTTAAAAGAATTAAATCCTTTTCTGTATTTTTAAAATTCCTTTACCAGTTAATAGAATTGTCTCCTAGAACAATCGATATGTGAACTTTTCTTATTTGTAGGTTATCTTCCTTCTAGGTGGTGAAATTCTGGTAGTTAGCTCAATTAAAATTACGTATTATGCTAATTATCTTTTAGGAATAAATAATATTCAATTTTGTAGTAAATAAGGAAATTTATTAACAAATAGTTATTATATCGATTTTCTATCGACTGATTAATCGACTCTCTCAGGGTATTTTTCAATAGTTCGTGCAATTATTTATATTCGGGTTTTTGTAACAGTTATTTTAGATATAGTCAGAGAAAAAGGCAAAGTATGAAAAGTATAACATTACAATATATATCAGCTTAAAAATTAAAAGTACATATATGACATTTAGTATATAACAGTGATTAAAAATTTTCAAACCATTCAGCTTCACCGACAGAGTCGCATTGAATTGTGGGAAGAAAGATGGCCACTCCGAGTTCAGATGAAAGATGACCGCACTCGCTGTTTCTGCGTCCAATAAAAGCTGCTTTCCCTATGAATTTTCGTTCCAGTAACTGCGATTCTTCCTTCTGGTTATTGTGTAGTGTTTCTGGTTGAGTGTTAGTGTTCTACTTCGAAAAATTATGTAGTTTTAAGTTAATTTCTCTTTCGTCAGTCAGGTCGAAAATTGTACTTTTGTTTCGTGGTGTGTTATTAGTGTTTTAATCGTTTAAATGTTATATTCACTGGTGTTCTCTTCTGTTCTGTACTGATTTAATGTTTGTAGGTATTCGTTCCACTGAATTTACTGTTTATCTGTATTTTTACGAAACTCGCGTTTTTCACTTTAGGCTAGGCTTATTTCATATACGCCATTTCTGTTTTAGTTATTAGGTTAAATTTGACTAAGAGCTCGCATCGAGTGTACTATTCAACGTCTAATAATGAACTAATTCACTTCCTTCGTTTTCTCATAAAGTCTTAGCCAAATTAATATTGGCAATTCATTGTTTCAAAATTTTTTGCATCCTGTGCATTTGAAATTTTGACATTATATAATTGAATATATTTTTGTTATTATTTAAATTTATTAACTACTAAACACATAATCTTCTCCTTCAGTTCATTCTGTTTGATTTGATACCAAATAATGTAGTTTTACTAGGTTTTTGATCTAAAATGACATTTTTACTTCATTTTGAAAATTATAAGTTTTAAAATTCACTTCCTGTCCTTTTCCAAAATGTTGCCATTTTACATGTAATATTAATGATTCTATTAAATCTCAGATTGATATAAAAGGTTTATCTTCCCTTAATTTCTTGTAATTAGATTAATCGGTTCCCTTTTTAAATATTATACATTAATAGGTAACTCCCCTCTTTAAATTTTCAGTTTTTTCATTTGCATTTTTAACAATAATTCTCACTATCTTTTTACAAAATCTTCCTTACTTATAGTTCCAATTACATGACTCTATGACTGATTTACTTTATATAAATTCCATCAGTTTAATCGTTTTTCTGTACTTAATTCCCTAATTTTAATGCTGTGTAGTTTGAACATTTGGCCTAGATTTTTAACAGTATTTACATACAAAGTTTTTAAATAACTTTTTTGTTTATACCCTCTCTGACTTTCTATTATAATATAATATTGATTAACGTTTTCTTATTTTAACAAAATGGTGTACAACTTTGGGGATGCACCAAGAAATCTAACATTCAAATGATCCAAACTTTTCAAAACAAAGTACTTAGGAGTATCGTTGATGCCCCCTGGTATATTAGGAATGTCAATCTGCACAAAGATCTCAAAGTAGAATATGTCAGTGAAATCGTAACAAAATATGCAGTTAACCATGACAGGAGAATTCAGACCCATATAAATCCAGAAATGCTTTGCGTGGTGGAAGAAGCTCCGCACACGTTAAGAAGGCTTAATAGATTGAAGCCCCAAGATTTGGTGACACACTAGTGCATTTAAATCTGTAAAACTCTAAAAGAGAAAAAGGCAATAATCTCAATCCGGGGAACAGCCAGTGGGCTTCTACCCCATAAACTGTGACTGTAATATTAAAGAAAAGCAACTTGTTGGGCTCGCTCAGTTGTTGCAAAGGGAGGTGTTTTTAGTGGGTTAGAGTCCCACACTACCTGGAGCTACGGGGCTCCAGTGTGTCTATAGAGATTTTCACCTGCCCTGCCGAAAAAAAAAAAAAAAAAAAAAAAAAAAAAAAAAAAAAAAAAAAAAAAAAAAATTAGTATATAAATTATACTCTTAATTCATAACACATGATTGAAATTAAAAATTAAAAACTTCTTTCAAACAGACATTTTACTCTGGATTAATTA
This sequence comes from Magicicada septendecula, assembly GCA_034769895.1. Taxonomy (NCBI): domain Eukaryota; kingdom Metazoa; phylum Arthropoda; class Insecta; order Hemiptera; family Cicadidae; genus Magicicada; species Magicicada septendecula. The sequence goes on along the minus strand of CM068372.1, from coordinate 87,439,060 downwards.
TTTTTAAAACACAATAAATATTTTCATAATAAAATTCTTATATTAAAAGGACTGTACTCTTAGATATTTTATCCTTGAGCCATTTAAACTTATTCTAAATAAACAAAACATTTCTTTCCTTCTCTCATATACACTATTTCTTACACTAGGTTCATTTTCAGTTTTTAGCTGTTTTTTTTTTGTTTGATATTTGTGGTAATGATTCTTCACTTCACTTTTTATATGCCTGCTCTTGCTTTATTCACTGTAATTCTAAGGAATGTTGTAAATAAAGAGTGGCAGCTATTATTTAGAAACTCCTGTATTATCAGTCATGATAATATTTTATTTATGATTATTCATGGACACAATATAAACACTTTACAAAGTTGTACTATTTCACCATTTACTTAGTTTGTGAACTTCAATATTGATACAGTTGGTTTATTTAATATAACATAAAACTTGCACTGATCCCTTTTTATTCTTTGATTTTATTTCTAATTAGTTTTATAGTTTTATTAAAATCAAGAAATCTATTTATAGAGGGTAATGAAGGTTTGTTTTTTGCATTATAATTATTTCACATTGGTTCACTTTCAATTCATACTTTATACACTTTTGGCTTACATTTATTTTACATAGTTTCTAAATTTGATATTTTTGTTATATTTTCATTTTATTTATTTTTATCACTTTCTTTTGGGGTTTGGGTTTTTTATAAGAGCACTCTTCCTTCTTGTGGATGTTGTCTTATTTGGGTTTCTTCTTTGATTTCTCTTATTTTCCTTCTTGTTCCTTATAAAAATATTTCCATTTTCTATCTTCTTGTGGATGTTGTCATGTTTTGGGTTTCTTCTTTACCTACTCCTATCCTACCTGGGTATTACCTTTTTATTTTTTAGTTTTGCAGTTTACATTTATTTACTCATCACTCTTTGTAATATTGGTTTTAAATGAACTTTTACTTTGATCTATGATTATACTTTACGGTGGTTCTTAATTACATTTTTAATGTTTCTTTATCGGATTTAAATATTTTTATTTTATTTTTATGATCATTCTACCATTCAGAATTATGGGCATTATCTGTCATGCTACAGTGTAGAATTTTTTCTATGGCGAAAGATAACTGCCGCAAATTCTAACAGAATCAAATAATTTTTGCATATGTGCCCGAGTTGTTGAGAACTCGAGGGCTATTGATTTTGATGAAGATTTGTTAGGGGGAAGATGTAGTTTACCTGCAACGTTTTACGGTTTAATAACAGTAAAGTACTTAAAAATTCATTTAAAGTTTTTCAAACAATGGTAATTGTTAAAAATAAAAAATTTTGTTGCCAGGCAATCAGGTTGTTCACTTAGGAGAGCGGGGTAGTTTACCTGCATTGATCTGTGTTTTAACAAGAGTAAAGTACTTAATTTTAATAAAAAAGTGCCCCGAAAATAAAGTCATATTATGCCACTGTAAAATGGTAAATGCAGTAATTATAATTATAATGGAGTACAATTACAATGGAGTAATTGTAATTATAAATGGAGTAGGTAGTTGAAGGGGGGAGGGGATGATTTTTTTTTTAAATTGTTATACTGAAATCAAGTAAAGCACGAATATTTAATTTTGAAGGATAAGATACCTTTGAAATTACATATGATAAAACTATTAGTCTATGAAAGTGTAAGTATCGTTAATGGTGGGGATCGATTGAGGAGGAGCGATGATTATCTGCGTATTTCAGTTTCTTTATAAGAATAAAGTACCTAATTTATATAAATAAAGTGACTCGAAAATAACATTATATTAAATGACTACCAACAGTGACGATGGCCTCCGGTGGTGGGGCTGAAACTCTAACGATGGATCATAATAACAAAAATATCTATAAATAGTGAAAATAGTTTGAGGGCGATATTTTTTTATAAATTATCGAACCGAATTCAAGTAAATGATTTTAAATATAAATATTAGAAGTCATGTAGGTTCTCCATACCGATATTTTTTTGTGGATATTAAAATTGTTACAACGATCTAGTGCACCAATCAAAGTACACTGGATGGCATCCAATCTCTACAGGCTTTGTGGGCCCCAGTGCCGTCACATGCGATCTCTAGTGTTCAACGCGTAAACGAAACCGCTTCTAATGAATTCCATTTGACGAGTTACTGTGCAAACGGTTGGATGCAGTAATTGCATGCGACGATTGCATGCAATGGATGTGTGCTAACGACGCATAGGGGTGGACAATATGCTATGTCCACACTTGTGCGCTTTCAACTAAAATTTCGCTTTCAATTTTCAATTCAGCTTCCAACACCGAGTAGTTCTTGCGTATGCCTTAAACCGAAAGTACTGAACGCATAGCACAAAGTGTCTACACTTGTGCGTCACAGTTGTCAATGTTTCTCCGATGTAAACGTGAAAATGGACGTGACTGATACTGCTATGATAGTGGGTATAAGTGCTGCATTTTTAGTCCTGACAAGAGTTAGAAAAAGGCGTGAAAAATATCAACGCTCAATATGGTTGAAAGATTATTTAATGACGTGGACTTCTGGAATTATGAGAGACCTGGATGATAACGATCTGTTTAAGAACGTTACGTGAATGAAAGTCTAGAACAAACTTTTGCATGCTTTTACAAATTGTGAAGCCTAAGATCGCAAAAGAAACTACTCGCTTTAGAGAAGCAATACCAGCTGAAGTGAAATTAGCAATCACACTTAGGTATTTTGATACTTACTTCTTTGATGTACTTATTTAAAGTATCCGATCAATTCATTTCATCAATGTTTCCCGGGGTTCTTTCACAGTCAGTTCATACTTCGTAGCCAAAACAGAATCAGCATAATTTCTTTTCATTTTGTTTGTATAATTTCTTTCCGTAATGTCCCATAAGGCACAGTGTGACCTATAATCTTCAATAAAGACCAACGTTTGTTCTGCCAACACCGTAAACAATAAACACAGTCACAGTAATCACGAAAACTGAACAAAACCTTTCTGTAAAACTATGAAGTTGCACGGAATGTTGAAAGAAAATTCACTGGTGGTGGAAGCACGTACGTTACTGAATGCGTGAATAAAAATGGTGACCTTCAGACCTTCAACTGATTTTGAGGCATGCTTTGTGCATGCGCTACGTTCGCTAGAGGAAAGTCGTATTACGCACGCCTCAAATGCACGAAAAGCGCGCACTAGTGTGGACATAGCTAATGCGTTTTTAGTTCATCAGCAGACGCATTCACGATCTCTAGCGTTCAACGCATAAACGAAAACGAGTCTTTGTGAAGTCGTTAAGCGGCCGCAGGAGATGGAGGCTGTTGGAGGAGGCCAGGGCTCAAAGCATTTTTTGCCTGGATTCTCTTGGTCATTACTCTTAGCTATTCTACTGCCACTTATCATAGTCTTTGTCATTTTTTTTTTGTTCCAAAACAAATTTTGGGCTCCTAGGGCCTAGATACGGACTTAAAATTTATTCTAGAAATTCTTCTTTGAAAAGCAAACAAAACAAAAAGGTGTATTGATTTTACTTTGGTAAACTCACACATGCTTGGTTTAGTAACTCACACATGCTTTGTTCATAAAGTCGACAAAACCCCAGCCGCAAACGGAAAATGATAATTTTTGCAGTACCATATAAACAATTTTAATTCCAGTCAGGGCCGGATTAAGGTATCTTAGCGCCCTAGGCTAATTATATTTTAGCGCCCCCTCACCACCCATAGGCTACTCTTACGTTTATTTCCAAGGGGCTGAATGAAGCTTTAAACACCCTGCAATATATTTCTTAGTTTGGAATATTTCAAACATCTTACTGTTTTTGGAAATAGTCTCAAGAATTGAAAACTGAGGCTATTTTTCAGAGATTGTTTTAGAGTTACACCTTCAACCATTTGTAGTTAGTATGGCTTTTATAAGGAAAAAATTAACTATGAGCGCAGGCCGCCGATGACTCATAACCGGAGAAAACAGATTGGAAAGCACTTTTATTATTTATGTACAGTTTTACCATAATTTCTCGCAAACAGGCGCCTGTGTTCAAAACGAACTCAAATTTTTATCCTTGTAATTTATTACCAATTTTACATTTATCTGTAAAATTATATTATTTTTTAACTAAAATTTTGCGCGCCCTAAAGTGCCGCGCCCTAGGCTAGAGCCTAGTCAGCCTAATGGTTAATCCGCCCCTGATTCCAGTTGGTAGCAGGGCCCCTCTTATTTGAAAATATTTCATTACTAGTCTGTACTACAATATTTCATATCCATAAAACACTTCTTAGTGTGTTAGGTTATTTTAGAATTTCATAAATGTTGGGAAATTTAGTAAGTTTAAGCGGCCACTTCTTTCGGCTCTTAAGCTACTCTTTCGGCACCTATTTTATACTTAAACTACTGTTTTCATACTACAATTAGGCAAGATCGTTTGAACCACATATCTGCAAACACATACGGGTATTATAGATCTCCTTAAGTTTCAGAAAGACGTAAACCTCTAGTGAAGTTCGTAGATCGACTTTCGATTTACACGGATCAAAATTTTTGAAAATTTTGAAATTGAATTTATAACTTTGAATTAAATAAAATTTACCATGATAATGACATACATTATTGAGAGAGAGAGAGAGAGAGAGGGAGAGAGATAAAGAGAGAGAGAGAGAGATCGTTTACTATTTCAACTTTTATTCGTCAGTGAAATTTTGTTTTAAACATTTTGGTTTTTGACTCCTAAAGTTTTTTTCGCAACTCTACCAACGGTGCTGTATAACACTGCCGGGAGTCTCATCTTGCAAATAATGAGGATTGAGGAGCGGGAGAAATATCAGTCTTGTTAAAAAACTTGGGTTAGTTTTTTTTTTGGGGGTTGTTTGAGTCTGGTCCTTATAGGGCTAGACTCGGGCTGGTCTGCGGCAAGCCCCCTTCAGCCAGTTGGTAACGGAATTGTGGGGAGTCGCACGCCATTGCAGACCGGCCGTTGAGAAAGTGGAGGCACATAGAAGGAAGAGTAGTGTATGTTGGGGTAATTGTGTGCATTATGTAGTTGGTAGCCAGGTGTGAGAAGGAAGTGGCAGATGGAGGCGCCATTAATAGGTGCTTATTTATTTATATTTCTTTTTCAGGGCGACCAAGACAGGGACGTGTAACGCAGGTCGCCAATGCTGGAGGGTGGCTACAGGGTGGCGTCAACATAGGCGGGGGACACATAGAAGTGTAAAGAGCTGGGAAGTGGGTGATTGGAAATTTCATTAAAGTGAGATCAAGAAGGTTGATTGGTGATAGATTTCAGATTTTAAGTTTGAGTAGTTTTGGTTTTATGAGCTGCTAGTGAGTTCTGTGTCTCTGATGCTGGGGATTGGTGTGAAACCATTATAAATAGAGATTTAAGAGTGGCTAATTGTGTCTATTTCTCAAAAACTTGGCTCCTCCGTCTGGTCGCACCTTTTATAAGCACCCGCCTTCGGAAATAGGCGACAAATGGTCCAAATGGTCAACGGTCGCAAAGGCGGACCTTTCCCAAATTCCCAACCACCGGAAATTCCTACAATCGACCTAGTACCCCAATGAAGGAGACTTAAGCACTTCCAATCGTCTAAAAATAAAATGTCGGACTGAATTCAATGATTTTAACAATCGGAAACGTACTAAAAAGAAAAAATTGTTTAGATTATCGGAAGAACTAAAGGTTTGTGAATAAAATATACGATCTTTTGTCTGGAAAGGAATTAAAGCTTCTCAAGGTCGTGGAGGAAAATGGTATAGCTGTGGCAATGATTAGTGGAACAAAGAAGAAGTAAAGAGGAACTTATGATTTGAACAATTACCCAGTGGTATACTACAGTGGTGTGGAACTTCAAGCTCGAGCGACATTAGGAGTGGCCATTATTCTGAATATGAGGTAGACAGATAAGACTGATGTGGTGCGATGGATGGTGAGGTGGGTGCGATGTAGAGTGGAAAGAAGATTTATAACTTTTGTTAGTGTTTATGGACCAACGAAGGACGAAAGCAAGAGTCGAAAGAGTTTTATAAAAAAAACTAACGACGTAATGTGCTTTGAGCATTATACATGTGAAGAAGAAGAAGAAGAAGAAGAAGAAGAAGAAGAAGAAGAAGACGTTTTTCTCAACCCTACCCTCATGAACATTCACGAATATAAAATATTATATGTAAATGTGTTGGCAATATTATTTTTATTCCAAGAACAATATTTAGAGGAGTAGGCCTACAAGAAAATGGGATATGGCGCAGGCGCTATAATTATCAACTATGTCATCTTTACAAAGAGACGGACATTGTCAGGATAATTAAAATATACAGGTTAAGGTGCGTTGTACACATAGAGAGAATGGAAGAAGGACGGCCTACGAAACATATCTTCTACCAGAAACCAATAGGTAGTAGAGCAAAGGGACGTTCTCAAAATAGATTCAAATATCAGATAGAGGGGGACCTCAGAAAGATGAACATAAGAAACTGGAAAGCCAGGGCACGCAATAGAGAAGAATAGAGTCGTCTCTTGGAGCAGGCCAAGACCCACCAAGGGCTGTACAGCGACGCCCGATGATGATGACGTTGGCAATATTTTAAACAAAAAGGCAAAACTGACTCAAGAAAACAACATACAGTTGTAGTGACCCCGACAGCAAGCTGAGTCAGAAAACCAGTTATATAAGTCGATAAGCATTAAAAAAAAAAAAAACAACAACAAAATTGTAGAGCCGATTTGGTCCGGTCCAGTCCGATCCGATTAGTCGTAAAACACAGATGGCTTGTAAACAAACTAGAAAATACGGCAGGGCAGAGCAGATAGTAAACCTACTTCGAAATCTGGTGACCTATAACGTAAACCTATAGGTTTTCGGAGACCTCTTTCAGGAAAACAGTGTTCACTGCAAGGGAAAATATAGTAGGCCTATATATAGACGACATGAATTAGACGGCAGCTCTCCTGCAGTTACTTCGGTAACCATAAAATTTATATTCATATGACTCTTACGTTACATGATGAAAAGAAGTGGATATACCTCTAACCCCTATCAAATTGCGGCCTCATAACTCAAATAAAGTTTTGCGGACGACTAAATAGAAATGGTACAAGATTAAGGTGATATCGAGTATGCTGTGAGAAAACAACAGAGGAGTAAAAAACACGGGGATTAGAAGTAAATGACAAATGAGAAAAATAATGATGACCAGAACGAGATTTAATTTTAGACACTTAAGAATGCGTAAAGGAGTACAACGAGCATTAATTACTTGTTACTGAAAATTATGGAGGTAGATGTAGATGACGTAGTTTAGATGAAGCCATTAGAGAAAGAAATACAAAAGTCAGACCAGACAGGCAGTAAGTGCATTCAATTGTTTCCTATGGGAGAAACACTCAGATAACAAATGACGGATATTAGAAGCAGCATCATAACTTACAGCTCTGAAGTGTGGGCATTAAAAGTACATACAGAAATGACTTGCGGGAGGCGAGTTGCGGGAATTTGAAGAAGAGACAGAATCCTGCACTCGTCAACAGACATCAGGAGGAGTCGAAGTTTGATTTTCCGCTATTGCAGCTTGCTGTTCGTGCGATAATTGAAGAGAGGGCAGTAGAGGGAAAATGAGGATCCTGACTCACTTTCACTTTCTATCAGCTGGACCACAGCATCCGCGACTTTTTCGCTGATCTGTGTCAAGATCCGCGACTTTTTCGCGTATCTGGACCACAGCATCCGCGTTATTTTTTTATATGCCGCCTTTCGCGAGCCTAGATCACTTTCACTTTCTACTGGACCACAGCATCCGCGACTTTTTCGCGTATCTGGACCACAGCATCCACGAATATAATTTTTTATTTTTTTATATGCCGCCTTTCGTGAGCTTAGATCACTTTCACTTTCTATCACTTGATGCATTATAGTGTATATATTAAATATATGATCAGTGTTACCAACCTTGCATGAGTTCAAATTTGTTGTGTGTTATAATGTATATTAAATCTATATGATCAGGTTTACCAACCTATGGTGGGGGGTTCCGACTTGATGCATTATAGTGTATATATTAAATATATGATCAGGGTTACCAACCTTGCATGAGTTCAAATTTGTTGTGTGTTATAATGTATATTAAATCTATATGATCAGGTGTACCAACCTCTGTATTATTATTATAGTGTATAGATATTTTATATGAGCAGGGTTGTCAACATTTTCTGTGGCGGGGGGAGGGAAATTCAAATATGTGTTATATAGTGTATATATTAAAATATATGATCAGGGTTACCAATCTTACATTATTGTGTGTGTATAGAGCAGATCTACCAACATTTTTTTCTCTTCTGTAGTGGGAAATTCAAACTATATGATCATAATTGTTACTCTCTCTCTCTCTCACTCACATTTGAATGTAAGTAAAACTATCTCTCTCTCTCTCTCTCACTCTCTCTTGTTGTCAAACGTTATGTTCAAGCCGTTTTCTCCTCTCCCTCTCTCTCTCTTTCTCTCTCTCTCTCACTGTGTACATTGAGTAAACAATTTTATCTCTCTATCTCTCTCTCTCTCTCACACTTGTTGTGTATGTCTCTCTCTCTCTCTCTCTCTCTGTGGTCAGTACCGTGCGCATGTATATGAAATTAGAAAGTTTATATTTATTCGACAAATATTAACGCCCTCTCTCTCTCTCTCGCTCGCAGACGTCGGAAGCAATTCCTAGTTTATAATGTAATTACCTGTGCGTGTATGTCTCTCTCTCGCTGCCAACGTTGACAAGAATTCCCTTATTCAAAGCGATTACGTTGTCACAGTACACAAACTTAAATATGCCTTACAGACCATTGTAATTTTAAAAATTTATTTTTGCATTAATTAAATATATATATCGTAAACAATGAAATAATAATATTTCGTAATTGTAAGATTTTTAATAAAACAATTATTAGTTTAAATAATAATTTTCATGATTGTAAGCAAAAGTTTGTGTGCACACACATTGTGTATGTCTCTCTTTCGTTGCAAACGTTGACAAGAATTCCTTTATTCAAAGCGATTTGTATGTGCACACGAACTTAAATATGGTTTACAGACCATTGTAATTTTAAAAATTCATTTTTGCAATTATTAAATATATATATCGTAAACAATGAAATAATAATTATATTTCGTCATTAGAAAGTTTGCAAGGATGAGACGTAGGGTAATCCGATGTGTCAAAAACGTGTAGGTCCTTCTTCATATCTGCATACGCGCTGACAGTAATTATGTGAACTTCAAAGGGTTCAAATGTTTCAAAATAAAAAATATATAAAACAAAAATACAGAATATATGAACTGTATATTTACAAATAAAAAAAAAAATTACATATTATCAAACAATGGCACATAATATTCATCCACCCAATCCTCTATAAATCTACCATAATTAACCCCCCCCCCCAGCATGATCGTTAATAAACCTCGTGTAAATATTTGCTAAGTCTTTATTTTTTTTAATTTCTGTTTCAGTATGAGACTGGCAATCGGTGCGATGTTGTTGTAATAGCTCCCTGTTGCGTACCACCTCATTCGCTCGCCTTTCTAACCAATCTGAGGCGTAACTTTCAAAACAGTCAACGGGAGACATACTTGTCTGAAACAAAGACATTCTCAGTGTTTTATCACACACGTACAAACACATTGCGGTCTCTCTCTCTCTCTCTCTCTCTCTCTCTCTCTCTCTCTCTCTCTCTCACTCACACACACACACACACACGTACAAACACTTTAGCGAGCACGAAGTTCCCATATTTTGTGTCTACATTTGTTAAGACCACGATAGGATATTTTTTTATTCACCATCAATTCTGACCACTTGATATTGCGTAAACGTGTTTGCTCTACCCAAATATCTTCACACAATAAAGGCCACGCCTCGGTCATTACGAATAATGTTTATACAAAAGTTATATTTTAATATATGAAACAGGAATAATCATGCATATTAGAGTTTACCTTAGTTTTTCATAAAGTATTATTTTAATAATTGATGGCTTACATTTTATGTACGTACAGTATCTATTTATCGACATATAAATTGTAGTAGCAATAATAATAATAAGTGATATTTACAATGAAACTATTTTCAAATAAAAATGATGTTGGTTCGACAACCTTTTTGTTTTTAAGACTATAACAAGAATGAGACCTGGATCAACTCTCTCTCCCCCTCTCTCTCTCTCTCTCTCACACACACACACACACACACACACACATTTAGTATGAATAGACGCGTCTTTGTTAGTAAAATGTAACGCTGTAATCATTAATAGCGTTGTGATGGGGTCGACTGCATGTGATGTTTGTAAAAATTGTTTACGCATTTTAGGTATGGTTTATCTATTTAATACGCGTAATTTTAACTAATCTGTCTTGGAGGATAACCTTTTTTTCCTTCTTTTCTTTTCTACAGATAACAGTTGCTTTGATCAGAAACATTACCAGAGAACAACGTCCTCCTAAAGATAAATTTACCAGAGCTCAAAACAGTACAAAGTCATACTTTTGGTGAAGAAAATCACGTCAACAACAACAAACGTTGTTTGTGTTTCAACAGCTACAAACAATAATTAATTTTCTTACACTAGTAAACATTTTGTTGTAGTTGTTTCAATTAAAGGAAACATATATATTCGTTGAGAAAATCTATTGTGGGTGGACGAAACATGTGTCTGAATTAATAAATTTTCTCTCTGTATAGCAGTTGTAAAAGTAGTCATATACATTATGTGCTATATATATATACAAAAGGCTTTCAACGTGTTTGTCATTTCAACCAATTTGTACCGCGCTCTAATTGTGTAAAAATAACTGTACCGCTCCATACAACTGAGAATAAATCCGTACACACACACACACACACACAACGATGTTTCTACTTATTTGAACAAGTCCTGTATTAAATGCAATTGTTAATGTTTTAATGTGAACAATTTTACGTTTAAATAAAATCTGCACATACATTAAAATTATGTTCAATAGTAAAACCTAAGACAAAGCATTAAATAAAACATACAATCAGTATTAATGATATAAATATTACTGTTTTATTAATTTAAAATACTATATAATTGCTTACGATTGACAAATAAGAGAAAAGACATACTTTACGGAATTTCTTGAAATTTTTGCAGTTAGTCTTCTGCTCATGTGTACTGGCAGCCTGTTTGGGTACAGTTAAATGTTTTAATGTGAACAATTTTACGTTTAAATAAAATCTGCACATACATTAAAATTATGTTCACTAGTAAAACCTAAGACAAAGCATTAAATAAAACATACAATCAGTATTAATGATATAAATATTACTGTTTTATTAATTTAAAATACTATATAATTGCTTACTATTGACAAATAAGAGAAAAGACATACTTTACGGAATTTCTTGAAATTTTTGCAGTTAGTCTTCTGCTCATGTGTACTGGCAGCCTGTTTGGGTACAGTTAACCATTTAAATTCAATGTTCTTGTTGTTAACCTTCTGCTCGTGTCCCTCTCGTTTACTGGCAGTATGTTTGGCTACAGTTAACCATTTAAGTTCAATGTTCTGAGAAGTATTCATCTTCTTGTTCCTATAATAACAGTACCTGCTTCAGTACTATATATATAGTATGTGCTATATATACATAACGCTTTCAAATCTAATTGTGTAAGAATAACTGTACCGTCACATACAACTGAGAATAAATCCGTACAAACATACACACACGCACACACTTAGCGATGTTTTTACTTATTTGAACAAGTCATGTATTAAATTCAATAAATAATGCACTTGATAATGTTTTAATGTGAATAATTTTCCGTTTAAATAAAATCTGTACATACAATAAAATTATGTTCACTTTAAGAAATAAAAACTGCACAGTATGTTTCTTTGATTGCGGGCGAAACATCAGACATTCCCGTCTGTATTTCAGTTAGTTATAGTTTTCCACTATGTTTAGCTAATAGTCAACCAGTTGAAAGTTTTTGGAAATTTGATAACCCGGAAGGCACGACGAGGAATCTATTGGTCTAAGCGTACATTTATTATGTAAATCATCTCTTTTTCAGTCATCTACGTATGTGCATTTGAATTATTTGCGCATGCACATAACAGCTTTTTTAGTACAGTTGCACACACATCGACGCTCGCACTATATATATATAACCGGTGAACTTCACAACAGAGTCTTACTTACAACTCGAATCTATATAACGTTCTGTTTCTGTTTCAGATAATAATAATAGATTGAATATAAAAAGACTGTGTATGAATACAAAGAAATATCAAACACAACAGATCAATTATTTGAGTGAACATGATTGTGTATGTGAGCTACCGAGATCTAATTGTGTAAGAATAACTGTACCGCCACATACAACTGAGAATAAATCCGTACAAACGTACACACACTTAGCGATGTTTTTACTTATTTGAACAAGCCATGTATTAAATTCAATAAATAATGCACTTGATAATGTTTTAATGTGAATAATTTTACGTTTAAATATTTCCAACAACTATGTTGATTAGAAGTGCTGTAATTTCAATAAAATTCAATAAATAATGCACTTGATAATGTTTTAATGTGAATAATTTTACGTTTAAATATTTCCAACAACTATGTTGATTAGAAGTGCTGTAATTTCAATAACAATGTTCGCTTATTAACGTATTCAAATCTTTTTTCTCACCTCTTAAATGTTGATGTACGCAATTATCGATTTCACAATGAGGTATGAAGGCTAATTGCATTCTTCACGTATATATTGTTGTATCTTACAACGGTAGGGTAGGGGTAGCTTAGCGTGTTCGTTTTGAAAGTCGATGTAAGTCATTGTCCGCAGTGGAAACTTTCAGAAGTTAGCGATACTGAAAGTATTTTCGTACATTAGCCAAAATTAGGAAAACAATCGAATCGACAAACATTATGAATTCCGTTCGTGGGAAGAGTGTAATTTCATAATATTATTTGTATATATAGACATTTTACAAAATCATACACACAGTGGAATGCTTTCAGAAATTTGCGATACTGAAAGTATTTTCATACATTAGTCATTGCATGCATTCCCATTGTCCGTCTGTAAATATTTCATTCGGTTAGTATCATTTGTATGTCAAGAAACATAATAGAAAAAAAAAAACTGCACAGTATGTTTCTTTGATTGCGGACGAAACATTAGACATCTCGTCTGTATTTCAGTTAGTTATAGTTTTCCACTATGTTTTTAGCTAATGGTCAACCAGTTGAAAGATTTTGGAAATTTGATAACCCTAAAGGCACGACGCAGAATCTATTGGTCTAAGTAAGCGTACATTTATTATGTAAATCATCTCTTTTTCAGTCATCTACGTATGTGCATTTTAATTATTTGCGCATGCGCATAACAGCTTTTTTAGTACAGTTGCACACACATCGACGCTTGCACTATATATATATATATATATATATAACCTGGGAACTTCGCAGGGGAAGAAATTATTTTCTATTTTTCATCTGTAACGACATGCGTGTATAATTTTAATTTATTTCACTATACACCTCTGAACCTATGTGTAATTATTTTGTAAACTGCGTTACCTATGGAGGAACTGTTGCAGCAAACGTTAACACTAGAACGATTATATTATTATTATTCAGTGATATATACATACAATTTACTTATTAAACACTTCAAGGATTGGATTTCTACTTGTCATTTGTAACGATATACATACAATTACATTAAACCTGTACAATGGACGCAGAGAGAGAGAGAGAGAGAGAGAGAGAGAGAGGGAGAGAGAGAGAGTGGACACACATGTAAGTAGCTCGATACTCAATGACAACAACACACACACACACACACAGTTAATATTTGTCAAATATATAACAACGAGTGAGAGAGAGAGAGAGAGAGAGAGAGAGAGAGAGAGAGAGAGAGAGAGGAGGGGTCATCGACCGTGATGGAAAAGCTTTAAGAAGTTAGCGATACTGAAAGTATTTTCGTTGTGCTATTGTCTGGCGGTCTGGGGCTATGCGTGTGCGTAGGGAAGGTCTTCATATGCTTTAGCTGCCTTTGCTCACTGGACAAAATATAAATATTCGCTGGCAGATAATTTCATACAAAAATAAGAAACGTAAAAGATATACGCTGACTTTACCGCAACCACGTCTATTTAGATAAACGGCTCGGAAGAAAAAATAATTCTTCACAAAGCAGAACAACAACTACAGTCTCAAATAAATATATTTTAAAAAAAAGATAAATGTACATTAGATGGAAATGTTTCCTCTGTTTTTCTCTGTGAAACACAAAAAGAACTTGGGAATCGTGTTTCTTCCCTAGATGCTGTCAACACGATTAAAAGTAAAATTTTAATAACAAAGTTTTCACTGTACTTTAACAAGGATGGTAATATTTTTTTTTCTAGTGCCTAATCCTTTAAACTAAAAAACGTACAATCTTTATTACTTTTACAAGTATAGCTTGAACGTAACACATACACATAGGCGTTAGGTTGAATGCAGCCTCAGGTTCTTGTAGTCTATCGTTTATCTTATAAATGTAATGTATATGTCTCCACATCCTCTTTTGACATTGTATGATTTTAATAAAAACAGATATCGGATTTAAATAATAATTTCGTGCTTGCAATATACAATCCATGTACACAAACTTAAAATATAGTTTACTGACCATTGTAATACAAGAAGTCATTGACACGACTTTACACTGGTTTAGCATAGCTACTTACATTCAAATGTGAGAGAGAGAGAGAGAGAGAGAGAGAGAGAGAGAGAGAGAGAGAGAGAGAGAGAGAGAGAGTGAGAGACTGCAATGTGTCAGTGTAAAGTCGTGTCGATGACCTCTTGTATTACAATGGTTTTTAGCATAGTTACTTACTGAAGGCTTGCACGCTTAAAATTCAGCTATACCTAAAATATATCTTCAATTAGAAGTGTAATATAAAAAGTACAGTAAGAATATATTTTCAGAAATTGTAATTTGATCACACACACACACACACACACACACACACACACACCATACACACACGCACACACACATGTATTAAATTCAATAAATAATGCGCTTGATAATGTTTAAATGCAAATAATTTTTACGTTTAAATAAAATCTGCACATACACACACACACATCATTAGCAAGCTAACGTTACGACGACGACATGTTAAATATCAAATTCAGTCTACTTACGTTTCACGTTAGGTTAAAATGCAAACACACACACACACACACACACACACACACACACGTATATGTTATTTAAATTATTATTTAAATAACATACGCACGTGTAGTGTTTAGGTCATCAGTACATAACGCAACGGGAGTGATAGATCCAATTAGGTTTGTTACACGTTGTGTGTTAGGTTAAAATGCAGTCCATTCACGTTCATGTTAGGTTAAATAACATACACACGTGTAGTGTTTAGGTCATCAGTACATGACGCAACGGGAGTGATAGGCCCAATTAGGTTTGTTACACGCTGTGTGTTAGGCTAAATGCAGTCCATTCACGTTCATGTTAGGTTAAAATGCAAACACACACACACACACACACGTGTTAGGCTGTAGCCTAACATGTGTGTATGTTATTTAAATAATAATTTAAATAACATACACGTGTGTGTGTGTGTGTGTGTTTGTTTGCATTTTAACCTAACATGAACGTGAATGGACTGCATTTTAACCTAACACACAGCGTGTAACAAACCTAATTGGGCCTATCACTCCCGTTGCGTCATGTACTGATGACCTAAACACTACACGTGTGTATGTTATTTAACCTAACATGAACGTGAATGGACTGCATTTTAACCTAACACACAACGTGTAACAAACCTAATTGGACCTATCACTCCCGTTGCGTCATGTACTGATGACCTAAACACTACACGTGTGTATGTTATTTAAATAATAATTTAAATAACATATACGTGTGTGTGTGTGTGTGTGTGTGTGTGTGTGTGTGTGTTTGCATTTTAACCTAACGTGAAACGTAAGTAGACTGAATTTGATATTTAACATGTCGTCGTCGTAACGTTAGATTGCTAATGATGTGTGTGTGTGTGTATGTACAGATTTTATTTAAACGTAAAAATTATTTGCATTAAAACATTATCAAGCGCATTAATTGAATTTAATACATGTGTGTGTGCGTGTGTGTATGGTGTGTGTGTGTGTGTGTGTGTGTGTGTGTGTGTGTGTGTGTGTGTGTGTGTGTGTGTGTGTGTGTGTGTGTGTGTGTGTGTGTGTGTGTGTGTGTGTGTGTGTGTGTGTGTGTGTGTGTGTGATCAAATTACAATTTCTGAAAATATATTCTTACTGTACTTTTTATATTACACTTCTAATTGAAGATATATTTTAGGTATAGCTGAATTTTAAGCGTGCAAGCCTTCAGTAAGTAACTATGCTAAAAACCATTGTAATACAAGAGGTCATCGACACGACTTTACACTGACACATTGCAGTCTCTCTCTCTCTCTCTCTCTCTCTCTCTCTCTCTCTCTCTCTCTCTCTCTCTCTCTCTCTCTCTCTCTCTCTCTCTCTCTCTCTCTCTCTCTCACACACATTTGAATGTAAGTAGCTATGCTAAACCAGTGTAAAGTCGTGTCAATGACTTCTTGTATTACAATGGTCAGTAAACTATATTTTAAGTTTGTGTACATGGATTGTATATTGCAAGCACGAAATTATTATTTAAATCCGATATCTGTTTTTATTAAAATCATACAATGTCAAAAGAGGATGTGGAGACATATACATTACATTTATAAGATAAACGATAGACTACAAGAACCTGAGGCTGCATTCAACCTAACGCCTATGTGTATGTGTTACGTTCAAGCTATACTTGTAAAAGTAATAAAGATTGTACGTTTTTTAATTTAAAAGATTAGGCACTAGAAAAAAAAAATATTACCATCCTTGTTAAAGTACAGTGAAAACTTTGTTATTAAAATTTTACTTTTAATCGTGTTGACAGCATCTAGGGAAGAAACACGATTCCCAAGTTCTTTTTGTGTTTCACAGAGAAAAACAGAGGAAACATTTCCATCTAATGTATATTTATCTTTTTTTTAAATATATTTATTTGAGACTGTAGTTGTTGTTCTGCTTTGTGAAGAATTATTTTTTCTTCCGAGCCGTTTATCTAAATAGACGTGGTTGCGGTAAAGTCAGCGTATATCTTTTACGTTTCTTATTTTTGTATGAAATTATCTGCCAGCGAATATTTATATTTTGTCCAGTGAGCAAAGGCAGCTAAAGCATATGAAGGCCTTCCCTCCGCACACGCATAGCCCCAGACCGCCAGACAATAGCACAACGAAAATACTTTCAGTATCGCTAACTTCTTAAAGCTTTTCCATCACGGTCGATGACCCCTCCTCTCTCTCTCTCTCTCTCTCTCTCTCTCTCTCTCTCTCTCTCTCTCTCTCTCTCTCTCTCTCTCTCTCTCACTCGTTGTTATATATTTGACAAATATTAACTCTGTGTGTGTGTGTGTGTGTGTGTGTGTGTTGTCACTGAGTATCGAGCTACTTACATGTGTGTCCACTCTCTCTCTCTCCCTCTCTCTCTCTCTCTCTCTCTCTCTCTCTCTCTGCGTCCATTGTACAGGTTTAATGTAATTGTATGTATATCGTTACAAATGACAAGTATAAATCTAATCCTTGAAGTGTTTAATAAGTAAATTGTATGTATATATCACTGAATAATAATAATATAATCGTTCTAGTGTTAACGTTTGCTGCAACAGTTCCTCCATAGGTAACGCAGTTTACAAAATAATTACACATAGGTTCAGAGGTGTATAGTGAAATAAATTAAAATTATACACGCATGTCGTTACAGATGAAAAATAGAAATTAATTTCTTCACCTGCGAAGTTCCCAGGTTATATATATATATATATATATATATATATATATATATATATATATATAGTGCAAGCGTCGACAACTGTACTAAAAAAGCTGTTATGCGCATGCGCAAATAATTCAAATGCACATACGTAGATGACTGAAAAAGAGATGATTTACATAATAAATGTACGCTTACTTAGACCAATAGATTCTGCGTCGTGCCTTTAGGGTTATCAAATTTCCAAAATCTTTCAACTGGTTGACCATTAGCTAAAAACATAGTGGAAAACTATAACTAACTGAAATACAGACGAGATGTCTAATGTTTCGTCCGCAATCAAAGAAACATACTGTGCAGTTTTTTTTTTTTTTCTATTATGTTTCTTGACATACAAATGATACTAACCGAATGAAATATTTACAGATGGACAATGGGAATGCATGCAATGACTAATGTATGAAAATACTTTCAGTATCGCAAATTTCTGAAAGCATTCCACTGTGTGTATGATTTTGTAAAATGTCTATATATACAAATAATATTATGAAATTACACTCTTCCCACGAACGGAATTCATAATGTTTGTCGATTCGATTGTTTTCCTAATTTTGGCTAATGTACGAAAATACTTTCAGTATTGCTAACTTCTGAAAGTTTCCACTGCGGACAATGACTTACATCGACTTTCAAAACGAACACGCTAAGCTACCCCTACCCTACCGTTGTAAGATACAACAATATATACGTGAAGAATGCAATTAGCCTTCATACCTCATTGTGAAATCGATAATTGCGTACGTCAACATTTAAGAGGTGAGTAAAAAGATTTGAATACGTTAATAAGCGAACATTGTTATTGAAATTACAGCACTTCTAATCAACATAGTTGTTGGAAATATTTAAACGTAAAATTATTCACATTAAAACATTATCAAGTGCATTATTTATTGAATTTTATTGAAATTACAGCACTTCTAATCAACATAGTTGTTGGAAATATTTAAACGTAAAATTATTCACATTAAAACATTATCAAGTGCATTATTTATTGAATTTAATACATGGCTTGTTCAAATAAGTAAAAACATCGCTAAGTGTGTGTATGTTTGTACGGATTTATTCTCAGTTGTATGTGGCGGTACAGTTATTCTTACACAATTAGATCTCGGTAGCTCACATACACAATCATGTTCACTCAAATAATTGATCTGTTGTGTTTGATATTTCTTTGTATTCATACACAGTCTTTTTATATTCAATCTATTATTATTATCTGAAACAGAAACAGAACGTTATATAGATTCGAGTTGTAAGTAAGACTCTGTTGTGAAGTTCACCGGTTATATATATATATATATATATATAGTGCGAGCGTCGATGTGTGTGCAACTGTACTAAAAAAGCTGTTATGTGCATGCGCAAATAATTCAAATGCACATACGTAGATGACTGAAAAAGAGATGATTTACATAATAAATGTACGCTTAGACCAATAGATTCCTCGTCGTGCCTTCAGGGTTGTCAAATTTCCAAAAACTTTCAACTGGTTGACTATTAGCTAAACATAGTGGAAAACTATAACTAACTGAAATACAGACGGGAATGTCTGATGTTTCGCCCGCAATCAAAGAAACATACTGTGCAGTTTTTATTTCTTAAAGTGAACATAATTTTATTGTATGTACAGATTTTATTTAAACGGAAAATTATTCACATTAAAACATTAACAATTGCATTTAATACAGGACTTGTTCAAATAAGTAGAAACATCGTTGTGTGTGTGTGTGTGTGTGTACGGATTTATTCTCAGTTGTATGGAGCGGTACAGTTATTTTTACACAATTAGAGCGCGGTACAAATTGGTTGAAATGACAAACACGTTGAAAGCCTTTTGTATATATATATAGCACATAATGTATATGACTACTTTTACAACTGCTATGCAGAGAGAAAATTTATTAATTCAGACACATGTTTCGTCCACCCACAATAGATTTTCTCAACGAATATATATGTTTCCTTTAATTGAAACAATTACAACAAAATGTTTACTAGTGTAAGAAAATTAATTATTGTTTGTAGCTGTTGAAACACAAACAACGTTTGTTGTTGTTGACGTGATTTTCTTCACCAAAAGTATGACTTTGTACTGTTTTGAGCTCTGGTAAATTTATCTTTAGGAGGACGTTGTTCTCTGGTAATGTTTCTGATCAAAGCAACTGTTATCTGTAGAAAAGAAAAGAAGGAAAAAAAGGTTATCCTCCAAGACAGATTAGTTAAAATTACGCGTATTAAATAGATAAACCATACCTAAAATGCGTAAACAATTTTTACAAACATCACATGCAGTCGACCCCATCACAACGCTATTAATGATTACAGCGTTACATTTTACTAACAAAGACGCGTCTATTCATACTAAATGTGTGTGTGTGTGTGTGTGTGTGTGTGTGTGTGTGTGTGTGTGTGTGTGTGTGTGTGTGTGTGTGTGTGTGTGTGTGTGTGTGTGTGTGAGAGAGAGAGAGAGAGAGAGAGAGAGGGGGGAGAGAGAGTTGATCCAGGTCTCATTCTTGTTATAGTCTTAAAAACAAAAAGGTTGTCGAACCAACATCATTTTTATTTGAAAATAGTTTCATTGTAAATATCACTTATTATTATTATTGCTACTACAATTTATATGTCGATAAATAGATACTGTACGTACATAAAATGTAAGCCATCAATTATTAAAATAATACTTTATGAAAAACTAAGGTAAACTCTAATATGCATGATTATTCCTGTTTCATATATTAAAATATAACTTTTGTATAAACATTATTCGTAATGACCGAGGCGTGGCCTTTATTGTGTGAAGATATTTGGGTAGAGCAAACACGTTTACGCAATATCAAGTGGTCAGAATTGATGGTGAATAAAAAAATATCCTATCGTGGTCTTAACAAATGTAGACACAAAATATGGGAACTTCGTGCTCGCTAAAGTGTTTGTACGTGTGTGTGTGTGTGTGTGAGTGAGAGAGAGAGAGAGAGAGAGAGAGAGAGAGAGAGAGAGAGAGAGAGAGAGAGAGAGAGAGAGAGAGAGAGAGAGAGAGAGAGAGAGAGAGAGAGAGACCGCAATGTGTTTGTACGTGTGTGATAAAACACTGAGAATGTCTTTGTTTCAGACAAGTATGTCTCCCGTTGACTGTTTTGAAAGTTACGCCTCAGATTGGTTAGAAAGGCGAGCGAATGAGGTGGTACGCAACAGGGAGCTATTACAACAACATCGCACCGATTGCCAGTCTCATACTGAAACAGAAATTTAAAAAAATAAAGACTTAGCAAATATTTACACGAGGTTTATTAACGATCATGCTGGGGGGGAGGGTAATTATGGTAGATTTATAGAGGATTGGGTGGATGAATATTATGTGCCATTGTTTGATAATATGTAATATTTTTTTTTTATTTGTAAATATACATTTCATATATTCTGTATTTTTGTTTTATATATTTTTTATTTTGAAACATTTTGAACCCTTTGAAGTTCACATAATTACTGTCAGCGCGTATGCAGATATGAAGAAGGACCTACACGTTTTTGACACATCGGATTACCCTACGTCTCATCCTTGCAAACTTTCTAATGACGAAATATTATTATTATTTCATTGTTTACGATATATATATTTAATTAATGCAAAAATGAATTTTTAAAATTACAATGGTCTGTAAACCATATTTAAGTTCGTGTGCACATACAAATCGCTTTGAATAAGGGAATTCTTGTCAACGTTTGCAACGAAAGAGAGACATACACAATGTGTGTGCACACAAAACTTTTGCTTACAATCATGAAAATTATTATTTAAACTAATAATTGTTTTATTAAAAATCTTACAATTACGAAATATTATTATTTCATTGTTTACGATATATATATATTTAATTAATGCAAAAATGAATTTTTAAAATTACAATGGTCTGTAAGGCATATTTAAGTTTGTGTACTGTGACAACGTAATCGCTTTGAATAAGGGAATTCTTGTCAACGTTGGCAGCGAGAGAGAGACATACACGCACAGGTAATTACATTATAAACTAGGAATTGCTTCCGACGTCTGCGAGCGAGAGAGAGAGAGAGGGCGTTAATATTTGTCGAATAAATATAAACTTTCTAATTTCATATACATGCGCACGGTACTGACCACAGAGAGAGAGAGACATACACAACAAGTGTGAGAGAGAGAGAGAGAGAGAGAGAGAGAGAGAGAGAGAGAGAAGAGAGAGAGAGAGAGAGAGAGAGAGCTAAAATTATTTACTCAATGTACACAGTGAGAGAGAGAGAGAAAGAGAGAGAGAGGGAGAGGAGAAAACGGCTTGAACATAACGTTTGACAACAAGAGAGAGTGAGAGAGAGAGAGAGAGAGATAGTTTTACTTACATTCAAATGTGAGTGAGAGAGAGAGAGAGAGTAACAATTATGATCATATAGTTTGAATTTCCCACTACAGAAGAGAAAAAAATGTTGGTAGATCTGCTCTATACACACACAATAATGTAAGATTGGTAACCCTGATCATATATTTTAATATATACACTATATAACACATATTTGAATTTCCCTCCCCCCGCCACAGTAAATGGTGACAACCCTGCTCATATAAAATATCTATACACTATAATAATAATACAGAGGTTGGTACGCCTGATCATATAGATTTAATATACATTATAACACACAACAAATTTGAACTCATGCAAGGTTGGTAACCCTGATCATATATTTAATATATACACTATAATGCATCAAGTCGGAACCCCCCACCATAGGTTGGTAAACCTGATCATATAGATATAATATACATTATAACACACAACAAATTTGAACTCATGCAAGGTTGGTAACCCTGATCATATATTTAATATATACACTATAATGCATCAAGTGATAGAAAGTGAAAGTGATCTAAGCTCACGAAAGGCGGCATATAAAAAAATAAAAAATTATATTCGCGGATGCTGTGGTCCAGATACGCGAAAAAGTCGCGGATGCTGTGGTCCAGTAGAAAGTGAAAGTGATCTAGGCTCGCGAAAGGCGGCATATAAAAAAATAACGCGGATGCTGTGGTCCAGATACGCGAAAAAGTCGCGGATCTTGACACAGATCAGCGAAAAAGTCGCGGATGCTGTGGTCCAGCTGATAGAAAGTGAAAGTGAGTCAGGATCCTCATTTTCCCTCTACTGAGGGCTTACTGGATGAAGAAACTCACACCTTGCAAAAATGGGAATCCGAGTCCGCCACCGGTTTGACACTTAGGTTGCTGCCTTGTCAACCAAATAAACAATGAATCTCAGCTCGACCTTTGGTAAGATACGAGCTACATTCAATTGGAAGCAACGGTCAATTCTATAGAAATATATTCTAACATGTACCATGAAGGAATAACATGTCAGGTGAGAATACAAAATAAACTCACCGAACCATCTGAGCTCATCCAGAGTCTAAAACAGGACGATGGGCTGGCCCCTCTCCTCTTTAACCTATCTCTAGAATATGCCATAAGAAAAATAAGTGTAGATCACTCAGTAGTACTTTATTATAAGTCAGTACAAACAGCAGCATATGCTGACGATAGACATAGCCATCATAACCCGATCAAGTACGGCTGCAAGAGAGACATATTTACTAAACCTGAAAATAAGTACAAAAGAGGTAGGACTATCAATAAATGTTGATAAAACCAAAATGATAAGTCAGGCAAGGTCTACCCGGCCCAAGCAAAATTTGATTATAGAAGAAGACTGTATAGAATCGGTCAGAGTTTTGACATACCTAGGAGCGACGATATCTGAAGATGGGAATGAAGAGGCAGATATAAGGAGAAAGGTAAATCTAGCCAACAAGGCCTACTTCGCGCTTATTACCACCTTAAGTCAACAGTTATTCACAGGTAGACAAAAATGCGCATATACAAAACTATCACACGACCCATCCTGCACTATGGTAGTGAAACCTGGATATTAACAGAAAGAGCAATTGAACACCTGCAGATATTTGAAAGGAATCTTGTGAGACGGATCCTGGGTCCATATATAGAAATGGAGAACGGAGGATACGGCATAATGATGAGATATATTGTCACTTCTACGAACCAACGGTAGAAGTGTATGTATAACTGAGGCTGCAATAAGCCATGGCCATGTCATAAGAACGGACGACAAACGAACACCTAAAAGAGTCTTTACGGGGAGTATGGATGGCAAAAGACCAAAAGGCCATCCAAAGAAAAGATGGGAAGATGCTGTCTCTGTGGACACAAGAGAGATGTTGGGGGTGAAAGGATTGAAGTCCTTTGGTACTGATAGAGAGAGGTGGAGGGTCAGGATAGAGGAGGCCAAGGTCGATGTCAAGCTGTAGCGCCATAGGAGGAGGGGGAGAAGTATCAAGGAAAGCTTGAGGGAAGACTCCATCTCGAACTTCTCTTTATTAATATCCAACTTGCAGGGTGATAAACCAAATCGCCATAGGGGAGAGGTAGAAAAAATCTTCTTTCTTCGTCTGTCTTCGGGCGGAACTGGGACATTTTTCCACAAGAGCGAAGCACATCGCCAATAAGAAACCAGCCACATTACACGGCTTAATGAAGAAGAGCTGCAGGTCGTTGTATTACAAGACAGGACAACACAGCGAAGCGTCACTGGTTTGTAGCGCGAGCCACGATGCTGACCACTTAGGCCTCGTACAGTTAGGATCTATACGAGGTCAACCTCGTCCCGAAGTCGGCGCTGGAATTCCCCATCACCCCCAATACACCTAATGTATAGGATGCACTCCTAACTTTAACAGGACGCAATTAATGATTTTAATCGTCCTCTATCACTTACTTTCCGGCCCCATCTAGAGTAGCTCCGTGTTTCCAAAGCTCGCAAAGTAGGCCTACTGTGCTGAACTATAGAACAAACTCCTAGATAGAACGACAGCGAGTCCACTCAACGCCACGTCACAGTCTAAACGCTAGGATGCCTGCGACAAGTAGCGCTCGTCACAAAAAATCGCAAATGCGCGCTTACAAACAGGAGCGCCTACACACAGGCAGCACATAGACAGACGCACACCTGTTGCTCGCGTTATTATTGTAATGACACGTATTCTCGGAAACGCTGACCATTGTTCGCTCCCCTAAGCTACCTCTACGCATCACTTCCAGTTGTTTGCGACAACCTGTTGTCTGTGTGTATGTTGGAGCGCGCGCACGCGCGCGTTTGTGTAAGGCACACAGATGCTACTTCCCAATTATATAATTACCCCTTAGCAAGTCGTGTAGTAATAATAATAACAGTAGTAGTAGTAGTAGTATTTTTTGAATAGAGGGGGGAAAAATGCTTTATGCACCATCAGAGGAGGCCGTGCTTCCTCTAGTGTGCGACTCTCACACACTAAAAAACCTACCTCTAATGCAGGCATTCATATCCATCCTGGAACCACGTAGCTTATTACTTCAGGGTGGAGCTTATTGCGCCCTTATCGGATTGCTTCTAGTTGTTCCTCATCTTCTACTGCCCGTTGGGTGCAAGTTGCCCCTGTCTTTTTTTCTAGTAGGACCCACTGAATAAATGCATTGATGCGGTCCCATTCCGCCTTATCACGAAGAATAAGCGCAACTACGCTCTCGGGCGTGAACTTCCCGAGCTCCATTTCCAGTACCATCCTCTGTCTTGCGAATCTGCAGCACTTAAAAAACGTGTGCTATGCATCTTCATGGGGGAGTCTCCGCATTGGCATGCTGGGCTCTGCACCTTTCCCATTCTATGGAGGTAGGCACTAAAATTGCCGTGGCCACTGAGCAACTGGGTCAGATGGTAGTTGACCTCACCGTGTTGGCGGTCGATCCATTCCTTCAAGTTTGGTATGAGCCTTGCGGTCCATCTTCCTCTATCCTCTCTATCCCAACGATCTTGCCAGTGCCGGAGAGTGAGTTCCCTGGCTTCATGCTTTGCGGCATCTCTTCCAATTTCGTCTCTTCTTTCGAATAAATGCTTCCGCTCTAGAACTAACAGCTCTATGGGAATAACTCCCACTATCACCAGGACTACTGGCACTGTCCGGTAAGAGGATGCTACTCTGAGGGCTCCTCTTCTCTGCACCGATGCCATACGTTTTCTGTACTTCTACGTCTTTAGTGCATCGCCCCAGATTCGCAACCGTAAAGAAGGATGGTTTCTGTGACCGCCATCAATAATCGCCTCTTACTTGCAGTGGGACCTCCTACGTTGGAATAATAACAATAATAATGATGATTTCTATTTTGTATCACTGAAGTTGTTTAGGAATAAGACAGGATAGGCTCCCTTATGCGAGCCGTCAATCATAGAAGGAAGTTAATGTGACCAGCACTACAATTAAAGACTGATCGTACATGGTCTGAATATAAACTGCGCTGTGTCACTGCCTGAAGAGAAGTACAGTATAAGGAGAATCAAACTAAATAGTTGAGACAAATATGTAAGTGATATAGAGCACGATGTGCAGGGTAGACAAGACAAGGTTACAAAATATTACAGTATTTAAATCAAACCGAAAAGCATAACCTGAAGATCAGCAATATCACAGAGAAGAAGTGGTTCAGATATTATGAACGGCTGTGCATCCAGGAGCAACTGGAGGAAACAGAATTTGCATACACTAATGAATGTGTTGATCATCCAGTAGGAATGGATGAATTCTTAGCTGCTGTACAATGCTGTAAAAACAGAAAATCGTCGGGCACTGGGTGGGCTGAATTTCGAGCTTTTAAAGTATGCTCCAGCCTTGCTGAATGATCGTTTATTGAACTTTATTAATCTGTGCTGGACTACTAGTCATATACCCTTAGATTGACAGATGGCAAAGGTAGTCTCCATATTCAAGAAAGTAGATCGTTATGACTGTGATAACTATACACGGCAGGGGCCAGCCTGCTGAACACGTCTTACAAATTGTATGCATCTATCCCAGCAAAATGATTGAATGCAATAACGGAGACTGTTCTCTCGCAAGTCCACTGTTGTTTCAGGAAAGTCAGATCATATTTATATTGCATCTTCAGAATCTAAAATAACAGAAAATATTGGTTCCCCACATCCATACCTTTCATCGACTTTGGAAAGGCATTTGATAGAGTAAATAGGGGTAGGCTGTGAGCAATAATGATAAAGAAAGGGATCTTGCAACACCTCAGAGAGCTATACAAACTCTTTATGTGAAAAGCAAAATCTTAATTGAGACAGGAAGACGGAGTACAACTTCTAGTGTCGGTCTGATCAATTGTGCAGTAAGACAAGGGTGCCCATTATCACCTCCTCTTTTTAATTGATATTACACAATTGGTAGGTGAATCTTCCAGAACATTTTATGACTGGTAACTTTTCAGTTGACACGTTTTTGTTTGCTGATGACCAGACTATCCTATCGAACTCTGAAAGCGGTTTGCAGATGGCTGTACACTCGTTGAGTCGAATCTGCAAGGATCTCCACAGCGAAGACCAAGGTTATGACTTTCATGGAGCTGATCCCATACGAGCAAAAATTGTTGTAGTTGGTACTGTTCTAGAGCAGATCAGTAATTTTTAATATCTGGGATGTAATGTGTCTCACGTTACAAACAATGACGTGGTTAAGAAGCTACACAAATTCAACCATATGTGTGGGATCATCAGGAGAACTCTAAAATCAACGAGTAAGAAAAAACACGCCTCAAGTTCTACAAGATAACGGCCTTCCCCCACGCTGGAATTGGACTTTAACGAAATTCCAGGCCAGCCATATTCAAGCGGCCGAAATGAGATTCCTCAGGTACGTGGCAGGATTTTTTCTTCTAGATCGCAAAAGAAATATTGATGTACGACAGGAACTGAATATTATGGGTATACTAGTTAAGATTGTCCAGTTAGGATCGGCTAAAACGGTTGGAACATCTTTTACCGAATGGACGACTGCCGCATTCACAAACAACTACAGAATTATAAGCCGAAAGGACGGAGAGGTGTGTGGCGTCCGAAGAAGCGTTGGAGTGACCAGCTCTAGTCTATCTGCTTGATACTGGATCAAATCGTTTTTGGTTTAATCTTTGCTAAAGATGATGATAATGGGTGATTCTAGTTATTAGTTACTTCTAGTAATTAGTTACTTCTTCTTCTTCTTCTTCTTCTTCTTCTTCTTCTTCTTCTTCTTCTTCTTCTTCAGTAAAATCATCTTACGATAGATTCCAATTGCACGGTTCCCATTTTTCTCGGTCCTGAGCACCCGTCTTCATCTGTCTACGACTCTTCCGTTTCTGTGTCACCAAGCATTGCAACCTTCCTTCTTCCCCGCCGTCTCTTTCCTTTCATCTTTTTCTCTATGATCGTTAGCTGCAGAGTGTCTTGGAAGAAATTTTGTTTAATTTTTTCTAGGTTCTTAAGAATGATGTTTTTCTTTTGATATATTGGTATCTTTTCTCATCATTAAGCCAGCAGCGTTCAAAATAAGCTTTGGTTTTGATAGCGACCTCAGTTTTGGTACATGTGTATATCTAACTCTATGTATCTTATATAACCTGTTGAACTCGATGCTGAGGTTAGTTTAGATAAGTTTTATTTTCTCGAACTGCAACTTGTTTATCAGATTATCTGTGCTGTGTGTAAGCTTATAGACAGTGGCTCGACTTACCATTATAACTAATGTATTTATAATATACACACACTTATTGCTTACTAATGGTGCCTATAATCAGTGTATGGTACTTTAGGTTATGAACAATGAATACACCACAATAGAAGATTGAGATTATAGGTAACCAACAAGTATGTGTATATTATAAATACATCACATTATCATTAGTCTTGGAAGAAGTAAACAAAAGTGTAAAAACATGGCAGCTAATCAAGCCTGGCGCTAAAAATCGACTTAGTTGGAATTAGATCGAGTCATGGAAACTCTCTATTTCAGTGGGAACGTAGAGGATTAAGTTACTGTATGTCCTGTGACAATGGTATGGAAACTTGAAACGGAGACACAACTTAGACCATTAGAAATCTGTGCTGTACACACACCCACAAATTTGCAAATATATCTGTCTACATCTTATTTCAGCAGTATTACACCGCTGTTTGATACTTTTATAAATGACGTTTTTATTTTAATTATACAGAAAGTTCTCGTTCAAGGTATTTAAAAATACCTTGTACTTATGTACTTACTCTTCAGTGGTTCTTTTGATTGTCATTTATAAAAATGTTTTGAAATGTAACACAGATGAAACATATTTAAAAAATGTCATTCGTATATTATGTGTAATCAAATGGATTATCCAGATGCAAGATCTGGATCGCCCTTTGCAGAGGACAAGGCCTCTTGTAATGCGGAATCTTCATTAATCAAAACTGTATTTTTGTATTCATTTTTTAAAATTAGAGATACATTTATAACATCAAAAGATAGAACAATGTTTTGGCTCTCAACAATAATTGTGTTTAATTTTAAGTTGGCAATTATTCTAAAAAATTAAAATTTTTTCTACAGATTGCAAACAAATTGTTTTCTTGAGTCAAACGTTTGAAGTGCATTTACTTGATGGTTATTAGTATGTTAAAGACGATTTTCATACAAATTCACACAAAAGTTCTTACTAAGGAATACCATGATTTCTAAAGATTACGAAATTTCTGAACTTCGAAGGGACTCTATGCTTTATTATCTTTGGCCAGAGAGTTGGGGAGGCATTTTTAACATTGCAACAATGTCTCCCGTAACATACAGAATCACTGACAATACATACAAGCCTCTAAGAAATTTAATAAGAATAAAACTGATTGTCCTCTGTGGAGAACAGATCCACTGAAGGGTTAATTCCTGTATATATTCCTGTACAGACCCACTTGTCTATATTCAATAAATTTCAGTTACAAAAACCGTCGAAACAAAACAGAACTGAGTTGTCGTAATTTAAGGGTTGTTTGTGTCCTCCCGTTTTGGAACCGTGCGACAAACGGTCGCCTCGCTGCCGGGACAGGTGCTAACCCCCGTCGGGTGAGAGACGTCGCCCACCCTCGCAACCACATCAGACAGAGGAAACGCGCGAAATAAATAACCCTTACCTGTCCGCTAAACAAAGTAGGCCTGTGTTAATCCGGCGATCGTGGTGACCACGGCTGATTTATCATGGCGCAGCCACCCCAGCTGGTGGAACTGCACCCAGGGCGTCATTGTGCAGAGGGAGACAGGTTTGACGTCACAATAACCGAGCGGAAGACAAAGAGACGTAAACAAGTAGACACCTGCTGACACCTGTTTGTTTAGCAAGTTTCTTCTGAATATACCACCTTCAATGGTACTGAAGGCCGTGACAACCGCAGAGCCAGGGAGGCAATTTTGTCCTGTTTCACGACTGCTATTTTTCGCTAAACATATGACCCGTTTTCTCTGAAACTATTTTACGTGTCAAACTCAGTTTTTTCCATTTATTACCACACACATATTCCTACATATTACGCAACTTGTTCATTTCCACTGCCGCAGCAGGCTGGTATGCTATTATTCCGATCTGACGATGAGCTAAATTGCTCCAATGCGTTACAGAGAATCACTGGATAGGTGGAAAGCAAAAAGCTGAATTTTATACAAATTCTACAATCCACTAAAACAATGTTCATTAATTATGTAATTTATATGTATTTATTATATTGGACTAACAAGATTTTGCTACTGTGAAAAAAGGAATTATAAGTGTTCTAAAATGTAATTTTCTTAAAAAACAGTTTATGAACTTGTAATACCCCCCCCCGTCCCATTCGCGGGGGGTATCGTCTCGGAGAAATCCGCAAACGGCGGAAACCGCGATTGGTAAAGCACCTGATAAAATTTTAAGGAGGGGAAGACAAAGAGTAGAATATGCTTTATGTACATAACAACAATGATCGGTATCACGTATGTAAATCAAGACTGCATTTACTTCGAATTCGGTGTAAAAAAATATGATATAAAAGAGAAGATAAATAAATTTAGGAAGATTTGTGGCACGATTCATAGAAATCTTAGAAATAAAACAAGACACAGCACAAGGATTAAAGTTTATAAGACAATTGTAATACCCACAATGATTTATGTAAGTGAGGCACGGGTAATGACAAAAAGGAAATCGGCAAGATTCAGAGTGCTGAAATGCAGTTTCTTCGAAATACTTTAAATTATACATTGCAAGATAGAATAAAGGATGAAGATATCAGAGCAGAACACGAAGTAAAGGACATAAATTTAGAGAAGACAATGGTGGGATAATCTGCAAAGGATGACAGAGGATCGATTGGCAAAATCGGCACTGAAATAGTATAAAGCCATTGATAGAAGAGACGTGGGTCGTCCGAGGATGAGATGGGTGCCAGAACAGGTTTATATAATCTAATCCTTGAAGAAAAGAAGAAGAAGTGTAAAATATGAAGTAATAACACTTTGCTTTGCACGTTTATTTTAGTAACTCTTAAAGGGTGACATTGCTCCGTAAATTATCCTAATAATCAAGTCTGTCCCAGTATCGAACTCCAGTATCTTGCCATTAAGCATGTCAGCTAATTTAAACAATTCGGATAGTTTCCTGAGGCGGTAAGTTTTGCTGCTCTTCATCTTCCTATTCTGGAAGTTCGCCTGAATCAAGGTTCTTGCAGATCTTCAAATGTGAGATCCTGGTGATGAGACGCTAGAAGGTCTTCAACTCATCCGGTTCTAGGTATTCAAACCCTTCACCATCGACTCTTTTGGCTGACTCAACTATTTAATAATGAACGCAAGGAATTTTTTATTGTTTTTGGACACACTGAGGTCACAGTTTCTTGCATCACTCATTTATTCAGCTTGGTTTTACTTTCCCCATGATTCACTTATCATTTCGATGGCATTCCCAACGTTAACCTTTTTCCAGCACAGGCTTACATTAAATGACGGAATTACATTAATTTACATTTAATTCCATCTCATCTAAAATACGAGTAAAGCTTCTCCGTGGTGTGTAATAGACTTGAAATCCGCAATTACGCTTTGGTCGAGTAGCTGTAAATTGGAGGGAGAAACATAACTCACTTCTCGATAATGTAATAGGATGAACGGAAGTAAATATAATAGAAAAAGAAGTGAAACTCTGAAGGCCTAATATTTCTTTTTCAATTATCTTTGTACTTCGGTTACAAAAATGTCAAACCAATCCTCGAACAAAAGGGCCGTAACCCATGCTTTCTCGTTGGACGACAGGAATCTGGTTCTTATTTTTTTTCTTTCAACGCCTAAAGATTTTCTGCTTTATATACAAGCATGGGTTTACTTTTTCAGTCACCTGACACGTTTTCACACAGAAGTATGATGTAAGCCTATTCCTTACTACTTTGAATCCAGGCGCACTCTACAAATGTACCATTTTTTTCAGCTAAAACAGATTCATCAGCACTAAAAACTTGCCCTGGAAGAAAGTTTTCTTCTGTTACTTTTTTCAGATATTCACTGACGAACGTTATTTCAGATGCTTCTGTATCTACTGAAGCAAACTCATCAACGGTATTAACATTGAGCAAATTAAAACAGGTTCTAAATTTATCAAACATTTCTTTATGCCTTCTATCCAAGTCTGTCCGAGGGCGCGGCACTTTAGGGGGCGCAAAATTTTATTTAAAAAATAATAAAATTTTACAGCTAAATGTAAAATTGGTAATAAATTACAAGGATACAAATTTGAATTCATTTTGAACACAGGGGCCTGTTTGCGAGAAATTTTGGTAAAACTGTACATAAATAATAGCAGTGCTTTCCAAACTGTTTTCTCCGGTTATGAGTCAGCGGTGTAGCTCTCTTGTTCATTGAAAGTGACTTTCTGCAAGGACTTG
Organism: Magicicada septendecula; assembly: GCA_034769895.1. Classification (NCBI taxonomy): domain Eukaryota; kingdom Metazoa; phylum Arthropoda; class Insecta; order Hemiptera; family Cicadidae; genus Magicicada; species Magicicada septendecula. The sequence goes on along the minus strand of CM068372.1, from coordinate 87,406,329 downwards.
ATTTCAGTGAGGTGATTAAAATGTTTGCTCAATCTAAAGCGTAAAAAAAAATCTATCGTGAACTTTACATGAGTCTTAACAAATCCACAAGATAATTAACTGATTGTCTTCTTTGTGTAAATGATGCTAAATGTACTCTTAATAAAACTGTTATAATTCTGTAACTACTTAGTTAATGTTTTCCTTATAAAAGCCATGCAAATTACAAATGGTTGAAGGTGTAACTCTAAAACAATCTCTGAAAAATAGCCTCAGTTTTCAATTCCTGTGACTATTTCCAAAATCAGTAAAATATTTTAAATATTCCTAACTAAGAAATATACTGTAGGGTGTTTAAAGCTGCTTCATTCAACCCCTTGTAAATAAACGTATGAGTAGCCTATGTTAGGTGAGGGGAGCGATAAAATATAATATAGGGCGCCAAGATACCTTAATCCGGCCCTGAGAAGGAGTCACGGTCCGGGAAGAGGGAATTCATGGTGAATAGTCGCTGGTGCGAGTTTGGGGGGGGGGGTGAACGGCGGAATTTAATTCTAAGGGCTCGCCGATCTACGACTCTGTACGGACTTAGGCAGTCGTGGGTTGTGATCAGAAGGATCGGGTGTGCGTACAACAGGATGAGGCGTAGGCAAACTGTGTATATCCTGCTGAGTGTCTGACTGAAGCAGCGATCGTTTGTGCTGAGGAGTCTGAGTCCTCGGATCCGTTTACTAGCTTGGGCAATGATTCCTTTCATGTGTGGTTGCCAGGTTAGTTTGGAGTCAAGCGTGACGCCAAGATACTTGTACCTCTCCAAGTAGTTTGATGACGATATATTCAGTCTTATTTGTATTTATCGTTAAGCCCCATTTCTAGTATTCCCTTCTTAAGCACATAACAAATGTGATCTTCATCTACAGCTATAATTACTTGATCGTCCGCAGAATGCAAAGTAAAGAGCTTTTCGTCATTGACAGCTATTCCAATGTTGCGACAGGTGCACCTCCAACGTTCCAAAGCTGAATTCAAATATATGTTAAATAAAATGGGCTCTATAGCACAACATTGTCGTAATCCTTTGGTGACTGGACATTCATCAGATAGTCTTGAGCCTATCTTTATACTGCTAGTAATGTTAGTATATAGCGCTTCTAACCCCCCCCCCTTGCATTTCCTGAACAGTAATCTCCACCGACCCAATGCATGAATTACCCTCACTTTCAAGTACAGCTAAGTTATCTAGAGAGAAGAGAGGGCAGACGACGCTATAACGTTCACTGTCTCACTTCCATATTATTTCCCGCTTTGCCACACACATGCGTCCGTTGTTCTCGTCAGTCTTGTTGCAGCCGGTGTTCACGCAATGAAACACTACACTAAACTGTTCTGCGCATGTGCGATGTGAATTAAAATTTTGTTAGCCTCCCAACGAGGTGTTTGTCTACTGAGCATTGAGACCCCAGTGTTTAATTTACATCGTCCTGCCTCTAACTATTCGCGAAACCCATTCTGTTCCTCAATATCCTCAAACTGGCTTTCAGTTCTTGCTTTGATAATTTTTTCATATAACCTTGAAATGGAATTGGTCGCACTTAGTCCTCTGTAATTCGATAGTATTTTCCTGCTGCCTTTTTTTGTGGAGGCTGGAAATAATATATGCAGTCTTCTATTCTAGATTGAGCTCTTCACCTTTTAAATAGCAGTTGCCACGAGATCCAAAAGTAGGTCTGTCTCATTTTTAAAGAGCTCTATAGGGAGCCCATTCGAACCTCGTGCCTGTCCATTTTTCGTGGTTTCCGCAGCATTTTTAACCTCGGTAACAGGTATTTTGTCTTCCTCAAGCAAAATATGTAGAGTTTATAGTTATGAATCAATCTCCTGTAACAATAAGTATACCTTTACCAAGTTAGTCAACTGAAGAAAATTTTACGTTATTCGTGTGTTCATAGTTCTCTGAAAGAATAAGGAAGTTTACTATTACCATAGTATAATTTTTTACCTTAGGCCTATCATCTGTTTTATTAAAAGATATCTGACGGTACTTCCTAGCCGTAGGTGATTTCCGTATTCGTAAATCTATTCGAAAATATCGGTATGGAGAACCATACATGACTTCCATGTTCTAAGATTTACAGTATATTGAAAATCATTTTCGAAATGAAATATTTCCATAGAAACTACTTCTTTCTTCAGCCTTAACCACAGTACCGTGGTCACTAACGTATACCACCTCACGTTAGCGCACTCGATTTTCACTGATGAAACTTCTGGTTTTGTAGAAAACATTGGACCACGCCAAACAGCCCGGGAAGGAATTTTAACAAGAAACTACTTCTTTGTTGCCGATAACGTAGTACACATGACATATAAATAAAAATTATCCCCTCCCCCTTCAACTATCATTTTCATTTATAGATATTTCATCTACGTTTCTACAGTGGATTATTATGATCTTCTTTTCAGGATACTTTATTTATCAAAATTATGTACTTTACTCTTGTTAAAACATAAAATGTTTCAGGTAAACTACCCTTTTCCTTTAATCGATCTTTACCAAAATCAACAGACCTTGATTTCTCTACAACTCAGGTACATATGCAGAAAATTATTTGATTCTGTTTGAATTTACGGCAGTTATCGTTTGTCATAAAACATTACTCTTGTTAAAACATAAAACGGTTCTGGTAAACTACCCCTTCCCCTTAACCGATCTTCACCAAAATCAACAGACCTTGAGTCCTCTACAACTCAAGGACGTATGAAAAAAATTATTTGATTCTGTTTGAATTTGCGCAGTTATCGTTCGCCAAAAGAAACTCTACACACAGATAGACAGACAGACACACAAACACACACACACGCACTTTTCGAAAAATGACTTTTCCTCACGTTTTGAGGGTAGTACAATCAGAATCCGCCCTTATATCGAACACTATTTTTTTCGCCGTCACCATACTTCCATTTCCTTATGGAACATGGAAGTAAAATGGTTGACCCAACACTCATAATGTGTGTGTGTGTGTGTGTGTGTGTGTGTGTGTGTGTGTGTGTGTGTGTGTGTGTGTGTGTGTGTGTGTGTGTGTGTGTGTGTGTGTGTGTGTGTGTGTGTGTGTGTGTGTGTGTGTGTGTGTGTGTGTGTGTGTGTGTGTGTGTGTGTGTGTGTGTGTGTGTGTGTGTGTGTGTGTGTGTGTGTGTGTGTGTGTGTGTGTGTGTGTTTAAGATAGAGGCAAAGATATTGTACTCAAGCAGACAAGGGATCAAATTGTACCTAAGACACATGCATATCGGTTCTAATCTATTTAGAATACAATTGTTGTCCGACTAATGTCAAGTTATTCAATACCGATCACGGGTCACAATTGAATTCGCCCGTCGCCCGTTGCCCGTTGTGTTCGACACGTGTTCTCGACTAGACCATATGGGTAAACTAGCGCGCCAGTAAATACAGTCTACGTTGTGGCGATCGCAAAAACAATATATTTGTAACAACAATTACAGTAGAGCATCGGTTATCCTAACATCCATGAACCGAACGATCTATTATCCGAACTCAATAAAAAGTACAATTATGTACTGTACAGTACTGGGGACACGTGTATGTAAACGCATGTATATACTATAAATGATAACAGTACTGTATAGTAATAAATAAACGCTGTAGCTATACACCCTTGCAATCGATTAACAAAGAATAGAAACACACTTATAAAAACAAACATCGATAAACACAGTTACAATCGATAAACAAACCGTGTCAACGGAAGTCTATGTCACCGAATGTCTGTTTTTTAATTAATTTTATAGACAGTGTTTGTCATTAAACTCTAATTTTGTTTAAATTAACTTTTGGTTTTTATTAATTACGCTCAGTTTTAATTCAATGATTTTTAGCCTTAGTAATGCATTACTGTACAGTATACAGGTTGCTGTAATTATATAACAGTATGTTAGAAATTATTTTGTAATAAAAACCTTCGTTTTTGTAAAGAGAAGTAATTTTTTCAATTTACGATCTATTATCCGAAATATGGATTATCCGAACGGGCCCTCGTCCCGAGAGGTTCGGATAATCGATGCTCTACTGTACTTGACACGTAATGACTCAAGCATTTCTAAACTTAATGACACTGCCAGTAAATGGACTGCAGAGAGAGCACGTCCTTTGTGGGTAGAGAATAGAAGATGACGATAATAAATTACCTAAGGGTATAGTCCCAGTGAACAAATTAACTATAAAAGTTTTTAAGTTTATTGGTATCTTTGGATTTCACGGCAGGCGCTAAGTTCTGTTGAAATTAGTTTGACAACTCTCCGGTCTATTGTCCGCTACTGCCGCATCTTCTAGTCGAGATACCGGGGCTCACGTATCCTCTTCGCCCGGTCGACCAAGGTCTTCAACACTGTCTTAGACGGTGATTGCGGAAAACCCGGTTAAGAACGGTCGATTCCACAGAAGAACTAGTGATTCCACAGTACTGTAGAAAACTGCCGAAGAATGTACCAGTTACTCGAGTCGTTATGCTGAAGATAGCCCTCAACAGTAGGGCCGAAACGTCGTTTTATGCGACAGCAGCGGACCACGGCCTTAATAGCCCGGAAAGTTGTCTAACGAATTTCAACGGAGTTTTCAATTTTATGTAACCAAACTCGTAGTTTTGTGACGGGCGGAAATAGTACTGATGAAACATGAAATACTGCTAATCTCAAACCGTATTCTACAGAATATTCAGGGAAGACAGAACACTATTTAAGGAGGTGATTCTAGAACTAAAAAAATAATTGTTAAAATAATTATTATTACGTACCAATAATAACTATTAAATTAATAATGACAATTATTACGTATTAATTGAATATACTAAACACAGCGACACAACAGCGAAGAGCAGCTGACTGTATCTTTCTCGCTCGGGTACACTCGGCGGTCCCGAGTTCACCCGATCGAGCCTTTCACCGTTCAGCAGCGAAGAGCAGGTGTCTGTATCTTTCTCGCTCGGGTACACTCGGCGGTCCCGAGTTCACCCGATCGAGCCTTTCACCTCAGAGCGTGACGGATCAGCCTAACTTACTACCTACGAAAAAATGTGTGTGCGGTGCGCCAAAAGAAGTTTTCACTTCAATAAAAAAAAAACGAAAATCTTAAACGTAGGTCTGAAAATGCTTTCTTCTAATGTCGCCCACATCTCTGTTTTCAAGGTGAAAATAATACATACGACAACTCGTAGAAGACAAATGACAGGGAAGATTAGTGACTCCATAACTGTTTGACCCGAGACGTACAAAGAAACTTCCCAAGTTCGTGTGTGATTAAAAAAAAATAATGCTGGAAATTGGAAAACACAGTTTTTTAGGTTAGCTTACAATAAAATTGTTAAATCAGCAACAACAAAGAAAACTTTTAGAAAATTTGTATAAAATTTAACTCTGAGAATATTGACGTGAATAACTTAAGTTAAAGTCATATACAAGATTAAGAAAGTATACCGTAATTGAAAACAAAACTAGCAGAAAATAACAGGATTCTAAAGCAATCAAATAATATCAGCTCAGGGTGAGCTTTTTGCATGTCAGAGTACAAAAAGTTGGTGAAAAGTTTTGATAAAATCGCAAAGATTCGTGTAAAGTATCAAATTTAAGAGAATTTTAACTGACATCTGAATGTAGCGTTAAGTTTTGGAAATTTCAAAATTTTTGGACGCCAGGGCATAAAAAAGAGATCAAAAACTTGAAAACGTTGCAAAAATCCGGCAAGGTGTCAGACTAAAATGAACTGTTATGCAAAAGAGAATGTTTCAATTGTTTTACTGATTATGGTATGATTGTGTTATCCGCAGTAATTATGTTATTAGTTATTACTAAAGAAATAAGAGAGAAAACGAAAATTTTGTAATAGTTATATATCAAAATTTACGTAATAATAAATGTACTTTGTTCAAAGTAGTGAGCGGGTTCTCCAGCTTAATAGTATTGCGTGGCCGTACAATTTATATTTTCTTGCGCGTTCTGTGTCTCTACGTTTATGTTTCCATGTTCCATAAGGAAATGGAAGTATGGTGGTGGCAAAAAAATCGTGTTTGAGATTATAGCAGATTCTAATTGTACTACCCTCAAAACATGAAAAAAGTCATTTTTCGAAATGTGTGTGTGTGTGTGTGTGTGTGTGTGTGTGTGTGTGTGTGTGTGTGTGTGTGTGTGTGTGTGTGTGTGTGTGTGTGTGTGTGTGTGTGTGTGTGTGTGTGTGTGTGTGTGTGTGTGTGTGTGTGTGTGTGTGTGTGTGTGTGTGTGTGTGTGTGTGTGTGTGTGTGTGTGTGTGTGTGTGTGTGTGTGTGTGTGTGTGTGTGTGTGTGTGTGTGTGTGTGTGTGTGTGTGTGTGTGTGTGTGGATTTTTTTTCTATGACAAACGATAACAGCCGCAAATTCAACCAGAATCAAATAATGTTTTGCATACCTTCCTGAGCTATAGAGAACTCAAAGTCTGTTGATTTTGGTGAAGATCGGTTAAGGGAAAGGGGTAGTTTACCAGCAAAGTTTTGTTTTAACAAGGGTATTTTCTATGGCAAACGATAACAGTCGCAAATTCAAACAGAATCAAATAATTTTTTGCATACTTCCTACATTGTAGAGAAATCAATGCCTGTTGATTTTGGTAGAGATCGGTTAAGGGAAATGGGTAGTTTACCTGCAACATTTTATGTTGTAACAAAAGAAATTTTTTCATGACGAACGATAACTGCCGTAAATTCAAACGGAATCAAATAATTTTTTACATATGTGCCTGAGTTGTAGAAGACTCAAGGTTTATTGATTTTGGTAAAGATCGGTTAGGGGGAAAGGGTAGTTTACCAGAAACATTTTTTGTTGTAACAAGAGTAAAGTACTTAATTTTGATAAATAAAATATCCTGATAAGAATATCTTAATAATCCACTGTAGAAACGTAAACGAAATATCTATAAATTAAGAGGTTAGTTGAACGGGGTGGGGGTAATTTTCTATAAACGAAAATTATAGTTGAAGGTGGAAGGGATAATTTGTATATGTGTACTACGTTATCGGCAACAAAGTAGTAGTTTGTTGTTAAAATTCCTTCCCGGCCTGTTTGGCCGTAGTCCAATGTTTTCTGAAAACCAGACGTTTCGGCAGTGCCGTCGACTGCCATCGTCAGTGAAAATCGAGTGCGATAACGTGTGGTGATATATGTTAGTGACCACAGTACTGTGGTTAAGGCTGAAGAAATAAGTAGTTTCTATGAAAATATTTCATTTCGAAAATGATTTTAAATATAAATGTTAGAACATGGAAGAAATGTATCGTTCTCCATACCGATATTTCGAATATTGTCTCTGTGTGTTTGTGTCTATGTTCTGTCTGTGTGTAGAATTTTTTTGGAGAACGATAACTGCCGCAAATCCAAACAGAATCAAACACTTTTTTGCACACTTGTCTGAATTGTTCAGGACTCAAGGCCTATTGATTTTGGTAAAGATCGGTTAAGGGGAAGGGGTAGTTTACTAGCAACGTTTTATGTTTCAACAAAAGTAATTTTTCTTTATGACTAACGATAACTGCCGTATACTCAAATACAATCAAATAACTTTTTGCATATGTACCTGAGTTGCAGAGAACTCAATTTTTGTTGATTTTGGTAAAGATCAGTTAAGAGGAAGGGGTAGTCTACCTGCAACATTTTATGTTTTAACAAGAGTAATTTTTTCTATGACGAACGATAACTGCCGTATACTCAAACAGAATCAAATAATTTTTTGCATATGTGTCTGAGTTGCAGAGGACTCAAGGCCTATTGCTTTTGGTGAAGAGCTGTTAAGGGAGAGAGGTAGTTTACCTGCAACGTTTTACGTTTAACAAGAGTAAAGTACGTACTTAATTTTAATAAATAAAGTTTCCTGAAATTAAGGTCATAATAATCCAATGTAGAAAGGTAGATGAAATATTTATAAATGAAAAGGGTATTTGAAGGGGTATTTGAAGATCGGTTAAGGAGAAGGGGTAGTTTACCTGCAACGTTTTGTGTTTTAACAAGGGTAATGTTTTCTATGACGAACGATACCTGCCGCACATTCAGACAGAATCAAATCATTTTTTGTATACGTTCCTGAATTGTAGAGCACCCAAGGCCTGTTGATTTTGGTGAAGATCGGTTAAAGGAAAGGGTAGTTACCTGCAACGTTTTATGTTTTAACAAGAGTAAAGTACTTAATTTTGATAAATAAAGTATCCTAAAGTGATCATAATAATCCACTGTAGAAACGTAGATGAAATATCTATAAATGAATAGGCTAGTTGAAGGGGTGGAGGTAATTTTTTATAAATGAAAATGATAGTTGAAGGGAAGGGGATAATTTTTATTTATATATCATGTGTACTGCGCTATCGGCAACAAAGAAGTAGTTTGTTGTTAAAATTCCTTCCCGGGCTGTTTGGCCGTGGTCCAATGTTTCCGCAAACCAGACGTTTCGGTAGTGCATCGACTGCCATAATCAGTGAAAATCGAGTGCGCTAACGTGAGGTGATATGTGTTAGTGACCACAGTACTGTGGTTAAGGCTGAAGCAAGAAGTAAGAAGAAATAGTTTCTATGGAAATATTTCATTTCGAAAATGATTTTAAATATAAATCTTAGAACATGGAAGTCATGTATGGTTCTCCATACCGATATTTACAAAAGCAACCGAATATTTGCGATTAACTATAAGTTAAACATTATCATTTTATGTACACAAAAAACTGATTAAAATCTTGCAAATAAGTGTGTACAAAAATCGGACTTCTTTATTAACGCATAAACTGAGGAAAAAATTCGTTAAACGTACGTAAAAACAAATTAAAAAACACTCCTCTCTCTCTCTCTCTCTATCACACACACACACAGCTACAGATCGTTGCGCCCAGTATTTTTATTCCGTTATTTGGCAAGCTTAGCTATAGCGAGATACACTGTGTTATAACCAAACACTTTTAGCAACAATATTGCCAAATGCAGGTCCATATCCTGGAATCTTAAAGCAGGCGTACATCATAAAATGGCATGACGACTTCCGGTGTGTAGTTTGCATACTAGTGACTAATCAACACAGTCAGACTGTGTGTGTCACAACACCATGACCGAAACGGATATGTAAACCGTGATAAGTAAGATTATCACACTTATTATTGTGATTGTACTGATCAATATAGATAATAATCTTGGCTGTTAAATACTACTGTGTCTGGTGTCCAGATTAGTAGCTTTTTCAATAACAGTTACACCAATTGTGTTTTTTTGGAAGTAAAGATGTTTTTCTTGTGCGTGTTAAAATATGTTATTAAGTAAGCAGAAATACGGAGAACATAGGTGCAACACAATCAATAACTAGCAAATTAGAAACCGGGTTTACAGTCTTAAGGCGATTTAAATATAATGGGAGAAAATGAACACTGGTAAACCATTCAGAGCGCTTTCAAAACAATTGATAGGAATTATATCATATTTCCCATGGGAATCACACGCTTCCGCTGCGCGAGGGTAGAATGAAAATTTTTGAGCCTGAATAAGAAAACAACACTTCTTTACATTAATTTGAATTTATTTCTCAACAAAATCTCTATTGAGATCTACACATTTTTTGCCGACGGGATTAAATAGGACGAGTATGATGGATGAGGAAGCAATTCGAAATTCAATTCTTTGATTTCAGCCATCGCAACAATTGGCGTGTCAGATGGTGCATTGCCTTGGTGAAACATCCATCTTCTTTTCCCCTAAATCCGACCGGTTTTGTTATTCGTCATTTACAAGGTGCAGTAGGTTTGCATACTACTCGCCATCAATTCTTTATCCCTTTTTAAGGTAGTTGGTGAAGATTACTCCACGGTCGTTCACGAAACAGTCCCCATAACCTTAGCAGCAGAAGGAATTGTCTTTGCCTTCTTTGGAGTTGGTTCGCCTTCCACGATTCATTATTTTGACTGTTGTTTGGTCTCAACAATGTCGTTGTGAACCCAAGTTTCATCAACGGTTACGAACCTACGCAAAAATTCGGTTGGATTATGCGTATAGATTACCAAACAATTGGTTGAAACACCCTTTCGACTCCGTTTTTGGTCAAGTGTCAGCAAACGCGGCACCCATCTAGCGCACAGCTTTGTCATACACAGATGTTCGTGTAAGATATTGCGCACACGTTCCGTTGATATATCAGTCAGTCTAACAGTCTCTGCTATCTCACTCACGTCCATTCTACTGTCTGTGAATACGATTTTTTCTGCCGTAGTCACTTCAATGCGATGTCCAACACGTGCGCCGTCAGTTGTCCTTGTCCGAACCGTTTTAAATTCAGCAACCTAGCGCTTAACCGTTCTATTCAATATAAAAGAGTCTCCCAACTCATCTATTATATCCGGTATCAGTTGAGTAATTCAACGACAAAAATTATCACTGCACGAATTTCCAGTATATCCAATGATGCCCGGAGGTGCTAGGACTGTGCCACTAACAATAAACAACTCATTGATTTGAAATCTTCGAATCTAAGTCTGAAAATGATGAAATCATACGAGTACACAACACGGTCAAAATAATAACCACAGTGTCAGCCTCGAAACGTTTCACCCTACCCTTGCTTGTAAAAGACAAGAAGACTTTAATGGAAAGCGTTTGCCATTTCTAGGTTTGTACAGAGAAAGCGCAGTCAGCTTCCGAGAAAAAGTCAGAGAAGAAATAAAGTTATGTGAACAACCTTCAGCAACTCACTACGATCATAATACCACAAAGAATTGATTTAAACAACATAAAAAACAAAGGCTTTTAGAAAAATTAATAGAATCTAATGTCCTGGCTTTTTTTGTTTTGTAGATGTTTGTGAAAACAATGTGACGGTATCCAGTTTGTTGATGTGACATTATATGTAGTTACAATGTGACTTCCGGATGTAGTTATATTATATCATGTCACAGGAATACCTCACACAATACCTGACCTTGAACATATAGGCTATACACCCATGTCCAGATAAATTATTACCATTATTCGGTTGCTTTTGTAAATATCGGTATGGAGAACCACACATGACTTCCATGTTCTAAAATGTATATTTAAAATCATTTTCGAAATAAAATATTTCCATAGAAACTACTTCTTTCTACTTCTTGCTTCAGCCTTAACCACAGTACTGTGGTCACTAACGTATACCACCTTACGTTAGCGCACTCGATTTTCACTGATGATGGCAGTCGATGGCACTGGCGAAACGTCTGGTTTTGCAGAAAACATTGAATCACGACCAAACAGCCCGGGAAGGAATACTACCAACAAACTACTTCTTTGTTCCCGATAATGTAGTACACATACAAAATTATCCCCTCCCCTTCAACTATCATTTTCATTTATAGAAAATTACCCCCTTCAACTACCCTTTTATTTATAGATATTTCATCAACCATTCTACAGTGGATTAGTATGACCTTTTTTAAGATACTTTATTTATCAAAATTAAGTACTTTACTCCTGTTAAAACATAAAACGTTGCTGGTAAACTACCCCTTCACCTTAACCGATCTTCACCAAAATCAATAGGCCTTGAGTTCTCTACAACTCAGGCACATATGCAAAAAATGATTTGATTCTGTTTGAATTTACGGCAGTTGTCGTTCGCCATAGAAAAAATTCTACACACAGACACTTTTGAAAAATGACTTTTCTTCATGTTTTGAGGGTAGTACAATCAGAAGCAGCCCTTATCTCGAACATGATTGTTTTCGCTATCACCGTACTTCCATTTTTGTATGGAACATGGAAGTAAAAAGATAAGGCGATTCATTCTGCCTTCTGTTGTCTGAACTTGTAATGGTCAGTATACGTAAGTATTGATTTAGAGCGCTAGAAAGGTTGTCAGATGGGACATCTCAACAGCAGTGTAGTGAACGTTAGTCGTAATTTCTGACAATAGGGACATTCTGCAGACAGAGATTTCTTCACCACTTTGATAGACCATGCCGGAGTCTGGCCTCACATTGTCACTGAGAAGTCTACGTTTACGACAGTATACCTACAGAATAGGATGAAAACTAATGATAAAGAATAAGGCCATAGAACAAATCATAGATATAAATTAACAAGTTATATTGGCAAGTTAAGCAAACCAACAAAGACGTTAAAGACCAACAGAATAACTGGTCGCTATCGTCATTCACTCCACTTAAAACAATAGTCATGTAACAGAGGATGCCAAAGTAAGAATATATAGTAAGCTCAGTAACATCGTCTGCCGCAAGGACAAGACGTGAGACCAAAACAGCGTTATCAGAAAAGCAGGTATTAAGAAAAATATGCGGAAGAACAGAAAGACCAGGTTAGATCGAGAAATAAATGCGAATGTCAGTGAGAAAAGCAAAATGGGCAACGCTAGAAACTGTGTAGGAAGGAGAAGAGAAGAATAGAATATGTACGTTGAGTGTATGGAGGAGGAAAACAGAATAATGGAACTCTGATGGTCCAAAAATCTCTGTCAAGTGGCCCAGAGTCTCTTTAAGTGGCTCTGAGTCTTCAAGAGAAGAGTCGGTCAACTCAAAAGAATGTGGGAAGAAATCTTTCATCCGGTTCGGTGGACAACACATAGGCCCGCGTTCGGAGGAGCAGAAGAAGGAAAAGGGTCCACGTCAAGAGAGAGCGGCAGAGACGTGGAATATATGAAATGGTGGAATATCAAAAGCCACCAAAAGACAAAATACACGATAATGTTTTATGCACACCGATTTGAATAGACTTATTAATATAGTTTCGGAGAGCGGTAGTGTGCTCGTCTGCCTCGCATCTGTAACACTCCCCGTAGACAATATGTTGCTTTTTACGATAAAAACAGTTAGACTTAAGCGTATGAACAGAAAATTAAAATAATATTAATAATGAAATGCGTGTAATTGTAAGGAGGCGGGTCGGGGAGTGGAGTGGGTGGGTGTGTCTGTGTCTAGGTCTAGTAGTTGTCTAGCCGTCTAGCATTCCTGCATGATCGCGTCACTATCAATGGAAAGGTCACAGACATTCTCTCTCCTCTCTGTCACTCTCTCATTGTTGCCAAGGTTATTCAACTTTTCAATTAGTACTATCACCTAATTTGTAGCTAGTGAAACACTCACTTACACTGTCCATGTGTGCACTGTGCCTCGCCTAGCCTAGTTAAATACGTAATGTTTAATTCCGCTCACGTAGCTCTCCACTGGCCGAGTACTAATTACATGCACCTGTGCGCACGCGAGCCCCTGCCCGTCTTAGCTCGAGCGTCTGAACGCCTTCGCCCAACTGACATTAACAACGACGGACAAAGAGCGAGTGAAGGGAAAACAAGCGGAGGGGAAGAAAAAGATGATAAAGAAGTGAGAAGGTGTGTCAGAACGACAAAGAAATGACAGAACTGATAAATCGGTGACTACAAAGGTCCGAAGGTGGAGAGTGTGAACATCAAGATACCCTGATGATTCCAGTAATCTGTATTAATATCTGTTTTGAAACCAGAAACCTATTCGTAAGAGATGACTCGGAGGATAGACTAGAATTATCACTTCATAAACTAAATCGAATTGCTTCGGAATACCACTTAAAGATCTCCACCTATAAAACTAAGGTATAGCGTTACCACTGTGCCTGTCCACTGCAAACCCACCCCCTCCCATTGAACATTTTAATTGTCTGAAGAATGGTGTTAGCCATGGTGTTAGTATGGCGGAACTCCTTAAGTGCGATAAACTTTACAATATTTTGACTTGTATAATACGTAAATATCTGAAAGGACAGATGATGCCCAAGAATTTAAAATGGTTTACATTTCATCTATTCATAAAAAAGGGGAAAAAGATCTGTTCAAATTATTACGGAATATCAGTGACCAGTATATAAAGTCGGGTACATGGAAGAAGTCTAGAGCATTTCTGTATTAAAAGACGAATACAGTAAAAAAAGAGGAAAAAGAGCAGAGTGGATTTCGAGTTGGGAGGCCCTGTGTACTGTTTAAAGCAACTGACTGAGAAGAATTCGAACACAAATCAAGAAACTCATCTAATGTTTACAGATCTCCACAAAGATTATGCAGCCGTACCGATCACCAAGTTATGGTCGATGCTCAAAGAAACAAATCTATATCTAACATTGATTAATGCTTTGATGAGTATGATGAGTCTAACAACCGTGCTTAATTTGCATAAAGATAAGAAGTGAACTTTCCCAAGAATTTGTTGTTAGCAAGGGTCTTCGTCAAGGATGTTGCATCTCATCATCATCACCACTCCAAGGACTAGGTTTTAGATCTGTTTCGGAACCCATCTCGTCCTCGGTACCAATATCTCTCTTCCCAGTAGGGAAGGCAACCAACCCAAGGCAACCACAGGTAGACGGATATCAGGCATGCGATTCAAGTGTTCACACTATCTCCTTCTGTGGTCTTTAATCTCCTGGTGCAATGGTGGTCTAAATCGCGTCTAATACCCTCGTTCCTTTTCTGATCCAAGAGATAACAACCTTGCGTCCCTCTTATAAATTTTATTTCGGCTGCCTGAATCCTCTGCACGTCTCATTTTCCAAGAGTCCATGTCTCACTAGCATACAGGAATGTGGGGACAGCAACAGTTTTATAAAATTTCATTCGGGTATCCTTCCGTATTTTATTTTTCAGGTACCTATGTTGCATCTCTCCTTAAAATTATGTCTCAAAAGAATTACAAACCTGGAAAGGAAAATATGAACGAATGACAGCAGATTTCCGGTGAAGTGTTTACACGCTGCAATTTTCGAGTGACTAGGTGCCTACACACAGGCCCACCTAGGGTTCGGAAATTACGAGAGGAGTACCAAAACTGGGACTTAGAGATAGCCTAAACATACGAAAAACAAAATACCTGCCTGTTGCAGCTTGGCATTTTTGAGTAACAAATATATCACATTTGTGTAAAACGGTCTAGTAGAGATAACTAAACTGTAGAAAAGACTAGTTTTGCGCAGGTTGAAATCAGATTGTTGCCCTCCGTTCCGCTTTGTCTAAGGGAGTCCAGTGGCAGTCTCAAGGACGAAGTGAACTGCAAACCTGGACTTGCTAATACTAGAAAGTCGCGTTTCTCCACTGATAACATGGTTAGCTACTAGATCCCGATTGTTAAGGTTGAAACACACTGCTTTGTTCATCTTCGATGCTGAAGAAACGGATGATCAAACGTGTTAATCACCGAGATACCCTGCAGAAGCTCAAGAAAACCTTCCTTCCCGACTGCTATAGTCATCATGTAGTTAATCACCGAGATACCCTGCAGAAGCTCAAGAAAACCTTCCTTCCCGACTGCTATAATCATCATGTAGTTAACATTCCGAGAAACATTTAGTTAACATTTGAGAAAGTTCTCTAGCTTTGATGCCCCTATTTGCGCGTAAAGCAGTTTCCAGCTGTCTCACATTTTTATCTGATGCTCCAACACGTGCAGGTCCGGGAGGGGCCAAATCTTTAGTGGATTCTCTTCCTTGTCGAAATTTATTGCACCATTCAAACACTGTCGTATGAGAATAACAATAGTCACCATATACAGCTTTCATTCTCTTATAAATTTCCATTGGCTGACGCCCTTCAGCGGTCAAAAACTGAATAACGGCACGCAGTTTATCTTTGGACGGATTTTCCATCATAGATGCCATTTTTTAACCCAGTCACAACGCTTAGAAAAGAGCAAACTGCAAATATTTTTGACAGGCTCGTCACTAGTACTTAGACAATATAAACAAATAAATTTCGTTGCCTTGGCGACGAAGTCACGGCTGCGCAGATCAAACGTGTTTCTGTTGAACAATCCTCGTATAATAAGAAGATTACAAACACTGTCACTTTCAGTAAAACAAGTTAGATTATCCGAAAATTTATACATAACGATTACTTTGCGCTATATCTTGACTCACCTAAAATCCTCTTTCTTGTAAAGATTAAAGATTAAATATTAAAGAATAACTACACGATTCCACTTTTACCACCGTTTTATCGCTTTCCTTCTCTGAGTCCCCCTACTCCAGAGACTTCTTGTTGTAATTTATTCGCGTTGGGTGCATTTATGATCATTCTATACATACTGTTACGTAATGCAGAACAAGTGGTACGTAGTACGGAACGTTCTACAAGTTTCTAGAATATTCCAGTTGTAATGTGTGTGTGCGTACATAATGCTGCTACTTTACGGTGAAAGACAATTACGTGTCAACTATCGAGTCTATACCGGACCATACCGGTAAGCCCAGTGTGTTCAAGGACACTGTTTCTAGTGGATTCTCGAGAGCGCCTGTTTGTTTAACAAAGTGACAGATTGTTCTGGCAATCAGCGGGGTATAAATACAACCATTCAGCGACGGTCGAGTTAGTTATTGTCGGGCGATTACACACTGCGTTTAAGTGGCGACTTACACATTGCCGTTCGAAATATTGTGGCGAAGTATTACGTGTTTTATAATTGTCCGAGACAATTGTAATACAATTGTGTTTTATATCATTTAACATTTTTATTACGTGTGAACAATTTTTATTTGATTTGTTGTAAGAGACTGTCTTGTTAATTACAAACTGTTTAATTGTGATAATTAAAGCTCGTGATTAGTGACGTAATTGGTGTCTTGTATTTTGTTTTCCACTGTAGCATACGACGATCAGTAGACCGTCGTAACAATACACTACGTAGTCCTTCAGTCTTTCGACTGGTTTGTACCCTCCCCGCGTATACCCGTGGTGCGTGTGGTATTGAGTCTCTCACAGGTATATGGGACCTACAGTTTAACGCCGGATCCGAACGGCATAGTTGGGGAAGGTTTATACTAAGCAGGATACCTCTCGCTGGTTTGCCATTGCCTTGCGAGGGGGAACGGTCGTATCTAAATCAGATGGCCCCCGGCGGGAATTGAACCCGCGCCGACAGCGTAGCAGAGCCACACGCTAGCCACTACGCCACGACCGCTCCCAACACTAAATGCTAAATACACTAAAGGCCCAATAATCTTCAAAAATGCTAAGAACTATGGCATCTTTACTTAGGCGTGCTGTATTTTTCCAATAACCTGAGCTAGTCGCTAGATACTAATAACGTAAAGTTGAATTTATAACGTATTTACTTATCTCCTCATTTCTCTCTCTCCCCCTCTCCCCCCCCCCCAATCTCTCTCCTACCTAATGCTTCGCCCTTCCTCCTGAAACTCATTACTCACCTAACATCGCCCCAATCGGTCTTTCCCATCCTCTTTATCTCCTCCCACGTTCTCCATCTAATTTTTCTACTACGTTACCAAGTATCTTGAACCTAGTAACATGAACATGGTAGCCCAATTTCATCATCATTATCTTCACAACACAGCATAGGCAAGATGCCGTCTATTCCACCTTCAAAAATCGTCCAGTCATTTCTTCCTGGGTTTACACACATACCTGTGTCCTACAGGTTTGTATTTCCAGACTTGTTTGGCCAGTCTGGAATCTAACATTCGTTTTAAGCGTTCTTTCCACAGTTGTTTGTAATCTTTAGTACTTTTGTGCAAGTCGAAAACTTGTAATTCTTGTCTTATAGCCTTATTCTTTATACGATCAAATTTGCACGGTCACCTCTTAACTCCTCTTAAGAACGTCATTTCCGAGTCCTGTATTTTATTTTATTGTTTCTTGGTTATTACCCATAATTCACACCCATAGGACAGTACACAGTCTGCCATAACTTTGTAGAACTTTATATGAGTTAATTTGTAGAACTTTGTAGCCCAAATTAAATGAGTTAATTTTCGATCTTGTATAATCCATTCATTCTGTTTTATGTCGATTACGAAGACACCCAACAACTATCTTTCCATACGGTTCTGCGTTCTTTTTAATTTGCGTTTGTTTCATTCGTGAGGGTCCGTATTTGTGTCCACATATCAATGAGCAGTTGGTTGGGTCTGAAGCCCCACATAACCGGCAAACGCCCCTCGGGCTCGCAAGTCGCGAAGACAGTTGTCCAAGGCTTTCCCTTACTTTTTCTTCCATTCGATAACCAAATTGAACAGTGTCGAACTTCGCCCGCTGTCCCGTCTCCCTTGACATTTGGGGCCATTCTTAATCTTGGTGTTCCCCTGTCCTCTTTCATTTTTCGTGCTCTACGGACAACACAAAGTGTCTTGAAATTCTCTACATTCCAAGAACAAACCTCTCTTTGGTCTTAGCCGTCGTCTAATTCCTCTCTCACTTCCGCAAAGCAGGACACTCCGCCACCACATGGCACGCAGTCTCTTCCGTGCTAATTCCACAAGTTCCACACCACGGATCTTCGGTGAGTCGAAGCGTATTAATTTCACTTTAAAGTTTCCACGCCCAGACAAAAACTACCTGGCATAGTGATTCGGATTCAGATATATAGTGCATTCTCTCCCTGATATTCGGGAAGTACTCGTGTGTAATTCTACCTTAGTAGTAGCATTCCACCTTTGTTGTGGAATATTGAGGATTTCTAATCTACTTAAACTGTTGCTGACTTCTCTATCTAGGCCTACCGTTATCCACATCTTACTTGATTTTGATTTGCTCGGTGGTCAGAAGATCTATCGGGATCCCTCAGCTCATCCCTCATCGTAACGGATAGAAACTCAAAGGATAACGGAGTATCCTTTGATTTGCTTATACCATCCCCGGCGCTCCATCGAGATGGAGGTCTATTATAAACAAACAGTATGAAACAAATAAAATATTATCGTTCTAAGGTGCTGCGGAATCTTTTTGTCTTTCAGTGTGTGGACAAGTTTACTGGACACCCACCCACCACCACAATTGCCTCCTCCTTTCGATTTCCATCTTCTTATGTCAATTTCTATTGCTATTTGTTGTATAGGTATTCTTGGAAATTTTCTATATGACTCCGATTTGTGAATGCTGAGGTCTCATTATTTTTATGTTATCTAGGTACAGTTTTAGCCTTATTTTTCCTTATTACAATCCTAATTCTACCACCATTTACTCAAGATACTATTCTGTTTGGCGATTAGAACTGCGTCATGACCAAACCGGAGTAAAAGAGGTTTTTCATCACATTTGTCTAATCTAATTTTTTTAAGACTCAACGCTAGGCTATCAAGTATCTATGTCATTCCATGTCTTTGCCTTATTCCTCTTTTTGTAGGTGTCTGTTGTTGATCTTCGTATAGTCTAACCTTTTTTTTTCAGCCATCTAAGGACTACATGCCAATTTAAATTCTTTATTCTTTGTTGTTTTCTTTTTCTCCAATATTCTTTCATCTTTTCACTGTATCTCTTCTTCCTGCCTTCAGTCCACTTTGAACCTGCGTTCCTCTCTCCTAATCTAGACTCCTTCCATTTTTAACACTTTTGCCCGAAAAACTCTTTTAATTGCTTCTTCTGCGTGTATATTATTTTTTTCTAAATCCTTTTGGACTTCTTTAATCCAACTTGATGTTGACTTCTTCCCCCACAAATATTTGAAGATCTGCTTTGTTAACCTATTGTATTCCATGCTATATAAATGTCCAAAAAATATAGTCTTCTTTTACTCATTGTTTCTGTAATATTTTCTATACTTTGATATATTCCATCATTAATTCTTAATTTCCAACCTTCTGAAGTTTTTCGTGGGTCAATATTTTCCTAATAATGCGTCTGTCCAATATTTCTACTTTGTCTAAATTATAATTCAGTGCTATACATTCACCTGCATATAGGCATTCTGGCTTCATTGCTGTACTGTAATGCCTTATTTTCGCATATTTAGAAATGCACTTTTTATTGTAAATATCTTCAGTTATTACCATATGCCCTTTCCATCTTATGAATCCTTTCTTCTATAGCAGATTTTTCTGAACCATTCTCTTGAATTATTTCTCCTAGATACTTAACTTTTCGAACCCTCTTTATTCGACTACTATCTGTTACCAGGAATTTTGGCGCATTTTAATGTTCGTGAGAAATTTGTTTTTCTGCAGAAATTCTTAAGCCTAGTCTAATCTATTCATTATATACTTCTTTTAAATATTTAAAATATATAATAAATAAATTAGTATAATGAAGGAAATATGGGAGAGGAGAAAGAGAGAGGAGAAGAAGGGAGGAACCAGTTGAGCCAAACGTAGTCTACAGTGGCTCATACGAAAAAAAAAATAAACAGAATTATCACTGTTGCACACCACTACAGAAAAATTATTCCTATTAGCACTTTCAAGCTTCTCAGCTCATCGTCAGTTTGGAAATAACAACAACAGAATAAACAAACTCTTCACACCTCCACCCGCCCCATTGACCACACACAACCACCGCAAACAAGCTATAAGTCAAATGTCCCTTCCCAACCACCGAGCCCAGTCACCCACGTCTGTACAGTTACATATTTTTCTAGCACATTCTGTGTGTCCGTGTGTGTGTGTGTGTGTGCGCGCGCGCGCGCGCGCGCGTTCTTTTCAAAACCTAACGTTGTAAAGCCTTTCTTATTCACACTTTTAACTGGAAATTTCTTTTTCGGTACAGTTTTACAATGCGTTAAATTATCAAAAACTATCCCTTTTATTCTTTTTATATTGCATGCAAACAATAACTAGGTAAACACCCTTTCTCGTCCCTTCCTATCACCGCCTATGGGCGCGGTCACTCACCTTTATTTCAAAAACATAGGCTACATATTATGCAATTTAATTCTTAATGTTATCTATCCGTCCTCCACCTTTTACTTCCTAATTATATTTTAAAATATTTCTTCATTATCAAATTTAATTTTAGTAGTCATTAAATAAATGAATACGAAATAAAATAAACATTTTAGTATAAAATAGTATAAAAATAAATATTTTAGTACCGGAATACGAAAAAAAATAAATCACGTATAGTAAAGTTACAAAACTATTACTTATAGTGAAGCTATAACGTATTAAATCATATCAAATGAAACTAAGTAGTGTGAAGACGCAATAAGTATGTCTGCTGCCAGCTGAGCTTCATTATGGAACGTCGGCTCTCTTTGGCGTGGTTAGTTACGTAATGAAAAGCGGATAGAAAACAAAACAAACAAATGGCCGCATATGGCAAGCAGCAGCAGCCTTGTCTAAGAACGCGCGAGGTGTGTTTCTCTGAATTAACAACACAAGTCTATGTCTACGTCTATGTCCTTGGTTCAGTTCCTGGACTATGAATTGCGCATCGCGCAGACATACCGACTCCCATATGTGCCGTCTTCCTACTCAACAGCAGCAATTCCAGTGTTTCTATTACAACAGATTTTGTACACTCTGCAACGAAAAATTTATTTTATTTTCATTATTCGTTCTCCACATTCGATTAACTGTTTTTCTTTACTAGTCTGATTCTTAGTAGGCTTTCACGGCCGGCGTCATTAATTATTAAATTTATTATAATCCAGTATATGGTAAGATTCTTAAAAATAGAATCGAGCAAGAAATGAAAGATGTTGAAGAGCAGAACGGATTCCGAGTTGGTAGGTCATGTGTTGATAGTATTTTTATACTCAAACAAGTTGCGGAAAAAAGGATGGCTCACAACCTACAAACCCATATTGTATTTATCGATTTAACTAAAGCTTATGACAGCGTGCCGCTTGCAACATTATGGAGAGCTATGCAGAATCAAGGAATAAGTAGTAAGTATATAAAAGCAACTAAACAACTATATAAAGATATGACAGTTCAAGTTAAAATGGGGAAAAGGATATCCAGCAAGATAAGTATTAGTAAGGGCTTGAAACAGGGTTGTTGCATAGCTCCGACTTTGTTTAAGATCTATCTACATTAAGCCCTAATATCATGGAGGAAAAAATGCCGTAATATGGGTGTACCAGTTGGAAGTGACGAGATGTTTACAATACACTTTGCAGACGATCAGTCTGTAATTGCAGAGGACGAAATTGATATAAGTTATATGCTTAGGAAACTAGCAGAAGAATATGCGAAATGGGGTCACGAAATAAATACCGCAAAAACTGAGGGTACCTTATAGTAGGCGGTGAAGGTCAAGTTCTAAAACTAGGAACAAAAGTGACAAAAAATATTAAAAACTTCAAGTATTTGGGTGTAACAATGACATCGGATGGTGACAGCAACCAAGAAATAAAAGTAAGAATAGGACAAGCTAAGACAGCAACAAAACTATTAAGCAGTTTCTTTTGGAGTCCACGAATAACAAAAAGCAATAAATTCAGAATATATAAAACTATAGTCGAAAATACAGGCCTATATGGAGCAGAATTGTGGGAAATTAATAACAGAAATAAATCCATAATAAGAGATATGGAGATGCTGGCGGAGGTGCTGTAGACTAACAAGACTAGATAGAGTGAGAAATGTAGAGATAAGACAAGCGATGGGAATCGACGTTGACATTATAGAAACAATAGAAGCAAGAAGACTGAATTGGTTTGAACACCTAAAAAGAATGTCGGATGAGAGATGACCAAGGAAGGTATGGCAATGGACTCAACCCTCTACAAGAAAAAAAGGAAGACCTTAACATTCATGGAAAATGGACGCCAAAGATGCAATGAATCCAAGACGACTTACAGAACAGGACTGTTTCGACCGGCGCCTGTGGAAGCTAGGATGCGAGAGGCGGCCCCAGCCGTAATTAAATCACCTAACAAAAATTAAAAATATATGTATATAATCCGAGCTGAAAGGCAGTGGTCTTCCAAATTCTTCATGTCGATAGGTGTCAATCGCTCGACCATACGTTTCGGGCTCACCTCTGGAGGCCATCTTCAGCGTAAGGACTTTTAAAAACTGACAAGCTGTACGTCTGTAAAACCACAGCACTGCGGCAAACGAGACTACAGACGTAGCCTTTGCGACAGAACTGCGTTTGTACTGACGTACGTCGCGGTTTTTGAAGTGAGGCCGAAACGTCTGCTCGAGCGATTGACACCTATCGACATGAAGAATTCGGAAGACCACTGCCTTTCAGCTCGGATAATAACTTTAACAATTTTTCTTTATTCTCTATCGCTGTGCGTAAAAAATATTTGCAACATTTTGTGTACACGTACCCTCGAGATGCTTGCGCCTGCCACATAAGATATCGCAAAAAATTAATAGTTTGTATTCACTGTTTTTGTTATTTATATTTTTATTCTCAGTTTTGTTAGTTTTATTAGCAGCCATCTTAACACCAACTTTGTCATTACTTATTGCCACACTGCTAAATACTTCGTTTTTGACGAGGCCTTTCGGTGTCTCCACCATCTTCAGGCCTTAAACGACGTGAAGATGGGGTCTTTTAAGTCCTGAAGATGGTGGAGACACCGAAAGGCCTCTTCAAGAACAACGTATTTAGCAATAAGTAGTGACAAAGTTAGTGTATATTTTTATTACAGAATATTTCTGCAAGAAAGCAACCCCCTTTTTGAACCCTTTAAATTTCAATACGGAAGAAAAAGAAATGTTAGCGAAAGGCTTAAAATACGCACCACCGCCAGAATTAAATCAAGAAAAAACGATTATTGAATGCGAAAGCATAATACAAAAACTAGGAAATGAAAATGATAAAAAAAGAATAAGGTGGGAAGTAGGGAATGTAGTAGATAAAATATTTAAGAAAAGTTTGTATAATTCAAAGAATGAACAAAAAATCAAAGCAACTGTAACTAAACTAAAGAATAAAATAAAGAAGAATGATATTATAGTTACGAAGGCGGATAAAGGAAATACAATGGTACTAATGAGAAAGGAAGAATACATAAAGAAAACGGAAGAATTTATAAAGGAAGGACCATACGAGGAAATAAAGTATGATTATACAAGTAAGTACCAGTCAAGGATAAAACAAATGATGAAACAGATAACATTTATAGAAGAAAAAAAGAAAAAGTATTTATTGGAAAGTAATCCAACAGCACCAACTTTTAAAAGTCAGGTTAAAATACATAAAGAAGGAAAACCAATTAGACCGATTGTTTCTTCTATTAATGCACCTATTTATAAATTATCAAAGGAAGTTAGCAGAGTACTGAAAGAGAAATATGAATTTGGGACAAGATACAACATAGAGAATAATATAAAATTGATAGAAAAATTAGAAAATATTAGCATTAATGTAAATACAAATTTGATATCATTGGATGTTAAGGACATGTTTACTAATATCACAGTAAATAAAGTTATTAAGTTAATAAACGATAATAATATGGGAGAATACAGGTATAAAAAGCAGTTGATGAAAGTAATTAAAGAATGTGTAAATCAGAACTATTTTAGGTTTAATAACAAGTTTTATATACAGAAAAAAGGTTTACCTATGGGGTCTTCATTATCCCCTATTCTTGCTGAAATATACATGAATGATTCTGAAAAGCAATTAATAACTTCCACTAAGTATAAAGACAATATAAAATTATGGTCTAGATACGTTGATGATGTATTAGTAGTTTGGCAAGGAAGCATAGAAGAAGTGCATGAGTTTATAAAGGAGGTAAATAATAAGGATAAAAACTTACAATTTAAGGAAGAGATAGGAGGTAAGCAAATAAATTACTTAGACTTAAACATAGAAATTAAAGATAATGAGAAACTACAGTTTGGGATATTTAGGAAAGATTCGTATTCTGATATAATTATACCAAGAGAGTCGTACCACCCATACAGATATAAAATGGCGGCAATCAATTCCTTTTGTTACAGAGCTCAGAAGTGTTTAAAAGAGACCGAATCAAAAGATAGGGAGTTAAAAACGATAAAGGGAATTGTTAGGAATAATAATTATAGCACCAACATAGTGGATAAAGTTATGAAAAGGGTCAACATACAAAAAGCTAAAATAGAACCAGAACAAAAGAATTATGCAGGGTCATTGACATACATAGGTTCACATACTAGAAAAATTATAAAATGTTTTAATAAATATGGAGTAGATATAGCTATTAAAAAATGTGAAACGGTATTTGATAAGATAAGGAATAAGAATATAGAAAAAATTCCGGTATTACAGAAAAGCGGAATTTATAAATTAAAATGTAAAGACTGCAACAAAGTGTACCTAGGGGAGACAGGACGAAAATTCGCATGCAGGTTGTCTGACCACAAACGTGGAGAAGGTAATAGAACAACCAATTCGTTATATGCAAGACATTTCATAGAAGACAACCACAAGTTTGTTAATCCTTTGGAAGAATACGAAATTTTAAAAGTAGTAAATAACACAGTTGAAAGGAAGCTTAGAGAGGAGTTAGAAATATTGAAAGAAAGAGAAAAAGGGTTAGACAATTTAATTAATATTAAAATTAAATTTGATAATGAAGAAATATTTTATAACATGATTAAGAAGTAAATGAGAGAGGGCAGATAGATAAGATTAAGAATTATATTTCATAGTACTAATTGGTTGTTTTAAAATAAGGGTGTGTGACTGACCCATGTGTGTGGAGAGGAAGCGGGTAGTTTAAAAGGATGCACACACACACACACACACACACTGAAACACAAGGAATTTACTAGAAAAATATGTAACTGTACAGATGGTGTGACAGAGTTTAGGGGGTGGGGAAGGGTCATTAATTTTTAGTTTGTTGTGGGTGAGCAGGGTGGGGGGAGGGGTGAAGGGTTGGGTATTAAATATTTTCTGTCTATTCCTGATCTGACGATGAGCTGTGAAGCTTGAAAGCGCTAATCGGAATAATTTTTATATAGTGGTGTGCAATATTGATCATTCTGATTGTGATTTCAACCACTAACACAAATTTCTTCATTAAACGTCTGTTAAGATGTGCAATCGACTACAGGTAATGGACAACAACAATGAGGTAATAAACGACAACAATAAGGTAAGTAAAGTTTTTAAATATCTTAAGTTAAAAGTTAAATTGAAGAGGGTTTTAAGTAAAATATGGTTTAATAAACAATGTCTGGATAATAATGTCATCCCAAAGTACGCTCAAGTTAAAATTAAAAATAAGAACAGTGTAGCCAAAAAAGTAAAAGAACAAAGCGAGAAGTTGTGGATAAAACTGGAAATAAGGTCACTCTACGGCTTAATCAATAGATATAATAGGGAATTATATGACAGACACATATAATTATTAAGAATATACTCGTATGAAGAGTTAGAAGAAATATTATATAATTTTGGTTTGGGGTACATAGAAAAGAAATTGGAAAAAAAAAAAAAATGGTAGATAAGTTAAATAAATTAATAAGAAAGAACGAAGTAAAAAAAGAACACCTCTCTAAGAATAACTATGAAAAAAGAGTAATAAACCTTACAGAGGTAAATTTCAATACGGAAGAAAAAGAAATGTTAGCGAAAGGCTTAAAATACGCACCACCGCCAGAATTAAATCAAGAAAAAACGATTATTGAATGCGAAAGCATAATACAAAAACTAGGAAATGAAAATGATAAAAAAAGAATAAGGTGGGAAGTAGGGAATGTAGTAGATAAAATATTTAAGAAAAGTTTGTATAATTCAAAGAATGAACAAAAAATCAAAGCAACTGTAACTAAACTAAAGAATAAAATAAAGAAGAATGATATTATAGTTACGAAGGCGGATAAAGGAAATACAATGGTACTAATGAGAAAGGAAGAATACATAAAGAAAACGGAAGAATTTATAAAGGAAGGACCATACGAGGAAATAAAGTATGATTATACAAGTAAGTACCAGTCAAGGATAAAACAAATGATGAAACAGATAACATTTATAGAAGAAAAAAAGAAAAAGTATTTATTGGAAAGTAATCCAACAGCACCAACTTTTAAAAGTCAGGTTAAGATACATAAAGAAGGAAAACCAATTAGACCGATTGTTTCTTCTATTAATGCACCTATTTATAAATTATCAAAGGAAGTTAGCAGAGTACTGAAAGAGAAATATGAATTTGGGACAAGATACAACATAGAGAATAATATAAAATTGATAGAAAAATTAGAAAATATTAGCATTAATGTAAATACAAATTTGATATCATTGGATGTTAAGGACATGTTTACTAATATCACAGTAAATAAAGTTATTAAGTTAATAAACGATAATAATATGGGAGAATACAGGTATAAAAAGCAGTTGATGAAAGTAATTAAAGAATGTGTAAATCAGAACTATTTTAGGTTTAATAACAAGTTTTATATACAGAAAAAAGGTTTACCTATGGGGTCTTCATTATCCCCTATTCTTGCTGAAATATACATGAATGATTCTGAAAAGCAATTAATAACTTCCACTAAGTATAAAGACAATATAAAATTATGGTCTAGATACGTTGATGATGTATTAGTAGTTTGGCAAGGAAGCATAGAAGAAGTGCATGAGTTTATAAAGGAGGTAAATAATAAGGATAAAAACTTACAATTTAAGGAAGAGATAGGAGGTAAGCAAATAAATTACTTAGACTTAAACATAGAAATTAAAGATAATGAGAAACTACAGTTTGGGATATTTAGGAAAGATTCGTATTCTGATATAATTATACCAAGAGAGTCGTACCACCCATACAGATATAAAATGGCGGCAATCAATTCCTTTTGTTACAGAGCTCAGAAGTGTTTAAAAGAGACCGAATCAAAAGATAGGGAGTTAAAAACGATAAAGGGAATTGTTAGGAATAATAATTATAGCACCAACATAGTGGATAAAGTTATGAAAAGGGTCAACATACAAAAAGCTAAAATAGAACCAGAACAAAAGAATTATGCAGGGTCATTGACATACATAGGTTCACATACTAGAAAAATTATAAAATGTTTTAATAAATATGGAGTAGATATAGCTATTAAAAAATGTGAAACGGTATTTGATAAAATAAGGAATAAGAATATAGAAAAAATTCCGGTATTACAGAAAAGCGGAATTTATAAATTAAAATGTAAAGACTGCAACAAAGTGTACCTAGGGGAGACAGGACGAAAATTCGCATGCAGGTTGTCTGACCACAAACGTGGAGAAGGTAATAGAACAACCAATTCGTTATATGCAAGACATTTCATAGAAGACAACCACAAGTTTGTTAATCCTTTGGAAGAATACGAAATTGTAAAAGTAGTAAATAACACAGTTGAAAGGAAGCTTAGAGAGGAGTTAGAAATATTGAAAGAAAGAGAAAAAGGGTTAGACAATTTAATTAATATTAAAATTAAATTTGATAATGAAGAAATATTTTATAACATGATTAAGAAGTAAATGAGAGAGGGCAGATAGATAAGATTAAGAATTATATTTCATAGTACTAATTGGTTGTTTTAAAATAAGGGTGTGTGACTGACCCATGTGTGTGGAGAGGAAGCGGGTAGTTTAAAAGGATGCACACACACACACACACACACACTGAAACACAAGGAATTTACTAGAAAAATATGTAACTGTACAGATGGTGTGACAGAGTTTAGGGGGTGGGGAAGGGTCATTAATTTTTAGTTTGTTGTGGGTGAGCAGGGTGGGGGAGAGGGGTGAAGGGTTGGGTATTAAATATTTTCTGTCTATTCCTGATCTGACGATGAGCTGTGAAGCTTGAAAGCGCTAATCGGAATAATTTTTATATAGTGGTGTGCAATATTGATCATTCTGATTGTGATTTCAACCACTAACACAAATTTCTTCATTAAGCGAGAAAACGGGGTGTCGGTTTGAAGCAGACGGTGACAGAACAATTCTTCAAAAAATTGTAAATCCATGGTACTTATGTTATGATTTGTTTTTAATTTTTACTACTAATAGGCCTACAAAACTTCAATCTTTACTTAATACTACTAAAGACTACAGTCTTTAGCAACGAGAGAACGGGGTACCGGTTTGATGGTACTGTATGTTTCGTTTTGTTTTTAATTTTTAGTTAATTTTATAGTACAGTGTTTGTCATTAAACTCTAATATTGTTTAAATTAAATTTTGCTTTTTATTAATTACACTCAGTTTTAATTTAATGCCTTTGTAATACATTGCAGTACAGTATACAGGTTGCTGTAATTATATAACAGTATGTTAGAAATGATTTTGTAATAAAAGCATTTGTTTTTGGAAAGAGAAATAATGTTTTCAATTCACGATCTATTTTCCGAAATATCGGTTATCCGAACGGGCCCTCGTCCCGAGACGTTCGGATAATCGATGCTCTACTGTAGTTGCTGATTGGTTGTTAGGAAGGTAAGAGAGGAAAGGTTGGTGTATTGGATTAAAGAATCTGCTGACCATACGTGTAAAGCAAAACTGCTGACACGTAAGTTCTCATGAAGAATTCACTGACTATTCCCACCGATGGAAGATTCGAGTTCTTTTTATTTTTGTCTCCTAAAGTTACATTCCGTAGTTTAGCAGATCAAGTGTACTAGCGCATGTGTCTGGTTTACAGTTTCATGTAACCTAGTCTAATTTTCCTCTTTATTTATTTCATCCAATGACTGTCTCCATTCTTTTAAGACTTTTCAAGAATGCAGCTAAAAAGCAGCTGTGAGAGTCCGTCAGGGTCACAGTATTGTTTTCGAGGATTAGACGTTATCACCTCGTCCGGGTCCATCTACAAGTCAGCTCTTGTCAAGTTTCCTCTGTATGACTTTTCCCTTCATATTTATAATTTAAAATATTCTTAGAGAGTCTTTCCTTCTCTATTACGATTACATGGTTCATCCACTTTGACTTTTAGTCTTCAATTCTGTCGTTGGCAGAGAATATACTCGATTCTGTTCTTGTGACATGGTTTCTAAACCTGTCTGACCTAACGCACACTTTCACGTATCTGAGAAATCGCATCTCCGTAATCTGTATTTGATAATCTTGTAGTTAGTAGTTTGTGTAATCTGTCAAGATTGTACCCATGTATCTGAGCCATATAAGAGGGTCATTACAAATATTACTCTATAAAATTTCGCTTGTGTTTCACTTCTCGTCTTCTTTCCTTATAATTCTTTTAATTTTTTAATTCTTTTAATTTTAATCCCCAAATCGCCAGAAACGTTTTAGACTTTCTTTCCATTGTTTCATCAAATCCCAGGTATTGAAAATGAGAAACTTGCTCTACTACTAGGTTAATTACGTTTTTGATCTTATGGGGTTATTCTTAAAAGGACAACAGTTTGATTTATTGTATGAAATATTCAGATCGTATTGAGCAGCGTCCAATATTTATATAGTATTTTCATTATTATTTTTTATTATTATTTATAATTATTATATGTTGACGAGTGATGACTATTAGGGTCCTGTCGCCCTCTACGTTGACACAACACGAAAGAGAAGAAGAAGAGGGTGCTGAAAAAGAAGAAGAGAGAACAGGATTTACCAGCTTGACAGTTTCTTTGTTCTGAAATTTTCTCACTGTCTTACCCTTCCACCCACCAGTTAAGGACTTCATACGCGAAGTCCTATGGCATATTGGTGGATAACGTTCAACAGCGAGTGCGAACGCTCCTCCGGTAACTCTTTGAAGATTAAAGATTGAAGATCCATTGTAGAGTGTCGGCTGATGGTTGAAAAATATGGGGGTTGCAGATGGCTTGGATGGAATAAAATTGTTTTATTCTCTGAATAGAAAATATCCAAGTCTCCTTCCCTCCAAACAGTACACAAGGAAAGCAAAATACTCCAATTTTAGTGTCACAGCCACGTAACCACGAATATTTATTAGTATTTTTTTTTTAATTTACGATTAAATATTCTGTTACCTGATTTTACACTTGGATTAAAATTTGAAAGGTCTGGTGTAGACCTACCTACTCTCTTAATTGCAAATTTTCTTCAATAGGACGCCGTTTTCCTTAACTGAACGCCGTTTTCGTTAAGTTTTTCGACAGAATTCATTGCATCTTACCAGTCAAATATAATAAATCTCTTACGCCATGACACCTCAATTATTTACATGTACTGTTATTTACATTTGACGATGAATTGGGTTGACACTAACAACGAACTTACAAATTCCAACCTGGTGCACCACGTGTTACTTACCAACAAATAGACTGGTGGCGCCGTGACGTACAAGCGAGGTTTACAGTCCTTAACACACTACGCGAGCCTATACCGCTGTAATAGGAACACCCGAGTGTAGCCAGCCAGAGCACTACTCCATTGTATTTCCCCATATACAAAGCGTGTCACAGTTGGTGCATACACCGCGGCAAGAGCGTGTACGGTTTTTAGTATTCCTCTGCCCTTTTCAATCAGCAAATGATTAATTACGATGATTTAGCTTCAAAACACTATTATTAGTTATTGTTTTATTCATAATTCTATAATTTAAAATACGATTCGGGAATTATTGGTGGTTGTACAACCGTGTAACCTAAGCACGGGCCGCCACCGCAATTGTACAATAAAGGTCGCTCTCTTAGAGCACATTATGATGTTTTGTCCCTCGATCAGTGGAACTGTCTACAGGATCAGCGTAGCTGTTTGATATAAGTAACAAAAATCGCAGAGGACATGTCTCCTTGATCTCTGCAGTAACCGTCAGCTCCTATATCTTAACAGTTTGTAGTTGTATCCCAGGTCAGCTAACATTCCCTAACATTGCCAACGTTTTCCTTCATCTGCTTCTCTTCCTATAAATTTTGTCCGTCACTTATCGTTCTCTGGATACAACAGTATATTCTATAACGGCCTCCATTAACTCTCCCCAAGACCTCTCATTAGTTATTTTCTCCCTGCAAATGATTTTTCGCATCCTTGTCACACGTACATTTTACAACTGCCCAAATACTTTGTAACACTTGTGAACGTCCGTATTCCCCTTCCATACTCTACTATGCTCGAGACGTAACATTCAGCCAACCTGTTTCTCACACCAAGTGGTGTCTTTCTGGAATCAATTAATTTTTAATTTGTTGAACGTTTCTTTTCCCCCTGCTTCATGGCTTGCAAAAGAAGAGCAAATGCGTGAAGATATGTAAAGATGAGATCATAACACATGCAGCTTCCTTGATGCCCTCACACTACGTCAATGTGACTTAGATTTACAGTCATACTGTAAGTACTGAGACGTTACGTCTGAGAGAAACGGGCAATCTTAAGTGTGTTGGTAATCCTGAGGGATCGTTAGCGCCGGGTAACTTACGAAACCAATCAGAATCCATCTTGCCGTTTACTTATATAATAGAGAATTAGATTGTGCGGAATGTGCTTCTGTCAACAAGGAGTTTTTTGCTTCCATGTTCCATAAGGAAATGGAAGTATGGTGATGGCGAAAAAATTCGTGTTCGAGATAAGAGCTGATTCTGATTGTACTAGGCCTACCTTCAAAACATGAAGAAAAGTAATTTTTCGAAGTGTCTGTGTGTAGAATTTTTTCTACGGCGAACGATAACTGCCACAAATTTAAACAGAATCAAATAAATTTTTGTATACACGCTGAATAGTAGAGGACTCAAGGCCTACTCATTTTGGTGAAGATCAGTTAAGGGGAAGGGGTAGTTTACCTGCAACATTTTATGTTTTAACAAGAGTAAAGTACTTAACTTTGATAAATAAAGTATCCTGAAAAGAAGGTCATAATAATCCACTGTAGAAAGGTAGATGAAATATATATAAATGAAAATGAGAGTTGAAGGGGGAGGGGATAATTTTTTATATGTGTACTACGTTATCGGCAACAAAGAAGTAGTTTGCTGTTAAAATTCCTTCCCGGGCTGCTTGGCCGTGGTCCAATGTTGTCTGCAAAATCAGACGTTTCGGAGTGCCATCAACTGCCTGATGCATCACAAATGCAATGCATAGCGAAGGGCATTGAAAATGCTTCAATAAACCTAAAAAATATATATATTTATTTTTCTTCATTTACCAATGTACAGATTATAAGTTAAATGTAGTCGCATTCCTAAGCGCGCACGCATTCACCAATCATCCATGTCGATTTTGCGCATTTTCTCAGGCTGTTCATCACATTTCTCTTTCCAAGACGTCTGATCCTCTTGGATTAAAAATCGCGACAATACTTTACGAGGTCCTGCTTTATTAATCTTGTCTGTTCGTTCAAACTTATAGAAGACTAGCGTCTCGACGAACATATCTAGAGTGATCCCCGATGATGTTAACTTAAAACCAGCAACTTTCAATAAGAGAATTGAATGCATATAAGCAGCAGTCTTGAATTCCTTCCATTTGCCGCAAGTTAATGTTTGTTGGTTCTTAATTTTATACAAAGGCGCTGTAATTTTACTTGGTGTTCCGAACGAATTATACAATCTTACTCCAAATACTGCAGGCGTAATTCGATCATTCTTACCAATTTTATCGGCCGTTAATATTTTCGCTTTCATATTCTGAACTACCTTTGCAAAATCATGCAATTTATAGCGGTCAACGGCATCAATAAAGGCAGATGTATTGGCTATACATTTCATATTGGTAACAAACGTTTCGATAAACGCTTCCATCCACTCTTTGCTCTGTTGATTCCACCAATATCTGACAGTCGGTAACAACAAATTCACACGATGTTTGGCGTGAAGATGATCTAAATCCTGTATTACGTTTCTGGAGGTGAAATTTTCAGAATCGTTGATAAACAACCCGTATACGCGTTAGTAGTTAGCAGTAGATGAGGCGCCTCCTTATGTTAGAATTGAACGAAATGCTGGCGAACAATTGCTTT
Organism: Magicicada septendecula; assembly: GCA_034769895.1. Taxonomy (NCBI): domain Eukaryota; kingdom Metazoa; phylum Arthropoda; class Insecta; order Hemiptera; family Cicadidae; genus Magicicada; species Magicicada septendecula. Next base: position 87,372,810 of record CM068372.1, on the reverse strand, counting down.
TTTCGTCAACTTAAGATGAGTTTCTTTCAGTTTGTCGACAGTATTAATACAGATCGTATCCTTGCACGTATTAATAAAATCATCATAGATATCTTTTAGATTTGTTGCTGTAAAGAAAGAATCTTTACCATCATTAGGACGTAACGTATATTCCCATGGTTCGACGATCGAAGTTGATACTCGAGGTTCGTCATCATCATCTGATTGATCAGCACTAACAAAACGACTTAAAGACGTGATGGATAATTTGTTGGATTCACAACACTAATTATACTCGGGAAAAACACAATGCGTCTGTAAATTTCGTTCGCTTTTCAATTTTGAACTATCGACTGTGCTTATTTGATCGATTAACGATGTAATGGCGGTTAAATCGTCATTATCTGTGATATTTTTACACGTTGGTGCATTATTTAACCATAGTAACACATGACAATGAGGGCTATCTCTATGCTGGAATTCGATGCGCTTGAAATAATCAACTACGTAATGATCTCCGAACACGCCATTTGGTTTTTTAAACGCGTTAATAAAGGTCGACACCAATTTCTCGAAATACAAGCAGCACAAAACTGGATCGTTGTTTACCAATTCTGCTCGATTTTTCTCGACATGCCGTCAATTTTCGCTGGATTTATCGGCACGTCTACTGGTATATCTTCTTGAAAGCGATAAATAGATTCTAAGAGATGAGGCCAATGTATTTCTGAAGCGCTCAATGTGAGAAATATGGTAGCTTTACCTAATTGTCGCATCATACTGAATAATTCCACTTTACGCTGATGCCAATATTGGATTGAGTTCGGTATGTTTCTCATGAATGCTTCATTTTTTAGCAGCAAGCTCTTAACAACTCGGTATCTTCCAGATCTCGTCTTGATACGCTGTTGATTTGATTATTATTTGCTCGAAACGCTAAGTTTACATTCGCTATGATTCTCAAACGCAGCACTTTAGCAGCCATATACAAGATATGATCGGATTTTACACCTCTCCGATCCCGTCTACCTATTTCGCTACTAGCTATCATGAATGGTGTGGCTCGACAAGTAAACCGCCGTTTCACACCATAATATATCGCTGGGAATGATAACACTTCTGCATCTTCATCGAATGCGAGCGATAATGGTTGATTATTTTGTCCAGGGGCTAGATGTAAAATCAAATCTTCACACCAGAATAAGGTATGCTGCTGCAATTTGATGTACTCTTCGCCAGTTACATCTCGCTGTATGCTTGTTATTTTGCTATTAGATTGATTTATGCGAGACAATAAGTGTTTCCATTCTACTTGTTGTGTTCTTAATCCTCGTCTTCATCCTCACTAGACGCACTGCTTTCATTTTCAGGCTCATTATTGAAGAACTTGTCATTAATCGTGATGTTATAATACCTGAATAGCTCAGTCGTCAACAGATGCCTTAGCCAGAGCTTTAATTTACTTTTAGAAACCAGTCCTCGCATATAAGAACTTTTATTGATTATGTGCTTCTTAAGGCAAACGTTAAACGCCAAATCGTCATTCAACATGCGAGGCAATTGCAGAGTAGTGGTATCAAGGTTTATCGGTACGTTTATGACTTGTCCAATTATACGTTTAGCGCCAGCAAAGTATGATATGTTACGAATGTGCATGAATGGAAGGCACGGCGATATTAAACGTTCCTCTACTGGCGTTAGTTCAGGTAAATTCTCTGGTATTTGTGGGTAATTAAAGCCGTTGATTGTCGCATAAGGTGGCAACCTGTTCTTCTTTAGGCATCTGTAGCAATTGTGGCATACTTTGGATTTGTCAAGAATATTATAACCATGTTTATTAAGTATTTCTATAACGTCTGCGCGTCCAGTAACGTCTTTTAACCTTTTAGTCCACCAAATTCGTTCACAAACAAAGCAGTAGTCGTTCAAATTGTCATTATAAAAGTGCGTTTCGATATATCTTGCTAAATTACTCACTTGCATCTCTTCACATTCTTCCTGATCATTGCTCATCATCTTTGCTTCTTTCTTACGTTCTCGATACCATTTATCATTTTTGCGTTTTCGTTGCAGGCGTTCAGATTCAGTTAGTGGAGTTCTGACCAAACCTTCCTGTTCATTGCTCTTCATCTTTGCTTCTTTCTTACGTTCTCGATAGCGTTTTTGATTTTCTCGTTTTCGTTGCAGACGTTCGGATTCAGTTAGTGGAGTTTTGACCAAACCTTGCTCAGTTTTCTGTACTTTTTGCTTCTTTTTCCACTCTCGGCAATATTCGAGCTTTCGTTTTCGACGTTCTGCTTCCAATTATAGCTTTTCCGCCAAATTAGTTCCTTCTACACTCGAATCGGTGGAAGTCTGAGCCGTACTTCCACTCGCTTCCTCCTGATCCAGCGCTCCGTAATAAATTCTTGTCTGATGTACTACCTTAAGATAAATTTAAGGGGATATGGCACTGAAACTCACCAAAAAATTCAAAATTTTCTACATTATTGACAACAAAGAAGTAGTTTCTATGGAAACTCACCGGTTCCCATTTTCGATCACGCACCATTTCGTTCGGCCGCAAATGTGCGAAACGTCCTTATAAACATTTTCAATGTTAAAAAATGACGTTTCACATCAAAACTGACTTACTGAAAGTGATCTCTGTCTCCTTGTAGGAGGAGGAGGTGGTGGAGGAGGATGGGGGTAAAGTCGCGACGCATCAGAATTTATTAATTTTAAATTTCTTTTTGACACGCGACACAGACGCAGACGAGCTTTTACGTAGTGTCTGTCTCAAGGATGCCGCCGGTCACTCCTGTCACCTTCCGACCGATTTTTCAAAATTGTTTTTAAACAATTTACGACACATGTCACGCCACGCAGACAATTTGACTTCCTAGTAGTATCGTAGTAGTCAGTCGCCGCAATTGCCGACTCATGTGTCGCCATTTGTCATCTGACACGGTGCGTGTATGTGTGTGTGTTTGTTTACAGACGTATATCTTACTGACACGAAGCTAGACTTTAACCTTCTTCTAACATCCAGGCTAGGTTTGTTGCACGTAGCCTTCGATCTACCCTTTGGTCCACGTACTGTCTCAGCAGCGGCTTTGCTACCGAGCAAGGAATGTGGTGACGTATGCCATTCCAATGCGCGCACCAGTGTCATACTACACATTTAAAACAGTTTCGGTGTAACTTGACTGTCTCTCACACGGTATTCCTTGTAGCGCATAAGAAAACTTACTTTAACAAAATATTCAATAAATTACGCTGAGCTATAATGTACAAATGCTTATAATACGTACACAAAATCACAAGTAAATACGTTTTCTGAACAACTGAACAGTGTTTTCAGGATCAGTAATAATACCCCACGAACACAACCACGCACTATCATTCAGTAGACTCGCCCGCTCCTCAGGTGTCTCTGCAGCAAAACTGATGCGCGTACAGTAGTTCCTTTTACCAACTGGAAACTTGTCGCTCATCTTCTCCCATCACTCTCTATCACTCTTGTTTCTTCGTGTCTACATCACTTTTCGTCAATTTGTCACACACACACGCTTTCAATGATCGCCCCGTGTTGCTTTTCGTTTTTAAATCCAAAGTAATGTTCGCTCTATTTTCAAATCCTCAGAATGTCATCGTTAGTGTTCTGTCCAACTCTTGACTCTGTTTAGAATCTCTGATTTACTCGCCTTCCAAAAACTCTATCGTCACTGTCATCCGTCAGCATTGGGTTAACAATGTTTACGTGTTATAGTTCCTAATCTCCTCTAACGTTCGTCCTGTCTTCTACGCCTTCAAGTCACTGGAGTTTTCTTTCTATATTACGTGCTTTTAGGAAACTGAAACATGTGCTATTAAAAAAGCTCGAAAGTTAAACTTAAATAAAACCAGTTAATAATTCATCGGCTTTAGAAAGCTATTTGATCTGTGCCGAAGCGTCTACGTATGTAGTGTATGCAGCGCATACAATATCAAATTGTATAAACAATCGTATGAAGTTTTGTAATTAATTTTACATTAGTCGAGACGTAAAAGTTTGTCATCTCAAAAGCCAAAACTTAGTTTTCACTTGAGCGATATAGCAAGAATTAATAAAGCATTACCGTATGCAACCAGGCCCACAGTAGTATGCGTCCTAGCTAACGAATACATTCTCTCGACAGCGGTCATTAACCCATGCAGCAGATTTGCGTGTTTGAACAGGCAGGCGTTCTGGCTTGCCATCGTCCTCCCTATATTACTACACTGTCTGTGAATAGCGGTAACATATGCGCTACTGTTTCTGCATATACAGTGCATAGTGCGTACACAGATCGTGTTGTTTAAAGTTTTTTAATAATGAGTTCGTTTGTAGTAGAGCTAGTCGTGTGTAATTGAGTGCAATTGTATAATCGAAGTTTATATATACAACCATTTAGTAGACGTTTTTCAGATAAACTGAACATTATTTCTAACGGTAGACCAACCCCATTAGTTCCCACGTTAACGTCGAAAACAAAAATTTATACACGATATTTAAAGAATACAGTCTCCTTGATTTGCTAAAACAATTTACTATAATTACTATTATTATAATGGTCTCTATTAGACCTCCAGAAATGGGAAAATTGTAATATATACTATGTTCTTATCTGTTGTTATTACTGTTAACAGGGTTTGATTGTCATACCGAGAGGGAGAAGCAGGAGTTTTTATTTGTTGATGGTTGAGGTAGGTATGACCGCATACACATTCTCGACACTGTACTTGATAGACTGGGTGACTAGGAGCAGACGGAATCCCGCAACACCTCATTAGAACCGTACAAAGTCTAATTGACCGAGCACAAATCCTAGTGTGGGTCTGATCAATTGTGGAGTACGACAAGGCTGCCCGTTGTCACCTTGTCTTTTTAATTTACATATAGACGATACCATACACAATTGACAGATGAAACTTGCAGAACATTTTGCGATTGGTAACTCTGTGGTTGACACGTTGTCAATTGCCGATGTCGAGCTCGGAGAGCGGCTTGCGGATGGTTGTACACTCATTAGATCGAATGTGGAAGATTTTCGGATTACATATCTTTACATTGACGACCAAGGTAATGGCTTTAGATTCAGCTGATCCCATACTAGCAAAAATTGTTAAGATGGTTCTGTTTTTGGAGCTGGGTTTTAATGTGTTTTCCGTTATACGCAAACGAAGACGTTGTGAGTAAACTACATAAGTTTCATCACAATGTGCAGGAACATCAGGAAAACTCTAAAATCAACGAGGAAATAAACACGCTGGACGTTCTACAAAGTGATGGCCCTCCCCACACTTCTCTAAGGGTCTGAAAATTAGACTTTAACGAAATAAAGGCCAGTAGTATTCAACCGGGCGAAATGGGATTTCTCAGGCATGTGGTGGAGTATACTCTTCAAAATCGTAGAAGAAATGTATTTATACGACAGGAATTGAATATTACGAGTATAGGCTTACTCTGTAGCAGCAGTCGGCAAATCTGAGCCCGCGGGTGCATTTGTGCCCGTCGATACGGTTTGACGCGCCCGCGAAACAATTTGTAATTTTATTTTATTTTTAACGGAGGAACGCACTCGCATTGTACCTGCTTCGGAGTACTGTATTATAAAATAGTACCAGCCATTTACTAAACCGCGCTACGTCTTCCCCCAATTCGATTGCCGAGCTTGTCGCCCAAAGCCTGTAAACACCTTTTACCCAACGTGATTTTTTCAAGTTTTACATTTCTGTGCACTTTATGAAATAAATACTATTATTGTGGTGGTAAGTTCTTTAATTTATTTTTATTAAAATATTTTCCTGTTTAACCTATTTTTTTTTTAAGTTTTGTTAGTTTTAACGTTCATGACGACAAATTGTTGCCGACCTACTCCTAATGTGAAAAATTTTAAAAATACTGCAAAGGTTTTTTTGATTCGGTGTTCCACGTCGCTAAATATAAGATCAAGGGTTTATAAAGCGACAGTTAATGTTTGTAACGTCCGGCTACTTTCTATTTTCCATTGATGGGGTGTGGAGAGGTTCGCCCATCAAACTGGTCCTCAGTTATATATGCGCCCTCATAAATTTAAAGGTTCCCTATGACTGCTCTGTAGGATTCCCCAGTGCGGCTCAAATGGTTGAACTACTGAATTATAAAGGCGGCAGACCTGTGGGACGTTTGAATGACCAGCTCTAGTTTATTTGTTTGGAACCGGAACAAACCATCTCTGGTTTATTCCTTGTTGAAGATGATGATGACAAAACAAGTTTTATTTAGGGTATCGTGATCTTTCAATTTAATTTAAAACACGTTGGACAGCATTACATACAGTAGCGGACTAAAGAGGGGCGTGGGAGTGGACCGCCCCCGGCCCCACTTAGTAGGGGACCTCCAGGCTTGAAAAATTACGTTTTTTGTTATTTTGTAAATTCATTTGTAAATATTCTATTGTTACGTCCTGAACGATTCCAAAGATTTTTTCATATTATTTAAAATCTACCTTACAACCCTACCTCATAAAGTGTTTACAGATATTAAAGCAAAAACTTATAAAGGTAAGTTTATTGTTAGAAGTATATTCATACTAAAAAAGTAGCGTCAGTTGTACATGGCGTCACTGCCTCACCACGCAGTCGGAAGTCGCAAATTGAACGTCAAACAGCACGGACGGCAACGTCAGCGGCAGCGACTCAAGAAGGCCGTGCCTCGGTATGAAAATGTAAACGGCGGAGTTAAATACCGGGCGATAACATGTAGGCCTACGCTAAACGAGATTACACCAGTGAACAATATTTAACATTTCAGGACATCAACAATTTATTTAAAATCTCTCATGAGAATTTTTACCGAACAGTGGATAATTCGGAGTGCGGAAATTGTGTGAATGAACAAAACCGTGAGTGACATCGAAGACAATAGCACGTACAACTGTACAGATGTTATAAAGAATTGTGATACATTTAATGCATTCTATAAATAATACTACTCCTATTATTTCTTTAAACTTTGTATTTACAATATGAAAGTGAATTTCTATTTCAAAAATTAGTACAGCTTCTTATAAAGTTTCCTAACTAGATGTATCAATACAGTAATTTGACAATAAATATATAACACCAATGTGTTTTTGCTATATATTACTTAAAGATAAACACCGGTCTTATAGGAGGCGGCCCTCCTCCTATAGAGAGAAATCCACTCCGGGCCTCCACTGGCCTAGGTGCGCCACTGCTCACATACTAAACAATATCGGTATGGAGAAGCATACATGACTTCCACGTTCCAAGATTTATATTTAAAATCATTTCCGAAATGAAATATTTCCATAGAAACTAATTCTTTCTTCAGCCTTAACCACAGTACTGTGGTCACTAACGTATACCACCTCACGTTAGCGCACTCGATTTTCACTGTTGATGGCAGTCGATAGCACTGCCGAAACGTCTGGTTTTGTAGAAACCATTGGACCTTGGACCACGGCCAAACAGGCCGGAAAGGAATTTTAACAACAAACTACTTCTTTGTTGCCGATAACGTAGTACACATGACATAAAAATAAAAATTATCCGCTCCCCCTTCAACTATCATTTTCGTTTATAGAAAATTTCCCCCACCTCCTTCAACTAGCTTTTTCATTTATAGATATTTCATCTGCGTTTCTACAGTGGATTATTATGACCTTCTTTACAGGTTACTTTATTTATCAAAATTAAGTACTTTACTCCTGTTAAAACATAAAACGTTGCTGGTAAACTACCCCTTCCTCTTAACCGATCTTCACCAAAATCAATAGACCTTGTGATTCCTCCACAATTCAAAAACGTATGCAAAACATTATTTGATTCTGTTTGAATTTGCGGCAGTTATCGTTCGCCATAGAAAAAATTCTACACACAGACACTTTACGAAAAATGACTTTTCTCCATGTTTTGAGGGTAGTACAATCAGAAACAGCCCTTATTTCGAACACGATTTTTTCGCCATCACCATACTTCCCTTTCCTTATGGAACATGGAAGTAATAATATCGATCAAATTTTCACCGCGGCTCCACATAGTGGCAAGCACCCTAGTGCTCGAATTTGTTATTATGACATTTTCGCATATACAGTACTTGAGCTCTGTTTCGCCAACGAGCGAGTGATGTTAATTCGTCAGTCATGTTTTGTATTCTTTTAGTACCATGTGTTCCATCTTACCAATATTCTTCAATCTTCTGTTCCATATTAAGTAGTTCTACTTCAAGTTATTCCTTCAGAATCCTGTGGTGACGTCTGGCACAGACTTTCATCGTCCTTAGGAATCTCATCTTTGCTGGCCGCACTCGTTGTTCATTGCTTTCCAATCTAAATTTTTAATAGAGTTTTTAAAGATTTGTTTACTTTTAATGTAGCATATTTTGTAATATTCTTATTTTCTAATGATCGTACTATACTGTTTAGCAGTGGTTGATTTCTAAAATTACATGTGACGGAACGCATCAATTCAAAAGTTGTACAGACACAAATATACTTATATTTTATATTAGCGTATAAGTTTACACCAGGTTATTACAAAGGAGGTCTACATTTTTAAAGCCTTATAAAATATGTAACATACGTATAAACGTGTATCTAAAAAGGTAATAACAACGTTTACTAATATTTCCAAAGAGCTTCATCGTCAGGTTAGCAGCACGACAAACTCATGATGGCGTCATCCCGGAGCCTCAATCAAACTCTAAGTGATGGTTTCGATGGTTCGGACATTTTAAAAAAGTTTCCATAGCTTCATCATTGTGTCGTCATATTGTTTGTTTCTTGATCTTTCCTTACTCTTTGTGTTCAATGCTGTATGATGGCCAGATATCACTTGATGGCCCTCTCACATTCACTTGAAGTTATTGCTATTGATTCTCCGCAAAAATTCTGGAATGCACATATTCTTGGAAGCTCCCATCAGTTGCCTTTCATGTAGTTTTAATTTTGAAGCAAGTTTTGTTTCATTTTTTTCATAGGTTATTGGGACATTTTTTGAACGATAGTAGTTAAGATAAAGATTAATGCTGGTGTTTGATTTTGGCAAAGTTTAGTTTTGTAATAGGGCTGATGAGGAGCACAATTTAAAAAGTAATGGTAAATTTTTGTAATAATTAGGTTTTCCTTTTTATATTTTTTCGGTAATTTATTTTTGAAGCGAAGAGGTTTCGGAACGCCGTTCCGGCGCCTTTCCCCTGAAATCAAGCCCTGGTGTTTAGAAATACATGGTAAGTATTGTAGGAAGTGTATTGTAAATACTGTGAACCGCATTTTTTTACTTTGTCCTGCATTTGAAGATGTCTCCTTAAGAAAGCGATATATTTACAGTGTTGTTAGCTGTTTTCAAACATAACAGCACTTCTTATCAACACAAAAAACGCCATATTTCTATGGTAGAATTCTGGAATTAGATTAAAATTTTTCGAACAAAAACATACATTTCACACTTCATAAGAAATGAATTACAATGGACAATATCAAAAATATCACAGTCACAGAACTAACTCTTGTTTCTGATCAGGCTAAATGGTCCGAAATAAACAGAAGAAAACAGACTGGATGCCTAAAAGAAGATTTTTAAAAAATGGGTTATTCTTAGTAACCTATAGATAAACCTTACCCTTGGTAACCTTACCTTAGGATAGAAATATGACGTAACAGAAAACTCTGACCTTCCCATTCACTGGGCTTGTGACGCTATGTAGAGAATTCGTCTCCAGTATAACGTGATCAGGATATCAAAACACAATTATATACAGTTTTCATGACAGGAAAAACAAAATTTGAAAAAACAGAATTAAATTTTTTTCAACTAGCAGAATCCGTGCAAAAAATTACAAAAATTTCAAAGGATTTTGTTATAATTACTATCTCAATTCCCAAAATTGAGAAGAAAAATGTAAAACGTAACGAATTTTTTTACAAAATTAAACTTACAGTCTATTTCCAAAATACTTTCAGAAAGATAATGTTTTATAAAACAGCAACAGTACTGAATTCATTTGAGAGTATGAGGACCGACTTTTCTCTAGTCACCATGGGTCCTCTGTTGTTTACCGTGATATTTTGTAAGATCTAATTAAAAATAAAATACACATTTAGTATAAAACACTTACTTACTTACTTAATCCTTAGCTTTTCTACCTTTCGGTGTAAAGCTATGTTGGAGTTGAGTCCTCTGAGGTCGTCTTTGTCCACATATCTCTCCATTTCTTTCTATCTCATGCGAGGTACTTTATTTTCTCCCATTTTACTCCTCTTCTTTCTGCAGCTGTGCGGGGTTCATCCTTCCAGAGCTTTTTCGGTCATCCTCTCTTTCTTTTACCTGTTTCTCTGGATTCAAACACTTGCTTTACCAGTCTTTCCTCCCCCATCCTCATTAAATGTCCTAGCCATTATAAAACACGGTAAAGTTAAAATATCGGTATGGAGAACCATACATGAATTCCATGTTCTAATAATTATATTACAATCATTTTCGAAATGAAATATTTCCATAGAAACTACTTCTTTCTTCAGCCTTAACCACAGTACTGTGGTCACTAACGTATACTACCTCACGTTCGCGCACTCGATTTTCACTGATGATGGCAGTCGATAGCATTGCCGAAACGTCTGGTTTTGAAGAAAATATTGGACCACGACAAACAGCGCGGGAAGGAATTTTAACAACAAACTACTTCTTTGTTGCCGATAACGTAGTACACATGACATATAAATAACAAAATTATCCCCTCCCCCTTCAAGTATCATTTTCATTTATAGAAAATTACCCCCACCCCCTTCAACTAGCCTCTTCATTTATAGATATTTCATCTACGTTTCTACAGTGGATTATTACGATCTTCTTTTCAGGATACTTTATTTATTAAAATTGAGTACTTTACTCTTGTTAAAACATAAAACGTTGCAGGTAAACTACCCTTTCCCCGTAACCGATCTTCACCAAAATCAATAGGTCTTGAGTCCTCTACAACTCAGCCACATATGCAAAAATTATTTGATTCTGTTTGAATTTACGGCAGTTATCGTTCGTCATAAAAAAATTACTCTTGTTAAAACATAAAATGTTGCTGGTAAACTACCCCTTTCCCTTAACCGATCTACACCAAAATCAACAGGCCTTGAGTGTTCTACAATTCAGAGGTGTGTGCAAAAAAGTATTTAATTATGTTTGAATTTGCGGCTGTTATCGTTTGCCAAAAGAAATTCTACACATAGAGACACAGATACACACAGACACTTTTCGAAAAATGACTTTTCTTCATGTTTTGAGGATAGTACAATCAGAATCAGCCCTTATCTCGAACACGATTTTTTTCGTCATCACCATACTTATGGAACATGGAAGTAAAAGAGTGTTCATCAGAATTTTCTGAGTAAATTACAGCACGTACTGCTAAAAGGATGACAATCTGATTTCGAACAAATTGATTTAAATTATTTCACATGATGTTTTGTAATTATGATGTAGTGATAAGAAATCTATTGACCTTCTTGAAGTTGTGATAAGGGTCATTTTACTTATAGTACGTTGACCTTCGAAAAATCTGATAGAATTAAAACGCTTGATGTTCATGTAAAAGTAGGCGTAAGTACTAAAATTGTCTCTCACGTTTAAAATAAAGCAACCGTACCCCATCATCTTTATGAGAAAAATCACAGAAACCAGAGAAAATGTAAAAGAGAAATGCCATGTTTACTTTGAGCGCTGGCTGGTTGTCTCATATATAATTTCCAGTTCTTAAGTATTAAACAATAAGATGTGTTTATGCAACATAATTCACATTCGACAAATTCCAATAAAAATGCCTTCCTATCGGTACACTTTTATCTGCTTTCATTGCGGTAGTCAAAAAATGAAAGGAAATTATACTATAAAAGATTGTGTTGTGGCGGCGAGGGAGAGGGAGGGAGGAAGAGATTTAGTTAATTTAACACTAAAACCAATAACGTTTTTTGTAAAGGGTCCGGCAGAGAAACCTGACGGTTTTCTAAGTGAAATTATGACCAGAATAAATGGTTTGTGAACAATATTTTATTTCAGAATTAAAGTACACCTCAAAGCATTTTACGTACACCAGTTACTTTTTGAAAATCACATTCTTTAGATGGTGTCCCTCATGTTCAACACATTCTTCAAGCCGTAACGGTAAACCGTGCATTACGCGTCGCAGAACTTCCGGAGAGATTGCTGCCACTTCTGTCCGAATATTCCGCTTCAAATCCACGATTGCCCTTGCAGTGTGAGCAGTTGCCCCGTAGTTGCGTACAGAGCGGTCAGAAATCTGTAGGGCACTTGCATGTTTTAATGCCGATCGCCGAGAACTCCTACGAATAGCATGACGCACGCGTTCAACATTCTCCGGGGTTCGAACAGTACGCTGTTTCCCTGGTGGTATCTTCTTTAAGGCAGAGGCCGTTTCCCGAAAATTCGCCACCCACAACAGTATGGTATTGCGGCTTGGAACACTGTCATTTCGATGAATGCTGAAATGGCGGCGAAAAGCGCGCTGCGTAACAATAACTGACTCATTGTTTTTAAAAAACGTTTCCACTACGAACGCACGATGCTGTGCTGACCAACGCTCCGTGGCGACTGATGAAATCCTTTCAGCTGTCGAACATATGAGCGCAAGCTCGATTGCAGCGCTCCATGCTACACTCCACAGAACTACTTCAAATATCGTCAGGTTTCTCTGCCGGACCCTGTACTTGGAACATGTTTCGGTCATTAAGCAGTTTGCTCATCGTCAGCCATGTTTATTTTAAATCTTGTGACATGTCTGTGACCTAGTTGGTTGCTGCTGTTGGTTTCTGTTGGCTTTTGGTTGGTTATATTGATGTTACCGTGAACAGGTGTGATGTGTTTAAGCCTATACTTGTTTTTAGGGTGTTTCCAATGTTAAATGTTCTGTACTAATTTTATTTCCATGTTTCATAAGGAAATGGAAGTACGGTGATGGCGAAAAAAAATCGTGTTCGAGAAGGGCCTGATTCTGATTGTACTACCCTCAAACAGAAGAAAAGTCATTTTTCGAAAAGTGTCTGTGTGTAGGATTTTTTCTATGGCGAACTATAACTGCCGCAAATTCTAACAGAATCAAATCATGTTTTGCATATGTACCTGAGTTTTAGAGGATTCGAAACCTATTGATTTTGGTGAAGATCGGTTAAGGGGAAGGGGTAGTTTACTAGCAACGTTTTACATTTTAACAAGAGTAAAGTACTTAACAAGCAGAATGATCAGTGTTGCACACCACTATATAAAAATTATCTCGATTAGCAATTCCGATCTGACGATGAGCTGTGAAGCTTGAAAGTGCTAATCGGGATAATTTTTATATAGTGGTGTGCAACAGTGATCATTCTGCTTGTGATTTCAACCACTAACACAAATTTCTTCATTAAAGTACTTAATTTTGACAAATAAATTATCCTGAAAAGAAGGTCATAATAATCCACTATAGAAAGGTAAATGAAATATCTATAATTGAAAAGCGTAGTTGAAAGGGGAGAGGGTACTTTTGATAAATGAAAATGACAGTTGAAGGGGGAGGAGACAATTTTTTTATTTATATATGTACTACGTTATAGGCAACAAAGAAGTAGTTTCTATTCGAATATTTCATACAATTTGTCAAACATTAAACTCGATTTACTAAATGGGGAAATTTTTTTATAGAAATTATCGAACCGAATTCAAGTAAATGATTTTAAATATAAATATTACAACATTGAAGTCATGTATAGTTCTGCATACCGATTTTTTTATTTGTTCTGGTATTAGATTATTGTTTTGTATTTTGGGTAATACAAAGGAATGCGCTATTTACAAATTTAAAAATGTGCTTAATAACGTTAACAGATTATCAGAAACCAACTTCAACTAACTGGCGAAAGGCTGTCACTAATCGATTATTAAATAAATAAACGCTCAGGAGTTCAACAGGCCTGCGGCGCTCATGCATACACAACAATTATCATTTAGCCTCTCCTTCCGTTTAATGTATTCAGACAGTCCGCCGTCAGCCGACGTACACCTGACTAGACTACGCTACTAACCTGTTCTCCATTTCATTCCAATTAACTACTGCCATTACTCATTACTTATAGTACACATTTTTTTAAGGACGCAACAACAGCCGCTGCTTCTACTAATGTTACTACTACTACTACTACTACTACTACTACTACTACTACTACTACTACTACTACTACTACTACTACTACTACTATCAGCAGCGTGGCGTCCATGTAACATCTGTCGCCGGCGGCAACAGTACTGGGAATAAGAGAAAATAGTATTAATAATATCACAGAATTAATACTTTTTGTTGTTGTCCATCTAAGGACCACATTTCAAAAATGAGCTCTATATTCAGATTTCTGTTTACCTTCCCTTTAATTTGATACTTCACACGGGCTTTAGCGACTTTTTCATAATCTTGACGCCTCACATATTTTGCCTCCCGTTCTTCTGATTTTTGGGGGATCAATGTCCTATATTCCACAAAACAAGAGAGTTCTGTAAAAGTGTAAGTAGAGTATTATAAGTAGAGTTAAGTAAAACGGTAAAAGTATGAACACATACATGTCATGTTTTTCAAAAATCGGTTGTATAAACGTCGTGTAAACGTTGAAAAGTTGTCGTGAGACGTAACCCACATAGACAGACAGATAGACGGACAGACAAATGCCAACAATACTAATTGTTATCGTGAGACGTAATCCACATAGACAGACGGACAGACAAATGCCAACAATACTAATTGTTATCGTGAGACGTAACCCACATAGACAGACCGATAGACGAACAGACAAATGCCAACAATACTAATTGTTATCGTGAGACGTAATCCACATAGACAGACGGACAGACAAATGCCAACAATACTAATTGTTATCGTGAGACGTAACCCACATAGACAGACCGATAGACGGACAGACAAATGCCAACAATACTAATTGTTATCGTGAGACGTAATCCACATAGACAGACGAACAGACAAATGCCAACAATACTAATTGTTATCGTGAGACGTAACCCACATAGAGAGACAGATAGACGGACAGACAAATGCCAACAATACTAATTGTTATCGTGAGACGTAATCCACATAGACAGACAGATAGACGGTCAGACAAATGCCAAAAATACTAATTTTTTCCTATTTGTATCAGCCATCTGAGGACCACACGCCAATTTCAGTTCTTTATTCTTTGTTCTTTTCTTTTTCTCCAATATTCTTTCATCTTTTCACTGTGTCTCTTCTTCGTGTCTTCAGTCCACTTTGAACCTGCGTTTTTCTCTCTCCTACTCTGGACTCCTTCCTTGTTTACACTTTTCCCCAAAAAACTTCTCTTTCAATTGCTTCTTCTGCCTTTATATTATTTTTTTCTAAATCCTTTTGGAATTCTTTAATCCAACTTGATGTTGACTTCTTCCCCCACGGATATTTGAAGATCTGCTTTGTTAACCTATTGTCGTCCATTCTATATAAATGTCCAAAAAATAGTAGTCTTCTTTTTCTCATTGTTTTTGTTATATTTTCGATACTTTGATATATTTCGTCATTACTTCATAATTTACAACCTTCCTAATAATTCGTCTTTCCAATATTTTTAGTTTGTATAAATTATAATTTAATGCTAGACATTCACTTGCATATAGGCATTCTGGAGAATAAATACTTTAGTTATTGAATAATTTGAAATCCGAACAATATTAGTAGGGAAACTTGAAGAAAAGCGTAGCATTGCTTTCGAACTGCTGAGCACTTGCACCTTCTTGTGTTGCCGGCTCATTCATCGGCAGTGTTTTACTGTGTACGGTCATTGACCTCATAGTAGTTGTCACCGTACTGAATGTGGAGGGGGGAACACATTCGTCCTCCCAATGTGTTGCCGCTGTATAAACCGGTAAAACGCTCAGTTAGCAACTACGTTAGTTTCGGAACCAACGTGCAGCAGTTACTACCTACCTATTTGGGTTTTGTTCGTTTATTTATGTGTTTCTCTGTTTGTCTTTATTGTTTTTAATTCCATTATTTGTGTTCTGATTTGTTCTGTGTAAGGAGGCCTATAATGAGAATCAGATCCTGTTGAACCGGGACCCTCTTCTTCTGCCAACGAATGATAGAAGATACTCTAAAAAAATATTTTGGCTCTAAAAAGAATATTTTTGCCCTAAAAACACTTGGTACTAGGAAAAAATTGATTAGTTTAGGATTAATTTTTAGTTTATGTTTCAGGCCTTTCACAACCGGCAACAGGTGTCATGTACCCACGCCACTGACTACTAGTATTACTATACTTCCAGAATAGCGTCAATGAAGCGTAACCATATAAATTAAAATACATGAACTATACAGACGTGAGTGAAATGGTGGATATTCAACTCCGGCATTGCCGGGCCGACATTGCAATAAATTTTAAGTAGGCCAAACGAAGAAGAGACTAGTCAATAGATTCCTTGAACACTGCGAAGCGTTTTTGAAGCATCATATATATATATATATATATATACATTGTTAGAATCGTATGTGTCGGTGTCCGTATTTAATTTTAATATTGAGTTTTATGGTTTTAATTTGCGAACGTTATTAAGTCGCACGTCGGACGCGTTCTGTGTGATAAAAGCGTCGTGTAGCCTGTGTGTCCTTACCTGTCCCTTCTCACTCTTTATTTCTTCCCGATAGGCGCCAAATTGTTTTGCCAGAAAACAATTAAAAGATTCTATCTTATTTGTTTTACAGTATGATAGTGTTGATTCGAATTGTTCGCCAACTTGCTGGAGCTCGAATCTCGCTTGAGTGGGGGAACGTGTTACCAACGTAAAATAATGTTGGTTAACTCTACTCGCTGCTACAAAACATAACGTACATAATATTTTGAAAATAAGTATTGGACAGTTAGTAACGA
The DNA here is from genome assembly GCA_034769895.1 of Magicicada septendecula. Taxonomy (NCBI): domain Eukaryota; kingdom Metazoa; phylum Arthropoda; class Insecta; order Hemiptera; family Cicadidae; genus Magicicada; species Magicicada septendecula. The sequence goes on along the minus strand of CM068372.1, from coordinate 87,355,900 downwards.
TTCACACGTTTTTATTTGGCTTCAGAACTTGTTAATCTTCATTAACGCTTATACAAAATGTGATTAATATAATATGTTTAAGCCTCGGCAATAAATAATCATTCACTCTCAGCGGAAGGCTGGGTTGGCAATGCAATGTTTTTCTGTCGCCACAATAGACGGCGTCTCTTATTTATACACAATAAATCTGCCAATGAATTCTTTTAAGTACGACAAAGAAGTTTTAAAACAAGATAATTAATTACAATATATCACTTTATAATCGTGATAATTAAAATTGAACAAGGTTTACATTAAATTCAAAGTTGTGGTGTCAAAGCGTGTGACGGTGTCATTCGTGTAGCACATAGGTTATAATCAGTTAGTTAGTATGCATAAAATATGTTTTATTTATCAATCTTTGAAAAATAATACCATCAGTCATAGTGAGAGTTCACAGTTTAGTGAGAAATTTGAAAGAGAATTTATTTCAGATATTTAATTAATTCAGCAATACTTATCATCAGTTGCTTGGAAGTGTGGTGTCAAATAGTTAATGTAGGTTGGGTTCATCGATGTTAGTTCTTCATTCTTCAAACATCTTTGGCTTCAGGTACGCCTTGCGTCTTTTTCTTGTTAGTTGACTTATTTTAATACATCTGGATTTAATTAAGCTGGTCCTTTGCCTGGGTTAAATGCGTCATTCCCTCGTCAGTTAGTTCGGTCCTTCACTTCATGAAATATGGTCACTTTTACTATTTTTAAATCAAATTTGGGCCCTTCACGGCGTGGCGTCTCTCCTCGTAAGCGTCACTATAAGATTCTAACGTTCCTAACTGAAAATCATCAATATTCTGCTGTTGTCATGGTAACTCAAAGATTCTGATTGGATAAACTCGACTTAAGACCATTGTTAGAAGATTTGAATTTTTATTCAAAAAGGTTACATATCTTCTGATTGCTATTAATCTTCGGTATTCTTTTTTAAGTATTAAATATCATCACCACTGTTTGTATTTTGTTTCAAAGATTAATTTAACATCCCATAAGGTTGGGTTTACTGATGTATTAACATTTGGACAGTTATGTTGATATTATTTAAATACACTGTTTTCTTATTTTACATGATTACTTTAACATTTCTCTCCTAATATGATTACCTAACTGTCCTTTATTGTTTATTTGCCTTAGTTTTGCTAATGTTATAGTTTAATTCTTAAAATTTGTAGTTTTTGTTGTTTTACAGTTAGGCATTTGCCTAGGCCTGAACAGCAATTGGCTATTTTTCTTAATTTACACAGATTACATTTTATTTTCCCCTTGTATAGGTTCTGATTTGTTTTATACATGATTTGTTCATTTGTTGAATGGTTTTATGTCTGTTCTATAGTAATTGTATGTTATTTTATTAGTTTCCATATTCTGGCTTGTCTATTGTTATAACTGCTTTTTCAGTATCACTAGATTTGTCTGAATTTATTTTGTTTCTTATTTACTGCTTTTGTTTGTAATTGAATCATTATTTCTTATTCTCTATTACTTAAAATATAACATTTAGGCTTATGGTCTGTATAATTCCCACAGCCATATTCCTATTCATTAAACATAATTATTTGCATGTCATTACTCACAATGTTCATTCTCTTCTCTACTCATACTCTTTGGTGAGTTATAATTATTACATAATATAAAAGATAAAAACATAAATATTAATTAAACATATGAACACAATGATATTTCCTTATAACTAATTCCAAATGATATTAGGTCATTAAAATGAAACTTCAACAACAGTTTATTATATTATATTAAAATCTTTCATAACGATTATATTATTATCAAATGTCTTTTCATATCATTTTAAATTAATAATATTGGGTTTTACCTCTGTACATTAGAAATCATATATGCTGTGTATTAGCACACTAATAGTCAGTTTTGCTTAAATACATTGGAAATAATATATAATTGCCAACTTAGAATACTAATGGCTCACAAATTATAATATGATAGGTAGTCAATACTACCCCTATTTGAACTCTATTAATTACTTAGTTTACTGCACTTTGGTTCAGTTTGTTATGTACACTTGTGTTCACTGATAATTGCTGTTAATTGCCACAGTCCTTTCTGTGTTTAGCAATTATTAGCTTTCACTCATTTTTACTACTCACTGATAGTTTTTTATCACTCTTAAATCTTTTTCACTGATTTATTAGTGTCTATGCCTATCAATGGGGTTCTATTTAATTTGGTATTTTATCACTATCACCTTGCACTCTCTATGTTTGATTTAAGTGTTATTGGTGGGTATTGCTTACTTAAATTCTCTTTCTCATTTTACAAATGTTCATTATTACTCTAATTCCCTATCTCTCACTTTACCAGGTTTAATTATACCGTTAACAAGTTCATGTCGTATTAGATTGATTTATCATAGTTATTCTCTATTCATTTGGTTAGTGTACCTTTCTAAATTTAAGTTTGAAATTTAACACTTCTCATTTACATTGCTTGTTTGGGTTTACATTAATAATTATTATTTACAATTATTATTCATTTTATGGTCTTCACCCTCTCATCTGGTTTCCCTTTATTTGGTCTATCACTGGTGTTCTGGCTGGTTCTACTTATTCACTTCATTTGGTGATGATCCATATATCCTTTCATAGGTGTTAGGGCTAGTTCTAGTTATTCACTTATTCTGTTCTAATTTAGATATCCTTATGTTAGAGTTGGGGCTGGTCCTACTTTCTCACTTACCAACTATTGGGTTATTATGGTTAAATCGCCTTTTATCATTGTTTTCAACGTTTTGGTTCGTTGCTTGTTACTTTTCTCTTATCACAGGCTACTTTTATGATTACTTTCATATGCTTGATCGTATTATTATTTTAATTACCCATTCTTTTATCTCTGACTTATCCCTTTTTCATCATAGTGTTAAGTATTTAATAATTTATTCTTATCATGTTTCTTCATTAGTGTTTGTTGAAGATACGTACTATTACAATATATATATATATATATATATATATATATATAATTTTATCACAATGTCTACATAATACACATCAATTTCCAGACATTCAAAATGTCAAATTAATAAAATACATACTAGAAGATCATAAAATGAATATCTGTGAAAATATCAATATATACAAACGCAATAATAATACCCTAATTTAAAAAAATACAAGTAAAAGCAAAACAGCACAGAAGCAAGTAAGGTTTACGAATCACCCAATGAAGGTACGAGAATTATTGCAAATTTTTATTTAAATTCGAATTTTTTATTGAACTCGGAATTTTTTATTGAGTCTTTCTGTGAACTCGGAACCTTGTGGACATGTGTAATAGCTTGGACGTTAGGTCTACTAGGCGTACGAACACAGGTCAACAAGTTTGGCAGTTACTGCTAACTTGTAAATTTTAAAAAAGTGCTAATCCGGGCAAGCAGAAGATGTATAAACTCTTTCCGTCCTTGGCTCAATCCTGATGTAAACAAACAGGCGTGGTACATCTGAAACGCTATTTGCTGCTTGAATTAGAGGCGTGTCACTCTGTCAGAAGGAGTACACACAGGTTACATATTATAATGTTGATAATGTATATACACTTGTAAATTGTAATAACTCGTCCTGACCAAAATACAATTTGAGTGTCTGTGTCAGACCGACAGTGAATATTTATAACACGAAGAGTTAATGGCTTTTTTATTCACTGTTTGTATATCGCAAGAAATAAATAAAGTAGGCCTATATTTAAAGCGAAAATAGAAGCTGTGATAATTACTTACCAGTGTACTGTGTATTATCATTTGCTATCAGAGAGTCATTCAATGCCTTCCATATCTGTGTCGGAGCTTGAATCATCACTTGAGTTAGCACTGTTAATGATTAGATTGTCCACGACAGCGTCGGAAATTTGGTCCTCCAATTCCCAAAGCTTGTCTTCTTCTTTGAATACGTGTTCCACACAATGACTCCACTTGTTCGCCGTTATCTCGTTTACCGCCTTCTCTATCAGTTGTTTTACATCATGCACATTATATGTTGTGTTGTGACGGGCAACGTATCCTTTCAACTGGCTCCATATTCATTCCATGGGTTTTAGCGTACAGCGATAAGGAGGAAGTCTTAAAACGACGTGCCAAAGACAACTCTCACATGACTGTAAGGACATTCTGCACATGCGCGTAACACATTACTGTGTGAACAGTGTTAACGCCCCTGACCAATGGTGTTTCAGATGAGCCACGTGGGTTTGTTTACATCAGGATTAAGCTAAGAACGGAAACAGTATATCATTTATTAATCAATTTTAGAAGTCTTACTTGTCTCTGCCACTGAAGTCCCACTTAGATAGTAATACTTGTCCGTTTTTATGTTTTTCGGAAGCATTAAATGAGTCGATTACTTGTGTCACACGAACTCGCTGTACACAGAAGCGGCCAGCTGCGCCTATTGCCACACCAGCGTACACGGCCACATTCTAGTCGTTATAGCCTACTATGTATATAATATGTACAATTTGATTACGGTACGTGCGCGCGTGCGTCTGTGTGTGACCTTAATAAGCAAGTAGTAGTAACGGTTTCAATCACTAAGCTGATAATTACCATGTAGGCCTAATGCGATAAGCTGTCTATGTCTTATTTGCGCTTGACCAAACACGTGTAGTAATCAAATCGAAAAAATTCAAAGAGTCTAAATTGGCGAACATATTTCCTTTACGATTAATGGCAAACAGTGTAAATGTACAATGCTCACGGAAAGGTATCCATTTCCCACGAGCATGGCAGTTTGCTACGCAGGCAAGAGCTGGAGTCATTTAAGCGGGAAATAGGCATTTACTTTTTCTACAACTGTATATATGTTAAAACTTAAGGTATTTGTTAATTTTATTTTTTTATTAACAACATTAAAGTTAAATTAATAAACATAATTCTTTATGAATTTGATCGTTTGGATGTTTTAAAGTAAGCTTCTTTTTTCTAATTAAAATTATGGATAAAACAAAAGAAAAAATTAATGTCGGCTACAAAACGTTCTTCAGCGCCTTCCGACCTCCAGAGTTGATTGCCATGCTTCTCTGTTTAAGATTTCCTCTTCGAGAAAGAAAGCCCTTATGGCCGTGAGAAAGGGGCTTATGACGTTTCTGATGTTGTCGTCCCACTATCCTCTGGGTCGTCCTTTAGATGGCCTCCATTGCCAAACTAGTTTTGGAAGTCTAACATCCGCCATTCGCCGACCACCTTTACCGTATCAACTGACGTCTTTCCATAGTTTGTGTTATAGTTTTCTCAGTTCCCATAACATATCTGATGGTATCATTTCGAACTCTGGCCAGTCCTGATTTTCTAGCACATCTTCTCAGGGCATCCATCCCTACCGCTTCCAGTCTCCTGTTCGATTCATTCAACCGCCAAGACTCTGCGCCAATTGTTATACTCTTTACTATAGTATCATACAAATTGAAAATACATAATATAATATTGGTCCAATTATGGGGACTATGAGGATACACGGAGTGAGCTTAAGGTGTCCCCTTTTTTTCGAAGACGTTGATGAATCTAAGAATCGATGGAGGGAACATGTTCTTCGCGCGGAAAAGAACACTATACCAAAAGCCGTATAATTTTATGTTCCACAGTTTAGTCGTAGTGTCGGAAAGCCCCATAAGGCCCCTGAAACCGGAACAGGTGAAACTTACTCCAGGATGGAAAAGGAAGAAGAAGAGGTGCAATTATTAAATACGATTTTTTGTAGATTCGGAAAAGTTTTCTCGCGAATTATCTTGGTCGCATTTTGATATTTGCGGTATAAATATCAACTTATTATATTTTCAGCTTCCACAAGATTTTCTGTCTTATTACTGTATCACTATGTGGCTACGTCCGTATCCAATTCAAACTGTAAAGCGTTTTCAACCGAAAAGAAAATTGTTTGGAGATATTTGGTCTACAAACACCTATTCGTTGTTGTTGGGTTGTTACGGCGACCGAGTTCTCGTAGCCTGTTTGGTACTAGACCCGTGCGTAATACCACTACCGCACTGTTATTATTAGGCAGGGTTGCTATGGGCTACTGGTACCAATGTAATGAAAAGGCAGTATGTATAATATACAGTATCCCTAATGTCTGATAAGAACAGAATTAACGCGTTTCTTAAGAGTCGTAGAAAACGTACTTCGTGTTCATAAATCTTGTCTTATGACTTTTAGATAGAATGTCTTCAATCTGTAGATATAATACCGGGTCGGATTTTACAGAAAGAGTTACTGTCATCTTCTCCTCTTCTTCTACGATTTCTACTCCCTCTTATCTAGCAACACCTCGAACCGTCTCTTCTCATCCACTTTGTCATCATGTTCCTTTCAACCAACATAAACTATGTTTATTTATTTTCTGCTCAATACTCCAATTTTGAATCTAAGAACTAGACTTTGGGACATTTGTGCCTTCACGCTAACTGTCCCTATCCTGAAAATGGCGACTGCTCGAGCGATTGAAAGGTCAGACAGTAACAGAGACACTGATTTTAACGTCAGACCGCGGTCGAATTGTCCAATAGTTTTAACGAATAACAAGATTGTTCTTAAATATATTATTTGGCAAATCGTGTTTGTATTTGAATTTGTAGACAGGACAGCCAAATCATCCCTTAAAGTGAGACGAAAAAGGATTATGCCTGTACACTCACACGCACAGATTCCTCCTAGCTAGCTGTTACCCGTTATCCACGGCTTCGCATGCGAATATTTGACTTTTAATAAGTATTTTAATATAATTTTTATTGTCTATGTCTATATGGCGTTCTGTCAGCTCGTATAGCAATTTTGTACTCATTTTTCAAATTCTCTAGAAAGCTGTTTTCAACACTTGTACTATTTTAACTTGTACTAAATTATTATGTTGGTCCAACAGTCTTTGGAGATTTAAAAGTACCCGTTTATAAAGCCTTTGGAGATATTTATAAAGTACCTGTTAAATCAAAAACGCTAAATTCTTTATTTTAAGCGTTACTGTATTAGAATCATTGTATAACACATTAAACGTTATGATTTCCTCAACCGTGGCTTTTATTTATTTCAGCAGTAAACTAAAAACCAAAAACCGTTGTCACGTAACCTCACAAATGAAAACAACACGTATTTTCGCTTTGCATTAGGTAATAGGATAATTTACAATTAGTACACTTCTCCTTTTCCACATCGTAATATATCGATACAATCGCATATTATATAAAACATCGAAAATGTACTGCAGGAACGGATAAAATTTACAGTTCCAATGCCGCTAAATAGCTTTTGTTTATTTACTTGTTACTATGGTAATTAATTCTAGTCTCCATAGTGTTGTTGACATGTTTATACGCGTCAACGGAAAGGCATAATTAAAAGGGCCTAAATCGTACGAACGGGGCAAAATATCGAATTCCAAGTTAGACAGTATTTTTCGCCTTGTGTCAAAGGTTACCTGTGTAAAATTTGGTGGCAATCGGTGTAACGGTGTGGATTTGTATTCAGTACCCATAAATCCTCAGACTTTGAGTTTTATATATATAGATAAGAGTTCTCATCTCCGGCGCGCGAGAGGGTACTAATTTGTGTCCCATGTGAGGTCTGTATGATGCCAACCTACATCGTCATGGACATGGAGCTCCTCCTGACATGGAAGCTTATAATTACAGTTGGAGGATTAAGGTGTGTGTTTGTATCTCTTTCGCGCATAATGAGACTACATGGTAGGCTTACTAGAAGTCTGATAAGACTCGTTTAGAGCCCCGTGTAAGGATACGGTTTAAAGATGTTTGAGTTTGAAACAGAAATTTTATTACAGTCTAAACGAATTTTTTCAGAACTTTGGAAAATTCAACTAATGTTTATAAAAGGTCACTAATAATCCTGAAAACGTTTATATACCTTTAAATCAGAATTTGCATTTACATTCGAAAAATAGGAATGGCAAAGCGACTACTCCGATTGACCATTTTTGTCAGCAAATCTGTTGGGCGTCACAAGCAGTTTAAATTGTGTACCTATTTGAAACTTGAATTGGTATCTCTTTTTAACAATGAAAAAATTATCAATTGAAATTTAGAGTACGTCAAAAGAGATATGCTAAAAATCTCGTGATGTCTAACACGTTGATTGACAGATATTTATTGAGTTATCGTACAATTATTTTTAACAGCTATTCTTGTTCCGTTATGTAGGTCTTATACGTTGTTGTGGATATCCCTGTTCTTCTAATGTTTACCACAGCGAATTTCTATCTACTCTATCAATGGCCTTCTCAAAGTCAACGAAAGCTACCACATAATCTATATCACCTGCTCTCTTTAACATTTATATTGACGATCTAGTAAGGAAATGGAAACATGTAGTTTAAGATATCACGAGACATTAAGATATCACACCTGGTATTAAGACGTCGTAAGAGAGATATTTGAATGTGCTGTTGTCTGCTGACGACTTGTTTGTACTTGAATATACACAATCTGCTTTACAAAAATCTGTTTTTAAGATTCTTCAGGTTTGCAAACAATACACTATGAAAATCATTACTATAAAAACAAAGGTAATGGCATTTCGAGGGGGGAAAAAATCAATAGAACAAAAATAATGATTAACCAGTAAACCCGTGCGAAACTTTCGCACATTGAACCTCCCCCTCTCCACAAAAAAAAATGATTTAGTCTTTTGTTGGGTTGTTGAAATTAAATACTCAGCGAAGTGTATACACAAAATAGCAAAGAGATTTTATTAATGTGAACGTATTTACAATTTACAATACCTCTTTGTATACAATATTTGATGTCAGAATGCAATCATCTTGAATTTTTTGTTTGTCATTTTCGGTAATTGATACAAAAATATTGTTAGATTTAGTGACTCTTGAAAAGGGTACATAGAGTTGTCCATGAGTAAATACAGCATTTGGCAAGTATAATCCAGCTCTTTGAAGCGTTTGTCCCTGAGACTTATTGATAGTCATTGCAAAGGCAACTTTCAGTGGGAACTGTCTTCTGGTCATTTGGAAAGGCATGGTTGGGTCGGATGGGGTGAGGTTAATTCGTGGTATGACAACAGTTTTTCCAGAGTCAATTAACCGAGCAGTGACAGTGTATTCATGGAGGTGCATGATGACCATTCTTGCCCCATTGATTAAGCCCTGTTTATCATTTAAATTTCTAATCAACATGACAATAGTGTTTTTCTTCAAAATTAATTTGTGTTGGCAAGCCTGATGGGTTTAAATTATTTAAGAATTCTAGAGGATACAATTGGTTGTCAGTACCCTCGTCGGATTGTACGGAATCACAACTGTAGTAAACTTTGCAATGTTTTGCACAATGTGTTCGTTGATTTTTGTACAGTCTTCATTTTTCGGCCATAATATGGCTGTGTTGATAAAGTCGTTGACATTGTTGGTATTAATGCTGCCAGTTGGGAACACTTTCGCAATTATCTCGTTTTCGTCGCAGTAGAATGTCTTGGGAATCTTGACTGTGTTTGGTGAAACGTCATGTTTCACTTCGAGTTCTTCGTTTCCTAACTGCAGCAGCCAATTGCTGAATTCTGGATCGTCTGTTCTCACATTTTGTGTCAGTTTTCGTTTCTGTATTGTTCGCCACAGTGGTGATTGTTGTATGTTTTCTTCTATTATGGTCGTTCTGTTTCGTGCCTGAAAACAGGAAGTACCTGCCTGAAGGCGCCACCGAAAACTATTGTTTTTCCTCCGAGTGTGTGTTTACGTTGGAAATATCTCGTAGGAGTCGATCAGCAATTCCTAGGGCGTGTGTGGAAACCATTGAAACTTCATCCCAAATTATCAATGATGCTTTTCGAAGTAGGTCGGCTTGTTTTGAATATGGCCTGATAGATGTTACTGAAGTGTCAAGGACAGGTACAGGTAATTTGAATAGCGAGTGAGAAGTTCTGCCACCCGGCAATAAATTGGCCGCTATTCCTGTCCAAGCAACAGGTAAAACAACCTTGTCTTCTCCTCGTAAAATGTGGCATAACGTTCTGTAAAGGAACGTTTTGCCGGTTCCACCTGGTCCATCGATGAACATTAATCGCTGTGTGCCACTTCTGACTGCTTGCAAAATGTCCTCTGTGATTTGTTGCTGTTCGTTGTTCAGTTTGGCGTAAGCTTCCATTCCCTTTTGATTTTCTTCTTCGATGTTGTATCTGTTGCCGTCGTCGTGAAAACTGCAATCGGTAGGTTTCGGCAATCCTAAGTCTTCGCAATGGTGGCCGTGTTGTTTAAAAATTTCTTCTAAACAATGTAAAGCAAAGTTTTTGCTAGTTTCAAAGTCATGAGTTCTGCGGAAGTCCTCTGATAATTGCTCGTGAAACGTTTCCCAAAGTTCAGGAATGTTCGTTGCCGTACAAAATAAGCACACAATGGCGAACAGTTCACGTAGCTGCTGAGGCATTTTGAAGTTTGTGGCTTCTTGCAAGCAATCTGCCCATTCTTGATCATTGTCCACCAAATGCAATTTTTCTGCAGCCTCCAGGAATAGAGTTCCATCAACCGTTCTGAGGTGAGCGTAGCTTGTCGCACCTTTCACATGCAGTAAAAGAACACGTAGGAAATATATTTCACGGTCAGCAGGGTTTACGGTGTAAATTCTCTCAATGGAGTTTGCGAATATTTTCGTGGTTTCCACTCGTCCTTGATCCAGGTGTAATGTTGTGGGATTTCTGAGTACAAATACTGTCTCGCAATTTCTTCTTTTTGACATAATTTGAAATAAGCTGTAAGTTTCGTTGCCTTGTTCATGTTTGCTTCCAAGTCTCTTCCAGGTTCGAAGTAAATCATTTGCTCTTCCTCTAAGTGCACTGGTAGACGTACGATGGCATGCAAACGATCAAAAAGGCGTCTTTCATGAAGCCTCCACATAGCCTCCGGGGGACTGACATACCGACAATCCAAGTAAAGGTTGATTTCATCAACACTGACTTGTTGTTGATCTTCTGGATTGTTATGTAAACATACTGATGCGCAATCATGACCCTTGTATACGTATTTGTACAAATATTTAACAGACCTTACCGAAGAACAAATTTCGACATTAATGTGTGCGTCATATTTTAGTGTCAAATATCGATTATACGGCACAATACAACGGTTATCTACCACTGACTCTCCCGCTACAAAATTGATTCCATTATCTGTCCTCCGGTATAAGGGATACCCACTGACGTTAAGGTTTGTTTGATCATTGAAATCTTTAGGAAACCCTTTAGTGCACTGTCCATCTTTCATACAGGGCATGTTTGGATTGATTTGTCCACATGGATTGTGGACCATACATTTCTTAACAATGTTGTAAAGTATGAGATCTGTTTGAGGATCAGGAATTTCAGCTGTAATCAACGAATCGACATGTTCATCTTCAGTTAATTTGTCGGACTCCCTTACCAAAAGCAAAATGTGTGCACGAGGCAACCCTCTCTTTTGGAATTCTATGACATAGACATAAGATATTACAACCCCTAACACATGTTTTTTGAGAAGATCATCGAGCAAAGATTTTAACTTCAAGCTAAAGACTCTTGTTATCAGGTCTGATCTGTGTTAAACTTGTTCAAACGGCTGTAATTCACCTGTTATTTCAGGCCAGTACGGATTACTTGTGAATGTCAGAAAAATATCAGGCTTGCCAAAGCGAGCAACAATCGACATAGCATCTTAGTAGTTCTGGAGCATATTTCTTGCAAAGCCTATAAAAGATGATGGCAAAACCACTGGAATTCCTGGTAACATACCCCTTTGCTGAGCATTACTGTGAATTAAATCAGTCAAACCTTTGTAATTTTCAGCTCGCAATTCCTTCTGATGAGCTCTTACATAAGCAATACGGGAGCCTTCTACTTTTACATAACTGTCAACGACATACTGTTGAAACAGTTTTCCTGAGTAATGAATTAGATTGAAAGTTCCTCTGACTGCCAGACGATAACAGTAATATTGTAATTGGGTAGTGACAGTCCTTACTGCTGTTCTATAAATGTTAACGTGAGGCATGCCAGGCTTCCACCCTGAATCACCGCATGGGAAGAGCAATAGGTAACACATTGGGTCACTGTGTGGATTCAATTAGGATATGCGAGTTAATGCTCCAGACGTTTTTGAGTACACAACAAAGTGAAATTGGCTTGGGGGTGCACCATCGTCACTAATAAATACTGCTGCCACCTGACTTGTTGTTGGCAAATTATACCTCCTTGGATCAAAAGCATTTTCTGTTGTGAATTGTAATTGTACATCTGGAGCATTCACCATGTAATGTTTGACAAATTTGAATATTTGTGCATAAGGATTGTGATGTGTCAACATCGTCTGCAACATGGCCATTATTTCTGGGTCACAGCGTGTATTTGCAACATTTCCAAGTCGTTGCTCTAAAGCCTCGTCAGAATCCATAATAAATAATCCAGCGTAAGATGGATTGTGACCTGCAGGTGGCTGCAAGCCACCGATCATGTGATACATTTGTCCATGAATTTTAAAACAAAATGGGCCACTTATTTGAATAGAGGCCATAGCTAAAGCACTATTAAATTGACGAATGTTGTCTAAATAGTTTTTAGTTGTGTTGTCATTACTCTCAAGCAAAGTTTTAAGTTCATCACAAACAACAACTTCTGGTACATTAATCTTACCCTTGTGACAGCAAAGAGATGACGATCCCTCTGAGACTTCTAAAGAAAAGAGTTTTGCACCACAATATTTGCAAATTTTGTCCATGGGACCAAGAGAGTGTTTTGTCACATCACAATCCTTTTGCAAAAGCCTTGCACAACAATAAGTCATTGGCAGCTTGTCTTGCACTCGCGTTCTTTCAATCTCTATTTTCAACCGTTGCAGTTGTGAAGATGTGCTGGTTGTAGGTTGTGTCAAGTTCTCTGCTGCCGTTGCTTCATTACGTGTGCTGGTTGTTGTTTGTGGTTGTAGTTGATCGATTCTCCTGAGACGGGATGCTCTTTGAGAGTTTCTCAGGGTTGCAAGCCGTTGTTGTTGTCTTTGGCCAGGCGTCTGGTTTGTTGCCAGTCTTTTGGAGCGACGTCTCTCACTCACTCCTTCAAGAGTTCTTTTCCTCGGCATGATTTCAGATATTAACCATGCCTGACAGCAGAAAAGAAAACAAAAATGAAAAAATTAAAACATCAAAGATTTTTCTTTTAAATAGATTTTTCTTTTAACTTAAATTTTAAACAAACAATGTGTTTTAACGTAAACTGAGTATGCTATGTCAGAAGTCGGTAAAAAATCCTATCCACTGATACCTTATTGATCGCTGTAGGCTTTGTATTAGTTGAGAAAAAGGGATGTTGACAACAGAAATAATATATAATGATGATCAAATTCCTGAACAGGTGGGCCATTTTCAATTATTTGCGAAATGATATTGGCTATGATAAAAATTTATGTTAAGTTAGGTAAGTTCCAGATGTTTTGTGGGACAATCAACCGTATTTTTTAAAACAAGGTAGATCGAGACACAAAATTAAAGTTTTACAAAGTTATGGCGGCCCCTGTACTGTCCTATGGGTGTGAATTATGGACAACAACCTAGAAACTAGGCAGTAAAGTACTTGGAAATGGCGTTAGTAAGAAGACTTAACTGGTGTTCTAAACTTGACCGTACAAAGAATGAGGCCATAAGAGAAGACCCAAGTTTTTAACTTGAATGAAAAATTAAAAGAGCACAACAACGTTGGAAAGAACGCTTAGAAAGAATGTCAGATTCCAGGCTGGCCAAACAAGTCTGGAAATACAAACCTGTAGGACACAGGTGTGTGGGCAGACCCAGGAAGAGATGTCTGAAGGCGGAACAGGCAGCACCTTGCCTATGTCGTGTTGTGAAGATGATGTTAATGATGATGATGATGATGAATCTCATGATGTCGATTATTATTATACGATCATCGAGGCACCAAGTTAATGCAGCTTACGGACTTGTGGACGAGGATTGAAAAGTTAAAAATAATGGAGAATAGAATGCGGAAGGGGGTGATAACTTCTTCCTTGTGTAACGGAACATGAATGTACCCTCTCCTTTATTGGAGTTACGCGTACTTCTTAACGTTTTCATTCATCTTAATCCATTAGACGGAGTCGCGACATTCCTCCTGTCGTCTATGTGCTTAGAGGTCTGAATGGTTAAAGGTATGGAGATGTTTGTCAGATTTTGCACTTGACTGAAACATCATTTGAGCGATCATCTCTCTTATACGTTTCCGTACATTCCCTTGATCTATATAAATATAAATTCAACCATTTGTTCCTGCAGCTTGTTTTCCTATTATGTAAATTACTTGGTACTACTAGTAGGCCTACACAATCAAGACAGTTTTTCTTACTTTAAACATATTTTGAGCATTAAGCACTACCCTTAACGTCCGCAATGCTAGTTTTCTGTCTGGTGAAGTCTGTGTGTTGGTTGGTTTCTGTTGTTGGGAATTTTGTTGTTTTTTTGTGTTATTGTGATTAGATTTAGTATTAAATTTTGTTCTAGCGTTTCGATCCTATAAGCAACGAAAAATGAACAACGAAGTGGAGAATGCAATTAAATGAAACTAAGTCAGGACGCATCACCTTCACAAAATGCCGCGGGACTACACCAACTGTGAGATTAAATATAAAAGCTATTCCGGTAGCCGACTCTGTAAAATACTTACTTGGGCATCCGTCTAATACATGGTGCAACCACATTCGGACGAAGAGAAAACAACTGGACACCAAGTTTCGCAAGCATTATTGGCTCCTGGGCAGAAAATCATTACCGACAATGCGAAACAAGCTGCTGTTGTACAATACTATCTTCAAGCCTGTGTGGACATACGGCTTACAGCTTTGGGAAACAGCATTTAAATCGAACATTGCTATAATGGAAAGGTTACAGACCAAGGTGCTGCGTGTCATAACCAATTTACCGTGGTTCGTCAGCAACGAAGACATCTATAGTGACCTGGACCTGCCCTTAATCTATGAAACAACTGCGATGTTCAGGTAAAGATATATGAAACGGCTTGAAAAGCACACAAATCATCTAACCACAAATCTGCTAGATAACACCCTGCAGACAAGACGATTAAAATTAATACTTCCTCTTAACTTAGTTAGACTTTAACACTAATACAATAAGGGGAAATTAATAGCCGGACGGATATTAAGGATGACGACCAGGCACTGTTATATCTAAAACTAAAAATTATATAACAAAAATTAAAGCCTCTGACAGTGATTTAGAATCGGCCCTATACAACCTTAATTATGGTGACTCTGATAAGGAACAAACGGTGCAGGAAATAAAACTATTTCAACATCTACGCTCTACTAATGTCACTGCAGAAGCAGCAGTTACATGGACCCTTCACTTTAATGTCAAATGTGAATCCCTTCTCAACCTATGTCTCATACTATACTATTTTCTTTTTAAATTTGCATAACTGTAGCGCCATACGAAAGACGTTTTTTAAAACAATGAACAATGATTGTGGGAAAATTGAAAAACCTGGCCATTTTGTGTATAAAAAGAAAACTGCAGCTTCTTGGGAAGTTGATTGATGACGTTACAGATGAACTCAGTAAAATAAATACTCAAAAACCTAATTTATTTTCTATGTAACTCGAGTGTAATTTTTATTTTTATTTGTTTTATTCATATTCTTTTCCTGTTTTGTTGAATAGTCATCATAATTATGCCGTCACAGCCCTTGGCGGGCCACAGCCTCCTTTAGGACATTCCTACAGTCGTCTCCATCCACTGCTCTCCGCCGTCACCCTCTCACTCCAATAGTTTCTACGTTCTGTTCTAAATTATCCAGGAATCTTGTTCTTCTTGGTTTTCCTCGCTTGCGCTGACCAAAAGGCTTCTCCAACAATGTTTTTTTTTTCTAGCAGAATTGATTCCGTGCAATCTCATAACACGGCCAACCCATATGAGTCTACTTACTTTAATTGTTTTCATAATATCTGGCTTTTTGAACAGCCTACAGAGTTCCAAGATGTACCTTTGCCTTCAAGATCCATTTTTATAACAAGCCCCATAAATTTTCCTTAAAACTTTCATTTTGAAACATCCCAGCACTGATTGATCTCTTTTCGTGAACGTTCAGTTTTACCACAATATGTCAACACTGTCGCTATTAGCTTTTTCGTTAAAAATCTATATATAATGAGTAAAATGTTTAGGTACTTTACACTAAAAAAACAATAAAATATTTCTTGTTGTTGTTGTTGTTGTTGTTGTTGTTGTTGTTGTTGTTGTTGTTCTTCTTCTTCTTCTTCTTCTTCTTCTTCTTCTTCTTCTTCTTCTTCTTCTTCTTCTTCTTCTTCTTCTTCTTCTTCTTCTTCTATGGCGTCACAGTTCGGAGTCAAACCTTAGCTCCCATAATTATCCGCCTCCATTTTTCCCTGTCCTTGGCGATTCATGTCCATCGTTTTATTTTAAGTAGTATCAGCATCCCTTGACACTGCGTCAATCCAGCGATGCTTGGGTCTTCCGACAGCCCTTCTACCCTCGATTTGACTAAAAAGTACCCTCCTAGGCGTTCGGTTGCCTTCCATCCTTATGATGTGTCCTGTCCATTGCAATCTATGCAGTCGGATGGTGGTGGCCAGGTCACAGCTTGTACAGTTCCTCATCGTGACGTATGATAAATAAATATATACCTATACGATAACAAAACGTAGCTGAGGACTCAAAATTAAAGGTCGCCTTTGATGTTGTTGGACGTGGAAAGGCAACAGTGAGCGATGCGGACGTCATACAATAATATGCGTTTAAACTCAATAACGATGACGGTTCAAAAGGAAAGAAACACTTTAAGATGGTCGTCTGTATGTCTATAGAAGAAGTTGTTTGTTTATGTTTCATTTAATTTAGGTGACTTAATGTCACGGCATTTACTATGTATGAGAAAAAATTTGAAATCATGACACGAGAATTGGGAATTTTTAGAGGGAAGTTTACCTATTGATTGTTGAATCGTCTGAAACTTAATTTAGTAACTTAATATTAACTCCACATTAATATTTCCTAAACACTATATGCAGCCCATCCCACATTATAGTATAATAATGGAGCTGTCGGAAGACCCAAGCATCGCTGGACTGACGCAGTGGCAAGGGATGCTGATACTTTACTTAAAATAAAACGATGGACATGAATCGCCAAGGACAGGGAAAAATGGAGGCGGATAATTATGGGAGCTAAGGTTTGACTCCGAACTGTGACGCCATAGAAGAAGAAGAAGAACAGCAACAACAACAAGAAATATTTATTTTATTGTTTTTTTAGTGTAAAGTACCTAAACATTTTACTCATTATATATAGATTTTTAACGAAAAAGCTAATAGCGACAGTGTTGACATATTGTGGTAAAACTGAACGTTCACGAAAAGAGATCAATCAGTGCTGGGATGTTTCAAAATGAAAGTTTTAAGAAAAATTTATGGGGCTTGTTATAAAAATGGATCTTGAAGGCAAAGGTACATCTTGGAACTCTGTAGGCTGTTCAAAAAGCCAGATATTATGAAAACAATTAAAGTAAGTAGACTCATATGGGTTGGCCGTGTTATGAGATTGCACGGAATCAATTCTGCTAGAAAAAAAAACATTGTTGGAGAAGCCTTTTGGTCAGCGCAAGCGAGGAAAACCAAGAAGAACAAGATTCCTGGATAATTTAGAACAGAACGTAGAAACTATTGGAGTGAGAGGGTGACGGCGGAGAGCAGTGGATGGAGACGACTGTAGGAATGTCCTAAAGGAGGCTGTGGCCCGCCAAGGGCTGTGACGGCATAATTATGATGACTATTCAACAAAACAGGAAAAGAAGATAAATAAAACAAATAAAAATAAAAATTACACTCGAGTTACATAGAAAATAAATTAGGTTTTTGAGTATTTATTTTACTGAGTTCATCTGTAACGTCATCAATCAACTTCCCAAGAAGCTGCAGTTTTCTTTTTATACACAAAATGGCCAGGTTTTTCAATTTTCCCACAATCATTGTTCATTGTTTTAAAAAACGTCTTTCGTATGGCGCTACAGTTATGCAAATTTAAAAAGAAAATAGTATAGTATGAGACATAGGTTGAGAAGGGATTCACATTTGACATTAAAGTGAAGGGTCCATGTAACTGCTGCTTCTGCAGTGACATTAGTAGAGCGTAGATGTTGAAATAGTTTTATTTCCTGCACCGTTTGTTCCTTATCAGAGTCACCATAATTAAGGTTGTATAGGGCCGATTCTAAATCACTGTCAGAGACTTTAATTTTTGTTATATAATTTTTAGTTTTAGATATAACAGTGCCTGGTCGTCATCCTTAATATCCGTCCGGCTATTAATTTCCCCTTATTGTATTAGCCTAAAGTGAAGAGATGATCCTACTAGTCTGAAGCCGGAACAGAGGAACAGACTAAACAGTCTAAGCCGTGACGAAGAAGAAGAGATATAATAGTGGTAAAGTAGTCTAGTAAAACTTTCTTATTCTTTTGGAATCTACATGGGCTCTTTTGTTGAAAGATGCGTCCCCGTTGCTCCCCACAGGAATATTTGTAATTTTCCTTTTCCAGCGAGTTTGGATATTTAACGGTTTAGCAATTTATCGTTCGGATAAACGACGCTCTGCTGTATATAGACGAATGCGTATATAAATGTACACCTATAATTAATAAGACTGGTAGATAGGCAAATAAAGAAAGAAAGAAAGTGTGAATAATACATAGATAGATAGATGGTAGATGGATGGATAGATAGATATATAGATAGATAGATACGCAGGGAGAGAGAGAGAGAGAGAGAGAGAGAGACAGATAGACAGATAGACAGACAGACGGAGAAAATAAAAAACAAGCTGGCAATTTTTCTGAATGCCTGGTGGACGTAAAACTTGAGAATAAAAATGAACGACATATCTACCGCTTGCTAGACGTCTGGCAACCTTGATCACTTTTCTGCCGTTACGTAAATGAATGCTTTTGAAATGTTAATGTTGTTGATAACGTTGTTCACGCGTAATAAAATTACGTCCGCGCAAACGTTTTTTACTAGACATATTATTCTACCGTTTTTACGATTTTCCTTTGGCTGGCTAACAGAACTGTGTAAAATTCACGAGGCCGTGCGATCGTTTGGCTCCGTTGTTAGACTGTTCCGTTTCTATCAGTATTCCTACGTCTGCATTTCAAAGAAAAATTCCATAACTTGCCAACACAAAGCGTAACCGAGAGTCCAAATGGAAAGCGAGGAAAGAAGTAGAGGAGGAAAGCGAGGATCTGAAATGTAGAGAAAAATAACAGATAAACAGCAGAAGTACTGCAACACTGGACATATACAAATGCGGAAGATTCGTAGGGCAAACGGCAGGCTAGCAGTCGGGGTTGCGCACTACTACCCGTTCGCGTACGTCGGCGTAGTTGCTAATGTCAGTTCTAAAGACATTTATAGACCAGACTGCTGTTTGAATGATACTGATAATGTAGCGTGGCAAGAGTTTGAAACACCACTGTGGGACTTATTTTTTGCTTCAAACTTAGGAAAAACTGAATGCTGTTACGAGAGTCTCATATATCGTCTTGTTGTACAGTCAGAACAGAATAACTGACACCTAAGAAGTCACTAATTACAAACTTCAATTAGACACAGACAGGAGTTATAAATCAACAAAACACTCTTATACAATAATTAAAGTTAAACTTGTCAAATAGTAAATGTCACCTTATTACAGTTTTGCACTAATTAACACAATGATCTTTTTTAAATCAAGCGCCACAATCACTGCGAACCGCACTGTAAAATTGCCAGGTGCAACTGAACTGGGCCGCTTCAAAATCCAATATTTATACTTCCGCCATCTTGCATTGTAGTGAGACAGCGGGCCTCGATTCCGGTAGGCGAGCGGAGTAACGTCTGGAAGGAGGATTACGAAATTCTGTCACGTAGAATGTTCTCTAAACGTCTGGAACAGCCTCGTACGTCGTGACGTGCCAAGAGTCACGTAGGCACTCAACGGTACGGTACTGTTTACTTCCTCGGCGTAGCAATACGATAGTAAGAGGTTTATAATGGAGAACTTATAATGTATACATGCTGGCTAGCACGATTTTTCCAGTCTAGGTAGTAGGCCATCACAAAAACCTGGCGAAGCATGTATACGAATAAGCGGGCGAAGTTGACAGAAAAAGTTTTATAAAAAGCAAGAGGAATTATAATAGAAGGAGAAAGAATATTATTATTAATTCAGGGTCAAAACATCCTACTACTTTGCCCGATGCCTAATCTTCATTGCTGTCTGTCGTTAAGTTTCGTCGTTGGTACTCTATCGCTCATTGATCTTCTTGTGCCCTCTATCCATTCTTTCTTCCTTTCTTTCTGTGCTATCTAGGTATCCATCTCATTGTTTTCTTTGGTAGTCGGTCTTGGTCCCATTCTTTGTACGTGTCCGTACCAGATTAGTTGTTTTTCTTCAATGCAATCTTTTGTACGCCCATTTCTTCTTTGATCGTTTCATTTCGCATTCGCTCTAGCCTTGAAGTTCTAGCAGCTCGTCTCAAAGCATCCATTTCTGTAGCTTGTAACTTTCTTTTTACCTGTTCTTTTATTCTCCATGTTTCGGATCCGTACATCAACGTGCTTTTACTCATACTATCGTATATTCTTTTCTTCTTTACTTTTCCAATTCCTGTGCTTTATAGAATCCCATTCAAAGATCTAATTATTTGTTTTGCTTTCTTTACTCTTAATTTTATTCCAACATCATCTGTTCCTTTTTAATTAACGTTTATTCCTAAGTATTTGTAGCTGTTGCATTTTTTTATACGTTCGTCGTTTGCTAAGATTAAATCTGTTGTGTCTTCTCCGACACACAGATACTGCGTTCTTTCTATGTTCATCAGTAATCCCCATTCTCCATACTCTTCCTTCAGTTTGCGTGTCATATATTCCAAGTCTTCTTTTTCATTTGCACATATCACTTGATCGTCTGCAAACTGCAGGGTGTACAAACATGTGTTATCGTCAATTTCAACACCCATCCCTTTACAGGAGAAAGAATAAAGACCATTAAATACTTGGATAATCAAGCACTGTTAGCTGAATCAGAAAAAGAGATGAAATTTATGATGGAGAATATTGTAAGCGTGCGGGACGAGTTCGGAATGAAACTAATGTAGAAAAAACTAAAATATCAAGAGAACAGGCAAGAATTAAGGATTCGTTCCTGGAAGGAAAAGTGTAGAACAAGTGAACTCATTTGAGTATTCATGGAGTACGGCGACATAGGGAAGAAATGAGAAGTGGGATGTCTATGGTTATGACAGCTTTGGAGAAAGCAAAAGTAACTTATCAATGGCAGCGAGAAGGATTTCGATTGACACGGAAATGAGATTTGCTATATGTTTTATGTGGAGTTGTGGTTCTATATGGCAGTGAAACATGGACCATGCAAAAAGAAAGAAGAAAAGTACCTAGAGAGCTTTGAAATTTGATTGTGGCGAATCGTGGTTAAGATTAAACGGACTGACAGATTAAGAAACCTTCCTAAAGAATACTTCATAGTTAAGTATTGACGTGAATAGGAGAGGAAAGAAAAGTGATGAAAGTAGTAAATGAAAAAACCATCTTGCTTGGGCCATATAATACGCAGAAACGGTCTGCAGAGACGGAAGAAAGAGAAAACGGGGAAGAATAAAGGCTAGAATGTTTGATGACATTACAAACGGAAGAAGCTACATTTGAATGAAGACAGATGCATTAGCATTGGGTGAGAAGAATGGAGAGCATCCAATTGAAACCTGTTTTACTAAAGAAGAAGAAGCTCGTCGTAGCATGACTCGCCTTCTGTGCTGACGTTAAGCTACAATCCGTCTAAGAGTAACCGTATCTTTCTCCCCCCATCTCTCTCTGTCTATATAGGTGTACTTAATATAACAATACGAGGTGCTATCAGAAAGTTCCCGGACTGTACTTAGCACGGCTGTTGGACGTGACTGTACAACCTGGCGTCCCAGTGTCTGATTCCGTAATAAGTAATGAGTCAGTCTGCCGAGTTTCGTTGCATTATGAGGTTGTGTTCGGTCTACGCGTTGCGTTTTGTAATCGTGTGTTAACGTTCATTTGCTAATTTTATGATGGCCGATAAATTCGAGCAACGCGCGTGCATTAAGTTTTGTTTTAAACTTGGTAAATCGCCTACTGAAACTTTTGCAATGCTTCGAGAAGCTTTTGAAGAACATTCCCTACACAGAACACAGGTTTTTGAGTGGTACGCTCGTTTCAAGGCCGGCAAAATGTCACTTGAAGATGATCACCGTTCAGGACGACCTTCCACGAGCAAAACGGATGAAAATGTTGAAAAAATTCGACAACTCATTCACGAAGACCGTCGTCAAACAATCCATGAGTTGTGTACAAGTGCCGGAATAAGCTATGGAAGCTGTCAAGAAATTCTAACTGAAAATTTAGGCATGCGTCGTGTTGCTGCGAAATTCGTCCCTCGGCTTTTGTCTGTGGATCAGAAACACGCCGTGTTGATGTGTGCAGTGAACTCAGAGAAACGTCTGAAAATGACCCTACCTTCATCTCCAGGGTCATAACCGGTGATGAAAGCTGGTTTTATGGTTATGATCCAGAAACAAAACAGCAGTCGTCACAGTGGAAAAGTCCACAATCACCGAGACCAAAAAAAGCACGGCAGGTCAGAAGTGCAACAAAAACCATGCTCATTGTGTTTTTCGACATCAAAGGCATTGTCCATCGCGAGTTCGTGCCAGCTGGTGTTACAGTGAACTCAGATTTTTATTGTGACGTTTTGAGGCGGCTGAGACAAAATGTGCGACGAAAAAGGCCCAAATTGTGGGAAGACCAAAACTGGCTGTTGCATCACGACAATGCACCTGCTCACGCTTCACTGAAAACAACAGAGTTTTTGACCAAAAACAATATGGCCACCGTCCCACACCCTCCATATTCACCAGATTTAGCCACCTGTGATTTTTCTCTGTTCCCGAAAATAAAAATTCACATGAAAGGTCACCGTTTTGACACTGTAGAAGACATTAAGACAAAAACGCAGGAGGTGCTTGACAGCCTTCAGCAAAAGACTTTTTTTGACACTTTCCAGGCATGGAAACAACGCTGGATTCGTTGTATCAATTCGCAGGGAGACTATTTTGAAGGAGATGGGAGCCATTAATGGCCTAGGCAAGCAAAAAGAATTTATTAGACCTAGTCCGGGAACTTTCTGATAGCTGTGGTATATGTGTGTGTGTTGCGATGTACAGGAGTCGCATAGAATAAGTAGTTGGTTAAATCGTATATTGGAATGTTTTCGGATGTATTAACGATAAATTTAAATTCCACTAATAATGTTTATGAAAACAAAACAAAACTAATTATACTGTCTCTGTTGACCTTTCTTACAAATTTTAGCTAATTTTCTCCTATATTCTGATATATAAATATTCTATTTATATGAGTTCTTTGTATTTTAGTTTATAAGTATTTTTTTAATAAAGTTTATAACGAATAAATTCACTTTCCTTTTTGATGAATGACGATATGTCGATGATCCAGTCGGAATAAAGGTGTGGTTGTTCCTTCAGGATACCGCTGTGATCTCCTCCTGTTGTCCGGCGTTCATGGTCGTTCTCGGGTTGGGTACTTCTACAAATCGTAGTTAATTAATTTTTAACTCTAATTTATTTTGTGTATTAAACGTACACAGTAATTCAGCAAACTTCGAGTGTCTTTTTTAAAGCCTATACGGACAATCTTGTACTTTACCGGATTATCACTATTAAATAATCAACTCGCGAACTTTCTAACTTGTAATCGTAAGCTTTCGTAGACCAAGCGTCTAAACTCCAGCAGCAACGACCACGCGTTATCAAGTTCAGAGTGAGACTGAATTTAACGATACGGAGTACAAAATCTACTGAGATTTTAACAAATTCTCGTTCATTGGCTACAATATTCCCTTTCTTTGCGGCTTAAATTAAAATAACGTTCTTCTTGTAAAATATTGTCTACGGACAAAATTTAGCATGCAAAAAACTAAAATTTTATTACTTTTCTTCAGGGTTATAAAACATTCTTTATAAAAAAAACTCCATACATTTAGTTCTTTAATTTATTAACAAATACTACCACACGGTAGGTCTTTTATTTATATGTATTCTGGTGCAAGTCTCATGTCAGAATTTTTATTTTCACAAAAGTAATTTAATTTAATATGTTTTTTATTATTATCCCGTAACATAGTTACACATTCGCGCACTCGCCATATCCCTATCCACATTTTAGCACCACTTCACAACACTAATTTTTTTTTTACTGTAAAAATTTACTTAAAACTAAAAAATGTAACATGTACCTTATTGCCTATCATACAATGTTAAAAACTGCAGTCTTTACTTAGACAAATTTTCATTGCTACATGGTATCATACGCTCAGAGTTAAATTATTAATTCATATGCAAATTCTACCTATTGCAATATATGTAAGCAGGGATTTTGCAATACAGGGATAAGGAAAAGGGAAAAAAGAAGGAGAAGTGGGAGAAAAAGATATATTTTACATCATCGTCCGTCAAACGATATACGTAAGCGTGACGTGTCAATGTAAGATATAACGTGGCGTGTGAGCAGTGGCGGATTCAGGGGGGGACACCTGGCCCGGGTCCCCCCTTGCTTTCGAAAATTTTTTTAGAAAACTGTTATGAAATAAAACATGTTATATAAATTGTGAAATTTCTTATTAATAATTCACAATAAATTATCTACATGTAATCTATTAGATGTACATTCTAGTAAACTTATGATTTATATTTTCTGTCCATATTTAAATTCGCGCGCAGGGGCGTCATTTCAGATTTTGGTTGGGGGGGGGGGCAAGCACAAAGCACAATAGTGTTTTCCAGGTTTTGTGATTATTTGGTATTATAGAAAAACATGAAGCCTATTAACTAATTAGATAACATAAATAATTTGTTGTACATCTATTTAATTTAATTAAAAAAAATATATTTAATTGTTTATATTTAATTATCATTGTATTTAATTTGCACATAATATTTATTTCATTAGGTATCTACCTAACATAATCTAAATCTAAATAACCAACAATATAATTTTCAAGTAATGAAATGACTGACTTAGCTGAGACAGGTTGCATGCGGCGTTGCCGCACTTCCGTCCGTCCTCGCAACGTGCGTTCGAAACAGAAACAGACGATATTTCTCTCTCATTCGGGATCTTTCCGATCTATTGGAACTAAGTATTTAAGTTGGATAAAGTAAATATAGGTAACAAAATAAATAGTTTTAAGTATAAATATAGGTTTAATATATAAATAGGTATATTAACTTTACTAAAACAAATTGATTGTTGTAAGACTTTACAGAGATTTACAAACTGATCATAATATATACATACATAAATGTAGTAAACTTAGATACTACATTTTAGGTCTTAAAATACTGAGCAATAATGAACAAATTTCCAATGCAAACAGAAAGTAACGATATATCTGTCGAAAATATATTAGGTAGGGTATATAAGTTGCACATTAGGGATACTTTTTGAGAATAGTTGGCAACACTTTCCTTCTGTCGTCACATCTGTCTGTAGTAGTCACGTCAGAGTCAGACGTCAGTGTTTTTGCGTTGCGCCGCCGTGTTAAGGTTTATTGTTGTGCGCGCTAGCTTCGTTAAGTGTATTTATCTTTACCTGCATTACGAACAGTGCTAAGAGATTATTATGGACGTGAGCGATTGATTATGACGTTACTTTAACGCCCTGAAAAAAATAATTCCGTGACAGACATAAAATATAAACGTGCTAAAATGAAAAGAACTCAACGAAACATCAGTGGCTTTTTCAGTAAAAAGAATAAAGAGGAAGTGGACTTGACTGATAGTGACCAATCTGCTCGTCATTCGTCTGAGCCTTCACCGTTAACATCACTGTCTACTCAAGCATCCTCCAATGGTACGTCTTCTCAATCTACGACGACAGCTCAGAAATTCAAGGTTAGCACAAGGTTAACTCCGTCTATCTTCCAAACTTCATCAACAGCAGAGCAGAGTAAGTCACTTAGCATTAGTCCACTAGAATGTCCAGTCCAACCAAACATAGATTTCCCAAAGACCAATGGAAGAAGGTTCACAGCTCATTATTATGGCATCCATGAGTGGATAGAATACTCCAAAGCAGAAGACGCTGTGTACTGTTTCCCATGCCGACACTTCAACGCACAGTATTCTGTTCGTCCAGGTGAAGCAGCTGGAAGTCGCACTTTTATAGACAAGGGATTTAGAAAGTGGAAAAATGCTTCTGCACTTTTAAAACAGCATGAACTTGGAGAAAGGCACAAAGCATCAATGACATTATGGGGTGAATTTAAAAGTCGTAGTTCCCAACAGAAGTCAGTATCATCTCTACTGGACTCGCAACGATCAGGAAATATAGAGGAAAATCGAAAGCATATCAAAGTTCTACCGAAAGCGACTGGTTTTCTCGGCAGACAAAGTTTAGCTTTTAGAGGACACGACGAATCAGAAAATTCTCAAAACAGAGGTAATTTTCTCGAGCTCTTAAACACCATGACTGAGGACGACCCTGATATTAAAGATAAATTAAACCGTCGATATGGGCATTATTGCTCACCGGAATACCAAAATGACTTGATCGATGTCTATTCTGCCAGATTGCTGAAAAGCATTATCACGAAAGCTAAGCAGGCGAAATACTTCTCTATAATGGCTGATGAAACAAAAGATATGTCAAAATCAGAACTGCTTGCAATTTTGATTCGTTATGTAGACGCCGAAGAAACAAAAATAAATGAACGTGCAATCGGGCTGCACCATCTAAAAAGACTGCAGTGCTGAAAGTATTGCCAACGCCATAACATCAATGTTATCGGATCAGGGACTAGACATAAAACACTGTGTTGGTCAGTGCTACGACGGAGCAAATGTCATGAGAGGATGGGTCAGCGGGGTCCAGGCAAGAATAAAGGATTTAGCGCCTCATGCTACGTACTTCCACTGTCATGCTCACTGCCTTAATCTTGTTTTGGTGCATGTGTTGGGTAATGATGAAGAAGTTAAAGACTTCTTTTCTACTGTTCAAACCCTCTATCACTTCATTTCCAACAGTGCTACCCGTCATGAGCTTTTCGTAGAAATACAACAGAGAATGAATAAACCAGTACTGAATTTGGAAAGGACGGTCCCTACAAGATGGTTATATTGGTTTAATGCAGTTATGAAAGTTCTAAAGACATACCAGGCCATTTTGGGTGTTCTAGACGAAGGAAAAAAGGATAGGGCGGATAGTATAGGAATAAAAGCGCAAATAATGCAGGAAAACTTCATATTTCTGCTGTGTACTATGGAGAAGATATTAGGCATTACTTATTGCCAATCGCAGCAGCCACAAGCTGAAGAACTTGATTTAGCAGCCGCCGTGCATTTAATCAAAAGTACGGAAGGAGAACTTAAAAAATCCAGAACTGACGCCACATACTTAGAGGTTTTAGAAAAGGCTAAATCCTTGGCAGCCAGTAGTGGTATTGTATGGGGCAAACAGAAAAGGACGAAGCCTGTTCCTCATACGTTCGAAACTAGATACAGAAACTAAGGGTATGTACTTCAAAATCGTCGACAGCATTCTCATGGAATACAATCGCCGATTTTCTGGAAATGAAGGCCTGTTCTCAGCAACGGACGGCTTAAAGAAAGAAAATACAGCCTTCATGACGGAAGAGAAATTCCAACCATTGATAGAAAATTACGAAAGTTTTCTAAATGGAGAACTGCTACAACTGCAACTGCCCCTAGCTAGGAACCATTTACGATCTTGCGACGGAGACTCCGTTTTGTCACTACTCGAAAGTCTCCGAGTTCTTCCAGTGGCGTACTCCGAGGTGATAAAACTGCTGCAAATTTTTGCCACACTGCCTATCACCACAGCTGGAAATGAAAGAATCTTCTCTGTGCTGAAAAGAGTCAAAGGGTACCTAGGAAGTTCTACTGGTGATGAAAGATTGTCCTCACTTATGTTGATGGCGATTGAAAGAGAGGAAATGAAAAAAATACCACTAGACCAATTGGTGGATGATTTTGCAGCGAGGAAACCACGATGATACCCTTTGCTACATTAAGGTGACATTCAAATGCGGCGTAGTCTTTACGTTTTATTTTGTCTCATTTTATTATAAGTTTAATGTCCCAGTTTTCACTAATGCTATGTAATAAAATTGTATGTTTATAATTGTTTTTGTGTTTTTCTCTTCCATACCCAACTTATCACAAAAAGTTGCTATTCGTTTAAGAAGTAACTACTGCTGTTTGGATGGACTTGTAATTTTGTATAGTTTACATCTTGACCAAGACAACGGAGTGAATCGCAATCGACCCATTTAATTAACTAGTAATTAGTAGGTACAAATATATGATTTTTTTCATCAATTCCAAAATTGTAGGGGGGGCAACTGCCTCCCCCCCCTGCCCTTATCAAATGACGCCGCGCGTATCGAACCGCGAAGTGGTAACGCAGTGCGCACGCTTGATCAATTGCTTTTCTAAGATCCCACTCCAAGTGGCGCGCCTCGGCGTCAGTGTCGGTTACCGGTATTGTGCATTGTTAGAGTGATTCTCTGCATTCCTATAGTTACCACTACCAATACCAGTAGTTTACCGTCTGTGACAGTAGTTCCATACGAACTAGTAAGGAAGACATTTCATGGTAAATATTTAGAATTAAACTTGTTTCATTAACAAAAAAATATACTTTGTAGACAAGAATGTGCGGCGCAGTACTCGTTTGTTAGGTTAGTTTACTCCACGTATTGCTTACACCATTGTGTGTGTAAACAAAATAATCGGAGAACTGTTTCCCTTTAAGCGCTTTTATATAGAGGAATAATGTTAACAAAAATTTATATATGGTAGTTCATAAAATGTTATGCGAAAGCAAACGATCACGGAAAAAATCCGTACGGTTTTTGCTGTGCGGACGAAACCGATGTGTGTGAAACTAGCCGTATATTTATGCATGTTGTAAACACCTTCACTTCACGGGATTTGTGTAACATCTGATTCTCCGTTTCCCTAGCGCTACTCAGAATTTCAAAGCGGACTCGTCCATACAAAAACTGGGTTTTGCGCATATGCTATTAGCTTTTTATATTATTATACATTTATCCCCACTTACGATATCTATGGAATCACTCCTGCTCGTGATCCCATATCTACTCAGTTGCGTTTTTTTTTTACAAAAATAACTCATTGAGATTAAAATGCTGAAACCTCATACTATGATCTCGCTCAGCGCAACGTTCTTTGTATCTTAGCCTAAAAAACGCAAAAATATCTTACAAATGCTAATTAAAGAAACGATATTATAAATTTATTGAATGCCTTTGTTTAATAGCCTACATATTTTTACTCCAAAGTGAAAGCCCAGTCATAACTTCATAATTCACTTTTAAATATGTAACTATGATTGATAACTTATTTATCATACCGGTTTTCAGGCAGATCGTTCAGAACGAAAGGGCCAGGGTGCCAAAAAACGGCTGCCTACTCAAGCAACGCTAAATGATTTTTTCCCGAAACGGCCAAAAGATGATGATGATATACCCATGCCTCTCAGCTCGATCCAGACTCAGATGGAAGAACGTAAGGCAATTCACAATGTTTCGGATTCACTAGCTCCAACCACGTCAGTTACTAGAATTTACGACAACTCAACAGTTAATTCAGAGATTAGCGGAGTGTGTTATGGTTATGATATAGGAAATTTTATTGGTAAAATGCTTGATGATTTTACAAAGGAACAGCTTGTACTCAACCACTGGAGACCTCCCAGAGATTACATTTTTCCTTGCTCTGTAGTGAAAAAAAAAACGGAAAAGAAAGTTACAGGCGACCTTCTCACGATTTGTTTAACAAATTTGAATGGTTAGTTTTCTCTGAAGTTCGGAAAGGACTTTTTTGTGTTTATTGTGCCCTTTTCTCAACTTCACAAGCTGGTGGAATGCAGCTTAAAAATCTTGTTACTCAACCTGTGACTGACTTTAAACATCTGCTAGGAAAAGATGGGTACTTAACCACACATTTTCACAATCTGTACCGCCTAACTGCAGTGGAAAATGGAAAGGAGTTTCTTAAACGACTTAATACTCCTTCTCTGCAAATTGACTCCCAACCGAACAAAAAATACCAGGATGAAGTGCAGGAAAATAGGAAAAAACTAATTTCCGTTTTGAAATGTAGGCCTATTGTATTTCTTGGAATACAAAACATCCCTTTAAGGGGACACAGAGATTATGGAGATTTAGGGAAAACGCTGAATTCTACAGTTGAACATGCAAACGATGGAAACTTCCGTGAGCTGGTTCGTTTCAGAGTTGAGGCTGGTGACAAAGTCCTCGCCAGTCACCTTGAGTCTGCACCTGGTAATGCTACATACACAAGCAAGACCGTACAAAATGAACTGATTAATTGCTGTGCAGAGGAGATTAAAAATACTATAATTGAAAGGGTTTTGGAGGCTAAATGGTTCAGTATTATTTTTGACGAAACCACTGATAACTCACAGCAGTCACAAATGGCATTTGCAATACGCTGTGTACACAATGGTAATGTTTATGAAGATTTTATTGAATTTCTTAATCCTCGTAGTGAAAAAATCCCTGATAACTCTGAATGTCCATATCAGTTAGTGAAGGATAGCCCATTAACTGGTAAAATCTTAGGGAATCTAACTCTTCAGATTATGGAAAAACACAGTTTACAAAAAACCAACTGCATTGGTGTGACTACAAATGGCTGCAGTACGATGGTGTCTGAGGTTAAGGGAGCTGTATCCCGCGTCTTACAAGAATGTCCTAATGCAGTGCAATGTTATTGCCATAACCATGCCCTGAATCTTTCAGTTTCTAAAACCTCAAAAGTTTCTCATGTAACTAGGTGCATAGGAATCATAAAATCCATCATAGCATTTTTCACTGCTTCATCAAAGCGCAACATTGCATTGACAGAGACTGTGGGAAGACAGCTGATAGACCTTTGCGAAACAAGGTGGATTGAGAGGCATGAGAGCATTTTTCTGTTTCGCAAACCCCTCTCAAACATCGACGACGCTCTCGTAAGAGTTTCTGAATGGAATGAGGTAGAAAGTGCTTCCAAGGCACACTCACTCCATTTGTCTTTGATGGATCCATCGTTCATCATAACAATTGTCTGCCTAACCAACATTTTGTCTGCAACATTACCACTAAGTCGTGTGTTTCAAAAGAAATACATTGATATTAACTTAGCCAGAATTCCACTAGCAGACAGTATTACAATACTTGAAAATAAAAGAAAAAATGCGACGAGGAATTTCATGAATTGTTTGAGGAAGCGCAGGAGTAAGCATCATCTCTTAATACCACCTTGACTATTCCTTGAAAAACGACAATTCAAACAAAAAGAGATAATTACAGTACTGACGAACCTGAAGAATATTACCGGCAAGCAGTATTCAACGCAATTTTGGACCACATAATAACTGACATCAAAGAAAAATTTTCTGACAGATCAATCAGTGTTTATAATTTACTGATCTTAATCCCAACTGAGGACACAACAAAAGATGGTAACAAGCCAAATAAGAACCAATTCAAACACCTTGCAGAAATGTATGAGTTTGCATTACCTCTTGGTTTATCACCTGAAGTTCTTTCTGAGAATATAAACTTTGGATTCAGAAATGGGATCCCAAGAAGTGCACTAACAACATTACTTGAATGTGATAAAGAAGTTTATGCTTGTATTCACACATTGCTGCAAATACTGTGCTCGTTGCCGGTGAGTGTAGCAACTGCAGAAAGATCTTTTAGCACACTTCGACTTGTTAAGGATTGGCAACGAACTACAATGCGACAAGATCGTTTGACAGGACTGGCTGTGACGTACATACGAGACATCTCTCGTACATCGAAACATTACCACCAAGTTAGATTTAGAAAAAGTTATAGACAGATTCGTAAAAAAGAACAAACGCAAACTTAACTTGTATTGTAGTGGGTATAACGTAGTAGTATTTACTTTAGAATATATTATACTATATTTGTGTATAGGCTTGCTTAGATTTAAATAAAGCAATTTTAATGTAATATCATAGGTATGTTAATATATTTTATTTTGCAACTTTTGGTGTGCCAATATTTAATAACTGGGTCGATTAATATTTATTGATTAATTAATCAATAGCTAATACGAACATATCAGTAATATAAATTAAAACTGTTTAACGTATTTATTTTTTAAGTAATGTATCACTTATTTTACTTACTGTGTGTTAATTTTAATTGAATTGATTATGTTCTTTTTGTTATCAGAGTCGATTGCGTCTTTTTTTTGTTAGTTTGTACAACTTGCAATTTGAGTTGATGATTGAAGAATGATATAAATAATAACATAAGATTGAGCTTAAAATTAAATATTATAATTATAAAATACTCTAATTAACCAATTAATAGTTTTATACGCTTCATTTACATGATTGATTCTCTCTATCTTCAATTTTTTCTTATTTTTACAAATTAAAATATTGAAAAAACGTATTACTATGTAATGATACATACACTTTTTATTGATTCCTTTAACATTTATCAGTCTTAATTAACGCTATTAGTTCATAGGTAATTTTGGTAGTTTAAGTAGTTGTACTTTTAATATATGATAATTATATTTGGTTCCTTTAATTTATAATGAAGTTATAATCTGTGCAATTATTTTATAAGTTATGGGTACTACTTGTTTTCTCTCAGATTCATTAACTATTGTAAAGTTATGTTGTGTTGAGTTGTATAAATGGTCAGTGATATGTGATGAGCTTTCTAAGAAGTAAATAGATTATTTGTCCATTATAGTTTGTTATCTGTTGTCCTTTCTCCATCTGTATTGAGTAACCCATTTGGTTAACACTTCACTTCACTTTATGATTTTACACTTATATTTCTTACATCCATTGGTTTACACCTACACTTTGATGCACTCCTATCTATTCCACTAACACTGTCTTCAACCTTTAGTAATCACACGTACTTCACGCGCACTGTATTTAAATAGAATCTTTCAGTTATTTTACTTCAAGCTCTGAACTATCATACTAACTGACAAGTTAACTGACTTTACTCAAAATACTACTACTAAGACTCAGACTGTGACCACAAAATCTGAAGACTCTGAGTTATAAGATTGTAAGTCTCCGACTACCATACTCTAAGAAAAGACTGTAAGACCCATTTCAGTCACCTACTCCTACATATGTAGTCTTAAATCTCCCATCATTTTACTTTCATAACATACATCCCCAAACTAGCCAGTGTTCCTCGTCAATTTCCATCACTTACAACATTCCTCGTACTTAAATTTCTTTAAGAATATTTCTAATATACGCTCGTGCCTGCTGTTGCTTTTTGGGAGGGATTGGGGGTTCGTTAGGATTAGAGTATGTTAGACCTCCGGCATGGGCCCCCCCCTTGGAAATTGGCTGGATCCGCCCCTGCGTGTGAGATAATGATTCGTCAATTATAAGCTACGTGCCAAGTAAAGCATGGGCTCAAGTAGGTGATGTCGCACTATGAAACCGAGTCTGTCTAGGTGTATGAAACTCAAAATACCGCAATGGGTTGAGCATTGAGCATGGATGACACTAGAAACCCCAAAACGATCCCGAATAGATGTATGAAAAGAAAAGACCTGCTGGTAGATTCTGAATGAAATGGGAGGACGAAATAAGAGGAGATGCAGGGAACTGTTGGGAGTTAGAGGATCGAAGTCTGCGAAAAACGATAATGATGAATGATAGAGGAAATTGCGGGAGGCGTGGGCCAAGGAGGGCTGTAGAGCCGTAGTAGTAGTAGTAGTAGTAGTAGTAGTAGTAGTAGTAGTAGTAGTAGTAGTAGTAGTAGTAGCAGTAGTAGTAGTAGTAGTAGTAGTAGCAGTAGTAGTAGTAGTAGTAGTAGTAGTAGTGGTGGTGGTGGTGGTGGTGGTGGTGGTGGTAGTAGTAGTAGTAGTAGTAGTAGTAGTAGTAGTAGTAGTAGCAGTAGTAGCAGCAGCAGTAGGCCTAGTAGTAGTAGTAGGGGTAGTAATAGTTGTTGTAATAGTAGTAGTAGTAGTAGTAGTATCAGTAGCAGTAGTAGTAGTAGTAGTAGTTTTGGATTAGTCATAACGACGTGGTACGGACAACAAAAGAGGGAAAGGCTGATAAGAGGAATTCTAAAAAAAATTCAAAAAAATATTCTTGGATCAGTTGGCTGTAGAAATGCGTTTGAAACGATACACGGTGTTAAACAAAGTTTTCAGAATATGAACAAAAACTCATTTCTGAAAGCTTCAGGTCACTCTGTTAAAATGTCTGTTAAGTGCTTACTTAAACATGTGGACAAGAACATGTGACAGGGGAATTAAGGATTATAGGAGAGACGGGGAGGAGTGAGAGGATGAAGTGAAGAGAGGGCTGAACGACAGGAAAACTTGTGAAGAGTAGAGTGACAACGAAGCGACTCACCAATGATCCGCTTGACCGAGTCAGAGAGCCACAATTCTACGAGGAAAGTACACCCTAATAATCATAAGGGGAAAAAGAAGAAGAATAAAAATGAAGAATTACTACAACTATTCGTTTAAGAAATTTAAGAGATTTGAAGCCGTCACCAAGCAGGGCTATCAAGAAATTCGCTGTTTTCTGCGAACTAGTCATTAAACGTTAAAATTTCGAACACACGTAGGAGCTTCGACTAGTTTTCGTCTACCAATTAAATGGTAATATATTGCCTGTGTAATGTTGTCTATTGCGTTTTTCTGCTCGCCGTGACGTCATGCCCTTCATTCGACTTACGCGCTCAACACGTGAATTCAATCGCCAAAGTTGTTGTTGTGTGTGTGGTCCGCTGACTGATAAATTCACAGATTATTTAAGGTACCGGCGAAGCGCAATAAACGAAATGTATTCCTTCTTTCCACTTTTCTCCTTATTTATCTTCTTATTCGTCTTTTCCATCTAAAGGGTAAATTATGAGCCGGTTTCCCGTGGCCTCCCTGCCTTGTTTCCACGTGGATTATACGTTTTTGTTTTAACTATTCTTCATGATAGTGTCGAATATTTGTATCGTATTTCTTCTCTACCACTATTACAGAGTTAGGCAATTCAAATCACAATCAGCCAAATTGTTTTCATTAAGCTTTCTCTCGAAGTTCTCCTGGATCAATATTATATTCCGTCTCTTAAACTGCCGGGTCACTTTCTCTTCGGTGTAAAACAGATTTAATTATTGTTTTCAGACTAATTCACTTAAAGTAAGCATCTTCTTCATGAACACTGAATTTCCTGTGTTATCCTATTTGTGAAGTCTACTTTGCGCCTTCCATACACCGAGACTCCGCTGCCCAGGTACTTGAAAAAATAATTACTCTGTCCCTGTTGACCTGAATATAAACTAAAACAATTTTATCTCTTATATAATCTAATGCATAAAATATTTTTTTAAGTTCTTTTGTCCGTTTTCTTTAATAAGTTTATTTGAGTTTATATAAAATAAAGTCACTTCCCTTTTTAAGAAGAATGTAGGTCGCCGAGATGTTGATGATCCAGTCTGGATACTGATGTGAATCGTTCAATATGGATATAGGTGTGGGCTGCTTCACTCTGGATACAGATGCGTTGGCTCGATGTGGGTATCGATGTGAGTTCTGCCTGGTGTCCGGCTTTCAGGGTCGTTCTCGGGTTAAATTATGTAGTCAGATGTCTAAAATCACAAAAACTGATAGACAAATGTTTAACCGTATTCAGTATCAAGATAGGTTAAGCTTTTAGGCTGTAACGTAATCTGTTACCTGCTGATAATCACTGATTATTAGTGATCGAAATGCTGAGACATACCTTTTATAATTATTCTGATTCTCTGACCTAATGTGTTTTGTAAGAATGGGCAAATAGGCCTATATATTACGTTCCTTGAAAACTGTAGTAGACACAACAAAAAATATAGACCACGTTATGTACTAAGTTTTGAAGCAAACTAGCGCTAGTGAATTTAAAACAAACGTTTATATAGCGTTAAATTACAATAATTGTGCAAACTGGCGAAGAGCAAAGTGCCACTTCCGCTTGGTCGAAACGAAATTGGATCTGCCGGCCCGCTACTGCGTGTTAATATTTCAAGTTTTAAGACGATACCTTGAACTATTTTACATTTAGCGTCGTCGTGACAATCCATCTGATGTGCAGCCGTAAACGCAGTCGTTTCGATTTGATATCACAGGGCCTGGAAATCGATGTTCCTGTTGAAAATATGGCTTTTTTTACGTTATTCTTTGCTTTCTAACAGCCTTTTATGTCGGCTACTGATCGTTTTTTTAATATGAAATAAAGCAGAGGTGTCCACGGGGGGTGGGTCGTGACGCAGACCGCGTCATTGAAATTTTTTGGAGGGTGACAAAAAACTTTGGGAAAGTATGAAAAATTATAACTGCCTTCCAATAAAAAAATTGAATGCTTGTAAAAGTTCATTTTTTGTTAGACCTTATGGTTCTAGCTTTGTAGAAAGACTTATTAGACGATTACTAATGAAGAAATAATTGATGCCTTTTCTTTATCGTCATCGCAGAGGAAGAAGTTACCTATAAGCCAAAGCAACTAGGAGTTCACCAAACCATTATTTTTTTTCATTCTTTCTTCTTTACAATACACTTTGTCGATATTTTGTTTCTTTGCTTTGAAATATTGTCTTACCCGTAATTCATTAGATTATTTATTTAATTTCAAATGAGAATTTATTTGTACTGTATTTTTAGCTTTAGCTTACTTGTAATAAAACGCTTATTACATTGACATTTTCTTTTAATTTTAAATACCTTTCCTTGGGAGGGGGGCCCCTGAACAAAAATAATGAATCATGTTTACGTACGTACGACCCGACGTTTATTGAAATAATTTGGTATTGCAAATGGCCGTTATGCTGTGTCTTGTTTGTCTAATCGCTCCGCAAAACTTTGATGTAAGAAAGAATGTGAATTGAACGCAGAAATATATATCAGACTTATTTGCGTGATTGATACCTTAGGCTTTCGCGGCCGGCGTCAATTCTGTTAATATTCCATTAACAATTCTCCGGGCTATTAGGCCGTGGTCCGCTACTGCCACATAAAACAGACGTTTCGGTTCCACCGTTGGAGGCCATCTTCAGTGTAACGACTGGTACGTTATTCGCTAGTTTTCCACAGTACTGTGGCAGAATATGAGTGAGTTTGATTAAGTTTGTAAGCACGATAACGTTAAAAACTGACCGTTTAAGCCAGGGGTGCCTACGGGGGGGGGGATCGTATCGCCACAGGCTACATTTAGAAAATTTTTTGGGGGGGGATCTTTTTTATACTATTGCATGAAAAATCTTCCTCAATTTTACAAATCTGTAAAAAACTAAGGGACACGTATCAGAATGTGAGGTTTTAAGCACGAAGGAATCATTGACAAGCTTGCCTTTTCCACCAAAGAAAGACAAAAACTATCATTGAACAGCTAAAAACACTTATTTATTTATTTTTTTGCTTACTTATAAGTTGTTTAAACTTCAGATACCACAAATATTGTGATTGTAAGCTTAAAATATTACATTGTTCATATCATGATAATGTAATTTTGAAATACATTTTATTTTTTATTTACTGTGTTAATAAAATACAGTGTGCAATATAACTTTGTGTTTATCTTTTTTATTTATCTTGCTTTCTGCTACATTTTAGTACACTACGAAAAGGTCCAAAAAACAGACTGAAATTTGAATAGCATTTTATCAATAAAAACAGATTTAAGTGAGACGTTTAATTTGCAAAACTAAGTCTTTTCAATAAAGTCATAGAGTACTGTTATTGTAAAACAAATAACGTTTTACTGAAAATATTAATTTGTGATTTATTATTAGAAATTCTTATTTTTTTAGTTTATAACTACCTACAATCAATATATCGTTTCGGTAAAAGGTAATATTTTGTAATAGTTTTGAGTTAGAAAGCTCCTGCCTTTGCTCGATTAGATAAGAAATTTTGCTGTAAAAGAGAGAAAAGGTCTTGTCAGAAACAGGGGGAATTTTTTTATAAAATTGGGGGAAGCGTCATAGGGGTTGGGGAGGGATCGGCATCTCTGGTTTAAGCTACCCAAAAAAACGGTACCCGTTTTCTGCTAATATTGGACTACTATTGAAACATAATTAACTAGAAGCTCCCTGAGCTGCTGAACTCGCTTATTATTTTGAACAGAATACATTTAGTATTACTTAACTTTCAGTATAAGGTAAATTTGAATCTATCAGATAAAATAGAAAACCCTGATTACTCTACTAATGTTTTTAAGTAAAGTAGTAATTGTTAAGCAGACATCGAACAACAACCACTCAAAATTCAAAACTACTGTTTTTTTTTTTAGTTAAATTTATAACCACAATGAGTAACTGAAAAATAATTTAGTCTTCTTCATCTTCTGCTTCTTCTTCACTACATGGCCTGTTCCGACTTCACAGAGTCTCCGATCATTTTTTCCAGGGTCTTGCACGATCTCTCGTCCCACTGGCCTATATTCAAACGCTTGTTTAGGAATACGCGTGTCTACCATGCGTTCCACATAGGACTTCCAATTCTGCCAGTATTCCTTTATTCTCTCCAGAACCGATTGTAACTTCAAGTCTTTCCTCATGTCGTCGTTTCGTAGATGATCTCTCAAACTACATCCCTTAACTGCTCTTAAAATTTTCATTTCCGAGGCCTGTATTTTGAAATATCTTTTTGTAGGAGAGTACCCTTATACAACTTTAGCTGTCTCCCTCTGCGTTTTATTCTTCAACAGTCGTCTTATTGTTCCACAGACATAACTAAATTTATTTAACTTTCTCTCGATATCGTTGTCCTCCCTATATGAGATATCACATCCCAAATAATTAAAATGTGAAATAATTTAGTCCTAGCTTATAAATTTATGTATGTTTCTACAAGCACCTATAGACCTGTATCATTAATACTTTTCACAAATGTACAAAACTGGTAACAATTAGTAAAGATTTTTGCAATGTTCATCGGACATCGTATTAATAATGTTCCTTATAACTTGATACTCCACATAGACGTTTACAACTTTCTTGAAATTTTAAGTTCCATTTATGGCACATGGTGCCCTTAAAGTTAAAAAAAATTCATAATAAACGCACCATTCGTGTTTAAGTTAAACACCCGGCTAGACTTTTAGTGTTTTCAAATATTAATCCCTCTTTTTGGGCGCTGGCGTCCTAAACTTTAAAATTTCTAAAGATGTACACTACATTTAAAATTTTCTTTGAATAAAATTTTCTTGATTTTGATATCCCACATAGTTTTTTTACGTTTTCAAAATTTTGATCCACTGTTAAGCCCCGGCCTCCACAAATTTTTAAATTTCAATAAATAAACCTCATATTTAGGTTTTGTTTTTAATTCCTTTTAATTTGATACGGCACACGGAGTTTTCTATTTTTTTCTTAATTTGCCCCTCTTATTTTTGCCTCAGGTCTTGCTATTTTTGTGTGATGAAAAGCAGTAATGGTATTCAGAATTTTAATAAAATTCAATTATCGACATCGTCTCCGGCATTTACTACGTTTTCGAGTTTAATGAACGTCGTCTATTTCATATTTCGCGTTTCCAAAGGAATGGCCGCCGCACAATCATCTCTTTGAAGGGTTTACTCCATCATCCGTTAAGCTATCCTTTTGAAAGTAGTGCGTTAGTCTCTTTCTAGTGCTAAATTTTAATTCTTATAAAACATATAAAAGCGTATGCCACTCATATGTGTTGTTTTCCGTAACTGTGAAATCTACCGATTGAAAAAACCTACTTCAAAGAGACCGAAAGAGTTGAAATGGGCTCCTGCCCGAGTGTGGCAAGAGTCTGAAGGCTGCGAAGGATAAGGAAAGAATAAGTAGGCCTATCACAGATATCACTAAGGGCAATAAGATTTAAAGCGGAAGGAAGAACAAGCTTAGTTCAGCCAAGAGAAGATGGAAGCGGAGATGAAGTTCTCTTCGTCTCACATTAATTGAACGAGTGAGGCGAGTGTAGACAGCGTTTGGCATTTGTCTATATCCATCTGTCTGTCTATATTTGGGTTATGTTTCACGATAACTTTGGATTACATCAACCGATTTTTGTAAAACTTAAAAGCTTAACATGTGTCTCCATACTTTTATCCTACAGAGTCCTATTGTTTGAGATTGATCCCCCAATAATGGGGTGGGGGAAGAGACAAAAATGTAAGGGGCCAAAATTTTGAAAAGATAGCTAAAATCCATGTGGGGTATCAAATCAAAAGAAATTTTAACCACACTCTGAATGTAGTGTTCATTTTTAAAATTTCAAAATTGTTGGTCGTCAGACCCAAAACGGGATAAACGTTTTGACAAAATCTAAAATTCTACGTGGGGTATTAAATTAAAGTGAATGTTATTCAAAATCTAAATATAGTGTTTAGATGTTTAAATTTCAAAATTTTTGGACGTCGAGGCCTAAAAAAAAGGGTCGAATAACAAATTTTTAAATCCAGCCAAGTGTTAGACAAAAGGGAGATTCAACCCAAATCGGAGTGTAGCGTTTACTATGAAATTTTTTTAACTTTAGGGGCACCACGAGCCAAAAATGGAACTCAAAAACGTTAATAAATTGTAAACTTCTATGTGGGTTTAAATCCACATAGCAAATTTTTAAATCCAACCAAGTGTCAGACAAAAGGGAGATTCAACCCAAATCGGAGTGTAGCGTTTACTATGAAATTTTTTTAACTTTAGGGGCATCACGAGCCAAAAATGGAACTCAAAAACGTTAATAAAATTTTGTAAACGTCTATGTAGGTGATCAAGTTACGAGAAATTGTTTTCAAAACGCAAAATAGATATCATTAATAATTTGGCAGAATTAATATCCTTCAGCACTTCTTGCAAATTTCGGAACCACTTCAAAAAATTTTTAAGGTTTGTTAAAAAAAATTGTATATTGTTATCAATTATGTACATTTGTGAAAATTATTAGATACAAGCCTGCAGATGTCTGCGGAAACAATAACAAACTTTTTGTCATTTAGAGATTATGGTTAAAATGTAGACGTAGTTACATAAAGTACACACCTATTTCGCTTCACCCCCCCCCTTATATCATATATACGAGTGGTCAACGTTACCTTTATTCATTGTATTTAATTAATAAAGTTGTGTTAGCGGTTATAAAAACAAACAGAAATAACACTGTTGCACACCACTATAGAAAATTTTTTTCCGATTAGCGGAAATTCTTTCAAGCTTCACAGCTAATCATCAGATCGGAAATCATTTCTATAGTGGTGTGCAACAGTGTTTTCTCTTATTCATTGTGTTTTACTGTTTGTTTATGTTGAACTTGTCGTTTGTTTATATCCTTTCTTATTATCCTATTCATTTACAGTTTTGTTAGCAGCCATCTTAACACCAACGTCGTCACTGCTTATTGCCACACTGCTAAATACTTCGTTCTTGACGACGCCTTTCGGTGTCCCCCCCATCTTCAGGTCTTAAACGACCTTTTTTCATATTTTTCAAAACACTTAATTATTTTCTTGGTTTGATACCCCATGTACGTTATAGATCCAACAAACTTCTTATCTTTTTTATCTTTATTTACCTCATGACCTCTTTCAACTTTTCTTTCTATTCTGTCTACTATCTTTGGATTCTAATTGTTATTTATGGCTATCTGTTTTATCCTTTTCAATTCAACATTCCTTTAACTCTCATCTTCCGAATATTTCACTGCCCTATAACAAAAAAATTTAAAGCACCCATATTATGACCTATCGGATGATACGATTCTTCTGGTATAATTACATCTGTATAAGACGTCTGTATAATGTCGTTTAAGACATGAAGATGGTGGGGACACCGAAAGGCCTCGTCAAAAACGAAGTATTTAGCAGTGTGGTAATAAGAAGTAGTGACAAAGTTGGTGTTCACTCACAGATAACATAAGAAATTAACAGCTGACTTGACACGGAGCAGTGTCCAAAACATGTGCTGCTGAGTTCCACCCAAAAGCATAAGGAGACTGGACAGATCGAAGATACTAACGGAAAATGAACTTACGTGTGACTTATGCAGGATGACTGTCTGCTTCACAATTATTCTTATTTTACCGACAAAAATAGTAAAGTGACAAGCGCTTTCTGATAATCGGTAAATGATCTAATGTTGTTATTTATCCAATAACAATTGAAGAGCACAGGAAAAAAAGATGAAGCTCCATAGAACAGCTTTTTGAAATAAATGGAAACAAAACTTTGAAGACTAATAAAAGTACTCAAATATTATAATTTAATGCTAATATTTTATTTAGTAAGAAAAGTGCTAAAACAACTTAGTTTTTAATTAATTTTTACTTTCTTACTTTTAATAGATGATTTTAAACAAATTAAATTTTGTTAAACATCACAACAAACAGTTCAATAAAAATGAGAGTCCATAAAGTGTGTTGAAAAAGGATGAGAGTCCATAAAGTGTGTTGAAAAAGGATGAGAGTCCATATTTTGTGCTTTTTCTGCCAAACATTGACAACACCAGTGGCGTAGCTAGGCTTTTTGGCGTCCGGGGCAAGGAGATCGTCGGCCGCCTCACCTTCACAATTAAAGGGGAACAAAAGAGCAAAAACGAAGGCTCATCCAGTGAACAATGTAACTTACTTAATAAATGCAAAAGTGTAGATTTTTATATGGAAGCATGTCCAGCAAACGTCTTAACTTGTTAAGTCAAAATTAAGAAATTACATATTATAGTATTACTGTATTTAGATTGTATACATTTATTAGTAACAAATGTAGACTATAAAAAATGTAGTAATATAAAAAATTTATAACATAAAAATGTTCTAATATACATGCAAATTCCTTGTAGGTCTAAAGCGCAACGACAAAACAATATCCTAAAGCAACATAAAGTTAAACAAAGAATTACATTAAAAGTAATAAAATAAATCACTTACCATTACAGGTTAATGGCGCCGTCTTCTATTAATAAACACTTAATATTTATTTTTTAATATTTAATAAATATTTAAAACGAGACATTTTAAAATGTAACTTTCCTGGTATTAATTGCTGCAAAGTGGGTTATCAAATCACTATAATCTAAATACGAAGCAATGTCGTTTTCAATTGAAAGTATCGCTAGATTTGATACCCTGTCTTGAGATAGTGTTGATCGTAGGTACGATTTAATCAATTTAAGCTTACTAAACGGTCTTTCACAAAAAGACACAGACACTGGTAAAGTATGAAAAATTGTTAAAGCTGTTGCTAGTGTTTTGTAAGCTTCTAATCTCATTGAAGAAATGTATTGTAGCAGTCCCTGAGGTGTAAAGTCTTTTTTGTTCTCCGTTAACTTTTTCCCTTTTAAATAAAAGTATGCCGTCTTTCAAGTCACTGAACAATTCTTCACTGTTTAGGTCATGTGGATACAGTTTTGCAAGCACTGTGCACATAATATTGATTTGGGAAAGCTGTTCCTTAAAATGTATATCCCCATCACTTACGTATGCCTCAAATTTAAAAGAGGAACCCAAAGCGTTTTCCTAACTCTTTTATGTTAGAGAAACGGTTTGAAATTTCAACTGACAGTTTGTCCAAATTTCTAAAGAGAACGTCGCATTTCCTGCCGAACGGTTAATAAAGAATCGTATGCATACTCACCTGGCATCGTGCGGTTCCTTCTTATCCTTTTTGTTATATTGACACTCCATTCATTACATACCTGCTCTGCCTTAGTAACGACATTGTCACACAGCTCATTGCTCCAAACTTTTAATTTGTCCGTTAGCGTCCCCAGAAGTGTCAATGCTTTATTTATCCAAAGCA
This sequence comes from Magicicada septendecula, assembly GCA_034769895.1. Taxonomy (NCBI): domain Eukaryota; kingdom Metazoa; phylum Arthropoda; class Insecta; order Hemiptera; family Cicadidae; genus Magicicada; species Magicicada septendecula. The sequence continues at coordinate 87,311,938 of CM068372.1, read as the reverse complement.
TAATAAAGTATTTTAACACATTATGCACAAAGTATATTTTTATACGTTAAAAATTTATCCAAGTATTTTAACAAAGCCAGAAAGTTTCCAGGACTTGGATCGTTAGTAACTGACTCTCAATGTCCTATCAGTGCCAGATCTTGTTTGGCAAGAGTGCAGTGTACTGTGGATTTCGAGGATTTCTTTCCACGTCTTAACTGCTTTACTCATTTGTTCCTGAAGTAGATCATCAATACGTCCCACTTTGTTTAAAGAACGTTCCAATTCCTTTCATTAAAAAAACGCAGAGAGATGAGCAGGACAGTTTTCATGATCCTGAATATGGGGATTTAACTTTCGCTACGACGAAAACCCATTTTTACTATTGAAATGATTTCTTTTATAGCTTTTTTGTGTAAATAAAGTGCAACAAAAGCAAAATAGAGATTTTTTGGTTGGATAAAAACACATCCAAGTGCGATTTACCTTTTCGCCATTTTGCAAGGTTTTATCAAACCAATACTTGTTTAAGGATCGTCCAGCTTCATCTTCAGGAAAATGGCTGTCCTTGTTGTGCAAATGACTTTTTCCTCTATTCACCATTATATCTCGGAAGGATTGAGATTTCTCGCTTCGCCAAGCTCCCATATCTTGTAGAGCAGGACCGGGAACACGGTCTAAATTGTTGCTACTAATGTTCTGTCCTTCATCGCCTGTAATTTTAAAACTATAAGGTCCAACATCATCCATGGTACTAGAACCAACTGAAACTTGTAACTGTACTTTGACACTTTCACAGTTGTAAAACTGTACTTTAATACTTTCACACTTTGAAGTATTCACGTCGTTAACTTTACTATATTTATCAACAGTCTCGTCGCTAATAACATCCGTTTTATGATAGCAAGTTGATTCCTTGTTGATTGTAATACTTTGACACTCAGGGTTCGACTTTCCTCGAATAAAAGACTTCATAAACTCTTTGGAACTCGTTGTAGTTCTTAACTTATATTAAGAAAATCTTATATTCCTGTAGTTCTTAAGGAATAGTCATATCAAAGAAACAAGTTATTTGTAGTTTTATAAACTGAAAACAATTTTTTCCAAGTCTATGCTCACTTTGTCGCCCTCCTGGCTGTGGCGCCCGGGGCGGCTGCCCTCTTGCCCCCCCCCCCCCAGCTACGCCTCCAACACCAATAAAGTACTTCTACACATTTTATATCTCATATTCAAATCAAAACTGTTTAGAAAAATAAAATTCATTTAATCTACTATTTTATCAGAAAAGCAAATTAACTCATTTATGGTACCGGTATACCATTAATATTAATGGAAAAAACACACAATACACAAAACTATCTTAACATAGAAAACTAAAATAAGATTAAAAACATTACAGAAAACTGGAAGAACACAAAATCATTTAAATGGTTAATTTTCATAAAATTCTTGGGCTTTTTGTGAACAAAATCTTTTCAATTTTTGCAAGTCTTCATATCTGACTTTTGATATCGGTAATAACTCATTGTATGCTAATTCAGGCAATCAAAACTCTTCTTCAGGCAAGGAAAGATTCATTTTTTTGTAATAACGACACTGTCAATGGTAGTTTCATTGTAAGAAGCGCTGAATAAATCATTCGAGGATGGTGTTGAGTTATAGTTAGTTCTTTTATTGGTCTAGTGTGAAAAGGACACTTATTAAAATATATTTCATTTAAAAAATTTGTCTGGGATTTAAAAATTAATTGTTTATCACAGGAAATTACTTTAAATGCAGTTGGCTTTACTTTAAATCCAGTCTCTAGCACATTATTCCATTCATTTGGCAACTCTACGAAGGCTTTTTGATTCACTAGTCCCATGTTACGGTCGCACTCAAAATACGAGTTCCTTCGAATTGGAAAAATTACTTTTATTTCCTTCACATAACCTTACAAAAGCAGTAAACAAAGAACAGCTGATTGAGCAGTGCAACCACGCATACTGTACTGAATGTATTGGACCCTCATCCTTTTTCCTTGAATTCACTGGCACCTTCATCTTTTTCCCCTGTATAACTCCTTTAATATAGCAATAACTTGGTATCCTCATATATTTTCCAATTTTTATGTACAAAATTGAATTCTACATAAAAAAAATACATAAGACTGAATTCAAAACTCATAATAAAAAAAAATGGACCCTCATCTTTTCTCCTGTACTCTTCAATTGTGTTTCGTTAAAAATAGTAAGCTAGTTCTGCAGCTCAGGGAGCATATTGGAAACAAAAAAATAATGTCTTTATCGAACGAGCGAAGCGAGTTCTCAGTTTTAACTCTACCTTTTTTTTTAATTTGTCTATCCGTCTATTTGGGGTATGTCGCACGTTAACTTTAGAACGCATTAACCGATTTTCGTAAAACTTGGCACGCGTGTCGACCATACTTTTATCCTAAAGAACCTATTGTTTTAAAATTTATTCCACCAAAAATTGGGTGGTGGGAGGCAAAAATGTGGGGGGTCAAAATTGTGAAAAAATCGCAAAACCCGTGAAGGGTATCAAATTGTAGAACCACAGTCTAAATTTATGGTTCGTTTTTGAAAATCTATCTATTTTTGGACGTCAGGGCCCAAAAAGTGGGTGAAAATTTTGATAAAAATCAATCAGAATTATTACTGTTGTACACAACTATAGAAAAATTATTCCGATTACCGCTTTCAAGCTTCACAGCTCATCGTCAGATCGGCATTCTTATCAGATCGTCAGAATGCCGATCTGACGATGAACTGTGAAGCTTGAAAGCGCTAATCGGAATAATTTTTCTATAGTGGTGTGCAACAGTAATAATTCTGATTGTGATTATGACCACTAACACAACTTTCTTCATTAAACTTTTGATAAAATCGCAAGACGTCGTGTAGGATATCAGATTAAAGAAAATTTTATGTAATACGTGAATGTAGTGTTAAGTTGTGAAAATTTCAAAATTTTGAGACTCCAGAGCCCAGAAAAGAGAAAAAATTTGGGAAAATCGAGCGGGTGTCAGACTAAAAGGAACTGTAATCCAGATCCGAAAGCTTCGAATTTTTAAAGTTTACTACTACAGTATATGATTGCGTGCTCTACAATAGTTATATTACTATATGATTGCGTGCTCTACAATAGTTATATTACTATATGATTGCGTGCTCTACAATAGTTATATTACTATATGATTGCGTGCTCTACAATAGTTATATTACTATATGATTGTGTGCTCTACAATAGTTATATTACTATATGATTCCGTGCTCTACAATAGTTATATTACTATATGATTGCGTGCTCTACAATAGTTATATTACTATATGATTGCGTGCTCTACAATAGTTATATTACTATATGATTGCGTGCTCTACAATAGTTATATTACTATATGATTGCGTGCTCTACAATAGTTATATTACTATATGATTGTGTGCTCTACAATAGTTATATTACTATATGATTGCGTGCTCTACAATAGTTATATTACTATATGATTGTGTGCTCTACAATAGTTATATTACTTAAAAAATAGTACAGTAATCGGGAATTTTGTAATTTTTCCCGTAATTGAAAAGTTATCTGCTACTGAAATTAATTCAATAGAAACTGTACTTCGTTCAAAATACTGAGCGAGTTCTGCAGCTCGGGGGGGGGGGGTATATTCAGGGGGGTAACAAACGAGCCAAATCCTCAGATCCAAACGATCACTACTACAACACTTCACTTACTAGCGTGGTTCGGTAAGTAAAAAACCAGTCCAGTGTGAATGGTGTGCGTCCGTAGACGTAGTCGCTAGATCGTAGTAGTAGTCGTGCGAGGAGCGAGGCGACGAGGAGGAGGTGACTTAGGGACGGGACGGGACGGGAGAACCGAAGGATAATATACAAGACAAAATACATAATCGCTCACGACACGATCTTTTATACATGATTTATTGTGTCTGCTGATTCTTATCGCGCCGCATCAATTTCGCCGAAAACACCACGCACCAACACACGCACGCTCACACGCCCAGACGCCGGACGACGTGTGTGTGTGTGTGTGTATGTGGCGAGGGGCGGGGGCCAATCAAAAATTCTCGCCGAACGTAAACATGACCCAGACACTGGTTGACATGGGGGGGAAACAGGGTGGGGGTGACATACACTATATAAATTTTGCTACTGACACTGTCCTCCATATAGGAAACAACAACTAACTACACTCGACACTTAGAGGGTTTTGCTCGGCTCAGCTGGTGTGTATACGCTCACTGTCTCTGTCTCGGCTCAGATCGGACCCACGTGTCACTCACTGTCACTCGTAAGTCTCTATCACAGTCATTTATGCTTCATTGTATAGATTTACTCAAATCAAATATTACTTTAGTACTGAAAAGTTAGCTGTTATTTTTTAATTTATTTTTGTTCAGAACCATTCGATCATTATGTTTGTATTTAAAGAGTTTCATTTGCCATTTACACAGCCATACGCAAATGTGTTTTTTTATAACTTATTATTTTGTACAAACATAGATATGACACGCGTTTTGTTAACAGAATCTTTGTCACGTGGTTTTTTTCTCCAAGTTTGTTGAAACAAATAAATTTATTTAATGGATATTGATTTAATAGTTTCAAGGTTAAGTCACGTGTATAAAGACTTATTGTATTATTTTATACGACATCAGTAACGAAACCGCGAACTATTTTTCTATTCCTCAAATATTATTTTTAGATAGACTTGTTTCCAGAGTTTTCTGTCGATTATAAACAAACACATACTAGAACTTACAGTTAATTTACATTAAAAGATGACAAGTTACAGTAGAAACAGTTTGCACAGTTCTTATAAAGGTGTACCGGTTTTTTGAAATGTTTATGCGACATGTAAGGAAGTGCACACGTGGTTTTTAGTACAGCAGCGGTAGACATCGTTTAGATTCCTTTATAATTTTAGACTGTCACGTAAGCATTGTGTTTTAGTGCTTCAGAACTTTAGTGTTACGTTTACACACACGCGAGCGCATGCACACTTCGATTTCGAAGTATATATTTAACAAATAATTTTTTAATGATTTTTATTTGGTTTTATTTACGGGTAATTAAAACAGTTGGTACGTTTTATGTTCACAAAAATAACCAATCCCCATGTACACTTATACGTTTATATTATAACAAATATAGTTTTTAATATTTTTTCGAACTTACGGTATAGGCTACACTTTGTTTTCGGGTTCTAAATGTTTTTAACTCTGTGTGTGTGTGTGTGTGTGTGTGTGTGTGTGTGTGTGTGTGTGTGTGTGTGTGTGTGTGTGTGTGTGTGTGTGTGTGTGTGTGTGTGTGTGTGTGTGTGTGTGTGTGTGTGTGTGTGTGTGTGTGTTCCATCCACATGCCGTCTAGACAGACGTAAGTTGCCTTCGCACTCTAATAATGAACATTTAAAACAACAACCAAACACTGCCTTATCGATATCGTCACGTTTTAAAAAAAAATTGGTTCTAAAATTATAATACTGAATATCATTTTTGTAATTATTTTTTAAAATTATTGTAATATTAATAAATTCGTTTAGTGTTAATTTACTAGTTTTTTATCACGACTTTTCGATACTTATTTCAAAAAGAAACCCTACAGATTACGATCGTCATAGCTTACACATTTCAAATAAAATGTAGCCTATAGCCTTACTAAGTAGGCCTACTTAAGTTTACAATTCATATGTCAATATTGTAGTCCTACATATTTTCATAACTGTATACAGTACTAATAAAGGGTTTTTAATAGTAATTTATGGCATACTGTTTTTAATTCGTTTTCCAACTTTACGTAACATGTTTGAATTTTTATTTTGTAAAGAAAATATAATAGTTACCGTATTTCTTTCGTCGTGTGACTTCGTGTTGCGTTCGATTAATTTACGCGTTTCGAAACATACGTTTCATCTTCAGGAATAAAAAAAATCATTCAAAGTGAGGTCGTTAAATATTAAAATTGCAAGTATTTTAAAATATTAAATACCTTCAATTTTAACATTTTAATATTAACTTGCAATTTTAAAATTGCAAGTATTTTAAAATATTAAATACTTGCAATTTTAATATTTAATGACATCACTTTGAGTCACACGACGGAAAAAATACGGTAAATATTATATATATTTTGCCAATAGTAACTTGGATTCCTATTCAAACATGTTTTTCAAATATAATAGGCGTGATTATATCTATTAGATGACTTGTTACTGTCGCGGATAATCGAATCAAACGGAAGCAAACAGTCCCAACTGGCCGGAACAGTGTCAACAGTATTAATTGTATAAATGCTGAATCGCGATCCATTCTCCAGGTGTTTGCGCTTCCAACTGTGCTTCATCAAACTGTTAAAATTCAAATTATGTGTGGATTCCTAATCACTAAGGATCGCCAATATCTAACTACTTTTAGTTATCCATATTTTCGGCGAAAGTAAAATATTAATATTGTTTCGTGTTATTCGTCGTTTTATAGTTTCCTTTTTCGCAAATATTATTTTTAGATAAACCTGTTTTCAGAGTTTTCTATCGATTATAAACAAACACATACTAGAACGTATAGTTGATTTACATTAAAAGATGACAGTTACAGTGGAAATAGTTTGCACAGTTACTATTACAGTATAAAAGTGTACCAGTCTTTTACAATTTCCGTGCGACAAGTGCACACGTGGTTTTAGCAGATATCGTTTAGTTTTCTTTTATTAATTTAAATTGTCACATAAACGTTGTGTTTTAGCGCTTCAGAACTTTAGTGTTACGTCTACACAGACTAATTCGATTTCGAAGTATATATTTAACTAATACTTTTTTAACGATTTTATTTTTCTATTATTATATTATTAACTGCAAATTTTGTCATATAATTTTATAAAGACAAAATAAGTTAGTAAGTAGTAAGTAATTACTTACTACGAAGTAGTAAGTATAGTAATAAATAGGAAATCAGCAGTCAGTTTCTTTGTCTCTTAAACAAAATAAGCAGCTAAGCAAAATTTATTGAATTTCTAACACAGTTTTTAGATTTGTTCCCTCGAAGGAATCTTCTTATTATAAAAACAACGAGCTATAAGTACATCGATTTTCTTTAGAGTAAAATTGTTTCCTCAAAATATTGACTTTAGATTATACAAAATGAATTTTACCGATTAAATTTTTTTTTTTAATTGAACGCATCTGTCTGAAAATTTTCTATAATTAAATATTTACAGACCAATTATAATAGTAAATTGGACAATAATAATTGTAAATGAAACATTATGTTATCAAATGTAACACCACTGTGGAATCTGTTTATTTTAATCGGCACGTTGGCATGCCTTTATAAGTTTTACAACTTAAGCAAAAACCGAACTCTACGATAAAAAATTCCCAATGTATAGAGCTGTTTTATATTTTTTAAGATGGAAACACGCGAAAATATTTTTTTCGCATCTTTCAAAGAATTTATTTGTTTACTCAAATTTATATAAAATTTTTATAAACACGTTCGTATTCTAGTTTCAACATACGTAAGTTCATTATAGGTTTATACATAGGTACAGGGGGGAACCTAGGATTTCATCTCGGGGGGGGGATTTTTTTTCAGCCACATATCGTTTTCTAAGAGTATTACTTTCTCATATTATGATGAAAAATCGTACCAATAAATTAAAACTAATGGGCAAATAATGGCTGTAATTCACTAATTTCATAAAAATCAATTAGTAACATACAGTTTGACTTGAAAGCCTAATAATACCGTTCTGTGGAATATAAATACATTAAAGAGAATGTTAAAATTAAGAAAGTAAATTTTGTATGTGTATGACTTTTATGGTTAACACATGCAAGAACAAGAAAAATTGTAAATGAACGTATGTTTAATTTTACAATATTTCTTAGAGCTAGGTAGAGTTTATTACAACCCATGTCCATTATGAAAAATAATGTTAAGACATTAAAATTCATTCATATTATGTGCTTTGTGATTGAAGTTATCAACATGTAACATTAAGTTAAAATATAAAAAGATATGTCCTCTATTATTTATCGTAACCAGCGGAAAAACGTATCCTACTCTCTTTCAAGTCGACTTCTTTTCATTTTTCACCATTTCTTTCAACATCTGTTATATTTATTATTAAGTATAAGGCCTATTATTGTAGATTATTTAAACTTGTCATTGACACAATAGAAATTTTTTTAAATTGACAAAACCTGGAAGTCAATTAATTACATTACAAAAACACAACTAGTTTTAAATTTTCGGATTTTGGGGGGAGATATATCCCCTATATCCCCCCTAGGTTTGCCCCTGCATAGGTATAGGTTTTATATACACCTCCATATAATCCGTATAATGGTAAAACACATACAATATACGTTTATATACTTTATATCGGACCCCATTTCCATTTGATGTTTTCGAACATCCTTACGGTTTTCTTAAACAATAAAAATCAAAATGTTAACTTTTGTACTGCAGATGCTCGTTTAATACTGCGTAGTTAATATTCGTTTTATATCGGAGCTATTAACTAGTATTAAATATATTAACTTAGTCGCTGATGGTAACCAATAAACACTAAGTCAACTACATCTGAAACTATGGAACTTCGTAAAAACTGCTAACCTCAAAACAGACCCAATCATTATTTAATGCAGTTTTCGGTGTTCTATGAAATCGTTTCTGCTGAAGACGTCTCCCTGTGTTTGCATTTCAGCAACAGGCTCTACATTATTTTCTTCTTCTGTCCGAGTTTTGTTTCACATCGAATCAAGAGCACGTGACGTTAACAATCTTAGCCAACATTTGTATTCACGGATTGACAATGCGGGAACACGGCCACCTTGATAGATCATCAACGCTTTTACACTTTGTAACAAAAATTGTTTTTAATTTTCTATGTGAATGCTTGGTGATCATTTAATTCCTTAAAACTACGTATAAATCTTGATTTGTATGTACAGCTGATATTCGGTTTGTTTATTGTCGGTTTTCAATAATTCTGAATAAACCAACAACCGTTTACCGCTACTTATATAGTGATGTAGAGTTTGATTTAATTGTGTATATTACAATAAATAAATAACACTAAAAATAATATAACAGTAATAGTAACATAATAAATAATGCGCTTACTGATAGTTATAAAAAACTGGGAATACCTACAGTTCACCAAAAACATATCGTAACGTAAACATTTATTAATTATTTTTGTTTACAGTTTGGTTGTAGTGTAATTATATTACTATTAATTATTATTTCGTTTTAATTATATTATATTATAATTTTCTTATATTATTAATATAAGTAAAATATTTGACTATATTTGATTTTTGGTTATTCTAATTAATAGCATTGTACCATCAATGTAGTTCCATAATTGCAGTACCACGATTGTAGTTCTGTGATTTTCATTATTTATATTATGGGCGCGCGCACACACACACATGTAAAAATAATGTAAAAATACATAATGTACATTTGACTTATGAGTTTCTAATGATGTTTTTCATAATAATTGTTTTTTACATTTATAGTACATATTCCTCAATGTATTACTTTATAGACTTACTCTTCTTGAATGTTCCTCAGATCTATCTAATCTTCTTGAATAATACCATCAAAATATATATTCAGTTTTACTATTCCTTATCATCGAAATTGAATTACGTATTTCTTGTGAAAATTACGTTTTTCTCAACACACTATCTTTTCGTTTCCCCGGTTTACATTGTATGAGTTGTTCAATTACACGGACGTATTTCAAAGTTGAAGTTATCGATCGACAATATAGTTTTTTTAAGTACTCTTGGTCTTACGCTTTTCCAAATAATCAGTTTTAGAGTCTGTAAATTCCCTTGCCAGAGACTGCCCATTTTTCATAACAGAGTTTCTATTAGCTAACAACTAATAGCAATAGCAATTTGGACCACTGAATTACAAGCACACCTAATCGGACTCCCAGAAAATACAGAGACCAAGGATAGTGAAAACCTATGCATGTATTTGTTGTTATTGCGTGTTTCTTTTTATCGGTCATCTAAGGACCACATGCCAATTTCAATTCTTTATTCTTTGCTTTTTTCTTTTTCTCCAATATTCTTTCATCTTTTCACTGTGTCTCTTCTTCCTGTCTCCATTCCACTTGGAACCTGCGTTTTTTTCTCTCCTACCCTCCTGGACTCCTTCCATTTTTAACACTTTTACCCAAAAAACTTCTCTTTCAATTGATTCTTCTGCGTGTATATTATTTTTTTTCTAAATCCTTTTGGACTTCTTTAATCCAACTCGATGTTGACTTCTTCCCCCACAGATAATGAAGATCTGCTTTGTCAACCTATTGTCGTCCATTCTATATAAATGTCCAAAAAATAATAGTCTTTTTTTTCTCATTGTTTCTGCTATATTTTCTATACTTTGATATATTTCATCATTACTTCTTAATTTCCAACCGTCTGAAGTTTTTCGTGGGCCTAATATTTTCCTAATAATTCGCCTTTCCAAAATTTCTAGTTTGTCTAAATTATAATTCAGTGCTAGACATTCACTTGCTAGGCATTCTGGCTTCACTCTACCTTACTCTAATACCTTATTTTCGCATTTTTAGATATGCACTTTTTATTGTAAATATCTTTAGTTATACCATATGCCCTTTCCATCTTATGAATCCTTTCTTCTATAGCAGATTTTTCTAAACCGTTCTCTTAAATTATTTCTCCTAGATACCTAAATTTTCGAACCCTCTCTATTCGACCAATATCTGTTTCCAGGAATTTTGGCGCATTTTTAATGTTACTGCGTGTTATTATTACGATGATAACGATAATGAAATGATTATTATTATTATTATTGTTATTTTTTGTTATTATTATCATCATCATTATTTAATATTGCCCACTACTGTTATTATATATTTATTACTTGCTTGATACAGTTTTCATAACCATTACGCAAAGGAATTACCAACCCAATTTAATTTGTTGAAAACAACTTTCCGGCTTGTTAGTAGGTGAACAGTGTGTAGAGTATTAACGCGGGAAGAAGATTTTGTGTATGTGCTTGCGTGCGTGCGCGCGTGCGTTGGTGTATCAAGAGACAGTAACTGAACAATTAAACGGTTGGGTAGAGACTAGGGCTATAGGGAGGGACAGACTGTCTATGCGGCGGGTGTCGGGTCCGCGTACACTCGTGTCGCAACAGCGGCTCATGTCTCTCCCACGTGGCTCAGTTCAGCCCAGGTGAAGCAAGAGCGTTAACACGCAAATTAAGCGAAACTGCATATCGCCGTAAACGTGTTTCGGAACTGAATTCCTCCTTAAATTTTTCGACACGATCTTTGTTTTTTTAATTGTCTGCATTGCATATCCCACCTTTCTTGCTGCTGTGTTATTATTAATCACAAAAATAATTATCTTCGTAAGTCAGACTGTACCGTAAATCTCTCCAAAAGCGCATGTCTATTCTACGAAACGTTCGTTAGACTATATAATTTTTATATACGCTTGTAACCGAAACTTATTATTTTAATGGTAATTCAATAATCATATAAATACAACCAACTGGGCAAACTCGCGAGCGCTCGTATATGATTGTGTTAAGATGCGTTTATTAATTATTTATTACATTTTTAATTACCAATTATACTGGAAGTTATCAACACATTTTGCAATTTGCTTAAATTAAACGGAAGACGAGAAAACATTTAATGCTAAATATATAGATCTAGGACTATTTATTTAAATTTTGTGTATCCATAATACACAAAGACACACACACACACACAAATACACACATAATGACAATAATTATAAATAACGATATTTATTTGTAATGTTTAAATTGCATAAATTATCGTGTTCTAATTGTTAAAATCTGTTATCATTTTTACTGTAGTTATTTTTACTAAATGAACAGATACTTTTTATTGAAACATTCATTATTCACAATTATCTAATATTGCAGACGATTACAGGCGCCGATCAATGTGCCCCTCCCTAAAAAAATTTCAGAAATACGTTTCTCACAACTCACTTGAGAGAAAATGATATCGTTTTTTTTCTAACAAGCAGTTTGTAAAATATTCGAAAACCTAGAACGGTCTTTTACAAACAATCAAAAAGTTTATTTTTAAATTTTAAAGAAAATTAATGTTTTTTCACTTAGTGGCCGCTGTACAAAACCCCTTCCCCCAAAAATTCGTCTTGGAACCTCACTGATATGTACTGTAGGATTCCTCCAGACGTACAATAAAAAGAACAAAACACATACAAATTCATCAATAATCTTTGTTTGTTTTTTTATTTAAAAAAAGTTTTAACGTAACACTGAATTATTCTCGTATGTGATATATAAACACTATGTTGAAACGAATTCTTTGAACTCGTATAGTTTAAGTTTGGTAATTGTGAAACACAGAAGATTATCTAATCTGACTTAGTGCAACAAATTAAACCAATAATGTAAAATCTAATCTGTTTCCATCGTGTCTAAAATACCAAATATTCGCGTACATTCTGTTAAATTTACCAAAATATTTTTTCTGTATTGCAAGTAAGGTTAACAAATTCATTTAAACATTTTGGTGAAACTTACAATCAGTATTCAAATATGTACACATTAATTACATCACTTATCAACATGAAAGATATTTTATGTGAATAAATTTATGAATTTATAATTTTAAGAACTTTATTTGAGAATAGGGCTAATTTCATACTATTAAATTATCACAACTTTATTTTGTCTTAAAATGATATTCATTAAAATAATACTGTGCGTATCTATACTAAACTTTATATTTCTAATTCAAAATCGGGTGCAACAATGAGTTATTTGGTTATTAATTACATTTAATATTAACTTAAAAATTGAATGTTTATTTCCTTAACTATATTAACTTAAAATAATTTAATTATTTCAAAACATAAATTTTTTATAGACTGGTAGAGGAATCAAATGTGAGGCCAAAGTTAATACGACAATGAAATTACGTCTTTTTATAAACTGGATCTCTTGTACATGAATCAAACGTGCGGCCAATGTTAATACGACAACGAAATTAAGTCTGCAGTTACTTATTTTTGAAAGAACGTTTTTTACAAGGCGTTCCTTTTTATTTTCGTAGACGCTTATTTAATTTTACCACTGTTTGATTCTTTCTTTTTTTTGCAGATCGCTGCTGAGTGTTGGCGCTGAATGAAAAGCGAGTGAAAGAGAAAAAGCGACAAATTATTGCCAAAAAAGCGCGGGGTGGCGGTAGTTGATGTGAAGAAGAGCACCGGGAGTGTACCCCCTCCACACACACGTGAGTATACGCATGCGGCCCAAAGAACAGAGTTAATCGCTGTTTGACGCGCTCAACAATCTCTCTCAGTGATTTGTGTTACAACAATCGGCCACCACAACAATACACGCGTGTGTCTTACTATGTCGTGACGTTTCTTCCGGTGTACGAATTATTTAAACACAAGAGGAATATTAAAATAATTATATTAATAAAAATAAAATAAACACTGAGTGACTTATATATAAACTGTAAAATGACAGATAATTTTTCCGTAGAATCTGATAACAATTGTTGCCGAAAAAATACGTGCGAAAAACAAAGAGAGGCGAACTTTAAGAAAACGCAGTCAGATTCAAGATTGAGTAACAGTTCAAGGGTAATCGCGAAACACGACAATAACAGAAGACTGTCCAATTCGTCAGTTAGCGTAGGCTCGACGACGACAACGAGTATGTCTTCCATGTCGCGAAAGTGCAACATCGTCGGCCTGGTGCTGTTGTTGGTGTTGGTCTGTCCGTCGGTAGACTGCAGACCGCAGACTGTGAAGATCACGTCGCAGGACGGAGCGGACATCGACAGCAGGTGGGACGTGGTCGAACAGGACGACCATCAAAACGGCAACAACGAGGTGGCCGACAACCTGACAGAGTACGACAAGAAAGACGTGGACGAGAAAATAGCCAAAGTGGTGGCGAAAGCGTTTTCCGAGAATAAGAACCTGCACAAAGCCATCATGGACGTCCTGGAAACGCTCCCCGAAGACGATTTAAAAGAGCTAGAAGACGTGGCTCGGTCCGCTTTCGAACAGGAAGACGGTGGCAACAACGATGACGACGACGAGGAAGAGGAAGAACTGCCTCAAGCCGACATGCCGATGGAAGAGTTCGTGGAAGACGGAGTGCAGGAACTGGCGGCGGACGATACGGGCTCCTCCAACGCCGACCTGGAAGGTTACCGCGGGGAACTGCTGGAGTTGGACAACGTGAACGCCACCCTGGCGTCCATCAACTCCACGCTGAACAGCGTCAACGTGTCAGACACGTCGATCGACGATCCGCCTTATCCGCAGCTGCAGAAGTCAAACAGAGAAAGGTAAACCGCACTGATAACAGTTACTGATAATTATAACCTATTTCTTTTTAAGTAAAAATTCTGTAACATGCCACATAATATAGGTGAATTTTGATTATACATATACTGCAAATGAATTTGTGTGAATTTGTTGTGTGTGAGTGTGTGCGCGCTGTTAAAAGACTCGTCCCTGTTATGTTTACATGTTTTAATTTATAATATTAACTTCACCAATGCAATCGTTTATTCCTATGTTCCACGCTCGTACTTCGTTGGGAAACAATTTCCGAACATCTCAGAAGTGAAATCAATATCAGTTTTACTTTCGTCGTTGTCAGACAATTGTTGGCCGTGACGAAATACGAGTTAAGTTCTTTACGCATACTTAAAAAACTGGCGTTTTAAATAAATTAATATTATAAATTGTACACACACACACACACACACACACACACAATTACATACACTTATTCTTGTCATTAATGAATATTAATTATAATAAAAAATATTTTTTTACAAGAGTATTTTTTTTTTATGTTGTACTGTTTCGACGGTTTTTCTGCACTGTCGTCTTCAGATTTTAAATACGTATATTTAAATATATTTAAAGTACCAATTAACATAAAAATCTTTTGTATCAGATATATATTTAATATCTGGACGTGACGGTACACAAAACCTGTCGTAACTGTGTAATGTAAAATAAAAATAAAAATTATATTCTTAATAACAAAATATTGTTTATATTTATTATACAATGTTATATGTAAAAAATACACATATACATATGTGTGTGTTTTTTTTTTTGAATTTGCGTCATTGTAAGTTTAATTTTATAAGTTTACTCCATTCGGACAGTACAAATTAATAGAGGTCTATATGCCAATATGTTCCAGTGGATAAAACATTACCATATCTTTAGTTTGTTAATACAAAACAAGTTTGTGGCTTCAGTTGTGGAATAGCTTACTCATTTACTTATTTTACAATCACACAATTGGCTCGTTCTATTACCAGCATTCGAAATTTTTTAGAAAACGAAGACACGTTACGAACCAACATGTTAATTAACAACACGTTATTTTTAATCAAACTTCCGTAAACAAGACGTGTGTGTGTGTGTGTGTGTGTGTGTGTGTGTGTGTGTGTGTGTGTGTGTGTGTGTGTGTGTGTGTGTGTGTGTGTGTGTGTGTGTGTGTGTGTGTGTGTGTGTGTGTGTGTGTGTGTGTGTGTGTGTGTGTGTGTGTGTGTGTGTGTGTGTGTGTGTGTGTGTGTGTGTGTGTGTGTGTGTGTGTGTGTGTGTGTGTGTGTGTGTGTGTGTGTGTGTGTGTGTGTGTGTGTGTGTGTGTGTGTGTGTGTGTGTGTGTGTGTGTGTGTGTGTGTGTGTGTGTGTGTGTGTGTGTGTGTGTGTGTGTGTGTGTGTGTGTGGTCCATCGATATGCCGTCTGTCTAAGTTTGTCAGCGCTCTCCAATAATGATCATTTGAAACAATAAGCGAATCCTGCCTTACTGATTTCGTCACGTTTTCAAAAAATTGACGCTAAAATATCGAATACCGTTTCTGTAATTATTTTTATTTATAATTGTGAACTGTATTATGACGCTTTTAATGTAACTCTTGTACATAATTTATAACACATTAAACTATAATTTTTATAATAGCAACTGTGGCGATAGTAGGCCTAGTATCAGTTATATTTATTACTTATTTTAAAAACTTTTAAGTCACGTAATTGACTTTTTGGCTGGCATTTTATGTAGGAGTTCATATGTAAAAATAAACATACCCCATGTAGCATTAAAAAGATAAAAATTCGTTTTAAAATTCTTCAGATTCACGTCAGCGAAATTCATAGTTACGTATATTTTGGCATCTATAGACTGTGGTGTGTGTGTGTGTGTGTGTGTGTGTGTGTGTGTGTACGCGCGCGCGCGCGTGCAGGTGTGTTATGTGTTTTATTATACAGAAATATTATGTTATTGACCAACAGAATACCATACGTCGTGCAATATATTTCAGCGGCTAGTCATCAACAAAAAATAAAATATTAATTAAACGAAAACACGATGAATCTTCGCAAGAAAACCATCTGTTACAACAAATAAATGTTACTTGTTTCTTTCAATTTCTGTCCGGTAGGGACGCGGGTTAGCACCGATCAGCGGGTAGCCCCGATCAGGTCGGTAACGAAAGTATAGTACGCTGTAGCGATATCTGTTGAATGCTGTACTCTAGCCAGTTGCACAGTGAACTCATTAATAACGACCGCTAACCATTTCCGTCATTGTACTTACAGTGTATTACAGAAGTGTGTTTTAGACAAATTTCTTCTTATTTCTTCACATCTTTAAAGCAACGTAATGATATTTGCACTTAAATTTTGAATTATGTAATTGTACAGATGTATTGTTAACGTTTTCAGCATTATTTGAATTCATTATTTACGGTTTTAAACTAACTTACTGTAGTCTCAGGTTATAAAACTCAGTAGCATACGCGGTGGGGTATCACCGATCAGGAGAGTGGGGCAATCAGTACGATCAACTGTACTGAGTTAAGTACTATTAAATACTAATGCGTTGCCCTTATATCTTCGTGATACTTCCGTGGCGTAGCTATGTTTTTTTTTTGAGTTTTCTACTGAGTAATAAAAACTTTTTTTTATTATGGCGTACCTTAATTTAAGAGTTACCCTCGGGGTCAAACATTGTCAATATTAGTGTCTTTTGAATGAGAAACTATTATAATGTGTATTATAGGAAAGATTTTTAATAGGCCTATTAAATATACACAAAAAAATTAAATTGCATTATTTCCCATATAAAATACACAGAATAGAGTACATTGGCTTATGAACTAAAAAAACCTAATTTTTAAAAATTTATTTTTAGACTTAGAATGTAGTAAGCACCATTTGTAGATATAAGTAACATTCTAATGCAGCTTTCATCAATATATCGTTTGCTTTTTACATTGACAATTTTTTTTTTTTAGGTTTCTATTTTTTCCCATTTAATTAGCGTAGGAAATCAACTGATCGTCATTCCCCCATTCTCCCGCTGGTGGGGGGGATCAAAGTCCATTTTTTACTTTTTATGCAATAAGAAAAGCCCCTTTCAACTTTAACGCTTACAGTGTATAAGTAATAATTTGCTCTGTTAAATCAACAATTTCTTACATTTGTTTTTAACTTTTAGCCAATTCTTCAATTTTTTATCGAATTTCTCCCTTAGGTGATCGAGGCTACCCCGCTCTCCCCTATACTGAGTTACAGAATTCGCTATCCAGAAGTTCTACGACTGACCCCAGTTTATAGCATTGCACCGTACAGGATAGTATTCAGACGTACGACGAGTATCGGACACGAGGCCGCGGTCAGATGCTGCTGGGTCCAAATATCAATACGTACGTGAAAGTTCGTGAGAAATGATTATTGATTGCTTTAAAATTTCCTACTCAAATCGTGTGCTTTAACTTGTGAATGTAGATGAGAAATATATAAATAATCTCTTAATATAATTTACATTCCAAGAAATCTTTAAATCACAGACTTTATGTAAGTACCATTTACTTACAAGTCCTAAAACTGATTCTGACAACATTTGTGTCTGATGTTTACCACGTCCTCAACCACGTAAATACACAACCTCGTATCCAGAGGAAAAAAAACAGCTTAGATTGTTTCAAGTTTACCATGTTAGATACGACACTTCATTGTGCGTGCGCGCGCGCGCGCGCGCGCGTGTGTAGCCTTATGACGTTATGTATGTATATAAACTCATCAGAAAAACTGTCCAAAACTGTCATTGCCTCAGCGCTGACTGGACAGTGCGAAGAATCCCTTTTCTTATTACAATTATTCTTTTTATGTTTGCCCTTCTTCACTTTATCTTCCATTCTCTTTGTTATGTTATGCAAGCCGAAACAAATTTAAAGCTAAATTCTTAACACAATCGCATATCTTATAACAAATAAGATAAACAAATAAAATATTATAACAAATCGATATTTTCAAATAATTTCAAATACGAGTGCTTTCATTTATAATAATAAAGGCTCCATTTAATACCAAATAGATTAGGAGTTAGCCACGACAGGCTGCCTATTTAAGGACGTTCGATATATGTTCATTCTTTTCTCTGTAATTCATCCTGCATTTCATAACTTGCCAGTTTATAATCTACGAGTCCGTGTCCTATCACTATATTCTGAAAAGAACGGATTATTCCTCTTGGTGATTGCCCGGATACCCTCAGGATACCCGCTGCCGCAATATATTTCTGTGAAAAACAATAAATCTACTTGAATACGTTTTGAACGAATTTCTGAAACACAATACGAACGTCATAAAAGCGATAAGAATTTCTCCTGAACTAGAATCAATGCTGCGGCACGCCGCTTGTTAACGCAACGCGATCAGCTGAGTATTTACATCTGTGCGCTGCCATAGCGATGCCTACGCTTAATATTCTGGCAGCTTCGTATTTCGTCAAATGTCTCGGCTGAACTCCGACCCTAACCGACGCGTGATCTCTCTCCCGACAATCCTTTAAATTTGATTTTAAGAAATTGAATTCAACAAATTTTAACAATGAGTAGTCTTATTCTCTTGCACTACGCAGCTTCAGAACACAGCGTAGGAGTAGAATGTATTTACGTAATCCTGAACGTATGTATTAGTTTTTTTATAAAAAACGACAAAAAAACATTTAATTCATGCACAAGACACTTATATACTTCTTGGCGATGTGGCTTCTCAGAATAGTCACATTGTCCCGTCATTTTTTTCTCCATTGGTTTCGTGACTGACTTTATACACTCCAGGGCAATGCAGACGAAGTGGGATTTCAAAAGGCAATCTAATTACAACATACATGCGGTTCCGAAGAATATACTGTCTCGATTAATTCCTTCCTTGGGACGTTTAACAAGGAATCTACCTCACTTTCAAGCATCAAAAACACTGCTTTACTCTCCGCCTTATGGCATTTCTATAAAGTCCAAACAAGATTACCGCCAAACTTAAACAAAAAAACCTCAGATCACCTCAGCAAACAAAAAAATTTAATTATGATAATCCTTTCTTTGTCATTCGATGTTTGTTTTTCCGAATTAATTAAATAGGCGTGGACTTGATACCGCGGGCACAGTTTGCTTTCGCAGTCCTGAAATTAGAACCGGTTTCCAGTAGTGCACCGGTCCTAAGGATCTGACGAGTTTCGGCCGGCGCGGCGGTTAGAATATCGCAACACCTTTGGAATGTCAGTCAAGTGTCAATCGTTCAAACAGATCCGATTCGATTGTCGAATGCGGTTTGAGTATTCAGATTCAGTTTTTCTTGCCGTTTTGTAAGAGCTCACGAAAATAATTATGTTTGCTTTTGTTTCCACGTTTGCAGTTGGCTTTTATGATGTTATTTGAGATTGAGATATGTTTTGCAGCAACAACAACAACATCATGGGTCAGTAACAAAGTTTTCCCACGGATGATTTCCCACCTCCCTTTTACCCGCGAGTTCCTTAAGTCATCTGCAAAGTTCTCTCTCTCTTACATCTTTATGCAAGCTTTCTCATTGGGTTTTCCTTGGTATACGTGGTTTTCTTCCGTCTTTGGTTACCAATTAAAGACGTGCCTTGGGATTCTGCCTTCGGTCGATCGTTGTCCATCCCTGTACCAAATCAACTGTTTGTTTCTTGTGTCTCATTCAACTGAACGGCCAATTCTCATTGATTCTCTTATCTGCCTCTTTGTTACCTTCCGTCTTCTGTACCTTCTGACTACCCATCTCCAAACCCCCACTTCGGTAATCAGGTTATTGTCACTTTTACTTCCGTATTTTTTACTTTCCTTTCATTGTTTTTGTTATTATTTTTCTTTTTCCATTACGTTTAAGGTTACAGCCGAAGAAGGACTTCTACTTCGCTATGTGTTGGAACTGATTCTCTCCGATTCTTTATTTTTGCAACTTTTTTTTTATTATCCTACAGAATACTGTTTAATGGGCAAAGAGCTTTCGTTTCCACACTGTTTCCTTCTTCAACCGTTTCTTTCTTGTGAATTTTCACCCGTACATCGTTACTTAGACTCTGTCTGATTATTGATCCCTTTCCTCGATGACTGTAATGGATATACTTATATGAAAATAACCAGCCCTAAATAGGCTACGTATGTACGGATTTGTCAGTATCGATCTTCATTTTGCGTTACGACGGGAGTACATGGAATCGTCATTTTATGAACCAAATAACAGTAACATTAATATTGTCGTTTCATTGTACTGTAATTTAAATGTAGAACCTTTCTTCTTCTTCTTCTTCTTCTTCTTCTTCTTCTTCTTCTTCTTCTTCTTCTTCTTCTTCTTCTTCTTCTTCTTCTTCTTCTTCTTCTTCCTCCTCCTCCTCCTCCTCCTCCTCCTCCTCCTCCTCCTCCTCCTCCTCCTCCTCCTCCTCCTCCTCTTCTTTTTCTTCTTCTTCTTCTTCTTCTTCTTCTTCTTCTTTTTCTCCTTCTTCATTTCATATACTAGGTATTGCTTGTTACAGTTGACATCCAGTTTTTGTCCCCTCCCCTAAAATCTTTTGTGATACTCAAGTTTATATACGTTTTTAATTACTAAGGTGGGAGGGAGGTTGTTATAATCGTGTATGGGTCCTGGCTACTAATCTAGAGGCCCTGGATTCAATTCCAGGATGTACCAAAAAATCGAAAGGGTGAGTTCATCAGCCCCCGGGTCGACTCAGTCTGTGGAAGTGAGTACTTGGGATAATACTTTGGGTTAATAACGGGCGGCTGAAGTGTAATGCTGGCCGCAGTGTATGGCTCACGGTTCACAACCCCACACTGCCTGACTACTAAAATACTTGCTGGTACAAAAAGAAGCCATTTTTTATGATCGTACGAAAAGTTGTTGACTATGTTCATTTCAACTGCTTCTTCCCTTCCATCCTTTTCTCCCATGCCTTCTTCATTCCTTAGCGCTGTTTCTCTCTTCTTTGCTCAGTCCAAACGGTGCCTGTCTTTTTTTTGCCTTGGCTGGTAGCGTGCAGAGTTGTGTAACTTTTCCTGAATGGTAAACGTTCTCTGATGTTATCGATGTTCTCTTGAGTAATTTAGAGTTTATCTATGCATTTTTTTGTAAAAATAAAAGATAGGAGCCATAATTACTTTTTATTACTAAGGTAAACTGTCACTGTCCAACATTAGCCCCAAGTTCACGATGTCAGATCTGCCTGTAAAAATGACTAGGCTGAATACACTATCCTGGGGTAATATCGGGCGGCGTAATGAAGGCCGCACTACTTTTCTTGAATGGCGAACGCTCGTTTAGGCAACCTCGTCACTTCTAAATTATTTAGCTTTTAGCTAACTAAGCCTGTTTGTATAACCTATCACACCGCCGCGCTGGTCCGGCTTTCCACTTTACTGCACAGCTGATGGTCGGATGTCACTGTCGAAGCAAACCCATCTGTACACGATGTTCATACCGTTTGGCACACTTAGGCCTATCTGACGTTACAGCTCTACACGACTGCCTTGATCTTATTGGACACGGTTCACTACGAATATCAGCCAATTTCAACTCATCCCTCAACCTCAGTTTGTGTCTGCCTATTTTATCCCTCGTCCCGTTCGCGGTTTTCTTTGTGGCTTGCTCTCCTGCAAACGGAAAATATTTTCAACCCACTTGACCCTCAATAACTGAGTTACCGAAATCTCATTACATTGTAGATTTCATACAGTCCTCGGCCACTTGTAACTCCCAAAATTCTCATCAAGCTCTTCCTTTGAAACGTGTTTATTTGGTTCTCGTCCTTGTTTTCGACGTTGTCCAGGTTTCGGAAGCATATGATAATACGGATCTTACCAGAGAAGATAAGGCCTTTTTCGCCGAAGGGATGTCGGTACAGTAGCAGTTGTGTAAAACACAGCCACTGACATCTGACGTCTACTATATCTACTACGTTGTCTAACAATGGTGATTTCTTAGGCACCCGTTACATCACACACTTTAGTATCAAGTCAAAATCCTTATTACAATCCCATCAAAAATCGTGCCAAGACGTTTAAAATTAAAACTCAATATGCGATGATTTGTACTTTATTATATTGCCTTTCGATCCTCATGCCTCAGTGGTCAGGGAGCGATTTTGAATCCGTCTCAAAGTGAATCCGTATCATCTTCCGCGACTCCCAGCGTGCCTTTGGGTCTAACGGGTACCTGGCTCCCATCGTCCAGACAGTAAAAAGGGGTCTAGGCATAGTGGCTCGCACGTTGCCCTAATTGTGTGGCCTGACACACACACACTGACCCACGAAACACGTTCAAAAGGGTATTGGTTCAGATAGGTTCACAAAGGTTAATCAGTATTGATTTTTAAATCCAACAATTACCCATTAGACCTGTCGTTGGAAATAAGTCATAATTCTTAATTAAAATTCATAATTATAAGTACGAAAAAATGTGAATCAAGTGTTATAAGTGTGAAAAAAGATTGACTATATGTGAATCAAGTCCAGACAGAGAAAATGAGAGAAGAGAAAGAGAGAAAGAGACAGTGTGAGAGACGGGGGTTAGACGGACAGACAGACAGTTCTCTTATTTGTTAGACGTCAGTACTTTCTTGAAGAATGAACTCTTTAATTCGTAGACTCTTTAATTATCAACTCGTTCATACATTACAGTAGACTACAATGAGATGTGACGCGCGCTAAATGCTAGCGTTGATATTTGATTCCGTCTGGTACGTCAGCTGACTAATCACATCGTCAGCTAAAACCAGTGGTGAGATTATTCAACGATTCGATGTAAATTGTAGACACTCTGTCGCATGATGTGGTCAAAGATCTCTCACATTTTTCCAGAGTTTGATGCTCAAGTCGTCTGTAACAAGTTCGCGGCAGTAAGACAAATACTCTATGTCTGTGTCTCTAATGGGCTTCCACCCTGATCAATAGAGACATTCCTTACCGTAACTGCTTCAATGAGTATAATAACGTACTTATTTTTCAATTACATTTTATTTCGTCTTGTATTTTGAATTTTATTAAATACACTATTCCCCATTACAATTAACAAAAAAACAATCAGGAATTAATTTAAAAAATTTTTATTGAGTTATGTACAATGACCGTCTAGCACTCGGTGAAAAATAACAAACTACTGAATGTTTGGTCATGGAACTATAGACTATCGTATTAACAAAAATAAAAGTCACGCGGACTGAATACAGGAAAAGTACAATAGATAGAGGTAGAGTGGGGAGGTTGCGGGTCACGGTTTCGCCACCCTTGTACTAGGAGAAACCGAGTTCTCTGTGCCACAGACGGAAAAATATTCTATCAGCTGTCGCGACAGCTGATTGCCAAATGGCAAAAGCGGCAAATCCACGCCCTCCACGGTTTCGTATAGTCCTATACAACGTGCTACCTTCTGATGACTGGTTCGTTATTTATTCCAGGTCGAATCCACCTTTATAAATCTGGTAGAAAGAAGTTCTGCTGTAAAGTAAATATTCGATTAACCGATCGATAGAATTACCTGAAAAGCTGACTACTTAACTGTAGCACCTTTTCTGATTTCACCAGAGTAAAAAGCAATTAACGACTAGAATGTAAAGAATAGAGTCGATAATACTTTCTCATACAATATAAGATTTGTTTACTAAATGCGTCATGTCCTTCCTTCTATTCTAATTTTTTAACCAACTATGGAGCAATTCTCGTGCTAGCTTGCTCAACAAAGTAGACCATACCATTTAAACTGTAAGCAAAAAACACAATTTGATTTATTCAGTGCGTTGATACTATTCACTACGTCATAATCAGCGTTGTGTGTGTGTGTGTGGCGCTCGCGCGCGTAAAAAAGACCTAACAGAGGAAACAGGAATATATTAAGACATGTATGAAACCATTCGTAGTTAGCTTAACGGTAACGCTAGAGATTTCGCGTCAGTGGTCATTAATTAATTCCACGGCAGTTTGACTAGGCCTATATCTGATACGTAACCCCTCGACTTCTTCCGTGATGCCCCACCGACAAACAGCGGCCTCTGAAGCCATTAACTACGTACTATGTAGCCATTAACACTTCCAAAGCCTTTTTCTTGAAGTGCCAATGAACAAAGCATATATATACGTTAAGTCTCACTAATAATTGCATAACATTTTGTTTTTAATAAATCCCCTTCCTCTACACACCACCTCCACTATACCTTCCAAGCAATAACCGTTACAAAGTACTGGCAGTCAGTTTCTAAGCTGACGAAGGCGAACACGACGCCGAAACGCGTTCGACGGAAAAAGACAAATAAGTTCACAAGAGAAAGTTTCATTATTATATAAAATAAATAGATGTATATATTATAAGGAAAGCGCCATATTCTTTACAGAAAAAAAGATTTTCTGGAAAGACCTGGCGCGGACAAAGTAAAACAAAGGTTTACAGAAACCGGCCGGTGTCAAAGAGAAACCGTTTTCAGTTTAAAGGACAAACAGTCGTTAACAAGTGGCGAGCCCGCGCACGCACGCACTCGCGGCCGCCTGTGTTTCGTGTTGCGGTGTTTTGAGGAACAATTTAGCAAAATACTGGCGGCCGTTCAAAACCATTAAGCATTAGACACACGGAGCTGTTATGTTGCCACCTCTCTCACTCTCTCTCACTCTCTCTCTGTCTTTGCTTGTCTCATTCATAATACCCATCATCCTCCCCCTCCCTACCGACCAGTATGTCAGCAGCGTAACATTTCGCTTTATTCAGCCAATATATACACGTATATATATACGATTTTCCTGTTTATGTCTGCCGGGCTAAAATAAAACCTACCACCGACCGAACACTTTGCAATGTGTTTTTTGTTAGCCCACATTTAACTAAGCAATTTATAAAGAAACACGATTTTGTTTTCACAGAAACGACCAATCCGCTTTCTGGCCTGTTCGGGGTTTCCAAGTATTCTGTGTATACAAAATTGTTTAATTTGTTTACAAAATAACTTTCACTCATTTGTGTGTGTGTGTGTGTGTGTGTGTGTGTGTGTGTGTGTGTGTGTGTGTGTGTGTGTGTGTGTGTGTGTGTGTGTGTGTGTGTGTGAGAGAGAGAGAGAGAGAGAGAGAGAGAGAGAGAGAGAGAGAGAGAGAGAGAGAGAGAGAGAGAGCGGACCAGATATCGAAGTTTAACAGAACGCGAGAGCATAAAATTAATTAACGTATTTTTTGTTTCGTTAAAACCACATTTTGACGTCATCCTTGACGTGCATCTTGGTTATTTTGTGCTTAACTAATTTGTTTGGTCTACCCTTCGCACGTAATACTCTATTTTAAACACTTCACTTTTTAAAATGTAGTAAAAAACTTAGCAGAAATGAGAATTTATAAAAAACTTTTAAAGGGTAATTTCTATTAAGAAGAACTTGTAGACGAGTTCCAGACTTCAGAACCATCCCAATACGTTGGTCAAATGTTAGGCTACCTCAACGATGTTATTGCGACTTAGGCTTTACTTCAACTAAAAACGTCTAAGAAACGGTTCAGAGTAGAAATGCTTATTTACATACCTTTTCATAAACAGTTATTATACATAAAATAATACTCTACTAGATACCTCGTACCTCTGTATTAATGTAACTTGCATGCACCAAATTAAGTAAAACCAAAAAAACCGTGTCAAAATCTGTATTGTTTTCCAAAAGAAGTCAGTAAATCCGAAGTCTATAACCTTCCGCGCGCGAATAGTTACAGTTACAATACGCGAAAAAAATAGCATGACAAACGGAAGCAATCGAACCGCTGGGGAAACATATTTGTTATGTTCCATGGCTTTGATACTTTACGCAATAATTTTGCATAGTTTTTATTGAACATACAATAAGAAAACTATCAACAATAATCACACGACTGCCGTTTACCGAAGAAACATAACATTAAAATGTAGGCCTAATATCAAAAGTAAAAACATTCTTATACGAAAATTTAATTTTTAATTTTTTTAAACCAGTAATCATTTAATTACAATCGAATCAACAGAATCGTTTAAGTCGCGATTGTGTTACCCATGAAACAATGAAAAATACAAACTCTTTACCATGACGTTTGAGTCTAATTCCTTACCTCAGTAGCACTATAATCATTATATAGTGTGTTTAAATATTTTTTAACTGATAATTCTCTCTATGAAAGGCTTAATTTTCATATGATTTAAATTTATTCATTACTTATTTAGTCTGATCAAGATTTCGCTCAAATTCGACAAGCGATTGAACACGTGACCTCTTATGGTCAGGCTTAAAATGTGATATCAGTGCACCGATGCATTTTATATACTTAAATATGTTTAATTTAACTATTTTGATTCAATTTAAAATAAAACTTGGTAAAATGAAACAAAACGAATTAAACAATTTTTTTGAATGTGTTTGTGCATACGCGCATGTGTGTGTGTGTGTGTGTGTGTGTGTGTGTGTGTGTGTGTGTGTGTGTGTGTGTGAGAGAGAGAGAGAGAGAGAGAGAGAGAGAGAGAGAGAGAACATATGCACGCCATTTACTGACCCGTTACCTCTCGTCTAACAATATACACTTAATGTTGTATACACGTCTAGTCTAGACATTAACTTCCACGCGCCCACACACACACACACACACACACACACACACACACACACACACCAGTGTTTGACATTTGCAGCGTATAACAATCGTATCGCATGTCTAGGCTCATTCGACGTACATGAAAGTGACCGTTGCGTTCTCATTACTGTTTCTGTTGACGGGGATCGAACGCATGACCTCTAGTAGAATTAGGAAACAACTAGTTTTATAATTTTTATACACCTGTACAGGGAAACAGGACAGATTATAAAAATTAAAATTTGTAATTTATTCGCGCCACATTTTGCTTAATTTCAGTTCAATTGAGTTCCTAAAATTTCTTATTTTCCTGCTTTCAATTCATTTTTTCTATAAAAACCAAAATCAATATCTTCTCGTTTATATTTTACTCAATACCAGTTTCACATTACAAAAACGATAATTTACCCATGACAGTTCATAAAATTATATACACGCTATCGTGCACCTTCTGAATCCAAGAAAACTATCTCTTGATATGAAAAATATGAAGTATCAAACATAAGTTATTAATTTTCTTTAAAAAAAATAGCATGTATTATTATTAACTACATGAAGCAGCAAATAAAAAAAAACGAAGTTCGAACTATTTTATTATTATTTCAAATCTAACCAAAAATAGGAGAAGAAAAAAGAAGAAGAAGAAGAAATTTCGATGTACTTAAAAATTAATTACTTACTCAAGTGCATAACCCAAGTCTTTACAAAAATTGTTAAACACCTTTCTCTGTTTTACACAGACACAAATACATGGGCACAAGCACACTCGAAGATTTTGTACGCATTAACTAAACAGAGTATTCGGAATAAGTAAAAAATAAACCAAACGCGTTTGACACAAGACGTGACTAAGGTTCATGTCTGCTGCAAGTTACGTACACCTGCGTTGGATAGGTTGCATAAGGAAAGCTTAGCAGGCACACAATTGTTGAATACAAACAGGGTGCACTGAATATTATCAGCCATTCTACAGCTGTTACTATGCTAGCGCGCGCGCGCGCGCGCGTGTGTGTGTGTGTGTTCTCAAAGTACTTCACCGAAAATATCGTAACAATTTACAATTCAGTGATAGAAGACTGCAAGGTATAGGGCATTACAAATGACACGAATTTCTCAGCATAATATGACCCGAATTTTAACGTATTTCTAAACTAAATCTGCAACGGAAACGGTATGTAAATATTCACTTACGTACTGAACCTTTCGCCGGAAAATATTACAGATGCATGTGTTAGACAAATGTTAAAGTGTTTAATAATAAGTGCAAAGTATGAAATAAAGTTTTATTCAAACTAAAGGCGGTTGCTTATGGAAGTCGTATCACTGACATAGATATTTTGGATTTCTAATTTTACGTGAAGACGCCAGCTGATCAGTGTGGTCGAAATGTTATGATACGGCTTGGTGGCGAAAGCGTATTTTTATGAACATGGTATCTATCTATTCTCTGTAAGTCGATAGATGATATCGCGGGGTTTTGTAAACATATCCAAGACCACTCACCTGAATTTACATAAAACTAAAATTAAAGGTTTTCACGTGCAATGATAAATTGTTAAACTGATTTTCAAGGTTAATTTTTATTATTAATTAAGGTTTTGTTGATTACATTGCTGTTAAAAAACAAAACAGAAAGAGAAATGCTTAAAAAAGAATTTCGACGAAACCGAAACATCGAAGCATGATAATGTTTTAGGCTTTAAAAATAAGATTTCTAGGCTGTGGGGAATCGAAAATGTGGAAAAAATATAGTGTTAACATCACCTGGAGCGTTACATTTTTCGATGACGTTACACATTTTGCATCACGCAAGTTGTGGAATGACCCCCAGCCTAAAAACATTATCATGTTAAAATGTCGTTTTTTAAACACCTTGAAACATCGTTAATACTTGAACTTGGCTACTTTTACCTCTAACCCCTCGGCATGTTGTTTTCATTTGTTTTTTTTATGATTCTATTATATTCATAAGTCGAATGAAATAATTGCTTTAAACAGTTGAGATTAATTTCGTTCAAGCGTAAACATTTCAGAATTAAATTGTTAAAAAAGATTTGAAATTAAATTCTGTAAAGAGTTTAAACAACAAGAGACATTATCTGGCGACTGATGGTTTGCGTAAGATTCAGTGGCGCGAGTTTAACAAATAAATAGCTGTCTACTGCTTTTTAAATTCCGATGGATCCCGCTTTCGTGCTAACAAACGTCAATTACGAACCGGTTTCTTTTCCATTCATTCAGTTACACGTTCAGTTGATAACACTCTTCTAGCCACGTGCTTAAGATCAGAAGAAGTCATTTTTTCCGTATTTCTTCTTCTCCTTTACTTAAAGATACCGACGCTCCATAGTTCCAGATTGTATTTGTATTTCTACGTATCTTGCTGTCCACACGACTGTATTATTTATTACTGTTGTACCACTACTTTCGACCGCTTTCGTTATAATTTTGTTTTTTTGTTTTGGTACGGAAATTCTCATGTTATAACCTTGCTTATTCGGTGCAGTTGAAATACAGATCGTTGTAATTCATCTTCTGTTTCTTGCAGAACAACTTGATCATCTGCAAAAATCATAGTGTTCA
Organism: Magicicada septendecula; assembly: GCA_034769895.1. NCBI lineage: Eukaryota > Metazoa > Arthropoda > Insecta > Hemiptera > Cicadidae > Magicicada > Magicicada septendecula. The sequence goes on along the minus strand of CM068372.1, from coordinate 87,282,391 downwards.
CAGAAACATCTCATTCAACTTTATCTATCCACATACACACACACACACACACACACACACACACACACACACACACACACACACACACACACACACACACACACACACACACACACACAATATTGACGATAGACTGTAACCCTGACGAACTCCTTGATTTGTAAATACTTTTTTTGGTTGTTCGTTGTCCATGCCAGTCAAAGACCTTTAATGCTTATCAATGCGGATGAAAGACTTTAAAGAACTGATAAAGACTTATGCTGATAAAAACTTTTAATGACATTTGTTACCCTGTTTGGGTAACCTTGTTCATCATCATCACCACTCCAAGGACTAGGCCTTAGACCTGTTCCTGAACCCATCTCCTCCTCGGTTTACCGACATCTCCCTTCACAGTAGGGTGATAAACCGAGGCAGCCACAGGTAGACGGATATCAGGCATGCGATTCAAGTGTTCAACACCATCTCCTTCTGTGGTCTTCAATCTTCTGGTGCAATGATAGAATGATAGAATATTTAAATGTCGTCTAATATCCTCGTTTCTTCTCCGATACAAGAGGGAACAACCTTGCGTCCCTCTTAGAAATTCCATTTCGGCTGCCTGAATCCTCTGCACGTCCCTTTTACCAAGAATCCATGTCTCACAAGCATACAGGAATGTGGAGACAGCCACAGCTTTATAAAATTTCATTCGGGTATTCTTCCGTGTTTTATTTTTCATGTACCTACGAATCGTTCCACGGATGCGTCTAAATTTTCTTAGCTTACTGTCCCAATCAATATCAGTTCCATATGAGATATTACAACCTAGGAAATTAAATAATTAACCTGATTTGATAACCTTGTTTCATCATTATTTTCTGCAAATTTCCTAGATTAACTTTATACCCGCAACTCCTCTATACCAATGGTCCACAGGACAGGCGTGATGTAGGAAGGCCTCAAAAAACCTGGTTTTGATTTTAATTCAACTTGAGATATTTGTAAATAACAACGATTTAAATTCACAATGTATATAAGCCTTCCGAAACCGAGACAGGTGTCTACACCTACTGCGGGTGGAAGAAGATGAGGATTTGTATTGTACTTCTTGTATTTTATTTTAGTTTTACCACTTGTATCCTGTACGAACGAGTACGGGGATGTATAATTCCCTGAAGCAATATTTCTTTAAATTAGTACCTAAATCTCAAACGTATGTAATAGATTATACTGTATTCAAATGAAAACAAACATCAATTTTTAATTTGGAATTTCACCGTTTCTAGTTTTAAGTAACTTAATAGTGTTCAAAATGTTTAAAATTTCCTCTTTTACCAAAATGCTGTTGGGTTTTACAAATTTTAATATAAACCGTACGTTGATTCATTTTAAATACCGAGCAATAAAATAGGATAATTCAATTTTATTCCATTTTTTATTAACACACAAATAAGTTCTTATTATTTATACAACAAAACTACAGAACGTATTTTTTTTGAATTTTATTTACAAAAATAATACTTGTTACTTCGATCCGTTCACCCATTTCTACGGTCGAGTCCAGCGTGGTTAATGATACCTGCACTCCTCCCTAAATTTCTAGTCTAGTTTAGCCTACATAGGCTAAATAGTAAACGGATTTTTAATGACAACTTAATTTTAATTATTAATAATTAATACACTAATTAACTAACATTTAACTCTTTACTGTTACTGCCCTTGTGTGGGATTATTTAGCCTACAACTTTTACCACTGTTCTTTATATAAAATGTTTTACATAACAAGTGTAGGCCTTCATTTAAAATAATTTTTCTTAATTTAATGTGAAGTGCGAAAACCGGAAGACGTCACCAGCATGTCGGTTACCTTAGCCTAGACGCCAGCCTGCAGTACGCGCGCGCGCGCGAGAGAGAGAGAGAGAAAGACCGCTAGGACCGGAAGAGAGCCGAAACGAAAGAGTACGGCTGTTTTTTTTCGAGTGTCATCTTTCCGCGTCGTGTCATCGCTGCGCCGTGCAGACGTACGACACATCCTGCATGTGTGTGTAACATTACAAGGCCATTCCCAGCAGCAGCCGGGCCGCGTCTAGACGGACGTCGGGAGTAATAATAACCGTCCAGCCTTACCGCGGTCGGTCATTACCGATCACGTGTGTTATCTAATCGATCGATAAAATAATATAATGTCGATTGTCGACGGCAGAAATATTGGTGATATCAAGTTAGTGTATGCAAACATATTTGGGGGGGGGGGTACGGCATGCGAGACTACGAAGCTAATGTAGAATAAAAATTTACAAAACGTATTTTTTAGAATTCCGTTAAAAAAAATTTTGTTATTTCCACGGCTTCGATCCTTTTCACTCATTTCTACGGGCGCGACCACCGTGGCTAACTATGACTGTATTTCTCCCTAAATTTCTAGTCCAGTTTTCATAGTTTGAGTAGCTAATTTAATAGCTTCATTCAGTGATTAGCTACTTGAATATCTACTTAATTTAATGATTTTCATAGATGTTGTTCACATGCAATTTCATATTATCTATAATTTTTTATTTTCACATTTCTTGCATTAAGTGATGTATAATTTCTCCAACGCTGGATGGAATCGTATTGACAGCTTCGGACCAGAAATGAAACCCTTGGTTCGCTCGTACAGCTCTTGGCGCTGGTAAACGTTTGAATTTTACGGCTAGCGTCTTGAAGCCGCGACGCTTGAAAACGTATTTTTCTAAAACACGACGAACGGTTCTGCTAGTTTCAAAATATATTTTTAGTGAATATAAAAAATTTCAAGTTCCCTTTTCAGCACCGTTTAAAATGTCACATACAGCATACTATTATCGATACGTAAAACCAGCCGTGAAATTAAGTTAGCAATATTACTGAACGAACATAACATCATTATATTATGAGGCTACAAGACAAGTCAGCTGTGTCCCGGAAGCAACCATTTCGATCCCGGTTGGACACCCATGCGTTAAAACTCCTTTCTTTCCCCGCAGTGGATACATTAAATATACTGAAAGAAATAAATACATAGTTTTTAACCAATGTTTTTATTTTAATTTACGATATTGTTCTTTGACCCAAATTGACCAATTTAGTTTAACAGCGGCCAATATCGAGAAAAACGATGTGTATCGATACAGGAAAATGTTGTAATAAGCTCGCGTTGTATAGCAATTAATCTGAGCGAATAAAATAATTAATAACTTTTTATTGCAAATGAAAATCCGAATTTGATATTAGCACACGCGCATGCGCGCGCTCACACCCACGTTCAATCCGCAAAAGTATCATAGTTAATTGTGTTCGCTTCCATCTGTGAAACATTTTACGCGAATACCAAACTAAAATATTACGTCGCTTCGCTTGGAATCTGTTTAGACAGTTTGTGTTTATTACACGTACGTAATAATTTATCGATTTAAAACAAAAATTTATTTTAATATGCGACTCAGTTTGCTGCTGTATATTTGAATAAGGTAAAACAAACACACGCTGCACTTCAGGATACAGATACATAGGTACTCTCATATGTAGGCTACGTATCGATAAAGTACGTAATTCAAATAAAATTGTATTCAAATAAAATTGTATTCAAATAAAATTTTTCTTGAATAAATTTCAAATTTTTATAACGGATTTTACTACATGATCGTTTACAAAGGGCGCTTAATGATTTAAGTCTTGCGTTAGGTTACAACTTCATGACTAGTTCGTGAAGTCTGTGTGTGTGTGTGTGTGTGTGTGTGTGTGCGCGCGCGCGCGTGAGCTTAAATTCTATTAATTAACCATCGAAGTTACAAGTTCTCTACTGCTGTAGCATTCAGTGATTCATTAACAGCGTACAAGAAAAAATCTTACTATGTAGGCCTATAGGCCTATGCTTATATAATCATCATCAGCCGCGGCTGTACAACCCTTGGTGGGTCTTGGTCTGCTCCAAGAGGTTACTCCATTCTTCCCTATCGCGTGCCCTGGCTTTCCAGTTTCTTATGTCCAGCTTTCCGAGGTCCTCCTCTATGTGATCTTTGAATCTACTTCGGGGTCTTCCCCTTGCTCTGCTACCCATTGGTTTCTGGTAGAAGATATGATTCGTAGGCTATCTATCCTTCCTCCATTCTCTCTATGTGTCCAACCCACCTTAGCCTGTATATTTTGATTACCCTGACAACGGCCGGCTCTTTGTAAAGATGGTATAGTTCATAATTATAGCGCCTGCGCCACATTCCATTTTCTTGTACTCCTCTAAATATTGTTCTTATAATCCGTCTTTCAAAGCAGCCTAGAAGGCTCTCGCTATTTTTTGTCATCGTCCAATGGCTGCATAATAAGTATGAAAAAATTATTCGTCTACGTTTATTTCTATTGTGCCCCCCCCCCACACACATATGACCCTTCTTGCGATGCTTTGACCTTTTCAAAAGCTCTCTTACTCATAGAAAACCTACTTCTGATCTCTTTCGTACAGCTTCCACCATTCCATGTGACTATATTACCAAAGCAATATAGTAGTCTGTCTGAAGTAGGCGGATGTTAGTCGATAACAACGCGACATCTTAACGTGAACACCACACATACACAAACATACACTTCCCCACCGTGCAGTTCATCGCTAGACGTCTGTTAAATGTAGACTCGACTTGGTGTGAAGTGAGTCACACACACTAAGGCTAGAGGATTCAACGGCCCTCAAAGGCCTAACGCTTGATGATGATAGTGTGGCATGTTGTGGAACATAACACCAGCTCTCATTCAAAACGGTACAGAAAAAATATCTAGGATCACGTCCCTTGGTATCTTTGTAGCTGAGCGAGAAAAAAGTCACTGTGACCAGATTTTTGTAGCACATTTTCGTCTGTGATCCAGTATGTGTCACGAATTCGACACTAGCTTGGGTGTTTGACTATCGATTGATTTTGTGACAGAAAACAAAACCGCAGAACCGATTCAACCTCAAGGCGCGTCCGGCTACGATCAGTGTTACATCGTATAGAATTACCGACACTATGTAGGTTATTGAGTTCCCCGCATGATGGTATCGACTCGGAATCTCTCACCACCAGAAACGTCAAACAAAGTTCACGCAAAACTAAATTCGTTAATTAATTTTCAAATTCTATATAAAGATTTCGTTCTAAAAGACAGATATAAATTTACTTCTAATTTATCACACGCAAATATAAATCTGGAAACGGTTACAATAATAATTGAAACGAATTCGTTAAACTTTTTTTTTACTGGATCATTAATTATGATTTTTTAGTTAAAATAGTTGAAAACTATTTTAAATTCAGTGTAATCACTGTTCTGCTGTACATATAGGACTGCTTGATAACGTCAGGAGTAAGGCACATTCCGGGTTACAGATATAGCCTCCGTACTTGACTGTCAATAGTCGTTTTTTATTAAATATTTCTTACAATAACAAATTGTCCTTTAGTGTTAGTCTAATAAAAATCGGAATGTACATTTCTTGGATAAATGTTGTAAAACTGATTTTTCGAGTATCGATGTCTGTCTTCTAGAATCTTGAGTTCTTCGATCCACCAAATTCGCAAGCACCGATCACTAACGTTCAGTTACTTTCCTTAATTGTAGACCTACATACAAAGATAAAAAACATCATGGTTTTCCTATTCCTATCCAGCCATATTTAGTAATAAGAATTTTTTATGAGTGGGCAGTTGTTTTACACATATTCTTAATTTAAGAGATGATCAGTCCTACTGATCGAGATGCAGTTAACCATGATGGTTACAAAAATTTACAGATTTTTCAGGATTATTTAATCCAGTTAGAAATTTATCGATACTACTAAAATAAATAATGGAGTTGGTGTAAAGGTGTGTGTGAGTGTGTGCGTGCGTACAGAGAGAGAGAGAGAGAGAGAGAGAGAGAGAGAGAGAGAGAGTATGCATGCGGAGGTGACTGTGGCTGGTAGTTCATTCAGAAAATTCGCAGAAAAAAACCGCAGAAAATTCAGACATACCGTATTCAAAAAACTGAAAAAGACAAATTTTTTAAAATGCTGTGTTTTACATATGTTACCAAATATTTTTATAAATTTTAAGATTCAGTTACTGTAAACGTTTATTCTCTTGCTAAGGACCATAAAAATATAAAAACAACACTTCAAAATGTCTGTCCTTAGACAACAAAACACCAAACGTATGGGAGAGTGTTAATTCCACGACTTTGTCTTCGTAGTTTGGTCTCCAAACTGTACAAGAATTTATTAAAACATATAATTTATGCGTCTCATAAATACGAAAAAAAATTATTTTAAAAAGTATATTTTTACGACGTAAAGTGTATGTAAAACGTAAATAATTTTGGTATTATTATATAAAATGCTTCTGCTTTCGCGTAATTAATGTGTGTGTGTGTGTGTGTGTGTGTGTGTGTGTGTGTGTGTGTGTGTGTGGGTGTGTGTGTGGGTGTGTGTGTGTGTGTGTGTGTGTGTGTGTGTGTGTGTGTGTGTGTGTGTGTGTGTGTGTGTGTGTGTGTGTGTGTGTGTGTGTGTGTGTGTGTGTGTGTGTGTGTGTGTGTGTGTGTGTGTGTGTGTGTGTGTGTGTGTGTGTGTGTGTGTGTGTGTGTGTGTGTGTGTGTGTGTGTGTCATTATCTATATTTATAAAATAATTCATTGATTATATCAGAAAATATCCTTATGGTAAAATATTAAAATTTAGCCTACATTACATACTTTTGGTAAATAGTATCTTTGGTTATTGAACAAATTATTATGAATTTTTGCTAATACAAATAGGTTATTAAACATAATTGTAAATTTTTTTATTAAATTGTCAGTAGTAACACTATGATTTTACAGAATATAAAAAGTTTAGTTTTGGAAACCTAGCGATGTGTTAAGACAATCCGGAACGAGGTAATAGCCTTATATTGCCCATGGGACCAATTCCGTGTGGCATTTTTAGACATGTATTTTAAGAATAGTAAACTGGAAGTTTGACATATTTTGACATAGTTTGATAGTCACTTAGAGTACTCGAATAGGACTCTTCGGTGTCTGGATTATGTTAAAATCGATTGCTACTGAAATAAGTGTTTATTGCCTTTGTATTGATACATTTCTGATGTTCACAGTTCTGCCAATTTCAGCGCGGAAAGGTATGAACTCTACAGTTACCCAAATGTGTATGTCTGTTTAATTATATTAGCATGTTTTATTGTTCACTGTTTTTTATCATAATTATTGTCACGTTTTTATCGATGTTTAATATGCTGCATGGTTTGTTTTGTTTGCATTTTAATAATTTCGAATGGAATTGTGTTTTTTTTACTAAAGCTTACTACAACTGCATCACACCTGTTTGAGATTTTTGTAATAATTTTAACAAATGCTTTGTTGATTTTCGTTGTTTTATTATATTTTGTTGTTGTTTAATTCATGGTATGCTTTCCTGAATGGACCGAAAGTTGTTCAGTTCATTACAAACAGCTGAATTCCTCCTGTATTTCATTTGTACAGACGTTTAAACCTTCAAGACTCAACGTGTGAATTAAACAATAATTAGTAACTCTAACGTTAGCAAAAATACGATAATTTAAGTAAGCGTGTCACTGGTAAAGTTAAAAATATGATTTGGGACCCGAACCCATGGAAAAGACTTTCGAACCAAACCGGAAGTAACTTTTCTTTATAAATAGACTATATAAACATTGATTTGTTTAATAATCGTATCTGATCTTGTAATAAAATTATTGAAATTTTGTATTTAATTATTTGTTTCAACGAAAGCGGAAAGGGAGACAAATATTAACAGCAGAGAAGTAGAGGAAAGAAAGAGCGCAGGCAGAAATAATCTATTAGATAAATTAATAAACCTAAAATTGTGTTTTAAGACTGTTTGCTGCATTAAATAAATTCGTATCGTGATGTTAAAAAAAAGCTTTTATCATAATTTATAAAACCGGGTATGTGCTTAAACTTACCTGTTGATTTATACCCAAGACGTAAATTTTTGAAAATTCAAAAGGAACGATAAGGTGCTGTTTTTCAAAGAGTTAACAAGTGTTTAAAGTTGTTTTAACTTTATTATAAGTTAAATCTGTAGCTTATTGTAAATGATAAAATTTAATAAAATTTATAATTAAAAAAATTTATAAAATTTATAGTTAAATAATAAAATTTATTGTAAAGTGTAATATAAACAAAATAGGATAATATAATTGACCGGATCATAATGTGAATATAAAAAGTTGCCTAATGAAAATAGTGAATGGAAAATAGAAAGGGCTAAGCGCGACGAATGGAAAAACTAAAAGAAAACCTACACAGAAAAGAAGTAAAAAAGTACATAAAAAAAGAAATAATAAAGGTTAAAAATCGCCAAGTCCCGCGTCGCCGGGCTGCACACATAAAACGATGATTAACGTGATAAAAATTTTCCAACAACGAGACTAATAAAAAACCAAAAGCTATGAGTTCATCGACACGTAGAGCTGCGACGTCTGGTGCAATGAAAACATAACGGCACAGACGCTATAATAGTAGAGCATACGGCTACAGCTGATCGATTACGGGCTGACACACTTGTTTTCGTTTTTATTAGTTATTTGCATCCAGTCTGGTTTTTATGCGCAAACTTCAACCGTAAAACTATCTGTCGGTTAAGTACAGACAATAAGTATATAATTTACATCTGCGCCGTCTTGTAACGTGCGCGCACGATCACACATACACATACATAAATTCACAAATTAGACACACACACACACACATATGAACACTATGTAGATTGTTAAAATTACTCCTTGCCGGGCTGTAAGGCCGTGGTCCAAGTTGATCATAGACGTTTCGGCCGTGTCTCCAACGGCCATCTTCAGTGGAGAAAGGCTGCAACACACTGACAGTAGTAGTAGTAATGTACACTAAAAACTCGTTTATCCGAATTGCGTTTATCCGAAACCCCGGTTTATCCGAAACAATTTTTAGTAAATTTTAGAAATACACAAAAGCATTTTCCTGTCGCTATAATGTATATTTAATAGCGTAGACGAGCGATTCCAAGTGATATAAAGTAGAAAATCAATAATCAGAACTAATTGGGATAACGGGTACTCCGAATTATCGAATTGTTCGGATTTTCGAACACAAAGTATTATGTTCATATATTTTAAACATAAAGTAACATAAACATAAATGTAAACATTAAAAATTCTCCTACAGAACTTCTAGCAATGAAACGACTTCGAGATCGGGCAGCAGCAAACGAGCTTGAAAGCTTAGGCAAAAACTATGACTGATTACTGTACGAACAAGCAATAGGACTGTTCCAGTACTGTAGAAACTATAATTTACAGTGCGGTGCCGTTTTATAGTTTGTGTCATATTCACTGTAAATAACTTTTAAATTATTATTATTAAATAAAGTTACTGTACTTACATATGTATTATTATTTAAATAGAAATTTCGGTTTATCCGAAACGGGCACGGTCCCATCAAATTCGGATAAACGAGTTTTTAGTTAGTGTAGTCAGTGACCACAGTACTGCCGAAAGGTACAACCGACGAGTACGAAGGTACGGCCGACGTTTGGACTACGGTCTTACAGTCCGGCAAGGAACAACATCGACGGCGGGCGTGAAAGCCTTAGACTAATATACAAGGGACATTTCATAAATAATGTACATAATTTTTTTGTATTTGCTTACATGTTTATTTTCTGACAACATCTCTTTACAATACTTCAATATAGTCTTCCTGCTTCTCAATTACCGTGTTCCAACGTGTAGAAAGCTTTGAAATTCCATCTAATACGCCATCTTTGTTCATCTGACGAACGGCTTGGGTAACAGCGGCAGAAAGCTCTTCAAGAGATGAATAACGATGTCCTCTCATGGGTTGTTTCAACTTTGGGAATAAGTCAAAGTCTGGAGGACTCATGTCAGGACTGTAGGGTGGATGAGGTAACACTTCCCAACCGTATTAAAAAATAAAGGCGACATTGCTTCTGTTCAGCACTCAAGCAGTGAGGGACCCATCGCGCAGAAATTTTTCTCTTGTTCAAATTTTGTGTCAGAATTCGGAATACGGACGTTGTTGAAATTCCTGTGGCTTCAGAAATTTTCTCACATGTCACACGACGATCTTCTTCAAGAGCATCTGCCACAAGTTTCACACTTCTTTCATCTGTTGCTGTTTTCGGCCTTCCCGGTCTTGCGTCGTCGTTTATGCTTACACGACCTTCAAGAAAACGATTTGCCCAGCGAGAAACTGTACTACGGTCCACTGTTAACCCACCGCACACTTCACTTAAAGCATTGTGAATTTCGGTTGGGTTTTTGCCACGTAAAGTTTCGATCTTAATGTATGATCTTTGATCCTCAACAGTCACAGTACCCGAGACCGGTGCAGGCTCCATTTCTAAATCGCGTTATTAAAAACAATACACGGTATTGATGAAACAAAAGCACGTGCTTCTTCCTCAAGCCTTGAACTACAACTGACGTAACAATCACTATCGACGCATACTTCACTACGCAGTGTTGCCAACCTGTGCATTATTTATGAAATGTCCCCCGTAGATTATACGCACTATATAATCGAGGATAAAAATTGTCGTTGTGTTCCGAAAAGAAAGTTTTCAATTAATATGTTGATTTACTGACAGAACTATTAGAAGATTAAACTGGAAGTTATCAATGAGGAATACGAACAGTTAAACAAGAGCGATATGAAAACGACAGACTTCCGGAGAAGTATGAAAGTGAATTGTTAGGATAACAAGAAGGAAAGTAATTAAATAGACACGTAGATTAGATAATATTGTTTGCTTCGTCAAGAAATTTATACCCGAATGAAGCTGAATGGGCGAATGGACAAGTGAATTTTTCGACGAAAGAATATGGCAGAATGGGAAGCAGAGAAATCGGAAGGCATATTGCAATCAGTATATTGATCTACTTGAAACTACAGAGTGCAAGAGTATGCGACGGTACGCTATCGTACAGAAGACGAGAGTGATGAGAGGTGACCAAACCGAATAACTGGGTAGATTCCCCCCCTCCCCCGGAAAAATAAGAAGAAAAACATTTCCCCCCGGATTGGGTAGAAGAAAAAGAGGCACACCGAAAAAAAGTTGGAACAAAAGTACACATCGTCATAGAAGACAGATAACCAGTAGCGTATCTAGAATTTTTTCTTGGGGGGAGGTCCGCTTCATACAGAAGAAAAGACAAATTAAGACTAATCAAGACTACTGTCTTTAAACTGGATGAAAAACATCTAATAACATAATAAAACAAATCCCATTAAAGTAATAAAAAATAAGCGCTACTGAAACATTGTTTATACGTAAGATAGTTATTGACTGAAACATTGTTTATACGTAAGATACTTATTGACTTAATTGATTTTCTCATTTTTCATACTTAAAACGTATACGTAAATGCTATGTAATAAACTTGTTTGTAGACCTATATTTAAAAAAAGGGTTATTACTTTATTAGCGTACACAGCTGAGAAATTTCTCGTCAAATTTCGACTCTCGGGTGGGGGGGGTCCGGTCCCGTTCGCCCTCCCGTAAATACGCCCCTGCAGAGAACTGGATGTAGAAAATGTATGCTACATCGACATGGATGCGTAAACGCTGGAGGCTAAGGATGTAAAGATAATTTTCACATTGGGAAAGAAGGAAGACAGTAGACGCTAGATTAGACGACGAGAGACGTAACAAGAATCAAGAATCCTTTGGATCGACTGGATGAGTATTGTGATGCAATGGCCTGGACAAGATTAGCACTCGAAAGAAGCCAATGGAGAATGGAGGCGAGGTATAATGATGTCAAAACTATGATGGAAGGGACATTAAAACGCGAATCGAATGTAATGCAGTACAAAAATAAGGAGAAACGATAATATGTAACACGTGATCTTCAGTTTAACGTATGACTAGGTTTAACTCGATAGGGACATTGTCCGCCGGTTGGCCATTGCCTTGCAAACAGACAGTAAGCATAGAAATCAATGACATTTTAAGAAAGGAAAAAATTATGTTTTTTGGAACCATTTCTTATTCTATTAAATGCGTTTATCGAACATTAAAATTTTTTAATTTTTATCACTGCATGTAAGCCTACACAGTATTAATTGCACATTGCAGCATGATTTTTTTAAACAATAAAAATATAGCCTACAGTCTCTGGTTACATTGTTGGCTTTGCCAATGCGTTCTACACAGCACGGCACGAGTACATTATTTGAACCACGAGAACCAAACCCTTCACCCCACCCCCACCCTTAACTGCTCACACACAACAAGCTATAATTCAAATGTCCTCTGAGGTTGGGAAGGGACATTTGAATTATAGCTTGTTGTGTGTGAGCAGTAGGGGCGGGGGTTGAAGGGTTTGGTTTCACGTCTGTTTGTTCATTTCCGATCTGACGATGAGCTGTGAAGCTTGAAAGCGCTAATCGGAATAATATTTTTATAGTGGTGTGCAGCAGTGATAATTCTGTTTTTTTTTTTTTTTTTTTAAATTCGTTAATCAGTGAATGAGTTGTTCTTACCGTGCGTATAGACCTGGCGAAAGCTTTTGAACAGTAGCTTAGAGATGCGCAGTGGACAAAAACCTTGTTACGAGACTAACAACATTTTTCAGTCATTTCTCACACGCGCACAACAGTCTTGTACAGTGTTTCATAAGTGTGAACATCGGTTGCAACAAGGCTGACGAGAACATTAGAAGCGTGTGTGACAGGGGCATAGGCAGTGCTTTAGTGAGACAGTGTACTGTTATCGCGTTGTCAAGCTTCTAATACAATATTTAGCTAAACTAACGTTTGCTGGTTAGTCAGTAGTTGGGAGGGGGGGGCATTGACGGTTCCGTGTACTTATCATAAACAACGTACTACAAAGTTGTATGGTTTATCATCGTAACCGTTTTTAATCTTTATTGCTCTACAATCTCCATAAGTGGATTAAAAAAAAATTCTTATAAGAGTTTTTCTTACATACAACGTAACTAAAAAGGAGTAGTATCGTAGTCAGAATTTTTCCATTTGAGAAGGTTATCGATGATGGGAGGAAATTACAGTTGATACGATGAATTGGTTAATACTATGTAAATTGACAACGCACCTCTATAGCACTACTTCTGTAACCTTCACTTTAATAGACCAGTCCACAATTCGCAGGCCGTCCACAGTTGACGGTAGCTGTAGCAAAGACGTCTAAGTAAAAGGTTTTAATTAACTGATACCCAACTGAGACCTACCCAATGGGGGAGGGGTTATAAACTCTAAACCTTCCTTGGCCTGTGAAAAGGATAGACAGACTTCTAGAGCATGTGTACTGACCGGAGGTTCGGTTCGTTCAATTATCGAAGAAGTTTCGTAAGGGACGAACCAGTAGACATATCAGTAAATTTGAATATCTCAACTGTAATCTGTCTTACACTGCAAACAATGATATTGTGAAGAAGCTGCACAAGCTCAACCATGTGTGTGGAATCATCAGGAGGACAATAAAATCAACGAGTAAAGAAACACGCCTACAGTCCAACACCTCTCTACGGGTCTGAGAATTGGACTTTAACGAAACCCGAAGCCAGTCAGTCGTATTCAAGCGGCCGGAAATGAGAGTTCTCAGACACGTGGAAGGACATACTCTTCAAGATCACAAAAGAAATGTCGATGTAAGAAACCAATATTATGAGTATACTGATAGGGTTGCTCAATGTCGGCTAAAAATGCTTGATACATCTTAAACCGAATGGATGACTGCCGCATCCCCAAACAACTATGGAATTATAAGCCGAAAGGACGGAGGGTGTGGGGCGTCCGAAGAAGCGTTGAAGTGACCAGCTCTAGTCTATCTGCTTGGGACCGGAACAAACCATATTTGGGATAATCCTTGCTAAAGAAGATAATAACGATGAACCAGTAGAGGAAAACAGAGATTAGAGGGGAAGGGTCTCAAAATCAGTCGAGAGAGTAGCGAAAAATCAGACACCTACTAATAATTCCTAACTGTCGCGATGATTTAGAATTAAAAATGTAATTGCAATTGTCATCAAAACTGAAAGATACTTCAGCAGGCAAACGAAATACAAATAACAAAAGAATAATAAACCTAACTCTAGAAACTAAGACGTAAGTCAGAAGTAAAAGTGCGTGTTAAGATGAAGATGTAAACGGAAATACTCACAGTAATACGTTACATAGTCAAGTTTTGATTTTGGGTGCCTCCATCCGGATGGAAAAGGAATATGCTGACGCAAGTGGTATCCAGTAACGTGCTGACCAATTCCTTTACACGCTTACATCACGCGTGAAACTACAGATTTGGCTGAGGTCTTCGACTTAAATACGTTTGCGTGTGAGACACCCAGTGATTACGAGCTAATAACCGGTTACATGCGGTAACTCAAGTGTTTCATCTCTTACAATACGAGTAATGTGACAAAATCAGTTTCAATTCATTCTTCTCTTTTCCGGTTACGACATTACAACCTTGACAACCTGTTCCTGCTTCTAGATATCGTCTGATCATCACTTCCCTGATCTCCCCAAGCTTCGATTCCCTGCTGCTTTACATTTATAAGCTTGCTTCGCGCATCTACTCCCTTCCATTCTGTCTACATGATCGAGCCACTTCCGTCTTTTCATCTCGATTTTTATGATTTATCGATAATACGCCTAACTCTGTTCTACTCGAGTCGTTACTAATATGATCTTCTCTTATGCAACCTTAAGTTGATCTTAAAAATTTTATCTCCTCCTCTTGAATTATGAACGAACTTTATCAAAATCATTACCTACCGGGCTGATGGCCGCAGTCGATTCCCTAAGATCTCATTATTTCTACACGTTTTGGCCACGCCTACAGAGGCCATCTTAGTCTCCTGGACAGTGAGATGCGTTCGGCTTGTCATCTATCGAACGTTTTCCTACTGAAGATGGTCTCCGGAGGCGTGGCCGAACGTCTATAAATAATGATATCTTAACTAATCGACCACTACCCAACAGCCCGGCAGATAAAGATTTATTAAAATCATTATTAAATGTTGACTCCGTCCGGTTGACAGAGTATAAGAGGTGAACTTGAAGCCACGTGTTTCGTACCGGAACGGTAATTATCTTCCGTAAAAAGTATTCCTCGACGTAAAATCGAAGCTTCGGAATGACCGGCTTCAGGAAAACGTCAAGAATTTCGTGAACGGTTTGGACTTTAGTTCTGTGTAAAGTGAAAATAGAAGAGAAGTGCCGATTGCTAACAAAGGCAAATTCCGAATGAAAGGCTTAAATCAAAGTAGAGGGAAACAGAAACAGAGATCTATCGTCAAGTTACGATCTATCAACTAAGTTAAATTTGCCAGATAGAGGAAGTTACGAGAACGATCAGCGACAGAAACGCGTGGGAAACGTAAACGTCTTTATAGACACAAAGGGTCACTGACGTTCGGAAATGAACGGCGGAGAGGAAGGAGAAGAAGAACAAGAACAAGAAGAAAAAGAAGAACCACAAAGGTGTTACATCATGTAACGAAAGATATATGCAGCGCAACAAACAATACAAGGATTACAAGTAGGCCTATGTTTATTTTTTTCAGGTTTCTTCTTGTAAATTCATAAGCGAGTTTTATTTTTTACTACGGTTAAATTCGTTTTCAAATATTTTTAGAAAAATAAAATAGTTATTTTTGTTGCAGGGTTGTAATGTGGTTTTCGATTTCAGTCTGGTGGGTGTGGGATTTCCCTTGTTTCTACCCCTGCAAACACACAAAGCTGTAGTTAATCTAATACACAACATAGTTGCTGCTTATTGTTTTTGTGTACTGTTATCTGCACCGTGAAGCAGTTTCGAGTGTCTATGCTAACTAGATTACGTTGTAAAATTTAATTACTGTTCTGTAATAACAACGTTTACGGAAACTATCCAGTAAGCATGCCATAACTAATACACTACGGATTATTATTTATTAACTCTTAGACATCGCATTGCTTTGAGTATTGTTTGCGCTGTTTTTTTCATTTTGTTGTGTTGTATGCAGTTTTTAAAGCTTAACCTAGTCGATGAAAAGGGAAAGAGTTATGTAATGCTTTTGTTTTCAATACGAAATCTACAATCTCATTAAGATAAGAATCTACATCTCTGAGAAAAGAAAGCATAACTTTCAAAATTATGTTGCGACAGTAAATCTGAATTTTATTTTTAATTTTTAGACTTGAATAAAAATATCCTCTTGTCTTTGCATTCTTTATTGTCATCATCAGTATAAAGATGGCCGTTATTAAAAACGCATGAGACCTATATTCATAGTGTGCCATTATGTAGGCCTAGCTCGATTTCCTTATGAAAATGTTGAAAAATTACAAGAACAGAAAATTCACAAAAAATTAAATTAAATAGATATTTCATATTTGCAAACTAACTAATAATTTCATATTTTCCAACAACTAACTACTTCAGTTATTTTTAAAGTTGCAAAAATGTATTCTTTGCAAGACAAATGATACTGTTTATTTTATGGTAAATGTTGTTAATATTATTTACCTAAACGCTAGACATTTGGTACTGGACGAAGCCTTTCGGCGGCTTTACAATTCTCTCATGATCAAATTACAAATCCAACATGATCTCTCGTTATACGTATTCGTACAATGACATCTACATTAACTCGTGTGAACAACAGCCTGCTTAGGAGGTCAGGTCTATCGAAAATGGTGGACTCGCTGAAAGACTACGTCCAGTATGAAGTGGCTAGCACTTCCCAAAAAGAGATGCCGCAAAGTTTTATAGTTCTTTCTCTTCTTCTTCACTACATAACGTAGACAAATGCCTATTCTCTTATTCCGCCTTCGAAAGTCCTCCAGCCCACAAGTATTCCTGGATCTTCCCACATATCTACGTCCTGTAAATACTTGCATATGTGTTTGGCACAGCCTTCAATCTGATATTGTTTCTAAATGTTCCCTTCGTTGTCGTTTACAACCCTTTACTCTTGTCATCCAAGTTAAACACTCGTAAATCAACTTATGTCTTTACTCTTCCGTGTAGTCGAGTCACTTAATTCCTATTAACAATATCATTCCTTATATTTTTAGTGCCGTCTGTAATTTCCTCCCATAGGAGAGTACAGGGACAGCCGTTACTTTGAAAAACTTCTGATTTTGTATCTCAACAGACCTTTTTCTAACAATCCGGTTAATGTTTCCCCAGATTGTTTGGAACTTATCTATCTCAACATCTTCATCAAAACCAATATCTTTCTCCGAAGTGTTAAGATGATCCACTTGGTCTGTGATCAGTAATTAATGTTTTCGTTTTTATTGATTCTATGTCTCGAAATGACTTTACTTGCGTCTTTGCAGTAGAGATATTCATGTACTTCAAATTTTAGAGATGAACTATTTCTTCATCATCATCATCATCATCATCATCTTCTTCTTCTTCTTCTTCTTCTTCTTCTTCTTCTTCTTCTTCTTCTTCTTCTTCTTCTTCTTCTTCGTCTTCACTACATGGCTTGGGCTATGCCCAGTTCCTTATAAACTATTTAAAACGGAAATATTTTAAGTAAAACCCTTTACAATAAGGTAATTTTTGAAACATGTGAAGTAAATATTGAATATAATTCCTACGCAAACTTGTATTAAAAGCAAACTTATACGCTTTCAATTGACCATTGCAGACGTCCTAGATGAATTACAAATTAACGTTAGTTAAGATAATTCTGCTTATAGGTGATGACGTTGTATTTTAGAACGGATTATTCTAAATTTCAATATAGTGTTTTCAATATTTTAAAAGAATAGTTGAAACCCAAAAGGTTTATGAATCTCTGATTGGGTAAATAATATTAACAACGTTAGTATTGATATTAACAAAAAGCATCCGAGAAAAAATATTTGATGTCAGCAGGTTGTCTTCTACTAACAGAGTTGGCACGCTACGCTAATATTTTTTTTCAATGGTAAGTTGAGCAGTATACTGACAGTCGATCGCCTATTTCGTTTCAGAAACAAGGAGATGAGGCTGACCACGATCAAGAACCAGATCCTGAGTATTCTGTGGCCGCAGGGTACTCCGCAGACCAACGCCACCGGCAACCAACAGAAACGCATCCAACAGGACACGCTGCTGCGAGCCATTGCCGACAAAATGAAGACGCAGACGGCACCGTTCCCGCCGGGAGACGTGTACACGGAGAAAGTGCAGAGCTTCTACCCGTCTTGTAAGTACCGGCACGCCAGCGCGCTCTAGTAACCAAAATATGTACTGACTCTGTGTCCGCTTTCTGTCTTGACCCCGTGGATAGCAATTTAGATTTATCAATAATATTCATTTCATAGATTATACTCATTAACGTTTTTACATTATATTAATCTGAAATAGGCTACACTCAGTTTGTAAATGTTATAAATTATTTGAGAGCCCATTTCACGTTATAACTGGTTATCTAAACAAGAATATTATGACTGTCCATAAATTATGACTGCCGCCATAAATAAAAGATTGTCTTTTCGTATTAGTAATTACTAGATTGATGACTTAACGTCGGGTACCGAAGCTGGGATTCTTAAAAGACTGTTACGCAAAGTTAATCGCACGTTCAGGTGTTAGCCGTAAATTTTAGTAGCTGTAAACACGAGTTCGGTTAATTATACTTTATTCTTTTCGATAGCGAACCCCCACCGAACGAATTTGTTCACATAACATTTGGCAATCCAGTGCTATTCTTAAGTTCTCCTCGATGACCCACGGACGCTTTCCGTAATTTCAATTCAACGAACGTAATTCAGTAAAAACAAAAGTAATGAATAGTTTAACGAGCCTGTTTGTACCGGTATTAATCTGTAAGAATGTGATGATCGTTAACTGTCGAATGTAGGAGGATTCACAATAACTTATGTTATACGACCACAAGTATTTACATCACCGACCGTACGACTACGTTCTGTGCGTCTTAACTATATTTACACAGCCTCACCGTTCAGTCGCTTATCTTCTGGTAAACATCATCATTGATCGGTTTATAGCGTCTGCCGTCGCTGTTCGATTTTCAAACTTTTCCTCCTTTGCTCTCTATTGCTTCACAGGTCTTTATTTAAATTCTTCTTCTCCTTTAGCACTACAGGCCAACGTGAGCCTTGACTTCCAACACCAATCATCTCCAATGTCTCCCATCCATTGCCCTCTCAGTGAATCCCTTACATGCAATCTTCTTTTCCTCATTCCTATTCCAGTTCGTTTCCCATGAAGACAGTCCTTTCCGAGGTTTGGTTGTTGGTTTCATAACAATTTTATTTTTACTTGGCCGGAATGTTAATCCGACACAAAACCCTCAACCTAGAGGACCAGGTGTTTTATACGGGTTTTCTTCTTTAGTTGCATTGCGCTCTCGTTATCGCTTGTTCAATTTTTTCATCTCACGTCCGAACAGATCTTCCTCTTTTTCTTCAACCTGAGGGTACCCATTGATATGTCATTTTTGGTATTCTCTCATCTCCCGTTCTGTGCCGATGTCCAAACCAGATTAGTTGTTTTGTTTCAATCTCATCCAAAATCGTGTTAACTACATTCATCACTGCCCTAACCCTTTCGTTTCGGACTCTGTCCAGTGTAGATATCCTACACGATCTTCTAAGTACACCCACGTCCACGGCCGTAATTTTTATTTTATCAAACTCAGTCATGTTCCACGTTTCAGCACCACATAATATAATACTTTCAATGGTGATATTGTAGATGCGCTATTTTCTACATTTTGATGTTTCCTTGTGCCAGCATATTCCATTTAAGCTCCTAATTGCCTTCCGCCCCAGACAAACTATTTGCCTAGTTTCTTCCTTGTCTTTCCCATTTTCACTGACAAGCACCTCCCACGCATTTGTAAGTTCTACAGGCTTTGATCTCTTCACTACCTTCCAACTGTAAGTTGCTTTGCCGACTATTGCGTTTTATAAATGTGTATGGATAATCCCCACTTTTCATATTCTTCTTTAATTTTGTTTTTTCATACATTCCAAGGAATCTATAAAATCTTTAACTTGGGCTAATAACAACTTGCAACTTTGTCGTCTGAAAATTGTAGCGTAAGAACACACTTCTCATTTATCTGCAGTCCCATTCCTTTACATTTATCTGCAGCCCCATTCCTTTACATTTTCTTTTCCACTGTAGAAGACTTTGTTTGTCTATATATACGTGTATATATTTAATACTGTTGGGGACATACAGCATCTCCTCGTAATTATGTGTTTAATTCGCATAAATTTTATTACATAATTTATTCGATAAGAAGCAAACTATTATTACACAAATTGTTTTTTTTATACAAGTTCTGGCTTGCTTATTTCTCTTCGCCTCCAGTACTAGAAAAAAAATAGGTGGATGCACGAAAACAGAAAGCTTTAAAACTTTACTAAAGAAAATATCAACACTATAAAACAGTGCCCTTAATTGAACAGTATCTTATAAACAATTTGCCTTATTAGAAAATGTAATTAGTCCTTTAACATTTTTGGTACTTTCCCAATATCCGTATCCACACTACATTCTCAATGTTTTCAATATGCAATAGTACGACTATGTGGAGAAGAAGAAATGTACTAAATGTAAATTATTCTATTTCTTAATGTAAAGTAAAAATACATAATATTTTCAAATTCATAAAACAACAGAAAATTACAGAAAACAACAAATTCATAACACTAACATACATCAACAAACAAACAGAAAAAATTGCCCACAAATTCAAAAAAGCAGGATACAGAATCGCTTACAAAACTACTAACAAAACAGAACACACACTAGCAAAACGCATGCCCAAAGCACAAAACAAATTCGATCTACCCGGTGTATATAAACTAAATTGTTCAAATTGCAGTAAATTCTACATAGGCCAGACAGGACGTAGCTTCAAACAGAGATACATTGAACACACAAAAGCACTCCACACCACTACAGAATCTACCTTCGCAAACCACCTCATTGAAGCAAACCACACATATAAAAACATCGACAATAACATGAACATACTACACGTACACACAAAAGGCCGAAAACTAGACACTCTAGAACAATTAGAAATATACAAACACACAAAAACAAATAAAAACGACATCCTAAACGAACAGACACAATTCAAATCGCACGCATTATTCGAACACATCTCACCACACACACACAGCTTCAATCTTTCGAAACACTTTCTCGTCGCCAACAACAAGACGAGCAGCGCTACTAACGACAGCCTCTGATGAAGCCTTCTATAGGTGAAAGCCGGTTTAGGCTGTAAGGTAAAACTTTACGTTTTTACTTATAAAAAACTTAGTGTTCCGAGTCGTCAATATTATAGTGATATTTAGTTAAGTAACGGACACGTCATGGACAACGAAATCCAAGAATTTAATATTTTCACTTGTGACGTTAGGTAACAATGTTTTTTTTCAGTTTGCTGTTTAAAGAAACTAAAAGCCATTGGTAGGAAAAATACAACGTTTATTGGTATATACAATGCTTACACCAAAGTAACATTTAAAATAAAAAACAATGTTTTTTAACAAAACAATAACAGAAAATGTAAAGTTCAAAATACAATTATTTGTGAATACTAAGAACAAATAAAATATTAACAAATGAAAACAAGATTTGTTAGGCGGCCAATATTCTTTTATGTTATTCAATAAAATCTCGAAAACTTCACAGGAAGCGAGTTTTGTGCGGAACACAAAAAAAGGAAGATATGTACCCTATACCACTCCGCCTTACTTCGAGTTGGTTGTTTTTCCAGTGGTCTGTACAGAAACCGAGTATTAGTGAAAAAACGAGTATTAGTGGAAAACAACTTCTGCTACACAAAAGGAAGACATGTATAGTAACAGACCTTATATCAAATTGTCTTTTTTATGTGGTTTTTACAAAAAGCGAGTATTGTTTTAAAGCCGTATTGGTTCCTATCTGTTCTTCCAGTTTGCATATTAACCTAACAACGTCAGCTTTTGACGTCACAGGCAGATATGAGAGCTATACAGTATTATTACTAGAAACATTTTTCGTATAAAATATGACAGAAACGACTGCAATCATCAACAAGCTATTTTATAACGTACCCAAATACATTTTCACGATTTCTATTATCTAATAAAAATTATATGCGATATTCAGTACATATCGATGTCAATAATCTCATAACCTAAATATCTAAAATGAGTGTGGGTACGGTTATTGTTAAAGTACAACATTTTTTAATCAGTTCGTAAACTGCTTTTGTTTTCTTCTTATGTGTGTACAACACGAACATAATCGTTTCACAGTTTCAATTCTGTCATTGACAAGTTGTATCTGGTTTCAGGCGAGCTACCAAAGAATACGGACGAAGAGTTATGGAGCCGCAGCGACGCTATGAACCTTCTGTTCGACCTCAGCTATCCGTCGTCCTTACAGGGCACGTCTGTTAACATTGTTGCTGCCAAGTTGCGCCTCTACAAACTGTCTCAGGTAATTTTTAACATGATAATGTTTTTAGGCTGGGGGTCATTCCACAAAATGCGTCATCGAAAAATGTAATGCTTCCACACTTTCGATTCCCCACAGTCTAGAAATCTTTTGTTTACAAAACATTATCATGCTTCGATGTTTCGGTTTCGTCGAAATTCTTTATGCGCGCACGCATATGTGTGTGTGTGGGGGGGGGAGAGAGAGAGAGATTTTTTTGTTTACATAAATAATTTCATAATTAATTTTGTATTTAAGGTTAGGTTAGGTTAGGTTAGGTTACAATAATTACAATAATATCGTTGCTACAGCAGAGTGACATTGTATCGCAAATATTGTAAAGTTTTCTATTAAGAAAACATAATCCAGCAATTCACCCAATTTTCCGACATAAAAATCCCTTCTTTCTCCCAACGCCCAACGTATGAAATTTGTAAATTTACCATTCCGTTCTAATTATTGCTTTATTTTACCATTATTTTAATATTTAATTCAGCAAGTGGAATCAAGAAATTCTGTAATTTCTAAGACAAAATTACCTTATCCCTTCTCGCTTACACAGACGGAGCGAAACTCCTGTGAAAGCTTTGTAATTTTTTACACTTTTACGCATTGTAGAGAAATAATGCTGTTTAACTTTGCTAGAGAAACTGATGTTATGGAAATTAGGAAATTTGCTCTTTGAAATGTAAAAAGAACAACTTGTATTGGAACTCTGAAAAATTTAATTAACAGTAACAAAATTGGTTTCTATATAAGAACCACGAATTTTTTCCAGTTATCACACAGAGATTCGTGATTTATTTGTCGCATGTTGCGGCGCAAATTTCGAGACCCGGAGAGAGTAAGTTTCGAACTCGTAACCGTTGGTTCCCTTACCATCGCAGCCGAATGAATGCCGCAGTCTTATTACCATTTATGAATGTCTTACAATATCTGTCATCGGGTTCGTTTGTAGACTTAGAAGCCCTGATGCTACGTCGCGGTAACAGGCCACACTCTATCCGTAAAGATCTCTGACACTTGACTCTTAACGAGACCTCTCTTTGAGTCTCGGAACATGGTATAGACCTAACGATAGAGTTTAAACGATGGCTTAAAGATGCGCAATGGACAAACACTTCTTCGCGAGGCTAACAAAAGATTCATCCATTACATACATGCGCACGACAGTCTCAGGGGCATATTTACGGGGAGGGACGAACGGAACGGGATCCCCCCCCCCCGAAGGTCGAAAAAAGTTGACGAACTTTTTAATCTCTTAAATATTAGGCTGTTTTATTATTTTTTAAGCTGTTTACGCTAATCAATACAGGTTTATTACATAGCATTTTCGTATACATTTGAAATATGAACTGTAGGAAAATCAATTCAGTCACTAAGTATCTAGTAAACAATGTTTCAATAATGCGTATTTTTATTGTTATTACCTTATACTTTATTGGGATTGATTTCAGGATGTTATCACCCGTGTTTCAACCACTTTAAAGTTGGCTAATGTTCATTAGTCTTAACATGTTTTTACTTTTGCATGAAGCCGAATCGACCCCCCCCCCCGACCAAATTCTAGATACGCCACTGAACAGTCTTGTACAATGTTTCATAGTGTGAACATCGGCTGAAAGAAGGCAGGAGTTAACATTAGAAGCCTGCTAGTGTCGTTGTGAAACGACAGTATGTGACAGAGAGAGAGAGAGAGCGTGTGACTGAGTCAGCAAACCGTTATCACGTTACCTCATCTTTAATCACCGTTGCTATACTTTTGTCGGCTCCGCGCATTTCCTCGCCCGGTAACGACCACTAACATCCGGAACGTGTGTGTGTTTCAGGGTAACGTGACGGTGACCGTGCCGGAGACGTGTCCGCCCCCGGTAGTGGACGAAGCCGCCCCCACCACCGCCAGTGAGACGACCAAGGCGCAGCACAAAATGTACTTCCCCAACGCGGCCACCTTCAGCGGCGTCGAGGACAAGCAGATCCGCGTCTCCATCTACTGGTACACGAGGTCGCTCAAGAAGCACAGAGGTAAAATACAAGGTCAATGAAAACAGAGTGACTTTTACTTAGTAGTAGCAGTAGTAGTAGTAGTAGTAGTAGTAGTAGTAGTAGTAGTAGTAGTAGTAGTAGTAGCAGCAGTAATAGTAGGAGTAGCAGTAGTAGTCAGGGCCAACTTTTGAAATATGCTCTCCCTAGGCACAATTTTTATGGCCCCCCCCCAAATCTCTTTAGAGATTGTTCCTCCCTTTTAGACAAGAACAATAACAGCTTAACGTTCTTCTTCCTTGGAATGTCACTATTTCTTAATGAACTTATGAATCTATTTATTTTTAATGTAAGATAATGTTGAAACATCAATAATTTGTCGTAAGAATTAATAATAAAAACACATAAGATCTTGAACATTAGGCGTTTACTTATGAAAACAAAACAAATAATTTATTTAAAAAATACAGTGTTATTTATGGATTATTATGTAATGTCTTATTGTTACTATCACAATAAAACTTTTGATTCACAAGCATTATGCTTTGCTTTCTTCATGGTAAATTCATCAATAATGTTGTACACAAATCCTTCTCCATTAAAAATATCAGCCTCAATGTGAAGGATTGAGAGAGAATTCAACATTTTTTGTTTCATATTAGAACAAAGATATGATTTTCTTGTCGTCAAAGCAGAAAATGATCTCTCAGCAAACAATTTTAGCATTTCATAAACACATCCTGAGAGCTATGTCTACATTTGGAAACGTCCCCTGGAGATTTTCTTGTCTAAGGAACTTGCTCATACTTAGAAGCATATCTGTAACTTTTAAGCATTATTAGTGCTCGCTGATTAGAACAGGCAATAACTGTAACTGGCCTGAAAACGTAAAAATTAAATATGTACCATCCTTAATATGTCCCACAGTACATACATAATTTTTATCATATGAGCTACTTTTTTAATTTTATTAAAAAGTTTTCAAAAGTACTTTTTCTTTGTGCTGCTCCCAAAAAGGTGGCACCCTAGGCACATGCCTAGTATGCCTAGTTACAAAACCACCCCTGTAGTAGTAGTAGTAGTAGTAGCAGGGCTGGATTAAGATATCTAATTATATTTTAGCGCCCCCTCACCTCCCATAGGCTACTCTTGCGTTTATTTCCAAGGGGCTGAATGAAGCTTTAAACATCCTACATTATATTTCTTAGTTAGAAATATTTGAAATATCTTACTGTTTTTGGAAATAGTCTCAAGAATTGAAAACTGAGGCTATTTTTCAGAGATTGTTTTAGAGTTACACCTTCAACCATTTGTAGTTTGCAAATATGAGCGATACCGAATTTGTCTGCAATGAAAAGGGATGGAGGGGAAGGTGAAGGGGTGGGGGAGGTGGATGGAATAGATAATGTGGTCGGCAATTCCACAAAAGTCGTGCGGCGGCATAGTTCTATGAGTGCCGGCTGCCGATGACTCATAACCGGAGAAAGCAGTTTGGAAAGCACTTCTATTATTTATGTACAGTTTTACCATAATTTCTCGCAAACAGGCGCCTTTGTTCAAAATGAACTCAAATTTTTATCATTGTAATTTATTACCAATTTTACATTTAGCTGTAAAATTTGTAAAAAATCACGTTATCTATTCCATCCATCTCCACCCTACCCCTTCACCTTCCTCTCCATCCCTTTTCATTGTAGACAAGTTCGGTATCGATCATGACTGAGTGGGTTATTGTGTGATGAAGTTTTGTTTAAAAGTGTTGTTTTCATGATGAGCAATCAAAGTGCTAACATTTTTAAGAAACCTAGTGGAGCGCAATACAGGAAACGCTCACAGGAAAAATCTGATAGGAATGAGTCTCTATTGAAAAAAATTCCAAAATTAGACACATTCTTCAACCGCCCACCCAAATGTTCGAACTGTAGTATAAGTGATAATGACTCGGCCTTGCCTCCCCCGACACCGACTTCCAGAGCCGTGGACTTGGACTCTGGCAGCAACGGCAACCTCGTGGAGACGCCACCAACACCACAGCCACCTGGATCACCCAATACTTTCATTTCCATTCAGCCCCTTGAAAATAAACATAAGAGTAGCCTATGGGATGTGAGGGGGGTGCTAAAATATAATTAGCGCCAAGATACCTTAATCCAGCCCTGAATGCATGTACTTATTAGATTGTGTGTGTATGCTGGTGTTTTTCATTACATGCTTTTAAAATCAAAACAAAAATAATGTAGCTACTAAACTTAAAGTCTCTCATTCAATTATGAAACGAAAGCATCATAAACGAAAGTGTATTACTCAGCCCACAGATTGACTCAACCTATACTAATGAGAAGTTGGTACAACACAACATAGTAATAATAGACACCTGAACCTTAGTGCTGGCCACACTGCCTTCATTGTACGTATGTTGGACACCTAATACTGATAGAATGACTCACCTAACTAGTCCAGTTTTATAAAAAGAAGACAGTAACATCATTTAACAAAAATAATATATGTAGCTCACATATTATATCATCCACATACATGCGCATGTGCACACATTTATGTCTATATAATTCAGATTTAACAAATACATTACATCCTATGTGACATTCTGAGTCACAGTATATAAGTTCATCTTATGCGAACTGTTTGAAAAACTGTTGCTTCATGATGGCGTTTCACGATGTTGCAGTGAAGAGGAAGCTGCTGGACAGTCAGATGTTGTCTGTTTATGGTGAAACATGGACAGAATGGAACATCCGCGGTGCAGTAAAAGCGTGGAGAGACAATGGACGCAACTTTGGCCTAGCTGTTGAAGTCGAAGACGAAGACGGCGCTCTGCTGCCAACAGACAAGTACTTCGCACCAATGAACTGCTCGAAAGAGGCATGTGAGTAGTGATCTGAGTCCCACTGACAACTCTAACACATCTAGTGTGTCTGTTAACAGTGTGTTAGTGTATTAGTGAACTCACTTTAGCAGTTTTACTGCATGTCGATTTTTTTACAATAATATGTACAGATACATAAGTATGTTAAAAAAAAAAAAACTTCTCAGGGTTATGTACCAGTTAGGTGTTGTTGGCGTGGAAACAAAAATGCCATGGAATGGGAATACCAATACGAAACGAACACCTGTACACACTATGCTTCGCCGATGACCAGGTACTTATAGCCAAGGATGAAGAAGATCTAAGCTACATGGTCAGAAAGCTGAATGACGAATACACAAAGATGGGATTGCAAATAAACATAAAAAAGACTGAATACTTGGCAATTAGAGATGAAGAAACAACAGATTTAGAAGTAGAAGAAAATGTTAAAATTAGAGGAACAGACAAATTCAAGTATCTAGGATTTACACTGAGTAAACAAGGCACAACTGAAGAGGAAATAAAAAGTAGATTAGGGCAGACAGTGCTATATGGGACAAAAATATTAGAAAAAGCACCAAAAAAATGATATATCAGACCATAGTCCAAAGTATTATGATGTATGCAGCGTAAGTATGGGTTATTAACAAAAAGAATGAAAGAAAGATTCTTGCAACAGAGATAGAATATTGGAAGAGGTGCTGTGGAATAACGAGAGCAGACCGAATAACAAACGAGGAGATCAGAAGAAGAATGGAAATGGAAGGAAGTGTAATTGACTACATCGAAGGAAAAAGATTGGTGTGGTACGGTCATGTCCGGAGAGCCCAAAATAGGTGGATCAACAAAGTGACGAAATGGAGTCCATTAGGAAGGAGAAAAAAAGGGGAAGACCAAGAAGATCTTGGAGGGACGAAGTGGATGAATCTATGCAACGTATAGGACTTGAGGAAGGACAATGTGAACATCGAGAGAATTGGATAGCCAGGTTGAAGGAAGGGAGACGGCACTAGCTGTAGCAACCGTATTATATATATAGGTGTTGTTGGCTCAGACTCAGAAGGAATCCATTTTTATTCATCAAGCATGAGAATAAACAAAAAAATTGGAAAGGAGTTTTCAACGTTTGAATATTATTTGTCTGCATATAATCAACTGATTACACTTGGTCGCATAATTAAGTACTTAGAGTTTCCCTTTTATACTCTGACAGGATTTAGGGGTAAAATAAGTTAGACTACATTATTTTATCCATTTATAACACATGTACGTATCATGGATAGCATATTACAAACTCTTGTTTACGTACATAGTACATGACCTATTGTTCGTTTAGAAGCAGAAAAAATACGAGAAGATTTTCTCCAAACTTATTTACATTTTATCTCACACTGACTTAAATAAACATTTAATGACAAGTATTATAAGCATGGTTGTAAACTCAATGCTGAATAATCAAAATATGTGACTGGAGAAAATAGTCAAGTCTTGCAGTTTCTCACATGGTACTGCATTTAACTGATTGGCAGGCTTAAACTGAATATGAATAACCTGCACTGGTCTAAAATTTATGTAAATTTAATTGAATCTCTTTTAATTATAACTATATAATAATGAGTTAATTTTTTAGCGTTAATATTGATTAAACTAATGGACAGAAAACTTACTACGCTAGAGAAACTTAAAAGCAGATTGGTTGCAAGCCAGTAAAATCAGATTTTCAAAGCAGGCAAGTGGTAAAACTAGGAGAGAACAAATTAGGAATATGGGCATCAGAAATCTGTTCCAGCAGAAACCAGTTGTTGAGATAGTACAGAGAAAAGCACTTCAATGGTTTGGTCGAATAATGAGGATGTGCGAAGCTCATCAGGCAAATGTGCTCAGGCAGAGGGAGAGGAAGAGTAAGTTGAAGATTTGAATGGGACAACTATATTGAGAAGTTGGCTCATCGAAGGGAAAGACCTTGTTAGAGAACACATCCTTTTTCTAGCACATAAGTGAGTGTCGGAAGTGGCTGAAGGACACTGACACTGACACTTGATGGCAAACAGGAGTAGAAAGAAGAAGAAGAACAACAACAACAAGACAGAAGTATTAATATTCCATAATCCAAATGCAATGTATATTAAACACAACACATGATAATATAAATGATTGCTTATAAAAAGCAGTAGTATGAATGTCCAAATGGGACCACGCTTGTCAGACTACTTCTTGTAAGAGTTGAGGACTATGGAGCCCCCTCTTTCACCACTAGACTGTTAATTATGTCTCATATGGTATTATACTATATATTATAGTAATTATTATTATTATATTATAGTATTAATCATTTTACTTTTAATTGGGCTCTACTTTATTATACTTATAATAAATTAATGTATATTTAAATTATATTAGTTTTATTATGAAATTTATATTTATTTTGCTGATTATATGTTTACAGCCACAAGCAGGCCAATCCCCGGTTTCTTGGTGGCCAGAGCCCTTGCCATGGAGAATTCCCAAAATCAGACAAATACAAATTCAAGCACACGACACACCCTTCGTTATGACACACTATTGTTCCCGATGATAGACCTGTGTACGATCGAGTTACCTGATTCTGAAAAAGTGGACGCTACATACTACCAAAAAATTCAGGATGCTTCTGAAAGAGAGTTTTCATCAGTACCACAAGTGAATAAAAAAGATCCAAACAACACGACAGCTGTCAACGACGTACCGAACGGAACAGACAATGAAATGGACAGACACAGAATCCGTCACTACAATCACCGTCACACTACTACTGTTGAGGAAACGAAACCTCACCAACCAAGGAGACATCTGGAGACAATACGCAGAGATGACGGCGATAGTATCGAGGAGATCACCTGGGCTGATGATATCGATGGTCATCAACTGCGTAAAAAGATCATTGTTCAGAGAGTACTGAAAAAGGCACAAAAGGATAGATTAGACAATGAAAGATAAAGTTTTTAACTTAATAATTATTATTAATAATTTTGTTTTGTTAGCAAAAACAGTATTTTAAGATGACTATTACTGTATCTGAAGAACTATTTTAAACAAACATACAATTCCATTACTGTGTAATTGTAATATATGCATACTGTACTGGTTTAGCTTTCAAACAATTCCAGATTGTATTGTTCCTTTATTTTAGTCAATCTTTGTTTATAAGCTCGTTCATTTAACCTTGTCAGAACTACAAAAATATACTAATGTTGAAAGCGTCCTGATGTGACTGGTAAGATAATTATTTATTCTTTTCCACTCTTATTCTGTTTCTTGAAATATTTATTCCAAAAAAATAATGTGTTGTACACATTCCTCTGTGCTATAATAGATGAACCAACAATAGTGTTATATATAAACATTTCAACTTCTACAATAGTGAAGAAACTCTTAATTATAAAAAGAATTGCACAGACGTATTCTAATACATATCTGAACAGTGAATACAAGTGAGTGTGGCTAGTTTCAAATGTATTCAATCCGGGGTTGTTGATTATGAGCCAAAATTCATGATACCAAGATGGTGTGGCGTACCAAGATGACGTGATATAAAAACCAAGAACATAATAAAAATTTGACTTAATATTCCCACTTACAATATTTTCTCATTTTAATGCAATAACATTTTGCTAGTCTTGACATATTTCACAAACCAAAACTAGAATACTGAATGGCAATAATAATACGACTATACATATGTCAGTGTTAATATAATCACATTACACTCCTGTACAAACTTAAATACATTATTTTTAAATACTTACAGCAAATAATATACCTTCTCTGCTAATACTTCACCAC
The DNA here is from genome assembly GCA_034769895.1 of Magicicada septendecula. Classification (NCBI taxonomy): domain Eukaryota; kingdom Metazoa; phylum Arthropoda; class Insecta; order Hemiptera; family Cicadidae; genus Magicicada; species Magicicada septendecula. The sequence goes on along the minus strand of CM068372.1, from coordinate 87,251,264 downwards.
CTTTATATTATTCTTTAGATTTAAACCTTCACTGTGCCAAGTGTTTACTGGGCTTTATTAAGTTCTTAATTATGCATAATGTGAACTGCAGAATTTTGTATGATCTTTCTTAATTAAGCTACCAACTGGTGTCAATAGACATTAATTAGAGAAACACTAAGGCCTCTATTATACTACACAGCTGATTGCATGTAACTAATGTCAAGGTTATGTGAAACTAGTTGCAGGGTAGTAAAAACAGGCTGCAACTGCTCTGTAATCAGTTGCAGAGTAACCACGTGATGTATACTGCTATTATAAAATGGTAAAGTTTGTTTGTTTTGTTTTCGGGTTAACCTTAGAAACTGCTGATCCGGTAACAAAAATTCTTTCACCACCATGTTTCTTGATATTTGAGGATGGTTTTAGTCATAAATTTTAACCAACAACTTTAATAATTTTCAAGAACAGAGCATTAAAATGGTCCTACGTCATGAAATTTCTTTGTTAATTTGCATGAAGTGAAATTTTCTGCGCGTGACAAACTTTCACTCTATAAGAGATAGCTATATGATGTCAGCAAATGAAATTTAGATAAAATTGCAAATTTTATTTTGGTTTTTGTTTCAATCAAATTGTAGTTTTCCTTTGAGATATTGGCAGTTGAGTAAAAAATTGTATACATTGTTTTGGTCCCATGTCATGAAATTTCCTTGTTGTCCACAGATACATTTTCAGGAGAGTTGCATGCATTCAGTTACATAGTGTAATAGGCTACACTTGAATCAATGCCCCCACATCGAGCATGTGGACTAAATGATTTTCTAGCATCGAAGATGCTAGGGTGCTTTTCCTAAATAAGGAAGAGTCTCTGATATAATATTATGGCTACTGTGAATGAACAAATGAAACCCTTAATACAGTTTTATTGAATCAAGCTAACTAAATAATAATTCTTGGCTTTCGTTGTCCATGACATGTCCGTTACTTAACTAAATATAACTATTACATTAACGACTTGGAACACAATGTGTTCAGAGTCGTTAACGTAATAGTAATATTTAAATAATAATTATTTTACAACAAAGAAATGGAATATAATTACTGACTATAGACGTTCTAATTTAGAAATATATTAATTTATAGTTTAGGCAGCATATGATTTAAAAATTCAGTAGATAACAAGAGTTACCAATAACACTGTAGAATTACACAGGTAACCCTGCTCCTTCAATTAGTTTAGTTAGGAGAGGCTACAATAAATATTAAAAAACAGAGTATTACTTAAAATCACAGTCAGTTCAGAAACAATAATAATGTGATAACAGTAACATATAATCAGAGTTTCCAGTGCCATTTAAACTACTTCAGAAATGTAATTGTTGATAATAATTCACATAACGTGATTTGAGTAGTTGTGTCCCAAATTATTATTTTAAATAGTCAAAATCATTATTGACTGCTAAAAACGTGTTGTTGTATACATTACTTTACAGAAGAAACCTTTTTATTTTTTCTAGAATGTAAAGAAAATCTACACTGACCCAAATCAATTATACCATGTTCTATACAATGTTGAAAATACAAAAATCTTTCTACACAGGTTTTAGTAGTGAAAATTAAAAGACTAATATTTAGTTTGATCATATTTATATTAATTATATAATATAATGTTATTATGTTTCCAATTTAGTTATCTCTTTCTTGAAATTAGAAAAAACAATATATATTAAATCTGGAAACTATGTAGTTATTTATTCATTTAATTTTTTAATAAACACGATTACAAATAATTCTGTAGTATGTAATCTAAATTTATCATTAAATAATTTGAAACACACATACACACACATTTAATACACAGCAATTCCACTTTCTAACATCTTATGGCTGGTGATAATTTATCAGAATCCAGAATCCTCTAACCATGAGTATATAGTTCATATTCTTTTTTTGTACTTCAATATCTACACAGATTTAATACTTAAATGTCAGTTCTCATATTCATATTCCTTACTTAACCAATTTTATTCTTCCTTATCTTCTACATAAAGTACCTATAATCTTCATACTGATTCTACTGGAATTACATACAGAATACTGTTTTCCAGAATATTATTTTTTTCATCTACCCTACATCTTCACATACTTTGGTTGTTTATCTGCGATAATAATTTCATAAATTTTATTCATAGGTTTGGATAAATGATTACCTTTTAAATATTGCACCACAAATGCTTTTAAAATGTTTTACTTTCCTGTTGTATTACATAAAGCATACAACAACAAAAATATTCTATGCAGTTTGAATCATTGTAACTTTTGATTAAAACACTTTCACATAGGCTTTGATACATACATTTGCAGAAGATTTATCCTAATAATTTCACCAGTTATTTTTGGCATTATGAAACTTAATACCCTTTATGTAACTTAAGACTGATGTAACATAATCAAATCAAAATTAGAGTAAGTTCTAATTGCATTTTAACCAAAAGTACATTTACAAGTTCGTAGCAGTCAATGTTTGAATCAAAAATGTATTTTTTTTTTTTAGATTACAATTATAATATTACATATAGAACTAATATTAAATTAGAATAAAAGCAATAAAAATAATATCAGCATGTAAGTGAAAATTGTGTACATGTAATATATACATGTAAATATGTCTGTTATAACACTATGTATACATTATAACAGATTAATTGATATCATTATGTGCACATAGTTATTATTCAGTGCATTTATGTAATATATATATAAATGATTTCCTTAAACATACAGATTTAAGACAGAAAGCGTAGATTTGACTTCTGTATACAATGCGACTGCAATATATCATTCCTGCTAGCCATTAGAGAATACTCCGGAGATGAGAAAGACTTATCAGTATGTCACAGGTGTCGACTCTTGTCTGATCAAATGCAAAGTTACATTTTGTGCCTTTGTGCTACATAATTTAATTCATATTCTGATTCGTTTTCTTCATGGATGATGATGCATTTACTTTACAAAATAAGTAAGGAAAAGCTTATTTTTTTAATTGTATTAACGTTGTTTATCCTTTGTAAATAGAGTAGATGTTAATGTTAAATAATTGTACTGTGGATGTTTATTTTTATTGGTGAAAAATGTTGAAAAAAAAACATAATGAAAAACATTGTTTTTATGTAAGTTTTCTCAAAACGCTTTTTACGTGGACACATGTAGTTTCAAACTGAGCATTGTTTACAGTGATAAAACAATGGTAACAATTTATAAAATTGTTTGTGTATAGCTTTTTTTTAGTTGTTCTTTCTATTTAATTCTCTAAGAGTTTTAATCAGTTGACCTTATGAGCTTAATTCATAAGTCATGTTAAGTGGTAATTATTGTTGTACTTAATATATTATTATTATTATTAGTGTTAGTAAGTGATTGGAGAAGAAAAACAATGAAAACAGAATGCTTCAATAGCAATCATGTAAATATTGTATATGTTGTGTGATTTATATAAATATATATGTTTCAAACACAGTTTTTCTGTTTTTTCTTCATTCTTTTTTATACAATTACATAGACCAGAGGCAAATCCTCAGAACAAGCAACTCAAGCAGTGCTTGCCCACAGGAAATCAGGCAAAAGTAAATAAATGATTATGTAACCAACGTTATTGATGTCACCAAAAATTGTTTCAAATGATTTTTATCTCTCATCTTTTGTAAATTGCCAGCGCAAGTATCACCTACCTTCTAGTCAAAATTATATTGATGGCATGATTTGAACAAAGTCATTAATATCATTTTGCTTTAAGTTCTGTGTCCTGTTTTAACAGCTGATTGACCACTCTGCCCCAAGGCGATCGCTTGAAAAAAATGCTTCAGAGAGTTAGGTCCTGACTATGAGTTGGCAATAATTTCATAAATCTTAGCATTTATTTACATTTCATAACTACGCTTTCATTATCTAGCTTCCTTTTTGTACATCAGGCTACAGTTAGAAATACTCAAACTTATAAAAAATCTAATCTACGAATATGACAGTTTGCTGTTACCTATGTAGAATGCTAAATCACGAGCACCTGACTCTCAGAGATTCCAAAAACAAGCACTCCTTAATAATACTTTAAGCTGCTAGGAGCACTAGGAGGCTGGGTGAAAATGTACTGTCATACGTTTCTTGTCATATGAGAAAGAGTTATTGGAGGCTGTGAGAATACCACGAGAAGGCTTTGAATTGCTAAACGCTACTTTTTTAATCCTTGTACAAATTACACTTGATGAATACTTTTCTCACAGCAAGATAGACAAGTGCGTACCTGAATATTTTAAAATGATTTTCTTACATTGGAATTTTATGTACACGTGCACTGTGCGTAGAGTCGGTAGGGTCAGGAATTCCCATTGATATAGACACAGCTTACATAGTTTCTGGATTAATTATGATAAATGAGAACAAGGTAAAAAATACAAGGCAGATGCAGCAAAGCAATATGAAAAGAATAAAATGTTAATAAAAACAGCATTAAAGTAAATAGTTTACAAGATCATTTAGTATAGATGTGTCACACAAAACATGATGTGAAGGGTTTGACTGAATAAGTACTGAGAGGAAGGTGATGACTGTTATCTGATGTGGAGTTTATGACATGGGCAGTAGGTGTGGCCATTATAACGTATACATAGGCTACCTTTCAAGTTTTTACAAAGACAATGAAAGAAAAAACATTTTTTGATACAAATCGTTTTATTGTTTCTCAAAATATTCGCCTTTGAGATTTACACACTTTTGCATGCGTTCGAACCAAGTCTCGAAACATTTTTTCCACTCTCATGTTGGTACCTCAGAAATATGGTTTTGGAAGGATTCAACAGCTTCTTGAGGTGATGAAAATCGCTGTCGACGCATTTTTTGTTTGACATTCGGGAACAAAAAGAAGTCGTTTGGCGATAAATCAGGTGAATACGGGCAATGAGACATTAATTCGATGTTTTCCTCCTTCAAATAATCAATTGTTTGACGTGCTGTGTGAGAGCTGGCATTGTCGTGATGAAGAACGATGCGGCGTTTTCGGTTGTGTTTCCTGATTTCATCGATGACTTGTGGCAAACAAATTGTTGTATACCATTCAGCATTAACTGTTCTTCGATCCTCTAAAGCAATGGTCGCGACATGTCGAGTGTAAGCAAAGAAACAAGCGATCATTTTCTTGGAAGTGCTTCGTGAACGAACCACTTTTGTTGGCTTCGGTTCATCTTGGAACACCCAAACAGTTGATTGTTGCTTAGTTTCCGGCTCGTACGAATATATCCAAGTTTCGTCTCCTGTTACGATGTTGTATACGGATTTTGCATTTCCTCGGTCGAATTTTTGGATCATTTCCTTACACCAATTGACACGAGCCTGTTTTTGAGTTTCGGTCAAATTATGCGGAATTCATCGGGAACAGATCTTTTTAACAGCTAAATGTTCATGTAAAATCGAATGTACTGCAGTCTTCGATATGCCTCTATCTCACGGTAAGTCACATGCCGATCTTCTTTAATCACGTTGTGCACAGCATCGATGTTTTTGGGAACAACAACCGATTTAGGTCGACCTTCACGAAATTCATCGCTGACTGAAGCACGACCACGGCGAAATTCTGCAAACCAATTGTAAACAGTCTTTTCTGATGGTGATTGATTACCAAAAGTTGTACGAAGCGATTCGAGGCATTGTTGTTGAGTTAGGCCTTTATTAAAATCGTAAAAATCATCCAACGAAAACCTTCACATGAAATTTCCATTTTTTCACAAACACTTTTGTTTTAAACGCTCACTGTAAACAAACTACTCGACCAATATCTGAGCTGCAATTGTTTTACAAATAACATATGACAAATTTTTCAACAATGGTAATGTAACATCTCACTAGCACCATCTAGTGGTCGTTTGTAAAGACTTAAAAGGCAGCCCACGTATATTCAGATGTCACACCAAAGTGGATGGCTCCTGCGAGGAGGCAATTACATGCCTCATGATTTCCTATCCCTAGAGCAGCTGTACAGTTGAGTCAGCTCCAGGTGATTTTGGTGTGATGACGTTAATGTGACACTCACTGGGTAGCCAAACATGGTGAAGCCATAGCCATGGGTTGCCAAACTTGTGCTGTTCTATACGCTAAAATTTCATTTTACAATTTACAGTTATAGGCTTCCAGATAATGAAAACATCAAGACTAATAGTATTGTCCCAAAGTATTTCAGGCAATTTTAAGTGTGTCAGGAACAAAACATTACCTGAAATTTTTACTCTACACTGATTAGCATTATGTTTGTAAAATCTTTATTAGTCAAGTAAGACTACCGCAAAAAAGGGCAAAAAAGGCAAATTTCCAGAAACAGCCACTTTTGAGCAGATTTTTTTTAAACGATAAGTTTAGTGTTTACCTAAAAGTTTATCCAAGTTCCAGACTTCGGCCCGCCCATTTTTCCCAATTTTCCCTGACTTTTCACTTCCGGCAAACAGCAGAGTGCGAGTCACTGAAGTTTTCCTCGATTTTTCCAATGATAACTTCACCAAATCAGAAAAATAAAAATACCAGCGTGTTCCCCGGAAAATTTCTTATCGATCTGTGTTACTTATGCATTTTTTTAAAAGGAACATAACCTACAAAAAAATTGAAACTTGCAAAAATGTGCATTTTCAGATTTCCGTTAATAATGAGTGAAATAATGGTTTTTTCTTCATACAAAAAATTGTAGAATATAGTATTCCAATAGACGAATTTCCACATTAATTTTTGCCGCTACTTTAAAGAAATTGCAGCCACGCCATTTGCTTATTTGGTATCGGGGCATTTACAGACATTCCGTAGAATTTCGAATCAGTACGTTTGGGTAACTTTCGGACTAGTGTCGGGGTAGTGCCGTGATCGGCATGCATTCTGGTGGACCCTTAAAGCAATCTCTGCTGCGCGTCGCGTGGAAGAAAAATTTGTCAGTCATCTTCTTGCCTTTGTTCCTGTACATTACCACTCCAGTTGGCGGCGCATTTTCTTCTCGTTTTCTCAATTCTTTATGGCGTGCTAAGCCAATAAAGTACTCCTGGTAAGTAACCTTATGTTCTCTATTTTAGTTAAAAGGAAGAAAGTATGTTTTGTCGGAATATGACTCCGATGCTTTGAGATTTAACTCTGTGTGTGTGCGTTTTGCTTTCAACACAAGGCGAGATTTTGGTAGTACATGAAACGTTTTGCATAATTAGTTAAACTCTGTTAAGCAGCCCAGGTGAATAATCAGTAGTTGAAAATGATAAAGAGAGTACGTAATTGCTATTTAATTTGGCAATAAGTAGATATTTTGTTAATAGAGTTGTATCTTGTAAACATGTGCTTTCATGTAATTGTACTTAAATGATCTAGTTTACACCACACTAACTGAAGTATTGAAGATTAACTGATGTAAAAGTAATTGTCATGGCCCTAGCCTTGTCTGTAAATTTGTTAAACATAAAAAGGTGAAATGTGTCTGTTACATTCTGTGCGTATGAATTGTCGGGGCAGGTTTGAGATGTGTGTGCGGTGCGGGGCAATTTGGTAATGCATTATACTAAATTTTCCTCGTGGTGACAGGGTTCCTGAATCAGACGAAGGCTCGATGGACTCCATGGGCGACACCGTCTTCAGTCGTCATGCCTGAGCGAACTTGATGGCTCCCCTGCACGCCACTGGAGTGAACAGGATCCCGCAAATGTCTCCTCCACAGTCGTCATCATCATGGGCTTCTTAAGATCAACCCCTGACTGAGGCTTCGGAAATTCTGCTGTGGTAACCTATACTCTCCAGGTGATGAATTTCCAATTTGTAACTCACACCAATCCTGCATGACATTTCGGAACAGACACAGTGTTTTATACTTATATATATTGTAACTAGTTGTTTATATGGGTTCGTTATTGTTGTATTATTTACTTTTGTTAAATTTAATAGTGTGTAGCGAGCCGTTTTATACTTTGTCTCAATACTTACTAGTCGACCGTATTTCTCATCGCTCAATTCAAATTTTTCCGCCTCGCCGCCTGATTGGCTCACGCTGTCTGGCCGAGTCAAATTCGTCAACTGTCATATGTTTATTGTTTGTGTCCCAAATTCTTATATTACCCTTTTTATATGAATCAAACATACAGCAATTGAGAAATATGAAAATTTATTGAACCCTTCTTTATATTAACTGGTCAATTACAGTTGATAAATGATACATATATTTATTATAATTCCGGCGTTTACAAGTTCTCGGTTGGCAGTGTCTTGCTCGTTCAGTTCATACATAAAATGCCACAATGGCGTACAGGTTTTGTTTTTAAAAATAATAATTTTATCTCAGGGAATAAGTTCTTTGGACTACAGACGTTGGATTACAGACTAATAAATGCACATAAATTTATAATATTCCTTATATCTAATACACAATAGTTGATATTTTAAAACATGAAAAGTAAGTTATTGGCAATGAGAAATAGTGCATGCTTGGTTAAGTTCTTGTTAGCAAGTTATGTTTTTAAAATTATTTATAATAAAATCAATATTTAGTGATTGATATGTTTTATCGAAAGTGAATTTTTAATCAAGTTCCGTTCAAAAGTTAATTTTGTGATCTGTGAAGTGAAAATAAGATAGTTCGTTTACTATGGGTAATTGAAAGTTTATTTTGGGGTGAAGTATTTAATTTATACTCATCGATTCCTTGACATAGCTTCTCTTGCGATCCTCTTCTTCTTCTGGAACACGTCTAAGAGTCCTTTCTTCTTTGGATTGGCTGGGATCCCCGTTCAATTCAATGTTCAGCTTCCATCAGTTCTTGTAGATGATCTTCTTCCTCAGGTTGAGTTAGGTCCCTTCAGTTCTTCCTCCAGAATTGGTCGGGTATTAATTTAATTTACTTCCTTCCAAGTTTTGGCCATGATATTTGTTGTATAAATGTTTTAATTACTGGTCATCTCATCAATGGTTGTTTAAAATATTCTTCTTACACTTCTTTCAAATTTGGAAAAATTTAAAGCTTTTAAAATTAATTTGGCTTCAAGGGCTTCCTACGTCCACCCTCTATGTTAGTCAATAATGAAGTAAAAAGATTTCAACGGTCATGCTATATAACAAGCATGAGTTGTCATGGTAACCTTTCAAATTATACTAGTTCTCATTGGTCAACATCTTATAACATTGTTATAATCTAACGTTCTATTTCTGTTCAAATATGTAAAAATCCTTTAAATTATGATTACTTCCTTATGCTAGTAGTAATATTAATTATACTAACACCATTGTTCTGCTTTTTTACTAAAGATTATTTTTATATCCCTCATGGTTACTTTTGATTAGTTAATAACATTTTTCTTATTTTCTTATTGATATTTCTTTTGTAATTATCTTTAAACTGAATCATATTTATATATTTTTATACCTGATACACTTGCTTAAGTACTTATACATTTTATATACTCTAATTGACCCTTGGTTATTGTTTTCTTTTTAAACTTACAAAATTCCTTCCTTCATGCTAGGCCTAAATCCTAGGTTTCCCAATACTCCTATTCAACGTTCTTTACAATTCATAAACTTTATTTATTGGTTCATTGAACATTTTTTTATAGAAACAGATAAACAAAAAAACATTGGTGCTTTTAACAATACACCTTTTATTATTAAAATATTTTCTTACCTGGTCCAAGCCTGAAATTAAACTTCTAACTGTTATTGGTTTCTTACTTCTATCTCACCTATCTTCTAAGTTAATTAATTCTATGGTTTTTTACAATAATGAAATTCTTATAATAATAATTTTTAACAGTACCTTACACAATATAACTCACTTACAAATTCCTTCACTAAAATATAGTGTCTGCTTCTCCTATCTTCCATTCTAATAATTTAACTTTTTAGATAATATTCTATTAAAGATTGTTTTGCTATATTTCCATAGTCTGCTTCTTATTGTATTTTATACTGTATACACCTACACTGCACTTTTCCTTTCATATGAGGTTTCTTTATTTTTCATCACTTTCACTTTTATACTATGTTATTTACATAGATCGTTGTCACTTATTTCTATTTATTATTTATATCCTTCACTTGATTTTCACATATTGTTTGTTTATTTAGTTTAGTATCACTGGGTGGTTATTGGTCATTAATATTTGTTTTATTCTCATTTCACATTGGTCACTTTTGTTTCAAATGATTGTCTTTATTCAGCTCAATTTATATTTTTTACTTGCTTTTGACTTTGTTTATTATTTAATAGGGTATTTTTTATTTCTAACTTCCTATCTTATATTTATAAATTCATGTTTCTTTTCCTTTCATTTAACATACATAATATCTCTTGTTTATTTTTTATAGTTTATATTTTTTACATTTTATTTATGCCCTATCTGTTTTAGTGCATTTACTTTACATATTATTTGTTAGTTACATCTTGGGGTTACAATGATTGTGGTCATACTTTGGGTTACATTTTGGTTTCTCGTTCCTTCTTTCTTGTTTCTGTTTTCTTGTTTTCTCCAATCTATTGGGTCAAGTCATAGTCCGTTCCTTAGTCAATTGTTATTTCGTAGTTGGGTCATTAATCTTCAAGTTATAAGTTTTTTAACCTTTCTTCCTACCTTCAGCTTTTTCTTTTATTAATAATTAGTGGTATTTTGCGCTATCTTATGTCATGTTACAATATGTACATAAGATAGCGTGTATATATATATATATATATATACAATTTTATAATGCAATAGTCCGTACCCATAACATTTATTCAGAACAATATGACATTTATTTAGTGATTACAGTTGCAACTATATACAGTATATGTATTATGAACATATGCCGGAGGGCTGTATGTTACTCACTCTTGCTATGAATCAGTAATTGTACACCAGATCGTGGGCATGGGTTAGCACTCGCTATTCCGATCTTGATTTACTAAGTTTTTTAAATATTTCTTTGGGGAGTTAGATATAGGTATGATGTACAATTCCAGACCGGCTGGCTGGAATTTAAGAAATTGCTTTGAGTATTTGGGTGGTTAATGCCTGCACAGTTATATTTTTTTCTAGTTCTCATTTTCCTTCTTTTGCCATTTATTTCTTCTGGTTTCCTCGCCTAAGTGTTCATGCAGAAATTTTGAGGTTTGTGGCGTGTTATTTTATGTCAATGCACTCCCTGGGTATGTCCATTCATGTTCTGTCTATTTCTTGCTTGTATTTTCCTTTTGCTCCATATTATGGTTAGTAGGTATTTCTCTTTTAAAGTCGTGTTGTCCATGCCTACGGTCTTGGTCAAGCTGGGCTGTTGTGATTGTAAAAGAAAAAAATTTTAAATAAAATTTTTTGCCCATATGGTAGGGCTGTCCTGGACACATGGTACACGAGCAGTTAATTCATTGATATTCTGATTTTTTTTTTACACTCACGTTTTTGGAAAATTATTAAACATGGTAATTTAGTCCGTTTTTCTGGTGTTCATGTTATAAGGGTTAAAATGATTACCGTCCTTGTTTGTGTTCCATGTGCTGGGGGACCATCAGCTTATGATGATAGTGCTAGTCTAATTATGTTAATGTAATAATGATTTATTTCAATTTATTAATGTAAATTTTAAAACAAAGCTGTTATGTATTACAGGAAATCGAAGGACCCTTACGGCTAATTGTTGGATCCCTGATTAGAATATTAAATTAAATGTTGATTGTTGATTGATATTAAATGTTGATTGTAAAATTGATTAAATACAAAGTTGTTATTTGTTAGTAAGCTTGAGTTACTTTTTGCAAGTCCTGTGATATGAGGCCCGTCACTTTTATGCTTCCTTCTAGGTGATTCTGCCTAGTCTTAAATATCGCAAGACGTCTCTCTCTCCTTTTCGAAAAAAAAAAAAAAAAAAAATTTACACAAAATTTACAAAATATGAGAAGGGGAAAGGGCCGGCTCAAATTTGTATCCCGAAATATTTTGTCATTAAGCGACAATAAATTTTTCAAGTTGAAAACGGAAATTTGGTCCAGTCATCACCCTGACATCACAGGACAAAGTTTTTTTTAAATACTCGTATTTTCATGCTCTATCAGCTAGTGAAAAAAGTTTGTTCTTTCATAGCTTCCCAAATAATAATTTTTAACTTTTTTATTGTGCGCACATGTGTGCTTTTAAACAGTGAATGGCTGCACGGACTTGATCGAGTACACAATTGCACCGCCAAGCGGCAGTACTACGTACTACATGAGTTTAGTGTTCAAAATAACGTTTTTTCAGTTGTTTTTGTTTTGTCCTATGTAACACTTATTGCAATCTTGGCATTCAATTTTGTATATACCATTGGTTGTTGTATTACTTTGTTGTGTGGGTTATTTAGTTTTTGTAGTGTTGTATTACTTTGTTGTGTGGGTTATTTAGTTTTTGTAGATAATTTTTGTTAGTTTTGTATGCGTTATTTTGAACGCCTACATATGAATGCATACAAAAAACCAGAAATATACAAATCTAATTTGGCCACACATGCAATAAACACTGGACATGAATTCCCAGACATAACCAACATGACACTAATAAAACCCATACCACACAAAGGGGCCATAATGAACATTTGGGAAAATTTACAAATATACAAACATAAAACACAAAACAAACTAATACCTGAACAAATACAAATCATGACACAATTTTCAAAGCACTCAACGTAGAAAATACACAAAACACTAATATATACACCACAATCACACACAATAATACCAATTTAAAGCACCAGAGACCAACAGGAAACCAAAGCAACAACCAGCCAACACACAAATACCTTTACAAGGCTAAAAATCAGGAAGGCTGAAGATGGGAACACAAGGCTTCCTGAAACATGTTCCAAATAGGGAGAAAACATCTTGAGGTAAAGTCATTATAAAATATATAATATATATATATATATATATATATATATATATTTATAGAATACAGGGACCAGAAATGAGGTTCTTGATGATTGTAAAGAGTTGTACCAGGAGGGAACTTGTTGGAAATTATAATTTAGAATGGAACTAGTCAGAGGCGTAGCTAGGTGGGGACCAAGGGGGCAGCTGCCCCGGGCGGCAAAGTAGGGCTATACTTGAAAATATTGTTTTCAGTTTATAAAACTAAAAACAACTTGTTCCTTTGATATGACTATTCCTTAAGAACTACAGGAATATAAGACTTTCTTAATATAAGATTAAGAACTACAACAAGTGTCAAAGAGTTTATGAAGTCTTTTATTCAAGGAAAATCGAACCCTGAGTGTCAAAATATTAAAATTAACAAGGAATCAACTTGCAATTATAAAATGGATGTTATTAGCAATGAGGCTGTTGATAAATACAGTAAAGTTAACGACGTGAATACTTCAAACTGTGAAAGTGGCAAAGTACAGTTACTAGATTCAGTTGGTTCTAGTACCATGGATGATAATCGTGTTGCATCGTGCAGTCTTGAAATTACAGGCGATGAAGGACAAAATGTTACTAACAACAATGTAGACCGTGCTTCCCCATGCTTCTGTACAAGATATGGGAGCTTGGCCAAGCGAGAAATCTCAATCCTTCCGAGATATAATGGTGAATAGAGGAACTCAGTTGCAGAACAAGGACAGCCATTTTCCTGAAGATGAAGCTGGACGATCCTTAAACAAGTATTGGTTTGATAAAACCTTGCAAAATGGCGAAAAGGTAACACTTGGATGTGTTTTTCTCTAACTAAAAACTCTCTATTTTGCTTTTGTTGCACTTTATTTCCACAAAAAAACTATCAAAGAAGCCATCTCAATAGTAAAAAAAGGGTTTTTGTCATGGCAAAAGTTAAATTCAGAATCATGAAAATAGTCCTGCTCATCGCTCTGAGTTTTTTAAATGGAAGGAATTGGAACAATATTTAAACAAAGGGAGACTTATTAATGAGCTACTTCAGGAACAAATGAGTAAAGCAATTAAGACATGGAAAGAAATCCTCGAACGGGTTATTGGCACAGAACAAACTCTTGCTGAACAAAATCTGGCACTGATAGGAAATCGGGATTCAATTACTAATGATCCAAATCCTGGAAACTTTCTGGCTTTGTTAAAATACTTGGATAAATTTTTAACGTATAAAAATATACTTTGTGTATAACGTGTTAAAATACTTTATTATGCTTTGGATAAATAAAGCATTGACACTTCTGGAGACGCTAATGGACAAATGGACGGGGATATACATTTTAAGGAACAGCTTTTCCAGATCAATATTAAGTGCACAGTGCTTCCAAAACTGTATCCAGATCCACATGACCTAAACAGTGAAATTTAGTGACTTGAAAGACGTCATACTTTTATCTAAAAGGGAAAAAAGTTAACGGAGAACAAAAAGACTTTACACCTCATGGACTGCTACAATAATGTCTTCAATGAGATTAGAAGCCTACAAAACACTAGCAAAAGCTTATAACTTTTTTCTTACTTTACCAGTGTCTGTGCCTTCTTGTGAAAGATCATTTAGTAAGCTTAAATTGATTAAATCGTACCTACGATAAATAATATCTCAAGATAGGTTATTAAATCTAGCGATACTTTCAATTGAAAATGACATTGCTTCGTCTTTAGATTATAGTGATTTAATAACCCACTTTGCAGCAATTAAGACAAGGAAAGTTACATTTTAAATATGTCTCGTTTTAAATATTTATTAAATATTAAATAAATATTAAGTGTTTATTAATAGAAAAGGGAACCGTTAACCTGTAATGGTAAGTGATTTATTTTATTATTTTTAATGTAATTCTTTGTTAACTTTAGGACTTTATGTTATTTTGACGATGCGCTTTAGGCCTACAAGGAATTTGCATGTTTATTAGAACATTTTTACGTTCTAAATTTTTTATATTACTACATTTTTTATAGTCAACATTTGTTAATAATAAATGTATACAAACTGAATACCGGTAATATTATAATATATAATTTCTTAATTTCTAATTAACAAATATTGTTAAGACGTTTGCTGAACATGCTTTCATACAAAAATCTACACATTTGCATTTATTAAGTACTTTGTTCATTGGATGAGCCTTCATTTTTGCTCTTTTGTCCCCCTTTAATTGTGAAGGTGAGACGGCAGACGATCTCCTTGCCCCGGGTGCCAAAAAGTCTAGCTACGCCACTGGAACTAGTGGCACAAAACTGAGTGGCAATTACACATGGAGAGAATGGATTCAACTAGAATTTCAAAAAGTGCTTTTGACTATCATCCAAGAGAAAGAGAAGTGTGGGAAGACCCTGTAAATGATGGTTGGATAAATTCCACTGAGAATGGAACTACCTATATGATCCATTCTAATCCTAATCCACTGATACTGGCTATTTTCCTAAGCTGTAAATGATTCAAACCCTGCCTGTTCATCAAGAAATAAAATATCCAACATAGAATGAAGTCTTTCGTTAATAATTCCCCACTGTGTACGCTGTATTTAACAAGGTTCCCCTCTACTATGCAATGTCACAGTCCTATAACCTTTCTTTAAAATATCCTATTACCTTTGTTACCCATCAGTACGAAGGTAATTACAGTTTACTATTTGCTCGAGTGGCTAAGCAAATTTTAATAGGAGTACGTTGCCCGATTAAGAATTCAGAAATTCAGTAGATACCAAAGAATGATTTATTTTAACATCAGATAATTATTTTGATAATATTGCAATGCTACTGGTTATTCTATTTCACAATAAATACAATTAATTAACTGTTCTTAAGATTCTATTCTTAGTTACTTTGTAAAACTGACTCTTCATTAACACTTTAACAATCTTTTACATACAATTATAAATTAGTTGTCTACTTTACCTAGTTTACATCTAGTCAACTATTCAACAAGCCTGTCACTGACAATCTGTTGTACTGTGACCCTCTGTCGTACTGCAACCCTCTGGGATTGATGAGCGTTTGGATATTTCATTCCATTTATATACTGTTTAGTTGTTTACTAAATGAAACCTATTTACAATTTTTAAAAGTGACAAGTTTAGCCAAAACTCACTTTCACTAATTAAAGGGAGCCTTAAGTCGTTTTCTTTTAAATAACAACTTTTGAACATAACAACTACTATATTTCAGTAGCAGTGATACAAAACAAAACTAAATGATAATACTTAAAATATACAACACCTCACAGTCCTGTTACCTTTCTTACCTTGACTATCCTCCATTCATCCAAGATCATGCACCTCGTCCACTACATATTCAGCAAATATCTAAACTTAAATAATGTGCTAAAGTATTCCAGCAATTCTGAATTTGTCCCATCAAAAACCAGTTGCATCAGGGGTGTATTTACAGGGGGGACGAACAGGACTGGACCCCACCCCCAGAGGTGAAAAAGTTAACGAATTTTGTTAATCTCTTAATTTTTAGGCTGTTTTATTATTTTTCCACTGTGTACGCTAATATAGTAGTAACTCTTTTTTTTTTTAGTATACAAACAGGTTTATTATACAGCATTAGCATATACTGAATGTTTGAAATATGAAAAACAGGGAAATCAATTCAGTCTAAGTCTCTTGAAAATAGTGTTTCAATAATGCGTATTTTTATTGTGTTATTACTGTTTAATTTAATGGGACTGTTTAAGATGGTAATTAAAGATAATACTCATTTTAAAGATAGTAATTTTTATTAGTCTTATCTTGTTTTCCTTTTGTATGAAGCTGACCCCATCCCAGACCCCGCTCCCACAAAGCCAAATTCTAGATACGCCATTGAGCTGCATTCTGGTTCATCATGGATGAATTTCTACTTTCCCAAACATTATTGCATCTGAAGCATACATACCATTTTGGATTCAAACACCCTCTTTGGTACAAGCAGTATTTACTCCTCCACATTTTAATAACATGACCTGTTCAGTGGAGTCTATGTAATATGACAAATTTTAATACTTCTTTGTATTCATGAAAGTTCATTTAAGTCATGACTGGACCAGAGTCCATTCTCCTTACTGAGGCAGATATTTTTCTTAGATTTTTTTTCAAAACCATTGAAGTAATGTCATCTTCTGAGTTATCACCTAAGTTCACTTACGGTACGCTATTTCTGGATTTTATATACTGCAGTCAGATTATAATCTAAATAATTTGTGAAATAGAATAGTTTTATATTATTTTAAAATTACGCATGAACAAATAAATTTCACAATCATGAGGTTTCATCATAAGTGTCATGCTAAATGCAGATACTTATGCACACATTTGCCTGGACTTATTGCTTCTAAGTTCAACATATTTACTGTTCTCTAATAAATGTTATACAAACTAACGTTTAAAACAATTTGTTTCATTTTGGGTACAGATTTTAGTTTAATAAATAGTACTGACCTAATAGCAATATTAATTCATTTATAAATGCCTTCGTACAGATTAGTTACAAGATTCAAAAATATTGTGGAATATTACAAACTGACCATCAGAGAACCTGAAATCACAGTCATAAATAATCAAATTTACAAAGTGTAAATAAATAAGACTTTAGCAGCAGATGTAAATTGATGTTCTTGATATATACATTACGATGGATGTTTTAAAGCACCATTTCGTTGAAATGGCTTGTACAATGTACAGTTTCAATCCAGTGTTGCTTACTATTTTTTTTTTCGTATCAGCCATCTAAGGACCACATGCCAATTTCAGTTATTTACTCTTTGTTCTTTTCTTTTTTCCAATATTCTTTCATCTTCTCACTGTGTCTCTTCTTCCTGTCCTCAGTCCACTTTGAACCTGCGTTTTTCTCTCTCCTACCCGGACTCCCTCCAGTTTTAACACTTTTGCCCAGAAAACTTCTCTTTCAATTGCTTCTTCTGCGTGTATATTATTTTTTTCTAAATCTTTTTGGACTTCTTTAATCCAACTTGATGTTGACTTCTTCCCCCACAGATATTTGAAGATTTGCTTTGTCAACCTATTGTCGTCCATTCTATATAAATGTCCAAAAAATAATAGTCTTATTTTTCTCATTGTTTCTGTTATATTTTCTATATTTTTATATATTTCATCATTACTTCTTCTTAATTTCCAACCTTCTGAAGTTTTTCGAGGGCCTAATAATTCGACTTTCCAATATTTCTAGTTTGTCTAAATTATAATTCAATGCTAGACATTCACTTGCATATAGGCATTCTGGCTTCACTACTGTACTGTAATGCCTTATTTTCGCAATTTTAGATATGCACTTTTTAGTGTAAATATCTTTATTTATACCATATGCCCTTTCCAACTTATGAATCCTTTCTTCTATAGCAGATTTTTCCAAGCCATTCTCTTAAATTATTTCTCCTAGATACTTAAATTTTCAAACCCTCTCTGTTGCTTACTATTTATTTATTATTTTTTTGAAAATATTAAATTTTGTCATTAATTTAATTAATTAATTAATAGAAATGAAGTCATTAAGGACAGAATGAACGTGAAAAATTCAATTGTTGATTTTATCCAAACAAAAAATTACAAACAGAATTATCACTGTTGCACACCACTATAGAAAAATTATTCCGATTAGCGCTTTCAAGCTTGAAAGCGCTATATGGTAAACATATATTTCTCGGGATCGGAGAAGCTTGAAAGCGCTAATCAGAATAATTTTTCTATAGTAGTGTGCAACAGTGATAATTCTGATTGTCTTTATAACCACTAACACAACTTTCTTAATTAAACTTCTGAAAAAACTACAATGGTATGAGCACACGAAAAGAATGGTACAGGAAAGATTGCCAAGGAGAGTTATGGAATGGACCCCACCAGGAAGAAGGAAAAGAGGAAGACCACTTATCACCTGGATAGAAGAAATTCAGACTATATTGAGGGAACGAGAAATTGAATTAGATCTTTGTATGGACAACCAGCAGTGGAAGATGAGAATTCAATCACTTCTGTAATCTTTGGTTCCAGAAAATGTGTAAACATTGTACACCCAGAATAATAATAATTAAATTTTGTTACATATGATGTTGGTGCATTCTATTACTTTCTAGTATGTTTGGCAGATTTGAATCAGTTCACCTGGCGTTGGGGGAAATAATTACACATACACAGTCTTACTTCAACCTCAGTCAAGATGGCCATGACAAAAGTCATGATTATCCTGTTAATTGACTTCTACTTAAAATCCATATATTCTTTCAAGACCATTTATGTGACCACTTACCCAAGGATCCAAGGAGCTCTTTCTTTGAACTCTTCTAATATTGCAAAGACCCGTCCCCCAGACCAAATTCTAAATACGCCACTGGCCTCTATAATTACTTGATTCAGGTTATTATGGTTCCTGATTAAGAACCGTGAAGAGCCACAGTGCTATAAAAATATTTTATACAATTTTTTTTTATTTTGAGAATTATGTTATGCAAGGTCTTAATTAGCATTTCTCTCTGATTCTGCAGTCATAGATGGATGCTATGACTATTAAGTGCCTCAGACGTCAGCATTTCCTCTAATAAGACTTCCATAATCTCTTTTGTTTATATATCACCTTGAACGCTTCTTTACTGTTTACCATATCCTTTCATGAGATCATCTCTACCCTCATTATGTACAATGTATGCTTCTATCACAGACATATTTATGGAGGGGAAGACGAACGGGACTGGACTGCACCCCTCCAGAGTGTTGAAAAAAAGTTGACAAATTTTGTTAATCTTTTAATTTTAATGAAGTTAGTTTTAACCACTAACACAACTTTATTCATCAATCTGCTATTAAGATGTGCAATCGACGACAGGTAATGGACAACAACAATGAGGTAATAAACGACAACAATAAGGTAAGTAAAGTTTTAAATATCTTAAGTTAAAAGTTAAATTGAAGAGGGTTTTAAGTAAAATATGGTTTAATAAACAATGTCTGGAGAATAATGTCATCCCAAAATACACGCAAGTAAAAATTAAAAATAAGAACAGAGTAGACAGAAAAGTAAAAGAACAATTGTGGATAAAACTAGAAATAAGGTCATTTTACGGCTTAATCAATAGATATAATAAGGAATTATATGACAGACATATAGAATTGTTAAGAATATACTCGTATGTAGAGTTAGAAGAAATATTATATAATTTTGGTTTGGGGTACGTAGAAAAGAAATTGGAAAAGAAAAAGAAAAATATGGTAGATAAGTTAAATAAATTAATAAGAAAGAACGGAGTAAAAAAGGAACACCTCTTTAAGAATAACTATGAAAAAAGAGTGGTAAACCTTACAGAGGTAACTTTCAATACAGAAGAAACAGAAATGTTAGCAAAAGGCTTAAAATACGCGCCGCCACCAGAATTAAATCAAGAAAAAACGATTATTGAATGCAAAATCATAATACAAAAACTAGGAAATGAAAATGATAAAAAAAGAATAAGGTGGGAAGTAGGGAATGTAGTAGATAAAATATTTAAGAAAAATTTGTATAATTCAAAAAATGAACAAAAAATCAAATCAACTGTAACTAAACTAAAGAATAAAATAAAAAAGAATGATATTATATTTACGAAGGCAGACAAATGAAATACAATGGTACTACTAAGAAAGGACGAATACATAAAGAAAACAGAAGAATTTATAAGGGAAGGACCATATGAAGAAATAAAGTATGATTATACAAGTAAGTACCAGTTAAGGATAAAACAAATGATGAAACAGATAACATTTATAGAAGAAAATAAGAAAAAGTATTTATTGGAAAGTAATCCAACAGCATCAACTTTTAAAAGTCAGGTTAAGATACATAAAGAAGGAAAACCAATTAGACCGATTGTTTCTTTTATTAATGCACCTATTTATAAATTATCAAAGGAAATTAGCAGAGTACTGAAAGAGAAATATGAATTGGGACAAAATACAACATAGAGAATAATGTAAAATTGATAGAAAAATTAGAAAATATTAGAATTCATGAAAATACAAAATTGATATCACTGGATGTTAAGGACATGTTTACCAATATCACAGTAAATAAAGTTATTAAGTTAATAAACGATAATAATATGGGAGAATATAGGTATAAAAAGCAATTGATTAAAGTAATTAAAGAATGTGTAAAGCAGAACTATTTTAGGTTTAATAACAAGTTTTATATACAGAAAAAAGGATTACCTATGGGGTCTTCATTATCCCCTATTCTTGCAGAAATATATATGAATGATTTTGAAAAGCAATTAATAAGTTCCACTAAGTATAAAGACAATATAAAATTATGGACTAGATACGTTGACGATGTATTAGTAATTTGGGAAGGAAGCATAGAAGAAGTGCATGAGTTTATAAATGAGGTAAATAATAAGGATAAAAACTTACAATTTAAAGAAGAGATAGGAGGTAAGAAAATAAATTATTTAGATTTAAACATAGAAATTAAAGATAATGAGAAACTACAGTTTGGGATATTTAGGAAAGAATCGTATATATCGGATATAATTATACCAAGAGAGTCCTACCACCCTTATAGATATAAAATGATGGCAATCAATTCATTTTTTTATAGAGCTCAGAAGTGTTTAAAAGAGACCGAATCAAAAGATAAAAACGATAAAGGGAATCATAAGGAATAATAACTATAACACCAACATAGTGGATAAAGTTATGAAAAGGGTTAACATACAATAAGCTGAAATAGTACCAGAACAAAAGAATTATGCAGGCTCATTGACATACATAGGTTCACATACTAGAAAAATTATAAAATGTTTTAATAAATACGGAGTAGATATAGCTATTAAAAAATGTGAAACGGTATTTGATAAGATAAGGAATAAAAATATAGAAAAAATCCCAGTTTTACAGAAAAGCGGAATTATAAATTAAAATGTAAAGACTGCAACAAAGTGTACCTAGGGGAGACAGGACGAAAATTCGTATGCAGGTTGTCTGACCACAAACGTGGAGAAGGAAATAGAACAACAAATTCGTTATATGCAAGACATTTCATAGAAGACAACCATAAGTTTGTTAATCCTTTGGAAGACTACGAAATTGTAAAAGTAGTAAATAACACAGTTGAAAGGAAACTTAGGGAGGAGTTAGAAATATTGAAAGAAAGAGAAAAAGGGTTAGACAATTTAATTAATAATAAAATTAAATTTGATAATGAAGAAATATTTTATAACATAATTAAGAAGTAAATGATAGAGGACAGATAGATAAGATTAAGAATTAAATTGCAGAGGACTAATTGGATATTTTTAAATAAGGGTGTGTGACTGGCCCAGATGTGGGGGAGAAAGACAGTAGGTTTAAAAGGAATGCACACACACACAACACTGAAACACAAGGAATTTGCTAGAAAAATATGTAACTGTCCAGATGGAGGGACAGGGCTCAGAGGGGAGGAAGGGACATTGAATTATAGCTTGTTGTGTGTGAGCAGGGTGTGGTGGGGTGGGGGTGAAGAGTTTATTTTTAAGTTATTCATTCATTTCCGAGATCTGACGATGAGCTGTGAAGCTTGAAAGCGCTAATCGGAATATTTTTATATAGTGGTGTGCAACAGTGATAATTCTGCTCTTAATTTTAAATTATTTTATTATTTTTTCAGCTATGTACACTAATATAGTAGTAACTCTGTTTTGAATAAACAAACAGGTTTATTACATAGCATTTCAGGATATTATCACACTTTTTTCAACCAGTTTAAAGATAGTAAAGTTGATTAGTCTCCCTTTATTTTTTTTCTTTTGTAAGAAGCTGACCTGACCAGACCCGTCCCCGAGACCAAATTCTAGATACACCACTGGCCTCTAACATTTCTTGATTCAGGTTATTACGGTCCCTGATTAAGAACAATGAAGAGCCACAGTGCTCCATACAAAATATTTTATAACATTCTTTTTTTTTTATTTTGAGAATAATGTTATGCAAGGTCTTAAAGTTAAATTTGTATCTGTGCTTCTAATTCTAAGACTAGTTTTGATTGTACTCTATACCACATTTAATGTCTAGTGGATTTTTCATCTGTCTCAACTTAAAATCTGAATCTATCTCAACTTACATGTTGTAAATGAATATTCATTTTAACTATGCAATCTCCAATCTCAATTTTTTTTTATCATTCTCCAAAAGGTGAGACTTGTGTCAGACCTGCAGGAGAGGATTTGACAAGAGATCAAATGGGAGAGGTGGTAAGCATGGATAACTGAATTTACATTCACTGGGAAAAACATTGTATGCGAAGTAACACTTATGTGAATCACTGGAAAATTTAAATCAGCCATTCATTAAATCAGACCTTCAGATCCCAAATCGCAATGCTGATATAAGAAACAACTTTTTGTTTTACTAATCTAAGGTTCCCAATATCTGATGTTCTAAAAGTCAATTATATAACACTACCAACTCGGATCAAAAACTTTTTATTGGTAAAAATGATAAACTTTTACCTGATAGCCTAAACTGCATCCAAACACAGAAATGGAGTACACTCCACCACCAAATCCCCCTTTGCAAACCACCTCATTGAGGCAGACCACACATACACAAACATAAACACCAACATGGAAATTCTACACGCACACACAAAAGGCCAAAAACTATACACTCTTGAACAACTAGAAATATACAAACACACAAAAATGCATAGAAACAACATCCCAAATAAACAGACACAATTTAAATCGCACACATTATTTGAACGTATTACACCACACACACAAACAATGATCTTTTGAATGATGGCGCCGTCACCAAAAGCAGGAAAGACAGTGCTCCTAGAAGCAGCCTTTGAGGAAGCTCCAACAGAGCAAAAACTAGTTTAGGCTATCAGGGAAAAATTTATCATTCTTACCGATAAAAAATTTGTGATCTGAGTCGGTAGTGTTTTATATATATACATATATATAATTAATTAACAATGGACACACAACACATCTGAAAGTGTTTTTACGACACTTTTTTCCATGCATATAGTATTTAAAATTTCTTATTTTTTTAGTATTGGCATTATTTGATAAAGTTTTCTGTATATTTTCATTTAATATAATGTGCTTTTACACTTCATTTAAATATGTATTACTTTTTATTCAAAAATAGCATTATTTAATAATGTGCACTACATACTTGCAATGATTCAATAATTATTTGTATATAATAATTATTTGTGTATAATTATTTATATAATTGTTGTTTTTTTAATAATAAATATTATTAGGCAATGCACTTCATTTGTAACAGTAATTTAGTACATAAGTTATTGCAGCATACATTATTATAATAAAATAATTCGAAAATACTTTACAACAAACATTATAATGAATTATTTCATCTTACTATAAGCCTACTAATGCATTTTATTACTGGAATACCCATTTAATTGAATAAGTTACTGAAATCTCAATCTGATTCTAATCGATAAGAGTGATCTGTATAACCTAAATAGTAACAAATATTTATCACTTTTAAATCGCCCGAAATTATTTGCTTAACTGTTATTTTGTAAATAATAAACTTTAATAAAGTACATTATTAATTTGTAGGTACCAGTAGCAAATTCTACAAGCTTACTTTTTTAAGTTATTAATACTAACACTTGACAGTTAATTAGAACGTTGATAAAATGAAATAAAAATTAAATTCAAATTAAGCGTTGTTCGGTTTATTTCATTGTTTTTTAAAATAATAAATTAGACATTTTTAACAACTAGATCGTTCTGAACTATCAAAAACTTTGTCGGCTGCCCGAGCAGTAATACCAATGTTTTAAAACACTGTAAGTCATGTTTAATGTAGGCCTACTATTTGAAAAGTAGGGCGATTCCCTACTTGTAAATACGATATTATGTGTGATATTAAGAGATGCAATAAAATCTTTAATCTTGCTTATGTTATTAAAAGACTGAAAATTACATTGTTTATGATTTTCAAATCTTGGCAGCACTGAAGACGCACGACCTTGGTCAAACCCAGGCGCTTTAAGCTAGTTTGTGTCGGGTTAAGTCAAGGCGCGATTTAATAACATGTGGTATTCTCGCTAGAAATTAATTTGTTAAATCTTTTAAAGCGGCACATCAATACATTTATTTTATAGTTTAACGTTTTTATTACAATTCAGAGTAAATAAGTCATATATTACAGTGGTGAAACAGCAAACAGTTCAAGAGCATCCAATAATCTTATCAACGCAGCCACTTGTGTGTTAGGCAAGGTCAATAACATTGAACGAGTCAACCGAGGTCAGTACATTATACATTATACAAGGCTTCGTGTTAAAATCAGCCCTCCCTAGTTTAGTTTAGTCTGCGCGAGATTTTGCTCTCGTCCGTGGGATCGATGTTTAATTACGTTTGAGCGCATCCCTTTACACAAGAATTGCGTCTTTTGCAGTACAGTAAATCGTAAAAACAACATTTTTATATACAATAATTAAGTGCGATTTGTAAGTAAATTGTTGAATAATAAAAGACGTTACAATAAAATACATTAAGAGAATTTTATGTGTTCGTAACTGTGGAAAATATGTTTTATGTATATAGCTGTATAAAGTACCGGTATATAGATAAACAAAAGTATTCAAAATAAACACAAAAAATTGTATACAGTATAAATTTTATTAATATTTCATAAGTCGGTGAGACATAAGATGGAGACATAACAATCACGTATAATTGGGTACACGCGCGTTATAACAATATACCGGTAATATACTATACACCACGGAAATTTTTAAAATTTTTAATATTAACGCATATTTACATGATTAAAATTATTATTTAATGGTACTTTCACTTGTGAAACTTACTTGTTGATTCCGTATTCAAACCTCACTGAAGAAGAATACAACTCCGAAACGGCCTTTGAGGGAATATCAACAAGTAAGTTTCACAAGTGAAGTACCATTAAATAATAATTATAAAGTGCTGTGAAAAAAGTAGTGATGAACATTCAAAATAATGATTAAAATTATATATTTTTTCCAAATCCATGATTTAGAAATACTAAAAATGAAAAATTCTAAAAATAAACTATTATGATATTGCTTTTTAAACATCTAAACATATTTTTATTTTATTAAGTAAACCAATGGTGCAAGTTATATTATTACATTTACTGAATATATATACATATAATGTTAATATAAAAATATAAATATATATAATTATTTAAGTATATTTATAAGCAAATGTTACCGTAATTTTACACACACACACACACACACACATACACATACACACACAGTTAATATAAGTATAAATTGTAATTTTTACATGTACTGAAATAACATTTTTTTGGAATGTGAAAGCAAGCTACATTTAATAATATTTCTCTCTCTCTCTCTCTCTCTCTCTCTCTCTCTCTCTCTTACTGTTTATAATATTGTGTATCATAATTCTCTTATTTTTGCAAGTAAGAAAGAATTTGTTTTGGATGAGAACTTTGTTGTTTTTTTTTATTCTCCCCCAAAGGGGCATTCAGTGTGTTTCTACAGATTGATTGTTTTATGTCCTCAGAATGTTCTTGATGCTTCAACATGCCTCAGTTGCTTCTTGATGTTCTTGGTAAATTGAACATCAAAGAAACATCAGGCAAAATGAATCTCTTAAAAACATACTGAAAGTTGGTTCAATTACCACAATCTATCATATTATGATTCAACACCAAATACAAATAAATAAATAAACACATTTTATACTTGGACACTTAAGAATTTTATACTGTACATAATATATTAATACTAGTCATGATGTATTTCTACATATCTTAGACATGTTTTGGATATTAATGAGAATAATACAAATAGTAAGAATATATCTTCACATGATACATAGATATTTATAAGATTTGTACATTATTAAGTAACACTGATGGTACCACACTGATAATATAACTAACTCTTAAGAACATAACTCTACCAAGTTTAAGCACATGCTCGCACGCCACACATACACGTATCTTTTCTATATTATTTTGTACATGTTTTCTTTGCTATACGTTGGCCAACAGTCACATGAGGCTATCTCACATGGGTGAGATAGGGAAATACATTGTTCTTGTGGGATGTACAATGTACAGGTGTTCTCACTTTAAAACGTTGTAATTGACGTTGTTGTTTCAACTTTAAAATGTTGTAATTGAGAAATTAACTTCAAAATAATCATAAAATACGGTCATGTGTTATAAATAATGTTACTTATGTTACTTTAAAAAATTTACAATTACAAATATAACTATAAAAAAAATAAAAATTCTATACTTACATAAACAGGAATTTTAGTTAGTTTAGAAACTCAACTTGCCATTACTCGGATGCCATACCCTTAAATGAAATTATTTTTTGTGTGCTTGCAGGTCTATGCGTCTTGAGACTATGGTGGCATTAAATTGCATTAATGTATTGGACTGAAGCAAAGAAAAAAATATTTTGTTGCATTTGGCATCCGAGTAATGGCGAGTTGAATTTCTAAACTAACTAAAACTCCTGTTTTCCTCAGTATAACAATTTTTATTAATTTGATTTATAGTTATATTTGCATTGGCGTAGCTTGGCTTTTTGGCGCCCGGGGCAAGAAGATCATCGGCCGCCTTGCCTTCACAATTAAAAGGGGACGAAAGAGCAAAAATGAAGGCCCATCCAGTGAACAAAGTACTTAATAAGTGCAAATGTGTAGAATTTTATATGAAAGCACGTCCAGAAAACGTCTTAAGAATATTTGTTAAGTCAAAATTATGAAATTACATATTATAAGTTTAATATTACCAGTATTCAGTTTGTATACATTCATTAGTAACAAATGTAGACTATAAAAACTATAGTAATATAACAAATTTATAGAGTAAAAATGTTCAAATGAATATGCAAATTCTTGTAGATCTAAAGCGCATCGTCAAAACAATATCCTAAAGCAACATAAAGTTAAACAAAGAACTACGTTAAAAGTAATAAAATAAATCACTTACCATTACAGGTTAATGGTTCCGTCTTCTATTAATAAACACTTAATATTTATTTTTAACATTTAATAAATATTTAAAACAAGACGTTCTAGAATGTAACTTTCCTGGTCTTAATTGCTGCAAAGTTGTTATTAAATCACTATAATCTAAAACGAAGCAATGTTGTTTTCAATTTTGTCCTTTTTAATAAAAGTATGACGTCTTTCAAGCCACTGAACAATTCTTCACTGTTTAGGTCATGTGGATACAGTTTAGCAAGCACTGTGCACTTAATATTGATTTGGGAAAGCTGTTCCTTAAAATGTATATCCCCATTGTTTACGTACGCCTCAAATTTACATTGAATCCAAAGCGTTTTTCTAACTCTTTTATGTTAGAGAAACGGCTTGAAATATCAACTGACAGTTTGTCCAAAATTTCTATTAGAGAACGTCGCATTTCGCGCTGAACGGTTAATGCAGAGTCGTCTGCATACTCCCCTGGCATGCACTTCTTTCTTATCCTTTTTGTGATACTGACACCCCACTCATTACATACCTGCTCTGCCTTAGAAATTACATTGTCACACAGCTCATTCCTGAAAACTTTTAATTTGTCCGTTAGCATCTCCAAAATTGTCAATGCTTGAATAAAGCTTATTTCTTTTGTCTGGAAGATTTTCTGGATTTTATGCATAGAAGAAAGAATATCTGTCAAGAAAAAGAGAAAGGTCACAAAATTAAAGTCTTCTATCGCGTTAATTATTAATGCTGCATCTTCCCTTGTATCGATTGTTTCAGTCGTGTATCCCTCAGTTTCTCCAGTCCAGCGATCACTTCATCCAGCTGAGTGGATATTGCTTTCACTGCATCTGCTTTTGAGCTCCACCTGGTATCACAATGTCTTTTTAGTGACATATTTACAAAATCTTTAAGAACACTCCATCTATGAGTGGAACAGGAAAAGAAGGTGAATAGACGTTCTACTGTCTCAAAAATTGTCACTGCCTGAACATTTATATGAGCTGCATGAACTCCAACCAAGTTAAGTGAATGATTGTCACAGGGAACAAACACAGCTAGTGGATTCAAATCTAATATTCTCTTCTGAACTCCTGAATGGATACCAGCCATTGCTTGATTGTCATACGACTGACCTCTTCAATCACTGAGATTCAATCTATCTC
Organism: Magicicada septendecula; assembly: GCA_034769895.1. Classification (NCBI taxonomy): domain Eukaryota; kingdom Metazoa; phylum Arthropoda; class Insecta; order Hemiptera; family Cicadidae; genus Magicicada; species Magicicada septendecula. The sequence goes on along the minus strand of CM068372.1, from coordinate 87,222,208 downwards.
CCTCAAGTTTACCTTGTAATAGCTTCTGTAATCCCCTCCGCTGTTTTTACTTCTAAAGGAATAAAACCTATAAAGGCTTACTTGGTATCAACAGAATTGCATTTATTTTCAACAAATCTTATAATCTGAGACATTTGTTGTACATGTCCAGTATGTGATGTTGTGTCAAATATAATACTAAAGTACTTCGCCTTCTTACATGCAGTAATAATACATTTGCGCACTCCTTCTCCTAACAGGGTTATTATTTTATTTTGAATAGTTGGCGAAAGGTACGATATACACCCAGATTTACGAGATACTGAAGCAAAATGAGATCTCATGACAGGGTCAAATTTAGCCAAGTATTTTAACAAAGCCAGAAAGTTTCCAGGATTTGGATCATTAGTAATTGACTCCGATGTTCTCTCAGTGCCAGATTTTGTTGTGCAAGCGTTTGTACTGTGGCAATGACCCGTTCGAGGATTTCTTTCCATGTCGTAGTTGCTTTTACTCATTTGTTCCTGAAGTAGATCATCAATAAGTCCCCCTCTGTTTAAAGAACGTTCCAATTCCTTCCATTCCAAAAACACAGACCAATGAGCAGGACTATTTTCATGATCCTGAATACGGGGATTTAACTTTTTCCATGACGAAAACCCATTTTCACTGTTGAACTGGCTTCTTTGATAGATTTTTTGTGGAAATAAAGTGCAACAAACACAAAATAGAGATTTTTTAGTTGGAGAAAAACACATCCAAGTGCGATTTACCTTTTCGCCATTTTGCAAGGTTTTATCAAACCAGTACGTGTTTAAGGATCATCCATCTTCATCTTCAGGAAAATGGCTGTGTTCCTCTATTTACCATTATATCTCGGAAGGATTGAGATATCTCGCTTGGCCAAACTGCCATATCCTGTAATTTTAAGACTTCATGATGCAACGTCAACCATGGTACTAGAACCAACTGAATGTTGTAACTGTACTTTGTCACTTTCACAGTATGAAGTATTCACGTCATTAAAATACTGTATTTATCAACAGCCTTGTCGCTAACAACATCCATTTTATGATCGCAAGTTGTTTCCTTGTTAATTGTAATATTTTGACACTCAGGGTTCGACTTTCCTTGAATAAAAGACTTCATAAACTCTTTGGAACGTGTTGTAGCTCTTAATCTTCCTTCCCTCCTCTTCCGAAACTGGGCGCCACTGAGTTTACTTCGTTTCATATCACCTTCAAATAAAATTCAAAAAATGGATTTTCAATAATAGTATTAGTATGATGACGTACACGTGAAGTATTATAGGTATACCCACAAGACGCACAAACCAAAAACAAACCGCACATTCAAGATACTCACAAACAACTGATAATCAACACGTTCGCTGCATCGAACCAGGAAGAACTGAACATATGTAGCCCACGTAAAGTTGTTTTATACGTTTATAAATAATATATTCGTCTGTATAATAATGACAATGAAGAATATCTATACAAAGCTAATACTGTATGATTATCAGTTTTCCTTTGCGGCACAACTCACTATAAAGTCGCAAAAAATGTTGGAGACAGGAAGTGAATACAAAGAGCATGAACACTGATAAAAAAAAGTACTGGCTCTGCACATCACTTGCACGCAAGATAACAAAATCATTTAAAACAGCATGCACTGTTTAAAAACAACGAGATAAGAAACCTCATAGACTAAACATCCGTCACCAACGAAGGCATAATAAACACGGAGAATGAAATACTGTGTTGTGCAGAGAGGGACAAAGACCCTCTGTTACAGCGTAATTTTTATCATAATGAACAATAATTACGATTCTTGAGTATAAATAGACTAATACTGTTTATCACGCAAGGTATGACAACAGACAAGCTGGCTGGTTATCCTTCTTTTATGAAAGGAATAGTCATATAAAAGAAACAAGTTGTTTGTACTTTTATAAACTGAAAACAATTTTTTCAAGTCTATGCTCACTTTGCCGGGACGGCTGCCCCCTTGGCCCCACCTAGCTACGCCTCTGTATATTTGTAATTGTAAATTTTTTGAAGTAACCCAAAACATGGAAAGTAACATTATTTATAATGCGTGGCAGTATTTTATGATTATTTTCAAGTTAATTTCTCGATTACAAAATTTTCAAGTTAGCTAGTGTTGGTGAACGATTTTTTCATAAGAACAATGTATTTCCCTGTCTCGCCCATAGTCTCATGTGACTGTTGGACAAGGTATAGATAGTTCTGTCTTGCTCAGTATGCTTATCTTCTGTCTACCACATAGGACAGAAGTATATGTTATGAAGGAGCTGTGTGGAAAGAGTTAATACAGTATATTGTATAAATGAGTGTTATAGTGCTGCAAAATTTTTTGAGGTTCTACAATGTACGAACCCATCTGAACTACTGTGAAATTCAGAATTATTTATAACTCCCATAACGCATGACATGACTTTCTGTAGGTCATCACTTCTCTGACTCTAATCACGATTAATGACCAAGAATTTACTATATTATATTTCTGCAGTGCGTCCCAATTATTAGAATTTTAAAAATTAACACAGTCATATGGAATTTAAATTATGGAGTTGTAATTTAACATTTTGTATATTTGGTTCTCGTTTAGCAGTAGTCCAATAAATAATAAAACAGGTCATGCACACTTATGGTGATCATCCTCTAAAAGTATGACTGCGTGCATGTGTGTGAGTTTAAGCTAATTATCTGCAAACCATGTCTTATCTAGAAAACGTTTTTTGCAAGTAGTTGTTAGTAACACCGCATGTCATGCTTAGTGCAGATTTTGTTGCTCTTTGATCTCATTTGATTTAAGTAATATGTCAGCATACACAAGCTTTGCAAAAATCATTTTGAATGTAAGCATTAAATAAATTATTTCCACTGGAAGGATGGCTATATACATTGTATCTTTAAAGATAATTAAAAAATTTGATAGGTCATAAAATTTGAACAGATGCCTGGATTTTAAACTTTTTTTTCTAGTTTGTTTATTATGTTGTACCTGCTTAACTCATACTTTCCCTACTGAATTACTCAAGAAGATCCACAAGGAGCTCTCTAGTATAGTGTCATTAACAACTTATGAGAAAAAAAATTGTTCAATCTTTCAGCATTGTCTTTAATTCATTCTTATTGCTTTTTATTAACAAAATTCAATTTTTATTTAAGGTTCTTTTTGTTACCTAAGAAAACAGTGTTTACAAAAATTAATGTTTGTATTTATCTGTGTAAGAATATTAGTGTAGAAAGAATCTAGTGTCCACAAGCAATTAAAAGTCATTAATTTTATAATTGAAGGAGTTTCTATTGTTCTATAATTCTGTTTGTGTCATTCAGTTTAGAACTGCAGGTCATGTGTGAATTATGGAGATAATTAAGTAGACGTATTGTATCATTATAATATATATAAAATTGTGGTACACCATTTTTAATTACAGATATTATAAAATCCCATATTTATTATTAATAATAAATACACACTTGTTTTTTAAAAATATGTTTTATATATATATATATATATATATATATATATTTATTAAAACACTTTTTCTACAGTCTATTTCTTGATGTATATAATATATTTAATATTTATAATAACTTTATGGTACCTCAAGATGTTTTTTCCTTATTTGGAACATGTTTCGGGACACCCAGGATGAGGAAGGCTGAGGATTGGAACACTGGGTGTCCCGAAACATATTCCAAATAAGGAAAAAACATCTTGAGGTACCACAAAGTTATTATAAATATTAAATATAATATATATTTATATATATTAGCAATGTTTCAGTTGTCTCAACTGTCATCATCAGAATATATAGTTCAAGGTAATGAAACATTGTTAATATATAAAAAAAAAAAAAATATATTCCTGTAAAAACAAGTATTATTTATCATCAATAATAAAAATACATAAGAATAATATAGAAGATGTAAATATGTCTTATAAAAATTAATTAATGCCAGATGCAGAAGGCACAGATTCGTGCGTGCCCCCCAGTGGTTTCAGCGTCCAGATGGTCTCCGATGACTGCCTGTTGCTGGTGTGTAATACATGGTAGCGGGTCTTGGTGCTTTCTTTTATGATTGGACCATCATTGCGTTCAAGCTGAGGGATAGGATGGTGGCTGTTAGTGGTCAAATCGCGGGAACGATTCGCAGCTGCTGATTGGCTGAGAGGCTAGCAGGACGCTCGCGCGGAGAAGGCAGGATTTGTACGCCTGCAACGGGCCGATACACTTCTGCCAGCCCGTTGAGAGCCCCGCGAGACTGCCTCATGGCAATGATGCAGTAAGCGAGAGAGGGCAGCAGGGGAAGTCGGCCGCAAAAGGCGGCGCTAGGCACACCTAAAGCGGGCACAACCCCCGACACATCTATCGGGATGCTACGGCATGGAGATGTATGTGAACGAGTGGTAAGTTAAGAAAGATCGGGGGAGGGGCAGAAGGGCTCAGAGAGCTTATGGGGGGGTCGTCTAGTAAGGCTCTGGGTCGTCTGCGTTTTACAGGTGGCGGCCCTTCGTCTGTACTTAATCAGCGGTGGTGAGGATAGGTTGAGTTGGAGGCACGGTCGAAAAGTCTGTACGCAAGAGAGCATACAAACTCGTCGAGCGATGGAATCTGCAGCCCTCGCCTGATAACATCATTTCTGACAAACCAGGGAAAGCTGGAGATTTGTCGGAGGGTTCGTTATTTGGAAGGCTTCCATGCGGGCGACCACATCCGCGCTGAGTAGGGACCAATAGGCCGGGGCTGCGTACGTAAGGACGGCTCTTAAGAAGAGCAGATATATTGAGCGCTTCGTGCGAAGTTGCAGTGGCGCTCGATTGGATAAGAATGGGTAAAGTTTGGCTTTTAAGGCACGGGCACGCTGCAGTACATTGGTGACGTGAGCTCTGAACCATAGGCGTTGATCAAGAGTGACGCCTAGGTACTTCACAGTACGTTTCCAAGCGATCGGGCTCCCGTTTAGGGAGAGGGGCTGGCATCGGGAAGTTAATTGACGGGAGAAGGCGATTGCCTCGGATTTCTCCGCATTGATCGCCATCCGCCATTTCTGTAGCCAGTCCGGAAGGATGCCGAGCTGACGTTGCACTACTCTAGCAGCATGACCAAGATTGGCCGAGCGAGAGTGATACATTGCATCATCTGCATAGAGTGAGAGTGTAACTCCAGGCTGGGTAGGCAGATCGTTCGTGCCAGCGGCGACGGGTCGGACAGAAAAGTACGATCCGCCGACGCAAACCCTAAATGTGCGGTCGCAGAAATACGAGCGCATGAGATGTACAAAAGATGCAGGTAGAGGGGATATGGCAAGTTTGTAGAGAAGGCCTTCATGCCAGACACGATCGAAGGCCTTAGGCCTTACTCACGTCCAAGAGGACAGCGACAGATGATAGATGTTTGTTGAAGGCGTCAGTAAGTTGGGTTACAACCCTGACAAGTTGAAGGGTCATCGAGTGCCCCTTGCAAAAGCCGAACTGCTCCTGCTGAATAAAATTACCCAGCAGGGGTGCAATGCGGCCATGAAAGAGTCGTTCGAGATGACTGGCAGGAGAGCGATGGGTCGATGATTTTCGGGTCTTGTACGCAGCTTGCGAGATTTCGGGATCATGATGATCTTTGCTCGTTTCCAAGGGCTGGGGAAGTAATGGTGCCGGAGACATCCATTGAACAGCTCGTAGACGAGAGAAACGAGACTTGGCGGGGCATTTTGCAGGGCCGCTGCTCCGATACGATCCTCGCCGGGTGCCCACTTGGGGCGAAGTCGGCGAATCGCCGATTCAACATCAGCTCGATCAAACGGGGGTAAGGGGGTCTGAGGGAGGGCGTGAGAAATGACCAGATAGGAAGTCCGTGACCATAGCCGAATGGCCAGGATCACAGACACCTCTATGAACAGTTAACTGTTCCTCCATGGAGTCGGCGAAGACCTCGGCCTTGCCGTCCGCAGAGTAGACAGGACCGTTCGGTGATTGCAGGGGATGGCGGGTCCTCTTAATTAATTAATTTCAGTGTCCACCTGTCTTAGTGGTTCCATGACCCATCTCTCACATCGTTATATACAAGTTATTACATAATCATACTGTGGTATAATTCTGTAAACATTCTATACAATAAAAAGTTTAACACGTTAATCTCTAATCCTATATTTTCCCTGCGAAAAGTTAATAACCCCAAACATTTATCTTCCACTTCAGTTCTGTTGTCTCCTTTTCTGAATTCTGCAGATATTTTTATTGTGGTATGACTTCTTTAGAATATTACGAAGAATAAGGCAGAGAAAATTTGCTGTGCTAAGTAAATTTGTAAGGCAAGTTGGTGAATCTGTCTTGCACGCTGTAATGATATTTTTAATGAACTTTTATGTTTTTCAGCAGGAGACAGGAATGACGAGCTGCAGTGAAAATGGTAAACTTGAACTGAGTCTAAAATGGAACAACTTTACAGACAACATAGTGAACTGTCTAGGTAGTTCATATGGTGATCAGGATTTTGTAGACGTAACTTTGGCATGTGAAGGTGGCAGTATCAAAGCACACAGGCTTATTCTGTCCGCTTCAAGCCTTTATCTTCGTCGAGTGTTTAAGGTATGAAAGACAGGAGAACTAGACAAACACACACACACACATGCATATATACTTTGAAAATATGTGTTGTTGGCATGTCTTGGTTCTACTTTTACATTTCCTACTGATCAAGTTATTGCAACAGTGATATGCATAATACTTTATTTTCTATTTGACTTTTTGTTTTTTTAAATGTATACTATGGTAACAACATTATATTAATATCCAAAATTCTTTAGAAAATTATGTTAGAAAAACAATAAAAAGGTACCAAATTTTATTGACTGTATTAGGAACAAACATGGGCAACAATGAATTTGTTCATTAGCTGTGCCAAAGATCATATTGCTTTATTGATATCATCATATTGACAACTCCTGTCTCACTTATTTTGAAAACAAAACAAAAATTGGTAAAAATGACCAAAACATTTGCCAGCAACTCATGGATTTTGCATCACGATAATGCAGATGCTTATTTGACAACATTTTTGAGAGAGATTGGGCAGGACAAATCATTGCTTTGAATTGCCCACTCTGTTCACCAGCTCTTTCTCTTGTGACTTTCTTTTCTCGGTTTTAAAGGAAACATTGAAAAAGGGATATTTTGATGACACCAAGACTACAGCGACAACAGCTCCATAACCTACTGTGATGAAAAAAAAAAAAAAAAAAACCAGTTCCAAAATTGTTTTGAGGATCAGACTAGATGCTGTCTAAGTATAACTTTCAAAGAAAATTACTTTTCATACACACCTCAAGAACACATCAGTTATCGAAACAAAATATTGATTTACTCATTACTTTCTTTATAAGCTTAAATATTTTTTGTTTTTGTTCTGAATTAAACATTTTGATTATATACAAATAAGCCAATATATTCTTGTAAAAAAGTATTATTTATTATTAAAATTCATTAATGAACAAGAATAGTTTGAGTAGATAAGAATGTGTGTGTGTGTGTTATTTTTCTTCTGTGACTCTAAAATCCAAATTATCCCTGATCTCCTCACATTATACTTCATTCCTCTCTGCACCACTCCTTCAACTGCAACTACTATTCAATTCTTGCTTATCATCATACCATTAAGAACATTTTTTTGGAAGTCTATCTTCATCTGTTCTAATTACAAGGCCCACTGCGGTGTTTGATGCTGACAAATTCTGAGAGGAGTGGTTCTTGAACTGCCTGATATATTTCATGGTTGTTTTTATAGCTGCTGCCATCTTTCATTTTTATTCTGATTCTTCTTGATAGTTTTTGAACAAGAATTTTTATTTTACATACTACTCTTATGTGTCAGCCATAGCCATATCTCACTATCCATCTTAATGCCCTTAAGCCCTTAATGTCTGTGACATAGGTTTTGGGCATAGAACTAGGCTATACTTAGTGTATAAATTATCACCATCATCATCATCATTGCTATTGTGATCTATAAACTAAAGGAGAATACAAGAGGAGGTGTACTGAGAGTTGATGGTAGGGTTCCAATCATTTGTTGGTGATAGGAGTGGTAAAACAAGACTTGAGGCAGATGGAATGCCATTCTGATAGGGACTGTGAGAGAGTGGTTGAACTATTACCTCACACAGTATCTGACTGGGCACAGGTATTTTAACAGCTAACTGTTTAAGATCGATAAAACCAGGAGCCCGGCAATCCCCTATGGTGACTCAGATCTGGACAATGCATACCACACTTTTTTTGGAAAGCAATAGGTGGGCAGAAGAGAAACAGAGACTTAAGGTGGAGAATGGTCAGATGAAGACTGACAATGTTGTGAAAATCACATTATCTGACAGAATCAAGTGGGTCCAGGTGGCAACATTTCTGGAAAGTATGTTACACAGAAAGAAGCAAGAAGGACCCCCAGTAGTGGATAAATAAATGCCCCACCTTGATGAAATGTGAAAGCAGTTCCAAGGTGGTTAGTCTGAAGAGAAGGAGAGATTTTTAGTGGGTGGGAGTCCCACACACCGGAGAGCTGTGTCTGTGACAGTGCTAATACATTTTTCTCTTCATTAAGAAAAAAATGTCTATTATTATTGTCATTAAATCCTTAAATTTTTAGTGACCGTCAATCAGTGAATGTTTTAGTGGATAGTTAGTGAGGATCGGTCAATAATACAACTTTTAGTAATTTTGCGTCGATGTTTCGACAATATTTATTGTCATCTTCAGGACCTGTGTATGAAATACAATAGAAATATCAAACACAACGAAACAAATATTTGGGTGAACGTGTTGGTGATGTGAGTGTGTGCGTGTGTATGTATGTATCATTTTTTATGTGAAGACTTATGATAGTTTGTTTACATCTTCAAATTATCTTTAAGAAAGCGAGCAAATTATAGTATGAGAGAACTTAATTTATACAGTATTACAATTTAAATTACTAAATATAATGTTATTTTAATTAATTAAACAAACAGTAACCAACAATTGGATATTAGATTGGTACAAAAATTGTTTATACCTACAACAGTCAACATATAGCAAAGTAATATATTACCTATAACTAAAACAGATTAGGGGATGTTCACTACGTAATTCTTAAAAGTTATTTTTACCATGTTTCACTCCCTACTGGTGTTAGCAAACAATCATAATTTAGAAACATACAATTTACACAATATTGTAAAACATTACGACTTAAATCAGATAGTTGACAAAGGTTACACACAAACGTTTCTGGTAAATTTTACTAACAGGTAAACTTGGATAATACGGTAATTGTAATCATATTGTAAAATATAGTCAAGAGTACTATAGAATAATGTAATTTATGTATGTGTCCACAATCACCCTTCTCTTTCACCCATGCTCCCCCCGCCAGTCCACCCAGCCTCTCACTCTAACCTGAAATCGATCTATCACTCACTATCACCCCACTCACTCACTCTCTCTCTCTCTCTCTCTCTCTCTCTCTCTCTCTCTCTCTCTCTCTCTCTCTCTCTTCTACATCTCACTCACTGTCTCCCTTCTTCTCTCTCTCACTCTTCCACCCTTCGCTCTCACACTCTCTCTCTCTCCCTTTCATTATCTCTCTTCATTCACTCTCCTCTTTCACTCTCTCTCTCTCTCTCTCTCTCTCTCTCTCTCTCTCTCTCTCTCTCTCTCTCTCTCTCTCTCTCTCTCTCCCTCTCATTTGTCATTGTCCACGATTGGCACTCTAAAACACTCACAATTTTTATTACACTATCATCCTCATATAAATAGAGAATTATACACACGATAACAGAAATGATTTACCAACTTGTATTAAAGGGTTACAGACTTTATAACACAACATTATAGATAACAAATCTATTATATGAAAATGGTTATTACTTAATATTTACATTTTGGTCAATGTTATTGACCTGGAACTTGGTCTATACAGAGTACCATAGTCAATGTAGTTCAAATATATGTCGGTCATAATCTCTCTCACATGATCCCTCAATCTCTCTCTCTCTCTCACTCTATTCTAAACAGATATATACCACAAATCTAACACGTAGACGTGTACATACACACACGCTAGAATTATATACGCGCGCGCACACACACACACACACACACACACACACACACACACACACACACAACAAAACAACCTCACAAGTCAACTACACATTCGAGAATCCATACATAAATATAACACTATTTTATTGACTTATTTTTATCATCTAAGTGTAAATTATGCACAACGGAGATGCCCACTGTACTGAGTTTAAAACTGATCGACTATGTGTCTATAAGAAATGTTATATGTTTCTTAGCTAATACTAAATAATATGATCAGTGAGACACTTACAATTGTTGCAGACGCCAAACACACAACTGTAAATTTCCCCTGACCAACACCTTATTATAAAGCAGAACAGACGACCCTTGTACATTTGTAGGAAATTAAGTAACATGTGTTCGGAAGACAGTTGAGAAAGATTTGCACTAGGGGGGAGTGTGACACTAATTAATATCCAAGGACAAGCTGGCCACTAATGACCAACACATCCTGTAGGGAGACTACTGAATATTTCTTCAAATTCATGTTTTGACGGTGTGTATAAGTTGAGCATAACTGGACGAGAGGTTTTGAGTATCAGTGCGAAAATTAATGGAGTGAGGGTCACTTTTAATTTGAATCATTTCCAGTACACACCTTTTGAAATAATTATTTTCGTAATATTTAATTTGGGTGTTGTTGAAGTCAAATTCATGACCAGTGTTTAAATGGTGAGATACTAAAGCGTTGGGGTTATCATTATGGGTTTTTTTATGGCAATCATACCTATGTTGATAAATTCTCTTATGTAAATATTGGGACGTAATACCAGTGTATGTGGCTGGACAGTCATTGCATTGGATAGTGTATACGACATTAGATCGTTTATCTTTGGATGTCGGGTCTTTGAGGCTTGAGAAGAGAGATCGAACAGTATGTTGGTTTTTGAATGCTAAAGTTTTTTGAATTTTTGATAGGCATTTTTTAAGTTTTTCAGAAAGCCCTTTAACATAAGTTGTAGAAAAGTATGAGCCAGCGTTGGGCTCAGGTGTATTAGATTGGGCAGATGTAAGATTGGGGCTCAGCTGATTTGCGCGATGTTTATGAATTACCTGTTTGATTATGTGGTCTGGGTAACCATTGTTTTTGAAAATCTTAAATACTTATTCAAAAACAATGGTTACCCAGACCACATAATCAAACAGGTAATTCATAAACATCGCGCAAATCAGCTGAGCCCCAATCTTACATCTGCCCAATCTAATACACCTGAGCCCAACGCTGGCTCATACTTTTCTACAACTTATGTTAAAGGGCTTTCTGAAAAACTTAAAAAATGCCTATCAAAAATTCAAAAAACTTTAGCATTCAAAAACCAACATACTGTTCGATCTCTCTTCTCAAGCCTCAAAGACCCGACATCCAAAGATAAACGATCTAATGTCGTATACACTATCCAATGCAATGACTGTCCAGCCACATACACTGGTATTACGTCCCAATATTTACATAAGAGAATTTATCAACATAGGTATGATTGCCATAAAAAAACCCATAATGATAACCCCAACGCTTTAGTATCTCACCATTTAAACACCGGTCATGAATTTGACTTCAACAACACCCAAATTAAATATTACGAAAATAATTATTTCAAAAGGTGTGTATTGGAAATGATTCAAATTAAAAGTGACCCTCACTCCATTAATTTTCGCACTGATACTCAAAACCTCTCGTCCAGTTATGCTCAACTTATACACACCGTCAAAACATGAATTTGAAGAAATATTCAGTAGTCTCCCTACAGGATGTGTTGGTCATTAGTGGCCAGCTTGTCCTTGGATATTAATTAGTGTCACACTCCCCCCTAGTGCAAATCTTTCTCAACTGTCTTCCGAACACATGTTACTTAATTTCCTACAAATGTACAAGGGTCGTCTGTTCTGCTTTATAATAAGGTGTTGGTCAGGGGAAATTTACAGTTGTGTGTTTGGCGTCTGCAACAATTGTAAGTGTCTCACTGATCATATTATTTAGTATTAGCTAAGAAACATATAACATTTCTTATAGACACATAGTCGATCAGTTTTAAACTCAGTACAGTGGGCATCTCCGTTGTGCATAATTTACACTTAGATGATAAAAATAAGTCAATAAAATAGTGTTATATTTATGTATGGATTCTCGAATGTGTAGTTGACTTGTGAGGTTGTTTTGTTGTGTGTGTGTGTGTGTGTGTGTGTGTGTGTGTGTGTGTGTGTGTGTGTGTGTGTGTGTGTGTGTGTGTGTGTGTGCGCGCGCGTATATAATTCTAGCGTGTGTGTATGTACACGTCTACGTGTTAGATTTGTGGTATATATCTGTTTAGAATAGAGTGAGAGAGAGAGAGAGATTGAGGGATCATGTGAGAGAGATTATGACCGACATATATTTGAACTACATTGACTATGGTACTCTGTATAGACCAAGTTCCAGGTCAATAACATTGACCAAAATGTAAATATTAAGTAATAACCATTTTCATATAATAGATTTGTTATCTATAATGTTGTGTTATAAAGTCTGTAACCCTTTAATACAAGTTGGTAAATCATTTCTGTTATCGTGTGTATAATTCTCTATTTATATGAGGATGATAGTGTAATAAAAATTGTGAGTGTTTTAGAGTGCCAATCGTGGACAATGACAAATGAGAGGGAGAGAGAGAGAGAGAGAGAGAGAGAGTGAAAGAGGAGAGTGAATGAAGAGAGATAATGAAAGGGAGAGAGAGAGAGTGTGAGAGCGAAGGGTGGAAGAGTGAGAGAGAGAAGAAGGGAGACAGTGAGTGAGATGTAGAAGAGAGAGAGAGAGAGAGAGAGAGAGAGAGAGAGAGAGAGAGAGAGAGAGAGAGAGAGTGAGTGAGTGAGTGAGTGGGGTGATAGTGAGTGATAGATCGATTTCAGGTTAGAGTGAGAGGCTGGGTGGACTGGCGGGGGGAGCATGGGTGAAAGAGAAGGGTGATTGTGGACACATACATTAATTACATTATTCTATAGTACTCTTGACTATATTTTACAATATGATTACAATTACCGTATTATCCAAGTTTACCTGTTAGTAAAATTTACCAGAAACGTTTGTGTGTAACCTTTGTCAACTATCTGATTTAAGTCGTAATGTTTTACAATATTGTGTAAATTGTATGTTTCTAAATTATGATTGTTTGCTAACACCAGTAGGGAGTGAAACATGGTAAAAATAACTTTTAAGAATTACGTAGTGAACATCCCCTAATCTGTTTTAGTTATAGGTAATATATTACTTTGCTATATGTTGACTGTTGTAGGTATAAACAATTTTTGTACCAATCTAATATCCAATTGTTGGTTACTGTTTGTTTAATTAATTAAAATAACATTATATTTAGTAATTTAAATTGTAATACTGTATAAATTAAGTTCTCTCGTACTATAATTTGCTCGCTTTCTTAAAGATAATTTGAAGATGTAAACAAACTATCATAAGTCTTCACATAAAAAATGATACATACATACACACGCACACACTCACATCACCAACACGTTCACCCAAATATTTGTTTCGTTGTGTTTGATATTTCTATTGTATTTCATACACAGGTCCTGAAGATGACAATAAATATTGTCGAAACGTCGACGCAAAATTACTAAAAGTTGTATTATTGACCGATCCTCACTAACTATCCACTAAAACATTATTGTCATTATTATTATTATTTTGGTGTATATTGTAATCCTTACTTTCAATTAGTAGTCCTGCATCAGCCACAGAATAATTTATGTGCAGGTTTACAAATGCATAGTAGTTCCAACCCTGCTGGTAAAATTCATGTATATGCAGTTTGTGATAGAATCAACAGGACTTATTTAGACTAGATTGGAGTCAGTTAGTCATCTACTGTGGAGGAGAAAGGACAAAGTAAAATAACACCTTCTAGCATAAACAAACATTACCGTACTAATAGTCTTGCTGCTAACAGTCTTGCTGCATTTTTCCCACCATTGATTCCATCATTGAGTAGAGTATAAAATATAAACAAATTTGTATAGTATTTGTTACCACCATACAAGAAGATTCAGTTGGAGTTTCAAAATAAAATGAAGCCCTTCAAAGTTTCTTTAAACTGTGCAGTAGCAAGTCAACAAACAGTTCCCCCTTCCAAAAATTCTGGCTGTTACAAATTTCATTTAAAATTATTTTGATCAAAATGTTCAAAAATTGTTATTCAAAAATTTCAAGTTGAAATTGTTAGGTAGTAGTAGACCTAAATATACTTATACTAAAAACTAACTTCTGCTTCTTCCTTACCTTGGTGGTTTTACTTTTTTTTTAAAAATCAAGTATCTTATAATTTAAATAACTGACAGCAATTTGAAATTATTACAATGATTTTATACCTTCAACCAGTGTATGATATAATGAAGACATTTTTTGTGTAGCTTTGTCTTCAGCCTTCCTACACTTAATTTTCCTGAATAAAGTTAATTTCATCAACCACAGCCTCACCAACCACAATATTTTGTATAATCTAGCCTATTGTTGTTGGGAAGGGAGAACTGTATATTATTAATAGTTATGTCAAATATTTTTTAATTAGTACTACAGTACAAATTATTTATATTTAGGAGAACCCATGTGCACATCCGGTAATTATACTGAAAGGAATAACATTGTTTGACTTACAAGCTTTACTGATGTACATGTACCATGGAGAAGTAAGGATCTGCGAGCAGGACATACCACGATTGTTAGAGGCTGCTCGGTTCCTAGAAGTACGAGGTCTAACAACAGCTCAGCATTGTGAAGAGGTTTGTACTTTTTTTTAATAGCTCTTTCCTTCAAAAGAAAAACATAATATAAAATCAATACAACTTTGATCAAACTATAATTTAACAAATGTGACAGATGTTTTAGTGTCAAAAGTATGTTTTATTGGTAGGGGGGGGGGATTTTTTGGTGTATTTCTCATATCACATATACGAATAATTGAAACCAATTTGTACACTCTTCAAGACAGATCTTCTGAACTGGGAACCCAGCAAAAGAGGCCAGAAAAAGTTACATGTCCTCATAAATGTATTATGTAACTTTATTCAATCAACCCATCTATTTACTGACTGGTCAAAGAAAAACACACATTTTATATTCTTTGAAGGAAGTTGGGTACCGATAAGGAATAAGTTGATGATAAATTTGTACATTTGCAGAACTATTTCAAATTGTAAACTGATTCATATCTCTACTTGAAAGAACATTATCAGATGATTTATAAGCAGAATTATCACTGTTGCACACCACTATATAAAAATTATTTCGATTAGCGCTTTCAAGCTTCACAGCTCATCGTCAGATCGGAAATGAACAAACAACCAGGATGAAAACAAACCCTTCACCCCCACCCCACCCCACCATGCTCACACACAACAAGCTATAATTCAAATGTCCCTTCCCCACCCTCTGAGCCCTGTCACCTCCATCTGGACAGTTACATATTTTTCTAGCAAATTCCTTGTGTTTCAGTGTGTGTGTGTGTGTGTGTGTGTGTGTGTGTGTGTGTGTGTGTGTGTGTGTGTGCGCGCGTGCGTGTGTGTGCGTGCATTCCATTTAAATCTAACTGACTTTCTTATTCACACTTTGGGCCAGTCACACACCCTTTTTTTTAAAAACATCCACATCCAATTAGGGCCTATGCAATTTAATTCTTAATCTTATCTATCTGTCCTCTATCATTTACTTCTTAATTATGTTATAAAATATTTCTCCATTATCAAATTTAATTTTAGTATTAATTAAATTGTCTAACCCTTTTTCTCTTTCTTTCAATATTTCTAACTTTTACAATTTCGTAGTCTTCCAAAGGATTAACAAACTTATGGTTGTGTTCTATGAAATGTCTTGCATATAACAAATTCGTTGTTCTATTACCTTCTCCACGTAGTAAATAACACAGTTGAAAGGAAGTTTAGGGAGGAGTTAGAAATATTGAAAGAAAGAGAAAAAGGGTTAGACAATTTAATTAATACTAAAATTAAATTTCATAATGAAGAAATATTTTATAACATAATTAAGAAGTAAATGATAGAGGACAGATAGATAAGATTAAGAATTAAATTGCATAGGACTAATTGGATGTTTTTAAAATAAGGGTGTGTGACTGGCCCACAAGTGTGAATGAGAAAGACGGTTAGGTGTAAAAAGAATGCACACACACAACACTGAAACACAAAGAATTTGCTAGAAAAATATGTAACTGTCCAGATGGAGGTGACAGGGCTCAGAGGGTGGGGAAGGGACATTTGAATTATAGCTTGTTGTGTGTGAGCATGGTGGGGTGGGGTGGGGGTGAAGGGTTTGTTTTCATGTCTGGTTGTTTGTTCATTCGTTTCCGATCTGACGATGAGCTGTGAAGCTTGAAATCACTAATCGGAATAATTTTTATATAGTGGTGTGCAACAGTGATAATTCTGCTTGTGATTTTAACCACTAACACAACTTTATTCATTAAACTTCTGTTAAGATGATTTATAACTTAGAGATCAAGATCACAAACTGTGGAAGTTTTGTGTAGGGATATAGAATCCCTATGAAACCTGAAAATTATTTTAAAAGATTTCCAATAATTTAAAAAGCAAAAGAACAACCGAGTTAAATGATCTTAAACTAGTCACAGAGTAATGATGGATGTAATGATCTCTGAGTTAAGTTCACAGAGTAAAACTAGTAGTAAATGTTTCATCTGCTACTGTCAGCAGACAGACGGTATATTTTTATAATTAAACCTGAAGTGTATTTATAAAAATATATGTACATACTGCATTCAGCGCTCCACATATTTGGCCAGATCTAAGAACATTGGCTTTTTGTTGGTGTTTTTTTACATGTGCAAATATGGCTGTTATAGATAATCAGAGTGCACAAACTCAGATGTGCATAGTGTCAAATACAGTAGAGCATCAATTATCCAAACCTCTCGGGACGAGGGCCCGTTCGGATAATTGATATTTCGAATAATAGATTGTAAATTTAAAACATTATTTCTCTTTACAAAGATTTTTAGTACAAAATCATTTCTTACATACTGTTGTATAATTACACCAACCTTTATACAGTACTGTAATGTATTACTAAGGTTACCAATCACTGAATTAAAACTGAGTGTAATTAATAAAAACCAAAATTTAATTTAAACAATATTAGAGTTTAATGACAAACACTGTACTATAAAATTAACTAAAGATTTAAAATATCGGTATGGAGAACCATACATAACTTCCATGTTCTAAGATTTATATTTAAAATCATTTTCAAAATGCAATATTACCATAGAAACTACTTCTTTCTACTTACTGCTTCAGCCTTAACCACAGTACTGTGGTCACTAACGTATACCACCTCACGTTATCGCATTTGATTTTCACTGATGATGGAAGTCGATGGCATTTTCGAAATGTCTGGTTTTGTAGAAAACATTGGACTACGGCCAAACATCCCGGGAAGGAATTTTAACAAAAACTACTTCTTTGTTGCCGATAACGTTGTACATATATATATCAAAAATATCCATAAAATTATTGGCTTGTATAAGTTAATGTTTGATCTCCATTAAGTAGTGCTCAAGTTTCCAAAGTTTTAATATTATGATGTCCGTAATTAAAACATCAGAGCAGGTTTAGTGTGTATGAGGGTACACCGTGGACAAAAATTTTCAACATTTCCTATTGAGCGTTGCTTAGAGTAAAGCTGCGAATCAACAGTGTACGTTTCATAGAACAAACACGCGGAAAAGAAGGAGCGCTCCGAAGTCAGTCATGGACCCTCAGCATCTTGCAGAGGGTTCATTCCCTAAAGATGAAAATTCTGTCTATGAATCGTTCCTCTGTAAACACATGCAGTTACACTGCCCAGCAATCCACAGGAAGCAAATCGCTATCCACGCTGAACAATTTTTTGGCTTGCACGCGTTATGTTGGTGTGAGTTTCGGCACTTTCCATTTAAAAAGCGTGCAAATGTAAGAAAATAAACATGAGTGAGGCCAGAAATAACGCGAATTTTGTGTGTGTGTGTGTGTGTGTGTGTGTGTGTGTGTGTGTGTGTGTTCCCTGCCTTTTTTTTGCAGTAATCATAATATTAAAATGGAAACGTAAACATTACATAATTGAGATATGCTTTCAATCTATTCATGTTTTACGTACCGAGTCACTTTATGGTTAATATAATTAAATTACCTTATTCGGTCCACCTTAGTGACACTAGCTTCTTTCGTTCAATGACGCGTTTCGGGATGAAATCCCATCTTCAGATACACAATATCAATCAAAACGTAAATGTATACCATATTTTGTGGTTATGTCATAATTTAAAATGTTTAAAATCTTTTAAATAAAATATACAAAACGTAACAACTGAATCGCTCGGAGCGCTCGCATGCGTGCACGCTGTACCGCGATTTCCTTACGACTGGCTATAATTATCATTCAACCGTATAGCAGTGTCAAACAGGTTATTAGATCCGAAGTTCATTTGATCATTTAATATGTTATTTTTGGTTGTTGCGTTTTTTGTAGCTTTATATATTTCGAACTCCTCTAGGCTATCCATTAATTTACCCTTCTTGCAAGTATGTAATGCTATGAAATTGTTTTCGAAACTAGTATAATTATGACCTTTTGTTATTAAATGTTGTGCAAAACTGGAATTATTATTATTTGTTGTAGGAATATGCTCTAAAACTCTTGTATAAAAATCTCTGCCGGATTGGCCGATGTAGAATGCTGCACAATTATCGCATTTTATTTTATAGACTCCTGATTTATTTTTTAAAGGAATATTTATTTTAGTTTTGAAAAAATTTTTTAAATTATTACAGGTTTTGAATGAAATAGTATATCCTTTACTTTTAAAAACAGATTTTAAAATATTTGGCATCAAACCAGTATAATTAGCTGAAATGAATTTTTTATGTTTTTTATTATGTTGGTTAATAATGTTGGTATTTTTATTTTCTAAACGTTTTTTATGTTTCATTATCATTCTATCAACTATTACTGGCTTGTAACCATTATTTAGAGCTATTTGTTGTATAATATTTACTTCTTGATCATAGTCTTCGTTATTAAGGGGAACACAAAGTAATCTGTCAATAAAGCTGTTAAATGCAGCCATTTTTTGGGCTGGAGGATGAAATGACTTAGCATGTATAACCGTATCTGTGCATGTGTGCTTTCTGTATATTTTGTATTTCAGGTCATTACCATTATTTGTTATGGTTAGATCCAGGAAATTAATATTTTTGTTATCTTCAATTTCCATAGTGAATTTTATTTTCTTATGTATTTTATTTAAATAGTTATTAAATGACTCGAGCTGTCTATTGTTACCATTGAAAATAACAAAGGTGTCGTCCACATATCTTGAATAATATACTATTTTATTGTCAAAATAATTGTTTTTTAAAATTTTAGTATTTTCTAAATGATTCAAATAAATATCAGCGAGGATACCTGAGAGTGGAGAACCCATTGCTAGGCCCTCATTTTGTTTGTAGTATGAACCATCAAACGAAAAATAGTTTTGATTAAGTACTATTTCTAATATTAACATTAGCTGCTTAATTTTTCTTATTTCCAAGGTATTATTATTTATTAAATTTTGTTTGAGTAATTTTAAAATTTTCATCAATTGGGACATTGGTATACAGATCCACTATGTCAAAAGACACTAGCTTGTAACTAGGCTTAATATTAATATGACATAATTTTTCAATAAAATCTTTATAACTTTTTATACTCTGGTTATTATCTAAGCTTATATGTTGTTTGATTATTTTTACCAAGGTTTTTGCTACTTTATAGCTTGGAGCGGTTGTAAAATTTACTAAAGGTCTAATCGGTGTGTTGAGATATGCTTGCCTGCCACGAACGATATATTTTCTCTCATACATGATTTACATTAAAATGAAAAAATGATAATTTTATTGCCTGGCAACAAAATTATTTTATTTTTAACTATTACCATTGTTTGAAAAAGTTTAAATGAATTTTCAAGTACTTTACTGTTGTTAAAACGTAAAAGGTTGCAGGTAAACTACCCCTTCCCCTTAACACCGATCTTCACCAAAATCAAAAGGCCTTGAGATCACTACAATTCAGGGATGTATGCAAAATCTTATTTGATTCTGTTTGAATATGTGGCAGTTACCGTTCGTCATAGAAAAAATTACCCTTGTTAAAACATAAAATGTTGCAGGTAAACTACCCTATTCCCTTAACTGATCTTCACCAAAACCAAAAGGTCTTGAGAACTCTACAATTCAGGGCTGTATGCAAAAGAGTAGTAGATTCTGTTTAAATTTGCGGCTGTTATCATTTGCCAAAAAAAAATTACCCTTGATAAAAAAATGCTGCAGGTAAACTACCCCTTTCCCTTAACCGATCTTCTCCGAATACAATAGGTCTTGAGTACTCTACAATTCAGGGCTGTATGCAGAAAATTATTTGATTCTGTTTGAGTTTGCGGCTGTTATCGTTTGCCATAGAAAATACCCTTGTTAAAACATAAAACGTAGCAGGTAAACTACCCCTTTCCATTAACCGATCTTCACCAAAAACAATAGGTCTTGAGTACTCTACAAATCAGGGCTGTATGCAAAAACTTATTTGATTCTGTTTGAATTTGCGGCTGTTATCATTTGCCATAGAAAATACCCTTTTTAAAACATAAAACGTTGCAGGTAAACTACCCCTTTCCCTTAACCGATCTTCACCAGAAACAACAGGTCTTGAGAACTCTACAATTCAGGGCTGTATGCAAAAGAGTAGTAGATTCTGTTTAAATTTGCGGCTGTTATCGTTTGACATAGAAAAAAATTACCCTTGATTAAAAAAAAATGTTGCAGGTAAATTACCCCTTTCCCTTAACCGATCTTTACCAAAAACAAGAGTTCTTGAGTACTCTACAAATCAGGGCTGCATGCAAAAAATTATTTGATTTTGTTTGAATTTGCAGCTGTTGTCGTTTGCCATAAAAAAAATCTATAGACAGACAGACACACACACACACACACACACACACACACTTTTCGAAAAATTACTTTTTTTCATGTTTTGAGTGTAGTACAATCAGAATCTGCAATAATCTCGAACACGATTTTTTGTGCCATCATCATACTTCCATTTCCTTAAGGAACATGGAAGTAAAAACAAAACAAAACATACATTACCATGGATTTACACTTTTTTGAAGAATTGTTCTATCACTGTCTGCTTCAAACCGATACCCCGTTTTCTCGCTGCTAAAGACTGAAGTCGTTTAAGATTAAAAGTTTTTAATTTAATTATTGGAAATCTATCCTTTACTTTTCTATAAATTATGGTTATATTGACATTTGAAATAAAATAATAACTTTAAGTAAGTTTTTCCTGTAGCCTACTGGAGGAATTGAAGTGTGGAACAAAAAAAAATCAAATACTCAGAATTTATGGGTAAACTGTTTTATGCCATGACTCGGTTATTTGTTCTTGGATTTCGTTGTCCATGACGTGTCCGTTACTTAACTAAATATCACTATTACTTTAACGACTCGGAACACTAGGTTTTTTATAAGTAAAAGCAAAAAGTTTTACCTTACAGTCTTAACCGGTTTTCACCTTTAAACCGGTTAAGACTGTAAGGTAAAACTTTTTGCTTTTACTTATAAAAAACCTAGTGTTCGGAGTCGTCAAAGTAATAGTTATATTCGGTTATTTGTTATCAGATTTGGACAAACAAGATATCACTCTATTCACAATAAAATTCTCATTTTTTTTTTTTTTTTTTTTAATAAACAGTAGTATGACAAAATTATAATTTGCAGAGATATTAGTGATTAAAAAATTAAAGTAGCCACCATTCTGACATTTGAGATCATAAAATAACAGTGATTCCTAAGTTTATTAAAGAATATTAATGTAAACATGTGTACCAATGTCATTAAGATATCTCTATCACTTCTTTAGATATAGTTTTCTTTAAAAACACAAAATGGCGGAGAGACGGAGGAAAATGGGACATTTTCGGCCTAGGATTAATAGGAATTTTTTTCTTATGCTGACGCATAGAATTTGAGTATGTATAGTGAGGACACCTTTTACATTGCATCCTGTGCACGCACACGCACACACACACACAAATGCTTTAGTAATGTAATGTAAAATATAAAATATAAAAGTAATGTTAGGAATCGTTATTTAAAAACAAATTAAAATCTTAGTACACATAATATCGCAACACCCACATATTATTGTACTACTAATAAACAACAATTTGTAAGGCACAATATTTTGTTATAGTAAAGGTTATATATACTATAAAAAGAAGGTTTTAGTGATAAAAGATAAATTTAAATATTTGCATTATTTGTTTTTTTATTTATTTAAAAGTACGTATGTTCCACCACACAGAATGAATTTTTTAGAGAATTGTGGAGCTTACGTTTTTAGTCAGCGTTTTGGGTAAGAAAAATAGCTGTATTCCATGGATACGAAATTTGTATATGAAAGCTGGATATGAAATTTGTATAAACGTTTTTATTACTAACGCAAACAGTCCATAAGCAAGACGAGTTAACGGAAATAACATGACAACAAGAGTTGGCGTGCGTCTCCCGAAGCGCCCGCTACAATGATTACAAGTAATTGTATATATTATGGTCCAAACCACCTTAAGTTTGTGAAGCTACTTAATTTGTGTCACATAAAACTAACTAATTTACTAACATACATTGTATAATTATCGGGCGCCATCTTGTTTTTATGATTTACAAGCAAACAAAACACAAAATTTGTACCTAAGAGGTGGCGTTCTTTTCGGCGAACAGGAGATCAGAATTAGTTGTTCAAAGAAAACTTTATATTAGTTCCCATAATTATGTTTTATTAACAATTGGATATTCACATCATTTACTTTTAAAAGATCATTAACACACTACGTCTTTACCTCCCTCATCTATTATGCAATTCTCATTCTAAAAAACTCACATAAAATAAAATTGAAATATAGTATAAACCTTTAATATAAAAAACCTTTAGTATAAAAAAGAATCAAGATATTAAATAGAAATAATTTTTATTTTAAACACAAACCAGCCTTCTTAATTTACCTAATTTCTCACATACTCACGCACACACACACGCCCAGTTACTTTAGAGATCTCGTTTTATTGAATTTAAATAGAATATCGAAAATTTGTTTTTTATTTCTTATTTGTTACTTAGTGAAAATCTGTCCAGAAGACGTCGCATCGTTACATGCACACTACGGGTGTTGGTTTTCTAATGTTCACTGATTTTATGTATTTTAAACTGCCAATGCATTCTGATAAAGTTATAGGTGGTTATTTTATAATTTATACTTGCTGTGTTCACGTTTTAGTTGCGGGCATAAAGTTGCGCAGCCGACGGCGAGCTGAAATGCTCACCTCCACATTGTTGGTATTAACTGTTTTCACTGTTTTATCGAATTCACTTTGGTATACATTTTAGTAAAATTTTGGCTCGTCAGCCTATGTATTCACCTGGCCGCGAGCCACAGCTATTGACGACAGACACTGTTTACATTTTATATATGTGAACGGGATGTAAACCGGCGAACACACACAACTTCGCCTAAAAACCGGCGAGCCGGGCAGACGCGACAGTTGTTTGCGTCCGATACTGGTAGATGTTGTTTTCCGACTACTTTGTTCTGTGTGTGTCACAACGCTGCTGGAGTTGACACACCCTGCAGTCCTCGTTATGTAACACGCTGATGTAAGGTGGTATGATGATTCGTTACATAACTTGTTGACAGTGTTAGTGTGTCACTGGTTGACCTTGGCACAGTTTGCTGTCTGTTGCTGTTCTCGCTTGAGAAATTTACATACAATATTTTCATGTATTTAATGTTCCAAGCAGTGCAGCCACCGTCACTAATGTTGCTTGCCACTGAATTTACCTTTCGTTTATATGTTTGTCCCTATTATCGAAAAAATAGTTATTTACTTTATGAAAAAATAGAAACTGCTTTATTACCCCAAAAATAGGCCCGTTACAATACCCCCTCAATGAGATATTTTATGCCGAAGCATAAAAAATCTCATTGACACATTCATACTTGCTAAAGGGATCAGCCAGGATATGTCGCCACAACCCCCTTTACGGTTAACAAAAAAAAATATAATCAGCTTACCCTTGGTCTGGTGACTGTGACCGCACCTGAATGACAATACTGGACTTCTCTCTCGAGATCCCAACACCGTAGAGTCGGACAGATACTTAACGCCCCTGCTCTGACATGCTGGCCAGCTCAGGTCCGCCGCCACAGCATCACCAAACACTGAAACAACACATCGAAATATCAAATAGTGGCCTTATACAACACCATATCCCCAACTGATCTGTTTCCCCCTAGCGGTGCTGGTTTGCGCTAAGAAGCACTGGTTTTGTTTTTTCACTTATTTCTAACATATATATATCAAAATATCTAACACAACATGATACCCCTTTTAAAAGTCCGTAATCTCATTCTATCCACCTTCTCTTATTAACTTTTATCCCAAAATTCAAAATTACTGCCCTGATTCCCATCAGAATTTAAATAAACAGACGATTGACTCATAAACATTTCCCATTACCATATCACATTTCTCTCATCCCCAATTTAAAATGCATTTAAAATATTTAAATTCATAAAATTCTCTTACACTAACAAACACAATATAACGTAAGAAAACATAGTACACTCATAATTCACATTGTTATCCTTATCTTAAAATAAACAATTTGTATTTAAAATTTACACATTTTACATCTTTAAGTTTGCATATAAAATCAGAAAATTACCTTTTAATAATAAAATACATAAATCTCCATTTAACTTTTATTAATTCGTTTCTCAAAATTTTTTTTTTTTTTCAATCTTCGTTTACCACATCATTTTATTTATTATTCCAGCTCATTAATTCGGGTGATTCTATGTTATTCATTATAATTCACTTTATCAACTTGGCATTTACCCATAATCTTACCCCCTTTTATTACTCTAACGCTCCCTTACAAAATCTTCAACTAGTATGACACCCCTCTCTACTAAAAATTTACTAACCCTTCTCTACCTCTTACTACTTACTACTTTAACCCAATTCGCCACCTTCTCAATATATAAAAAAAATACTCTCTAACCCTTTGTACATAGGATATGTGTTCCCCCCCCCAAAACTCAATTCCCGTTCTCTGGTTCCTGGATTCTACCTAAGGCAACCCCTTCCCACTAAATCTATACCAATTCCCGTCCCAACTCATCATTTTGTTGCGGACTCCCACATTACACTACCCCCTACTACAAAATTGCCATCCCCAAAAAATCTCACTCTCATTACCTTACTACAACTACAACAAAATAACATCATCAATTATAAACAACAATATATCAATCAAAACTCTACAATTATTCTCCATTACTACTGTGTCAACATCAATACTTCTCAAAATTCTATAACATACATTAACTCAAAACAACATTACATTATTTTCATCTCTACTATTTCTTTAACTTTGACTTCAATTTGGACAGATCTATATGTCCCACAAATATTCATCACCCAACTTCTATCTTTGGCAACCCATTGAAAATTTTAACTATCACACCTTTATTTCATTTTATTTTAAAATCTATAAACACATTGAAAACATATTATTATATTTTATAATCCTTATTCCTAACAAACTACATGCAATTAACACAATAAGATATAATAAACACAATATAGGAAGTATGTAGTGCATCTATTTTTCAAATCAAAACAAAATTATTTAGTAGCGAGTTATCATTATTAAAATACAACAAATTTCTAATTCGTTATCCCCCTGGATAACCTCCCTGCCACACACACTATGACCCTCCCTGGACTGTGGCGTCCAGTTGCGTCCACAAGGACTGAAGTTTTGGAGGAATGTGACATCTCCGTGTCCTTGCTTCTGCGTTACATTTGAAAAGGTATAGATATCAACATATCTTTGTCTATAGTTATGCACCCTTAATGTGGGTCTACCACCTGGCTTTGCTGCCCCCATGCGGACAGAGTGGTAGCCGCTGTTCCCTAGTTTGGTGATTCCCCTTAATTTCACCCCCCATCAATTTCAAGATACACCTTGACAACGATAACAGCTATGGCCAGTATGGTCAGCGCGTAATCGTAATGTGCCCCAACCATAGCTGTTAAAGCTAAACCAATTCCACGGTCAGGGTTCGGTGAGGCCGTGACCGCCCGAAAAGTTAGGGAATCACAAGTAAAATATCTTTTGTAACACTAAACTTAAATATTTATACTTAAATGACATTATTAATTTGGATGGTGTTTAACCCCCTTTATATGTAAGCTTCACCATCATGAACATAAAATATTAAATACAAAATTTACAACCTCCCACCATTGCAGTTCCACACTACACTGTTATGTCACTTCTTTGGGCACCAATCTACCCACCAAAATTATCCCCACATCTTGTATAATACATTACATAACATAATAAACAAATAAACATTAACCTTGATTATTAGCATACATTAAACAAACAATTCTCTTTTACATAATTTATATAAAAACTTATAAACACTATTACTTAAAATTTTTCATTAACTTTTTTATTTATCATCATTTCATTATTTATCCTTGGCTGTAATTAGGTTCCTCAAAATTTTCAAATTTATTATTAATCTATATTTTTAACCATTATGTTATTCCACAAACTAAACCATTTAACATTTATTTATTTATTAATCAATTATTATTAAATTGAAATCGCATCACATAGTTTAAATTCATTATAAAAATTCAAACATATAACCTTCAATCACAATATTTTAACACCTCAAATTATTTACTTCAATTTAGTATTAAAACACAACATATTTCAATTACTATCAAAATTTTACAAGTCATTAATTATTGTCTTCATAATTATTTTATTATTTATTTAGACTGCAAAATATTAATAATATTATTATTATTATCACAACATTTTTCTACTACATATACACATTATTTACCTAACATTTCATAATACACACAAATGAATTCACTACATTATTTACAAAGTATTCGTCAATAACTGTTCAATTGTTTCACACTTCATATGTCCAAATCTGCAAGGTCGTTACCAAAATTTACAATATTTAAATTGTCCATTCGACTGATATTTTAGTTCAGCCTCCATCGTCGTATATATATCTAATATATTTGTAACACGCGTCATTGTTATCAACATACAATTTATTATTATTATTATTATTATTATTATAATCCACTAACTTTATTCCATTCATCATACCACTATAATTTATAGGGTTATTCCCTATTAATATTTCATAAACCTCGTCAACATCAGGTATTATTGTCCAGTCTCCATCAGTATTATTGGTCAATGTCAGGTAAGTTGTTTTCTCATTTTTATATTCCTCTACTATCACGTCAGGTAAGTCATTATTATTTATAAAAATATTACCAAAATAATTCTCTATCTCTCTTTCAACAGGTAATCTTTTTCTCAATTCATCATAATTTCTTTTTAACTTATATAATTCTTTCTCTCTCTCAATACACAACTCTCTCTCTTCATAACACCACATCACACTCTCACAATTATTACAGACAGAGGGTACAACATTATACAACTTCAATATACACTTCAATTCATCTACTAATACGGGTCTCTTGCCCTGCAAAAACGACATTTGTGAACACCTTGGTTCAGAAAAATAAATGGGAAAATTTACCCTCTGCCCACATTCAACTACTATATTATTTTTCCACTCTCTCTCTACTTCATCAATACACCTTAACATCTCATAATCACATTCCACAAACTCATCAGTACTCTTTGATATGACATTTTCAATTATATTATTATTCTCATTATTTTCAACAACATCGTTATTATTTATTAATTCTTTATCTGGTATCGTATTTTTACATTTGTCACTACAATTTTCATTTGTTTTATTTTTCTCTGGATTCATCACAACTACTTCCATTCTCTCCACACTCTGTTCTAATTTATTTAAACTAGACCTTATTATTTCGTTATGATTTTCAACATGTTTATTCATTACTTGAATCTCATTTTTCAACTCGTCAAATTTGTTATTCAATTCTCTAAAATTACTATCTTGTTTTTCTAGAGCGTTATACATGCTGTCTTGTTTTTCTAAACTATTGTACATCATATCATACAATCTTGTTAACATATCTATCTGACCGTCAGATAAGCTGACGTCATTATTATCTGCCATTTTTCTTAAAATCTTTTATATATATTTCTTTGAAAAATAGTTTTATATGTAACACATAATTATTATTAAAAAAAAATATTCTACTCACCCATACTACCCATAATCATATCATAACCTTACTACTTATGTTTATACATTTTTTGTTACCTCAAACAACCATTCTGTTCTCCCAAGTAGGCCTATATTTATATAAATGTATTTATATAAATGGTCCCTACGTTCGGAAGCCAAATGTGAAGCTACTTAATTTGTGTCACATAAAACTAACTAATTTACTAGCATACATTGTATAATTATCGGGCGCCATCTTGTTTTTATGATTTACAAGCAAACAAAACACAAAATTTGTACCTAAGAGGTGGGGTTCTTTTCGGCGAACAGGAGATCAGAATTGGTTGTTCAAAGAAAACTTTATATTAGTTCCCATAATTATGTTTTATTAACAATTGGATATTCACATCATTTACTTTTAAAAGATCATTAACACACTACATCTTTACCTCCCTCATCTATTATGCAATTCTCATTCTAAATAAAACACATAAAATAAAATTGAAATATAGTATAAACCTTTAATATAAAAAACCTTTAGTATAAAAAAGAATCAAGATATTAAATAGAAATAATTTTTATTTTAAACACAAACCAGCCTTCTTAATTTACCTAATTTCTCACATACTCACGCACACACACACGCCCAGTTACTTTAGAGATCTCGTTTTATTGAATTTAAATAGAATATCGAAAATTTGTTTTTTATTTCTTATTTGTTACTTAGTGAAAATCTGTCCAGAAGACGTCGCATCGTTACATGCACACTACGGGTGTTGGTTTTCTAATGTTCACTGATTTTATGTATTTTAAACTGCCAATGCATTCTGATAAAGTTATAGGTGGTTATTTTATAATTTATACTTGCTGTGTTCACATTTTAGTTGCGGGCATAAAGTTGCGCAGCCGACGGCGAGCTGAAATGCTCACCTCCACGTTGTTGGTATTAACTGTTTTCACTGTTTTATCGAATTCACTTTGGTATACATTTTAGTAAAATTTTGGCTCGTCAGCCTATGTATTCACCCGGCCGCGAGCCACAGCTATTGACGACAGACACTGTTTACATTTTATATATGTGAACGGGATGTAAACCGGCAAACACACACAACTTCGCCTAAAAACCGGCGAGCCGGGCAGACGCGACAGTTGTTTGCGTCCGATACTGGTAGATGTTGTTTTCCGACTACTTTGTTCTGTGTGTGTCACAACGCTGCTGGAGTTGACACACCCTGCAGTCCTCGTTATGTAACGCGCTGACGTAAGGTGGTATGATGATTCGTTACATAACTTGTTGACAGTGTTAGTGTGTCACTGGTTGACCTTGGCACAGTTTGCTGTCTGTTGCTGTTCTCGCTTGAGAAATTTACATACAATATTTTCATGTATTTAATGTTCCAAGCAGTGCAGCCACCGTCACTAATGTTGCTTGCCACTGAATTTACCTTTCGTTTATATGTTTGTCCCTATTATCGAAAAAATAGTTATTTACTTTATGAAAAAACAGAAACTGCTTTATTACCCCAAAAATAGGCCCGTTACAATACCCCCTCAATGAGATATTTTATGCCGAAGCATAAAAATCTCATTGACACATTCATACCTAAAGGGATCAGCCAGGATATGTCGCCACAACCCCCTTTACGGTTTACAAAAAAAAATATAATCAACTTACCCTTGGTCTGGTGACTGTGACCGCACCTGAATGACAATACTGGACTTCTCTCTCGAGATCCCAACACCGTAGATTCAGACAGATACTTAACGCCCCTGCTCTGACGCGCTGGCCAGCTCAGGTCCGCCGCCACAGCATCACCAAACACTGAAACAACACATCGAAATATCAAATAGTGGCCTTATACAACACCATATCCCCAACTGATCTGTTTCCCCCTAGCGGTGCTGGTTTGCGCTAAGAAGCACTGGTTTTGTTTTCACTTATTTCTAACATATATATCAAAATATCTAACACAACATGATACCCCTTTTAAAAGTCCGTAATCTCATTCTATCCACCTTCTCTTATTAACTTTTATCCCAAAATTCAAAATTACTGCCCTGATTCCCATCAGAATTTAAATAAACAGACGATTGACTCATAAACATCTCCCATTACCTATCACATTTCTCTCATCCCCAATTTAAAATGCATTTAAAATATTTAAATTCATAAAATTCTCTTACACTAACAAACACAATATAACATAAGAAAACATAGTACACTCATAATTCACATTGTTATCCTTATCTTAAAATAAACAATTTGTATTTAAAATTTACACATTTTACATCATTAAGTTTGCATATAAAATCAGAAAATTACCTTTTAATAATAAAATACATAAATCTCCATTTAACTTTTATTAATTCGTTTCTCAAAATTTTTTTTTTTCAATCTTCGTTTACCACATCATTTCATTTATTATTCCATCTCATTAATTCGGGTGATTCTACGTTATTCATTATAATTCACTTTATCAACTTGGCATTTACCAATAATCTTACCCCCTTTTATTACTCTAACGCTCCCTTACAAAATCTTCAACTAGTATGACACCCCTCTCTACTAAAAATTTACTAACCCTTCTCTACCTCTTACTACTTACTACTTTAACCCAATTCGCCACCTTCTCAATATATAAAAAAAATACTCTCTAACCCTTTGTACATAGGATATGTGTTTCCCCCCCCCAAAACTCAATTCCCGTTCTCTGGTTCCTGGATTCTACCTAAGGCAACCCCTTCCCACTAAACCTATACCAATTCCCGTCCCAACTCATCATTTTGTTGCGGACTCCCACATTACACTACCCCCTACTACAAAATTGCCATCCCCAAAAAATCTCACTCTCATTACCTTACTACAACTACAACAAAATAACATCATCAATTATAAACAACAATATATCAATCAAAACTCTACAATTATTCTCCATTACTACTGTGTCAACATCAATACTTCTCAAAATTCTATAACATACATTAACTCAAAACAACATTACATTATTTTCATCTCTACTATTTCTTTAACTTTGACTTCAATTTGGACAGATCTATATGTCCCACAAATATTCATCACCCAACTTCTATCTTTGGCAACCCATTGAAAATTTTAACTATCACACCTTTATTTCATTTTATTTTAAAATCTATAAACACATTGAAAACATATTATTATATTTTATAATCCTTATTCCTAACAAACTACATGCAATTAACACAATAAGATATAATAAACACAATATAGGAAGTATGTAGTGCATCTATTTTTCAAATCAAAACAAAATTATTTAGTAGCGAGTTATCATTATTAAAATACAACAAATTTCTAATTCGTTATCCCCCTGGATAACCTCCCTGCCACACACACTATGACCCTCCCTGGACTGTGGCGTCCAGTTGCGTCCACAAGGACTGAAGTTTTGGAGGAATGTGACATCTCCGTGTCCTTGCTTCTGCGTTACATTTGAAAAGGTATAGATATCAACATATCTTTGTCTATAGTTATGCACCCTTAATGTGGGTCTACCACCTGGCTTTGCTGCCCCCATGCGGACAGAGTGGTAGCCGCTGTTCCCTAGTTTGGTGATTTCCCTTAATTTCACCCCCCATCAATTTCAAGATACACCTTGACAACGATAACAGCTATGGCCAGTATGGTCAGCGCGTAATCGTAATGTGCCCCAACCATAGCTGTTAAAGCTAAACCAATTCCACGGTCAGGGTTCGGTGAGGCCGTGACCGCCCGAAAAGTTAGGGAATCACAAGTAAAATATCTTTTGTAACACTAAACTTAAATATTTATACTTAAATGACATTATTAATTTGGATGGTGTTTAACCCCCTTTATATGTAAGCTTCACCATCATGAACATAAAATATTAAATACAAAATTTACAACCTCCCACCATTGCAGTTCCACACTACACTGTTATGTCACTTCTTTGGGCACCAATCTACCCACCAAAATTATCCCCACATCTTGTATAATACATTACATAACATAATAAACAAATAAACATTAACCTTGATTATTAGCATACATTAAACAAACAATTCTCTTTTACATAATTTATATAAAAACTTATAAACACTATTACTTAAAATTTTTCTTTAACTTTTTTATTTATCATCATTTCATTATTTATCCTTGGCTGTAATTAGGTTCCTCAAAATTTTCAAATTTATTATTAATCTATATTTTTAACCATTATGTTATTCCACAAACTAAACCATTTAACATTTATTTATTTATTAATCAATTATTATTAAATTGAAATCGCATCACATAGTTTAAATTCATTATAAAAATTCAAACATATAACCTTCAATCACAATATTTTAACACCTCAAATTATTTACTTCAATTTAGTATTAAAACACAACATATTTCAATTACTATCAAAATTTTACAAGTCATTAATTATTGTCTTCATAATTATTTTATTATTTATTTAGACTGCAAAATATTAATAATATTATTATTATTATCACAACATTTTTCTACTACATATACACATTATTTACCTAACATTTCATAATACACACAAATGAATTCACTACATTATTTACAAAGTATTCGTCAATAACTGTTCAATTGTTTCACGCTTCATATGTCCAAATCTGCAAGGTCGTTACCAAAATTTACAATATTTAAATTGTCCATTCGACTGATATTTTAGTTCAGCCTCCATCGTCGTATATATATCTAATATATTTGTAACACGCGTCATTGTTATCAACATACAATTTATTATTATTATTATTATAATAATCCACTAACTTTATTCCATTCATCATACCACTATAATTTATAGGGTTATTCCCTATTAATATTTCATAAACCTCGTCAACATCAGGTATTATTGTCCAGTCTCCATCAGTATTATTGGTCAATGTCAGGTAAGTTGTTTTCTCATTTTTATATTCCTCTACTATCACGTCAGGTAAGTCATTATTATTTATAAAAATATTACCAAAATAATTCTCTATCTCTCTTTCAACAGGTAATCTTTTTCTCAATTCATCATAATTTCTTTTTAACTTATATAATTCTTTCTCTCTCTCAATACACAACTCTCTCTCTTCATAACACCACATCACACTCTCACAATTATTACAGACAGAGGGTACAACATTATACAACTTCAATATACACTTCAATTCATCTACTAATACGGGTCTCTTGCCCTGCAAAAACGACATTTGTGAACACCTTGGTTCAGAAAAATAAATGGGAAAATTTACCCTCTGCCCACATTCAACTACTATATTATTTTTCCACTCTCTCTCTACTTCATCAATACACCTTAACATCTCATAATCACATTCCACAAACTCATCAGTACTCTTTGATATGACATTTTCAATTATATTATTATTCTCATTATTTTCAACAACATCGTTATTATTTATTAATTCTTTATCTGGTATCGTATTTTTACATTTGTCACTACAATTTTCATTTGTTTTATTTTTCTCTGGATTCATCACAACTACTTCCATTCTCTCCACACTCTGTTCTAATTTATTTAAACTAGACCTTATTATTTCGTTATGATTTTCAACATGTTTATTCATTACTTGAATCTCATTTTTCAACTCGTCAAATTTGTTATTCAATTCTCTAAAATTACTATCTTGTTTTTCTAGAGCGTTATACATGCTGTCTTGTTTTTCTAAACTATTGTACATCATATCATACAATCTTGTTAACATATCTGTCTGACCGTCAGATAAGCTGACGTCATTATTATCTGCCATTTTTCTTAAAATCTTTTATATATATTTCTTTGCAAAATAGTTTTATATGTAACACATAATTATTATTAAAAAAAAATATTCTACTCACCCATACTACCCATAATCATATCATAACCTTACTACTTATGTTTATACATTTTTTGTTACCTCAAACAACCATTCTGTTCTCCCAAGTAGGCCTATATTTATATAAATGTATTTATATAAATGGTCCCTACGTTCGGAAGCCAAATGTGAAGCTACTTAATTTGTGTCACATAAAACTAACTAATTTACTAACATACATTGTATAATTATCGGGCGCCATCTTGTTTTTATGATTTACAAGCAAACAAAACACAAAATTTGTACCTAAGAGGTGGGGTTCTTTTCGGCGAACAGGAGATCAGAATTGGTTGTTCAAAGAAAACTTTATATTAGTTCGCATAATTATGTTTTATTAACAATTGGATATTCACATCATTTACTTTTAAAAGATCATTAACACACTACATCTTTACCTCCCTCATCTATTATGCAATTCTCATTCTAAAAAAAACACATAAAATAAAATTGAAATATAGTATAAACCTTTAATATAAAAAACCTTTAGTATAAAAAAGAATCAAGATATTAAATAGAAATAATTTTTATTTTAAACACAAACCAGCCTTCTTAATTTACCTAATTTCTCACATACTCACGCACACACACACGCCCAGTTACTTTAGAGATCTCGTTTTATTGAATTTAAATAGAATATCGAAAATTTGTTTTTTATTTCTTATTTGTTACTTAGTGAAAATCTGTCCAGAAGACGTCGCATCGTTACATGCACACTACGGGTGTTGGTTTTCTAATGTTCACTGATTTTATGTATTTTAAACTGCCAATGCATTCTGATAAAGTTATAGGTGGTTATTTTATAATTTATACTTGCTGTGTTCACATTTTAGTTGCGGGCATAAAGTTGCGCAGCCGACGGCGAGCTGAAATGCTCACCTCCACATTGTTGGTATTAACTGTTTTCACTGTTTTATCGAATTCACTTTGGTATACATTTTAGTAAAATTTTGGCTCGTCAGCCTATGTATTCACCCGGCCGCGAGCCACAGCTATTGACGACAGACACTGTTTACATTTTATATATGTGAACGGGATGTAAACCGGCAAACACACACAACTTCGCCTAAAAACCGGCGAGCCAGGCAGACGCGACAGTTGTTTGCGTCCGATACTGGTAGATGTTGTTTTCCGACTACTTTGTTCTGTGTGTGTCACAACGCTGCTGGAGTTGACACACCCTGCAGTCCTCGTTATGTAACGCGCTGACGTAAGGTGGTATGATGATTCGTTACATAACTTGTTGACAGTGTTAGTGTGTCACTGGTTGACCTTGGCACAGTTTGCTGTCTGTTGCTGTTCTCGCTTGAGAAATTTACATACAATATTTTCATGTATTTAATGTTCCAAGCAGTGCAGCCACCGTCACTAATGTTGCTTGCCACTGAATTTACCTTTCGTTTATATGTTTGTCCCTATTATCGAAAAAATAATTATTTACTTTATGAAAAAACAGAAACTGCTTTATTACCCCAAAAATAGGCCCGTTACAATACCCCCTCAATGAGATATTTTATGCCGAAGCATAAAAATCTCATTGACACATTCATACCTAAAGGGATCAGCCAGGATATGTCGCCACAACCCCCTTTACGGTTTACAAAAAAAAATATAATCAACTTACCCTTGGTCTGGTGACTGTGACCGCACCTGAATGACAATACTGGACTTCTCTCTCGAGATCCCAACACCGTAGATTCAGACAGATACTTAACGCCCCTGCTCTGACGCGCTGGCCAGCTCAGGTCCGCCGCCACAGCATCACCAAACACTGAAACAACACATCGAAATATCAAATAGTGGCCTTATACAACACCATATCCCCAACTGATCTGTTTCCCCCTAGCGGTGCTGGTTTGCGCTAAGAAGCACTGGTTTTGTTTTCACTTATTTCTAACATATATATCAAAATATCTAACACAACATGATACCCCTTTTAAAAGTCCGTAATCTCATTCTATCCACCTTCTCTTATTAACTTTTATCCCAAAATTCAAAATTACTGCCCTGATTCCCATCAGAATTTAAATAAACAGACGATTGACTCATAAACATTTCCCATTACCTATCACATTTCTCTCATCCCCAATTTAAAATGCATTTAAAATATTTAAATTCATAAAATTCTCTTACACTAACAAACACAATATAACATAAGAAAACATAGTACACTCATAATTCACATTGTTATCCTTATCTTAAAATAAACAATTTGTATTTAAAATTTACACATTTTACATCATTAAGTTTGCATATAAAATCAGAAAATTACCTTTTAATAATAAAATACATAAATCTCCATTTAACTTTTATTAATTCGTTTCTCAAAATTTTTTTTTTTTTCAATCTTCGTTTACCACATCATTTCATTTATTATTCCATCTCATTAATTCGGGTGATTCTACGTTATTCATTATAATTCACTTTATCAACTTGGCATTTACCAATAATCTTACCCCCTTTTATTACTCTAACGCTCCCTTACAAAATCTTCAACTAGTATGACACCCCTCTCTACTAAAAATTTACTAACCCTTCTCTACCTCTTACTACTTACTACTTTAACCCAATTCGCCACCTTCTCAATATATAAAAAAAATACTCTCTAACCCTTTGTACATAGGATATGTGTTTCCCCCCCCAAAACTCAATTCCCGTTCTCTGGTTCCTGGATTCTACCTAAGGCAACCCCTTCCCACTAAATCTATACCAATTCCCGTCCCAACTCATCATTTTGTTGCGGACTCCCACATTACACTACCCCCTACTACAAAATTGCCATCCCCAAAAAATCTCACTCTCATTACCTTACTACAACTACAACAAAATAACATCATCAATTATAAACAACAATATATCAATCAAAACTCTACAATTATTCTCCATTACTACTGTGTCAACATCAATACTTCTCAAAATTCTATAACATACATTAACTCAAAACAACATTACATTATTTTCATCTCTACTATTTCTTTAACTTTGACTTCAATTTGGACAGATCTATATGTCCCACAAATATTCATCACCCAACTTCTATCTTTGGCAACCCATTGAAAATTTTAACTATCACACCTTTATTTCATTTTATTTTAAAATCTATAAACACATTGAAAACATATTATTATATTTTATAATCCTTATTCCTAACAAACTACATGCAATTAACACAATAAGATATAATAAACACAATATAGGAAGTATGTAGTGCATCTATTTTTCAAATCAAAACAAAATTATTTAGTAGCGAGTTATCATTATTAAAATACAACAAATTTCTAATTCGTTATCCCCCTGGATAACCTCCCTGCCACACACACTATGACCCTCCCTGGACTGTGGCGTCCAGTTGCGTCCACAAGGACTGAAGTTTTGGAGGAATGTGACATCTCCGTGTCCTTGCTTCTGCGTTACATTTGAAAAGGTATAGATATCAACATATCTTTGTCTATAGTTATGCACCCTTAATGTGGGTCTACCACCTGGCTTTGCTGCCCCCATGCGGACAGAGTGGTAGCCGCTGTTCCCTAGTTTGGTGATTCCCCTTAATTTCACCCCCCATCAATTTCAAGATACACCTTGACAACGATAACAGCTATGGCCAGTATGGTCAGCGCGTAATCGTAATGTGCCCCAACCATAGCTGTTAAAGCTAAACCAATTCCACGGTCAGGGTTTGGTGAGGCCGTGACCGCCCGAAAAGTTAGGGAATCGCAAGTAAAATATCTTTTGTAACACTAAACTTAAATATTTATACTTAAATGACATTATTAATTTGGATGGTGTTTAACCCCCTTTATATGTAAGCTTCACCATCATGAACATAAAATATTAAATACAAAATTTACAACCTCCCACCATTGCAGTTCCACACTACACTGTTATGTCACTTCTTTGGGCACCAATCTACCCACCAAAATTATCCCCACATCTTGTATAATACATTACATAACATAATAAACAAATAAACATTAACCTTGATTATTAGCATACATTAAACAAACAATTCTCTTTTACATAATTTATATAAAAACTTATAAACACTATTACTTAAAATTTTTCATTAACTTTTTTATTTATCATCATTTCATTATTTATCCTTGGCTGTAATTAGGTTCCTCAAAATTTTCAAATTTATTATTAATCTATATTTTTAACCATTATGTTATTCCACAAACTAAACCATTTAACATTTATTTATTTATTAATCAATTATTATTAAATTGAAATCGCATCACATAGTTTAAATTCATTATAAAAATTCAAACATATAACCTTCAATCACAATATTTTAACACCTCAAATTATTTACTTCAATTTAGTATTAAAACACAACATATTTCAATTACTATCAAAATTTTACAAGTCATTAATTATTGTCTTCATAATTATTTTATTATTTATTTAGACTGCAAAATATTAATAATATTATTATTATTATCACAACATTTTTCTACTACATATACACATTATTTACCTAACATTTCATAATACACACAAATGAATTCACTACATTATTTACAAAGTATTCGTCAATAACTGTTCAATTGTTTCACGCTTCATATGTCCAAATCTGCAAGGTCGTTACCAAAATTTACAATATTTAAATTGTCCATTCGACTGATATTTTAGTTCAGCCTCCATCGTCGTATATATATCTAATATATTTGTAACACGCGTCATTGTTATCAACATACAATTTATTATTATTATTATTATTATAATAATCCACTAACTTTATTCCATTCATCATACCACTATAATTTATAGGGTTATTCCCTATTAATATTTCATAAACCTCGTCAACATCAGGTATTATTGTCCAGTCTCCATCAGTATTATTGGTCAATGTCAGGTAAGTTGTTTTCTCATTTTTATATTCCTCTACTATCACGTCAGGTAAGTCATTATTATTTATAAAAATATTACCAAAATAATTCTCTATCTCTCTTTCAACAGGTAATCTTTTTCTCAATTCATCATAATTTCTTTTTAACTTATATAATTCTTTCTCTCTCTCAATACACAACTCTCTCTCTTCATAACACCACATCACACTCTCACAATTATTACAGACAGAGGGTACAACATTATACAACTTCAATATACACTTCAATTCATCTACTAATACGGGTCTCTTGCCCTGCAAAAACGACATTTGTGAACACCTTGGTTCAGAAAAATAAATGGGAAAATTTACCCTCTGCCCACATTCAACTACTATATTATTTTTCCACTCTCTCTCTACTTCATCAATACACCTTAACATCTCATAATCACATTCCACAAACTCATCAGTACTCTTTGATATGACATTTTCAATTATATTATTATTCTCATTATTTTCAACAACATCGTTATTATTTATTAATTCTTTATCTGGTATCGTATTTTTACATTTGTCACTACAATTTTCATTTGTTTTATTTTTCTCTGGATTCATCACAACTACTTCCATTCTCTCCACACTCTGTTCTAATTTATTTAAACTAGACCTTATTATTTCGTTATGATTTTCAACATGTTTATTCATTACTTGAATCTCATTTTTCAACTCGTCAAATTTGTTATTCAATTCTCTAAAATTACTATCTTGTTTTTCTAGAGCGTTATACATGCTGTCTTGTTTTTCTAAACTATTGTACATATACATATTGTATCATACAATCTTGTTAACATATCTATCTGACCGTCAGATAAGCTGACGTCATTATTATCTGCCATTTTTCTTAAAATCTTTTATATATATTTCTTTGCAAAATAGTTTTATATGTAACACATAATTATTATTAAAAAAAAATATTCTACTCACCCATACTACCCATAATCATATCATAACCTTACTACTTATGTTTATAGATTTTTTGTTACCTCAAACAACCATTCTGTTCTCCCAAGTAGGCCTATATTTATATAAATGTATTTATATAAATGGTCCCTACGTTCGGAAGCCAAATGTGAAGCTACTTAATTTGTGTCACATAAAACTAACTAATTTACTAACGTACATTGTATAATTATCGGGCGCCATCTTGTTTTTATGATTTACAAGCAAACAAAACACAAAATTTGTACCTAAGAGGTGGGGTTCCTTTCGGCGAACAGGAGATCAGAATTGGTTGTTCAAAGAAAACTTTATATTAGTTCCCATAATTATGTTTTATTAACAATTGGATATTCACATCATTTACTTTTAAAAGATCATTAACACACTACGTCTTTACCTCCCTCATCTATTATGCAATTCTCATTCTAAAAAACTCACATAAAATAAAATTGAAATATAGTATAAACCTTTAATATAAAAAACCTTCAGTATAAAAAAGAATCAAGATATTAAATAGAAATAATTTTTATTTTAAACACAAACCAGCCTTCTTAATTTACCTAATTTCTCACATACTCACGCACACACACACGCCCAGTTACTTTAGAGATCTCGTTTTATTGAATTTAAATAGAATATCGAAAATTTGTTTTTTATTTCTTATTTGTTACTTAGTGAAAATCTGTCCAGAAGACGTCGCATCGTTACATGCACACTACGGGTGTTGGTTTTCTAATGTTCACTGATTTTATGTATTTTAAACTGCCAATGCATTCTGATAAAGTTATAGGTGGTTATTTTATAATTTATACTTGCTGTGTTCACATTTTAGTTGCGGGCATAAAGTTGCGCAGCCGACGGCGAGCTGAAATGCTCACCTCCACATTGTTGGTATTAACTGTTTTCACTGTTTTATCGAATTCACTTTGGTATACATTTTAGTAAAATTTTGGCTCGTCAGCCTATGTATTCACCCGGCCGCGAGCCACAGCTATTGACGACAGACACTGTTTACATTTTATATATGTGAACGGGATGTAAACCGGCGAAAACACACAACTTCGCCTAAAAACCGGCGAGCCGGGCAGACGCGACAGTTGTTTGCGTCCGATACTGGTAGATGTTGTTTTCCGACTACTTTGTTCTGTGTGTGTCACAACGATGCTGGAGTTGACACACCCTGCAGTCCTCGTTATGTAACGCGCTGACGTAAGGTGGTATGATGATTCGTTACATAACTTGTTGACAGTGTTAGTGTGTCACTGGTTGACCTTGGCACAGTTTGCTGTCTGTTGCTGTTCTCACTTGAGAAATTTACATACAATATTTTCATGTATTTAATGTTCCAAGCAGTGCAGCCACCGTCACTAATGTTGCTTGCCACTGAATTTACCTTTCGTTTATATGTTTGTCCCTATTATCGAAAAAATAGTTATTTACTTTATGAAAAAATAGAAACTGCTTTATAACCCCAAAAATAGGCCCGTTACAATACCCCCTCAATGAGATATTTTATGCCGAAGCATAAAAAATCTCATTGACACATTCATACTTGCTAAAGGGATCAGCCAGGATATGTCGCCACAACCCCCTTTACGGTTTACAAAAAAAAATATAATTAACTTACCCTTGGTCTGGTGACTGTGACCGCACCTGAATGACAATACTGGACTTCTCTCTCGAGATCCCAACACCGTAGAGTCAGACAGATACTTAACGCCCCTGCTCTGACGCGCTGGCCAGCTCAGGTCCGCCGCCACAGCATCACCAAACACTGAAACAACACATCGAAATATCAAATAGTGGCCTTATACAACACCATATCCCCAACTGATCTGTTTCCCCCTAGCGGTGCTGGTTTGCGCTAAGAAGCACTGGTTTTGTTTTTTCACTTATTTCTAACATATATATCAAAATATCTAACACAACATGATACCCCTTTTAAAAGTCCGTAATCTCATTCTATCCACCTTCTCTTATTAACTTTTATCCCAAAATTCAAAATT
This sequence comes from Magicicada septendecula, assembly GCA_034769895.1. Lineage (NCBI taxonomy): Eukaryota > Metazoa > Arthropoda > Insecta > Hemiptera > Cicadidae > Magicicada > Magicicada septendecula. The sequence continues at coordinate 87,180,068 of CM068372.1, read as the reverse complement.
ACTGCCCTGATTCCCATCAGAATTTAAATAAACAGACGATTGACTCATAAACATTTCCCATTACCATATCACATTTCTCTCATCCCCAATTTAAAATGCATTTAAAATATTTAAATTCATAAAATTCTCTTACACTAACAAACACAATATAACATAAGAAAACATAGTACACTCATAATTCACATTGTTATCCTTATCTTAAAATAAACAATTTGTATTTAAAATTTACACATTTTACATCATTAAGTTTGCATATAAAATCAGAAAATTACCTTTTAATAATAAAATACATAAATCTCCATTTAACTTTTATTAATTCGTTTCTCAAAATTTTTTTTTTTTTTCAATCTTCGTTTACCACATCATTTCATTTATTATTCCATCTCATTAATTCGGGTGATTCTACGTTATTCATTATAATTCACTTTATCAACTTGGCATTTACCAATAATCTTACCCCCTTTTATTACTCTAACGCTCCCTTACAAAATCTTCAACTAGTATGACACCCCTCTCTACTAAAAATTTACTAACCCTTCTCTACCTCTTACTACTTACTACTTTAACCCAATTCGCCACCTTCTCAATATATAAAAAAAATACTCTCTAACCCTTTGTACATAGGATATGTGTTTCCCCCCCCAAAACTCAATTCCCGTTCTCTGGTTCCTGGATTCTACCTAAGGCAACCCCTTCCCACTAAATCTATACCAATTCCCGTCCCAACTCATCATTTTGTTGCGGACTCCCACATTACACTACCCCCTACTACAAAATTGCCATCCCCAAAAAATCTCACTCTCATTACCTTACTACAACTACAACAAAATAACATCATCAATTATAAACAACAATATATCAATCAAAACTCTACAATTATTCTCCATTACTACTGTGTCAACATCAATACTTCTCAAAATTCTATAACATACATTAACTCAAAACAACATTACATTATTTTCATCTCTACTATTTCTTTAACTTTGACTTCAATTTGGACAGATCTATATGTCCCACAAATATTCATCACCCAACTTCTATCTTTGGCAACCCATTGAAAATTTTAACTATCACACCTTTATTTCATTTTATTTTAAAATCTATAAACACATTGAAAACATATTATTATATTTTATAATCCTTATTCCTAACAAACTACATGCAATTAACACAATAAGATATAATAAACACAATATAGGAAGTATGTAGTGCATCTATTTTTCAAATCAAAACAAAATTATTTAGTAGCGAGTTATCATTATTAAAATACAACAAATTTCTAATTCGTTATCCCCCTGGATAACCTCCCTGCCACACACACTATGACCCTCCCTGGACTGTGGCGTCCAGTTGCGTCCACAAGGACTGAAGTTTTGGAGGAATGTGACATCTCCGTGTCCTTGCTTCTGCGTTACATTTGAAAAGGTATAGATATCAACATATCTTTGTCTATAGTTATGCACCCTTAATGTGGGTCTACCACCTGGCTTTGCTGCCCCCATGCGGACAGAGTGGTAGCCGCTGTTCCCTAGTTTGGTGATTCCCCTTAATTTCACCCCCCATCAATTTCAAGATACACCTTGACAACGATAACAGCTATGGCCAGTATGGTCAGCGCGTAATCGTAATGTGCCCCAACCATAGCTGTTAAAGCTAAACCAATTCCACGGTCAGGGTTTGGTGAGGCCGTGACCGCCCGAAAAGTTAGGGAATCGCAAGTAAAATATCTTTTGTAACACTAAACTTAAATATTTATACTTAAATGACATTATTAATTTGGATGGTGTTTAACCCCCTTTATATGTAAGCTTCACCATCATGAACATAAAATATTAAATACAAAATTTACAACCTCCCACCATTGCAGTTCCACACTACACTGTTATGTCACTTCTTTGGGCACCAATCTACCCACCAAAATTATCCCCACATCTTGTATAATACATTACATAACATAATAAACAAATAAACATTAACCTTGATTATTAGCATACATTAAACAAACAATTCTCTTTTACATAATTTATATAAAAACTTATAAACACTATTACTTAAAATTTTTCATTAACTTTTTTATTTATCATCATTTCATTATTTATCCTTGGCTGTAATTAGGTTCCTCAAAATTTTCAAATTTATTATTAATCTATATTTTTAACCATTATGTTATTCCACAAACTAAACCATTTAACATTTATTTATTTATTAATCAATTATTATTAAATTGAAATCGCATCACATAGTTTAAATTCATTATAAAAATTCAAACATATAACCTTCAATCACAATATTTTAACACCTCAAATTATTTACTTCAATTTAGTATTAAAACACAACATATTTCAATTACTATCAAAATTTTACAAGTCATTAATTATTGTCTTCATAATTATTTTATTATTTATTTAGACTGCAAAATATTAATAATATTATTATTATTATCACAACATTTTTCTACTACATATACACATTATTTACCTAACATTTCATAATACACACAAATGAATTCACTACATTATTTACAAAGTATTCGTCAATAACTGTTCAATTGTTTCACGCTTCATATGTCCAAATCTGCAAGGTCGTTACCAAAATTTACAATATTTAAATTGTCCATTCGACTGATATTTTAGTTCAGCCTCCATCGTCGTATATATATCTAATATATTTGTAACACGCGTCATTGTTATCAACATACAATTTATTATTATTATTATTATAATAATCCACTAACTTTATTCCATTCATCATACCACTATAATTTATAGGGTTATTCCCTATTAATATTTCATAAACCTCGTCAACATCAGGTATTATTGTCCAGTCTCCATCAGTATTATTGGTCAATGTCAGGTAAGTTGTTTTCTCATTTTTATATTCCTCTACTATCACGTCAGGTAAGTCATTATTATTTATAAAAATATTACCAAAATAATTCTCTATCTCTCTTTCAACAGGTAATCTTTTTCTCAATTCATCATAATTTCTTTTTAACTTATATAATTCTTTCTCTCTCTCAATACACAACTCTCTCTCTTCATAACACCACATCACACTCTCACAATTATTACAGACAGAGGGTACAACATTATACAACTTCAATATACACTTCAATTCATCTACTAATACGGGTCTCTTGCCCTGCAAAAACGACATTTGTGAACACCTTGGTTCAGAAAAATAAATGGGAAAATTTACCCTCTGCCCACATTCAACTACTATATTATTTTTCCACTCTCTCTCTACTTCATCAATACACCTTAACATCTCATAATCACATTCCACAAACTCATCAGTACTCTTTGATATGACATTTTCAATTATATTATTATTCTCATTATTTTCAACAACATCGTTATTATTTATTAATTCTTTATCTGGTATCGTATTTTTACATTTGTCACTACAATTTTCATTTGTTTTATTTTTCTCTGGATTCATCACAACTACTTCCATTCTCTCCACACTCTGTTCTAATTTATTTAAACTAGACCTTATTATTTCGTTATGATTTTCAACATGTTTATTCATTACTTGAATCTCATTTTTCAACTCGTCAAATTTGTTATTCAATTCTCTAAAATTACTATCTTGTTTTTCTAGAGCGTTATACATGCTGTCTTGTTTTTCTAAACTATTGTACATATACATATTGTATCATACAATCTTGTTAACATATCTATCTGACCGTCAGATAAGCTGACGTCATTATTATCTGCCATTTTTCTTAAAATCTTTTATATATATTTCTTTGCAAAATAGTTTTATATGTAACACATAATTATTATTAAAAAAAAATATTCTACTCACCCATACTACCCATAATCATATCATAACCTTACTACTTATGTTTATAGATTTTTTGTTACCTCAAACAACCATTCTGTTCTCCCAAGTAGGCCTATATTTATATAAATGTATTTATATAAATGGTCCCTACGTTCGGAAGCCAAATGTGAAGCTACTTAATTTGTGTCACATAAAACTAACTAATTTACTAACGTACATTGTATAATTATCGGGCGCCATCTTGTTTTTATGATTTACAAGCAAACAAAACACAAAATTTGTACCTAAGAGGTGGGGTTCCTTTCGGCGAACAGGAGATCAGAATTGGTTGTTCAAAGAAAACTTTATATTAGTTCCCATAATTATGTTTTATTAACAATTGGATATTCACATCATTTACTTTTAAAAGATCATTAACACACTACGTCTTTACCTCCCTCATCTATTATGCAATTCTCATTCTAAAAAACTCACATAAAATAAAATTGAAATATAGTATAAACCTTTAATATAAAAAACCTTCAGTATAAAAAAGAATCAAGATATTAAATAGAAATAATTTTTATTTTAAACACAAACCAGCCTTCTTAATTTACCTAATTTCTCACATACTCACGCACACACACACGCCCAGTTACTTTAGAGATCTCGTTTTATTGAATTTAAATAGAATATCGAAAATTTGTTTTTTATTTCTTATTTGTTACTTAGTGAAAATCTGTCCAGAAGACGTCGCATCGTTACATGCACACTACGGGTGTTGGTTTTCTAATGTTCACTGATTTTATGTATTTTAAACTGCCAATGCATTCTGATAAAGTTATAGGTGGTTATTTTATAATTTATACTTGCTGTGTTCACATTTTAGTTGCGGGCATAAAGTTGCGCAGCCGACGGCGAGCTGAAATGCTCACCTCCACATTGTTGGTATTAACTGTTTTCACTGTTTTATCGAATTCACTTTGGTATACATTTTAGTAAAATTTTGGCTCGTCAGCCTATGTATTCACCCGGCCGCGAGCCACAGCTATTGACGACAGACACTGTTTACATTTTATATATGTGAACGGGATGTAAACCGGCGAACACACACAACTTCGCCTAAAAACCGGCGAGCCGGGCAGACGCGACAGTTGTTTGCGTCCGATACTGGTAGATGTTGTTTTCCGACTACTTTGTTCTGTGTGTGTCACAACGATGCTGGAGTTGACACACCCTGCAGTCCTTGTTATGTAACGCGCTGACGTAAGGTGGTATGATGATTCGTTACATAACTTGTTGACAGTGTTAGTGTGTCACTGGTTGACCTTGGCACAGTTTGCTGTCTGTTGCTGTTCTCACTTGAGAAATTTACATACAATATTTTCATGTATTTAATGTTCCAAGCAGTGCAGCCACCGTCACTAATGTTGCTTGCCACTGAATTTACCTTTCGTTTATATGTTTGTCCCTATTATCGAAAAAATAGTTATTTACTTTATGAAAAAATAGAAACTGCTTTATAACCCCAAAAATAGGCCCGTTACAATACCCCCTCAATGAGATATTTTATGCCGAAGCATAAAAAATCTCATTGACACATTCATACTTGCTAAAGGGATCAGCCAGGATATGTCGCCACAACCCCCTTTACGGTTTACAAAAAAAAATATAATCAACTTACCCTTGGTCTGGTGACTGTGACCGCACCTGAATGACAATACTGGACTTCTCTCTCGAGATCCCAACACCGTAGAGTCAGACAGATACTTAACGCCCCTGCTCTGACGCGCTGGCCAGCTCAGGTCCGCCGCCACAGCATCACCAAACACTGAAACAACACATCGAAATATCAAATAGTGGCCTTATACAACACCATATCCCCAACTGATCTGTTTCCCCCTAGCGGTGCTGGTTTGCGCTAAGAAGCACTGGTTTTGTTTTTTCACTTATTTCTAACATATATATCAAAATATCTAACACAACATGATACCCCTTTTAAAAGTCCGTAATCTCATTCTATCCACCTTCTCTTATTAACTTTTATCCCAAAATTCAAAATTACTGCCCTGATTCCCATCAGAATTTAAATAAACAGACGATTGACTCATAAACATTTCCCATTACCATATCACATTTCTCTCATCCCCAATTTAAAATGCATTTAAAATATTTAAATTCATAAAATTCTCTTACACTAACAAACACAATATAACATAAGAAAACATAGTACACTCATAATTCACATTGTTATCCTTATCTTAAAATAAACAATTTGTATTTAAAATTTACACATTTTACATCATTAAGTTTGCATATAAAATCAGAAAATTACCTTTTAATAATAAAATACATAAATCTCCATTTAACTTTTATTAATTCGTTTCTCAAAATTTTTTTTTTTTTCAATCTTCGTTTACCACATCATTTCATTTACTATTCCATCTCATTAATTCGGGTGATTCTACGTTATTCATTATAATTCACTTTATCAACTTGGCATTTACCAATAATCTTACCCCCTTTTATTACTCTAACGCTCCCTTACAAAATCTTCAACTAGTATGACACCCCTCTCTACTAAAAATTTACTAACCCTTCTCTACCTCTTACTACTTACTACTTTAACCCAATTCGCCACCTTCTCAATATATAAAAAAAATACTCTCTAACCCTTTGTACATAGGATATGTGTTTCCCCCCCCAAAACTCAATTCCCGTTCTCTGGTTCCTGGATTCTACCTAAGGCAACCCCTTCCCACTAAATCTATACCAATTCCCGTCCCAACTCATCATTTTGTTGCGGACTCCCACATTACACTACCCCCTACTACAAAATTGCCATCCCCAAAAAATCTCACTCTCATTACCTTACTACAACTACAACAAAATAACATCATCAATTATAAACAACAATATATCAATCAAAACTCTACAATTATTCTCCATTACTACTGTGTCAACATCAATACTTCTCAAAATTCTATAACATACATTAACTCAAAACAACATTACATTATTTTCATCTCTACTATTTCTTTAACTTTGACTTCAATTTGGACAGATCTATATGTCCCACAAATATTCATCACCCAACTTCTATCTTTGGCAACCCATTGAAAATTTTAACTATCACACCTTTATTTCATTTTATTTTAAAATCTATAAACACATTGAAAACATATTATTATATTTTATAATCCTTATTCCTAACAAACTACATGCAATTAACACAATAAGATATAATAAACACAATATAGGAAGTATGTAGTGCATCTATTTTTCAAATCAAAACAAAATTATTTAGTAGCGAGTTATCATTATTAAAATACAACAAATTTCTAATTCGTTATCCCCCTGGATAACCTCCCTGCCACACACACTATGACCCTCCCTGGACTGTGGCGTCCAGTTGCGTCCACAAGGACTGAAGTTTTGGAGGAATGTGACATCTCCGTGTCCTTGCTTCTGCGTTACATTTGAAAAGGTATAGATATCAACATATCTTTGTCTATAGTTATGCACCCTTAATGTGGGTCTACCACCTGGCTTTGCTGCCCCCATGCGGACAGAGTGGTAGCCGCTGTTCCCTAGTTTGGTGATTCCCCTTAATTTCACCCCCCATCAATTTCAAGATACACCTTGACAACGATAACAGCTATGGCCAGTATGGTCAGCGCGTAATCGTAATGTGCCCCAACCATAGCTGTTAAAGCTAAACCAATTCCACGGTCAGGGTTTGGTGAGGCCGTGACCGCCCGAAAAGTTAGGGAATCGCAAGTAAAATATCTTTTGTAACACTAAACTTAAATATTTATACTTAAATGACATTATTAATTTGGATGGTGTTTAACCCCCTTTATATGTAAGCTTCACCATCATGAACATAAAATATTAAATACAAAATTTACAACCTCCCACCATTGCAGTTCCACACTACACTGTTATGTCACTTCTTTGGGCACCAATCTACCCACCAAAATTATCCCCACATCTTGTATAATACATTACATAACATAATAAACAAATAAACATTAACCTTGATTATTAGCATACATTAAACAAACCATTCTCTTTTACATAATTTATATAAAAACTTATAAACACTATTACTTAAAATTTTTCATTAACTTTTTTATTTATCATCATTTCATTATTTATCCTTGGCTGTAATTAGGTTCCTCAAAATTTTCAAATTTATTATTAATCTATATTTTTAACCATTATGTTATTCCACAAACTAAACCATTTAACATTTATTTATTTATTAATCAATTATTATTAAATTGAAATCGCATCACATAGTTTAAATTCATTATAAAAATTCAAACATATAACCTTCAATCACAATATTTTAACACCTCAAATTATTTACTTCAATTTAGTATTAAAACACAACATATTTCAATTACTATCAAAATTTTACAAGTCATTAATTATTGTCTTCATAATTATTTTATTATTTATTTAGACTGCAAAATATTAATAATATTATTATTATTATCACAACATTTTTCTACTACATATACACATTATTTACCTAACATTTCATAATACACACAAATGAATTCACTACATTATTTACAAAGTATTCGTCAATAACTGTTCAATTGTTTCACGCTTCATATGTCCAAATCTGCAAGGTCGTTACCAAAATTTACAATATTTAAATTGTCCATTCGACTGATATTTTAGTTCAGCCTCCATCGTCGTATATATATCTAATATATTTGTAACACGCGTCATTGTTATCAACATACAATTTATTATTATTATTATTATAATAATCCACTAACTTTATTCCATTCATCATACCACTATAATTTATAGGGTTATTCCCTATTAATATTTCATAAACCTCGTCAACATCAGGTATTATTGTCCAGTCTCCATCAGTATTATTGGTCAATGTCAGGTAAGTTGTTTTCTCATTTTTATATTCCTCTACTATCACGTCAGGTAAGTCATTATTATTTATAAAAATATTACCAAAATAATTCTCTATCTCTCTTTCAACAGGTAATCTTTTTCTCAATTCATCATAATTTCTTTTTAACTTATATAATTCTTTCTCTCTCTCAATACACAACTCTCTCTCTTCATAACACCACATCACACTCTCACAATTATTACAGACAGAGGGTACAACATTATACAACTTCAATATACACTTCAATTCATCTACTAATACGGGTCTCTTGCCCTGCAAAAACGACATTTGTGAACACCTTGGTTCAGAAAAATAAATGGGAAAATTTACCCTCTGCCCACATTCAACTACTATATTATTTTTCCACTCTCTCTCTACTTCATCAATACACCTTAACATCTCATAATCACATTCCACAAACTCATCAGTACTCTTTGATATGACATTTTCAATTATATTATTATTCTCATTATTTTCAACAACATCGTTATTATTTATTAATTCTTTATCTGGTATCGTATTTTTACATTTGTCACTACAATTTTCATTTGTTTTATTTTTCTCTGGATTCATCACAACTACTTCCATTCTCTCCACACTCTGTTCTAATTTATTTAAACTAGACCTTATTATTTCGTTATGATTTTCAACATGTTTATTCATTACTTGAATCTCATTTTTCAACTCGTCAAATTTGTTATTCAATTCTCTAAAATTACTATCTTGTTTTTCTAGAGCGTTATACATGCTGTCTTGTTTTTCTAAACTATTGTACATATACATATTGTATCATACAATCTTGTTAACATATCTATCTGACCGTCAGATAAGCTGACGTCATTATTATCTGCCATTTTTCTTAAAATCTTTTATATATATTTCTTTGCAAAATAGTTTTATATGTAACACATAATTATTATTAAAAAAAAATATTCTACTCACCCATACTACCCATAATCATATCATAACCTTACTACTTATGTTTATAGATTTTTTGTTACCTCAAACAACCATTCTGTTCTCCCAAGTAGGCCTATATTTATATAAATGTATTTATATAAATGGTCCGTACGTTCGGAAGCCAAATGTGAAGCTACTTAATTTGTGTCACATAAAACTAACTAATTTACTAACGTACATTGTATAATTATCGGGCGCCATCTTGTTTTTATGATTTACAAGCAAACAAAACACAAAATTTGTACCTAAGAGGTGGGGTTCCTTTCGGCGAACAGGAGATCAGAATTGGTTGTTCAAAGAAAACTTTATATTAGTTCCCATAATTATGTTTTATTAACAATTGGATATTCACATCATTTACTTTTAAAAGATCATTAACACACTACGTCTTTACCTCCCTCATCTATTATGCAATTCTCATTCTAAAAAACTCACATAAAATAAAATTGAAATATAGTATAAACCTTTAATATAAAAAACCTTCAGTATAAAAAAGAATCAAGATATTAAATAGAAATAATTTTTATTTTAAACACAAACCAGCCTTCTTAATTTACCTAATTTCTCACATACTCACGCACACACACACGCCCAGTTACTTTAGAGATCTCGTTTTATTGAATTTAAATAGAATATCGAAAATTTGTTTTTTATTTCTTATTTGTTACTTAGTGAAAATCTGTCCAGAAGACGTCGCATCGTTACATGCACACTACGGGTGTTGGTTTTCTAATGTTCACTGATTTTATGTATTTTAAACTGCCAATGCATTCTGATAAAGTTATAGGTGGTTATTTTATAATTTATACTTGCTGTGTTCACATTTTAGTTGCGGGCATAAAGTTGCGCAGCCGACGGCGAGCTGAAATGCTCACCTCCACATTGTTGGTATTAACTGTTTTCACTGTTTTATCGAATTCACTTTGGTATACATTTTAGTAAAATTTTGGCTCGTCAGCCTATGTATTCACCCGGCCGCGAGCCACAGCTATTGACGACAGACACTGTTTACATTTTATATATGTGAACGGGATGTAAACCGGCGAACACACACAACTTCGCCTAAAAACCGGCGAGCCGGGCAGACGCGACAGTTGTTTGCGTCCGATACTGGTAGATGTTGTTTTCCGACTACTTTGTTCTGTGTGTGTCACAACGATGCTGGAGTTGACACACCCTGCAGTCCTCGTTATGTAACGCGCTGACGTAAGGTGGTATGATGATTCGTTACATAACTTGTTGACAGTGTTAGTGTGTCACTGGTTGACCTTGGCACAGTTTGCTGTCTGTTGCTGTTCTCACTTGAGAAATTTACATACAATATTTTCATGTATTTAATGTTCCAAGCAGTGCAGCCACCGTCACTAATGTTGCTTGCCACTGAATTTACCTTTCGTTTATATGTTTGTCCCTATTATCGAAAAAATAGTTATTTACTTTATGAAAAAATAGAAACTGCTTTATAACCCCAAAAATAGGCCCGTTACAATACCCCCTCAATGAGATATTTTATGCCGAAGCATAAAAAATCTCATTGACACATTCATACTTGCTAAAGGGATCAGCCAGGATATGTCGCCACAACCCCCTTTACGGTTTACAAAAAAAAATATAATTAACTTACCCTTGGTCTGGTGACTGTGACCGCACCTGAATGACAATACTGGACTTCTCTCTCGAGATCCCAACACCGTAGAGTCAGACAGATACTTAACGCCCCTGCTCTGACGCGCTGGCCAGCTCAGGTCCGCCGCCACAGCATCACCAAACACTGAAACAACACATCGAAATATCAAATAGTGGCCTTATACAACACCATATCCCCAACTGATCTGTTTCCCCCTAGCGGTGCTGGTTTGCGCTAAGAAGCACTGGTTTTGTTTTTTCACTTATTTCTAACATATATATCAAAATATCTAACACAACATGATACCCCTTTTAAAAGTCCGTAATCTCATTCTATCCACCTTCTCTTATTAACTTTTATCCCAAAATTCAAAATTACTGCCCTGATTCCCATCAGAATTTAAATAAACAGACGATTGACTCATAAACATTTCCCATTACCATATCACATTTCTCTCATCCCCAATTTAAAATGCATTTAAAATATTTAAATTCATAAAATTCTCTTACACTAACAAACACAATATAACATAAGAAAACATAGTACACTCATAATTCACATTGTTATCCTTATCTTAAAATAAACAATTTGTATTTAAAATTTACACATTTTACATCATTAAGTTTGCATATAAAATCAGAAAATTACCTTTTAATAATAAAATACATAAATCTCCATTTAACTTTTATTAATTCGTTTCTCAAAATTTTTTTTTTTTTTCAATCTTCGTTTACCACATCATTTCATTTATTATTCCATCTCATTAATTCGGGTGATTCTACGTTATTCATTATAATTCACTTTATCAACTTGGCATTTACCAATAATCTTACCCCCTTTTATTACTCTAACGCTCCCTTACAAAATCTTCAACTAGTATGACACCCCTCTCTACTAAAAATTTACTAACCCTTCTCTACCTCTTACTACTTACTACTTTAACCCAATTCGCCACCTTCTCAATATATAAAAAAAATACTCTCTAACCCTTTGTACATAGGATATGTGTTTCCCCCCCCAAAACTCAATTCCCGTTCTCTGGTTCCTGGATTCTACCTAAGGCAACCCCTTCCCACTAAATCTATACCAATTCCCGTCCCAACTCATCATTTTGTTGCGGACTCCCACATTACACTACCCCCTACTACAAAATTGCCATCCCCAAAAAATCTCACTCTCATTACCTTACTACAACTACAACAAAATAACATCATCAATTATAAACAACAATATATCAATCAAAACTCTACAATTATTCTCCATTACTACTGTGTCAACATCAATACTTCTCAAAATTCTATAACATACATTAACTCAAAACAACATTACATTATTTTCATCTCTACTATTTCTTTAACTTTGACTTCAATTTGGACAGATCTATATGTCCCACAAATATTCATCACCCAACTTCTATCTTTGGCAACCCATTGAAAATTTTAACTATCACACCTTTATTTCATTTTATTTTAAAATCTATAAACACATTGAAAACATATTATTATATTTTATAATCCTTATTCCTAACAAACTACATGCAATTAACACAATAAGATATAATAAACACAATATAGGAAGTATGTAGTGCATCTATTTTTCAAATCAAAACAAAATTATTTAGTAGCGAGTTATCATTATTAAAATACAACAAATTTCTAATTCGTTATCCCCCTGGATAACCTCCCTGCCACACACACTATGACCCTCCCTGGACTGTGGCGTCCAGTTGCGTCCACAAGGACTGAAGTTTTGGAGGAATGTGACATCTCCGTGTCCTTGCTTCTGCGTTACATTTGAAAAGGTATAGATATCAACATATCTTTGTCTATAGTTATGCACCCTTAATGTGGGTCTACCACCTGGCTTTGCTGCCCCCATGCGGACAGAGTGGTAGCCGCTGTTCCCTAGTTTGGTGATTCCCCTTAATTTCACCCCCCATCAATTTCAAGATACACCTTGACAACGATAACAGCTATGGCCAGTATGGTCAGCGCGTAATCGTAATGTGCCCCAACCATAGCTGTTAAAGCTAAACCAATTCCACGGTCAGGGTTTGGTGAGGCCGTGACCGCCCGAAAAGTTAGGGAATCGCAAGTAAAATATCTTTTGTAACACTAAACTTAAATATTTATACTTAAATGACATTATTAATTTGGATGGTGTTTAACCCCCTTTATATGTAAGCTTCACCATCATGAACATAAAATATTAAATACAAAATTTACAACCTCCCACCATTGCAGTTCCACACTACACTGTTATGTCACTTCTTTGGGCACCAATCTACCCACCAAAATTATCCCCACATCTTGTATAATACATTACATAACATAATAAACAAATAAACATTAACCTTGATTATTAGCATACATTAAACAAACAATTCTCTTTTACATAATTTATATAAAAACTTATAAACACTATTACTTAAAATTTTTCATTAACTTTTTTATTTATCATCATTTCATTATTTATCCTTGGCTGTAATTAGGTTCCTCAAAATTTTCAAATTTATTATTAATCTATATTTTTAACCATTATGTTATTCCACAAACTAAACCATTTAACATTTATTTATTTATTAATCAATTATTATTAAATTGAAATCGCATCACATAGTTTAAATTCATTATAAAAATTCAAACATATAACCTTCAATCACAATATTTTAACACCTCAAATTATTTACTTCAATTTAGTATTAAAACACAACATATTTCAATTACTATCAAAATTTTACAAGTCATTAATTATTGTCTTCATAATTATTTTATTATTTATTTAGACTGCAAAATATTAATAATATTATTATTATTATCACAACATTTTTCTACTACATATACACATTATTTACCTAACATTTCATAATACACACAAATGAATTCACTACATTATTTACAAAGTATTCGTCAATAACTGTTCAATTGTTTCACGCTTCATATGTCCAAATCTGCAAGGTCGTTACCAAAATTTACAATATTTAAATTGTCCATTCGACTGATATTTTAGTTCAGCCTCCATCGTCGTATATATATCTAATATATTTGTAACACGCGTCATTGTTATCAACATACAATTTATTATTATTATTATTATAATAATCCACTAACTTTATTCCATTCATCATACCACTATAATTTATAGGGTTATTCCCTATTAATATTTCATAAACCTCGTCAACATCAGGTATTATTGTCCAGTCTCCATCAGTATTATTGGTCAATGTCAGGTAAGTTGTTTTCTCATTTTTATATTCCTCTACTATCACGTCAGGTAAGTCATTATTATTTATAAAAATATTACCAAAATAATTCTCTATCTCTCTTTCAACAGGTAATCTTTTTCTCAATTCATCATAATTTCTTTTTAACTTATATAATTCTTTCTCTCTCTCAATACACAACTCTCTCTCTTCATAACACCACATCACACTCTCACAATTATTACAGACAGAGGGTACAACATTATACAACTTCAATATACACTTCAATTCATCTACTAATACGGGTCTCTTGCCCTGCAAAAACGACATTTGTGAACACCTTGGTTCAGAAAAATAAATGGGAAAATTTACCCTCTGCCCACATTCAACTACTATATTATTTTTCCACTCTCTCTCTACTTCATCAATACACCTTAACATCTCATAATCACATTCCACAAACTCATCAGTACTCTTTGATATGACATTTTCAATTATATTATTATTCTCATTATTTTCAACAACATCGTTATTATTTATTAATTCTTTATCTGGTATCGTATTTTTACATTTGTCACTACAATTTTCATTTGTTTTATTTTTCTCTGGATTCATCACAACTACTTCCATTCTCTCCACATTCTGTTCTAATTTATTTAAACTAGACCTTATTATTTCGTTATGATTTTCAACATGTTTATTCATTACTTGAATCTCATTTTTCAACTCGTCAAATTTGTTATTCAATTCTCTAAAATTACTATCTTGTTTTTCTAGAGCGTTATACATGCTGTCTTGTTTTTCTAAACTATTGTACATATACATATTGTATCATACAATCTTGTTAACATATCTATCTGACCGTCAGATAAGCTGACGTCATTATTATCTGCCATTTTTCTTAAAATCTTTTATATATATTTCTTTGCAAAATAGTTTTATATGTAACACATAATTATTATTAAAAAAAAATATTCTACTCACCCATACTACCCATAATCATATCATAACCTTACTACTTATGTTTATAGATTTTTTGTTACCTCAAACAACCATTCTGTTCTCCCAAGTAGGCCTATATTTATATAAATGTATTTATATAAATGGTCCCTACGTTCGGAAGCCAAATGTGAAGCTACTTAATTTGTGTCACATAAAACTAACTAATTTACTAACGTACATTGTATAATTATCGGGCGCCATCTTGTTTTTATGATTTACAAGCAAACAAAACACAAAATTTGTACCTAAGAGGTGGGGTTCCTTTCGGCGAACAGGAGATCAGAATTGGTTGTTCAAAGAAAAACTTTATATTAGTTCCCATAATTATGTTTTATTAACAATTGGATATTCACATCATTTACTTTTAAAAGATCATTAACACACTACGTCTTTACCTCCCTCATCTATTATGCAATTCTCATTCTAAAAAACTCACATAAAATAAAATTGAAATATAGTATAAACCTTTAATATAAAAAACCTTCAGTATAAAAAAGAATCAAGATATTAAATAGAAATAATTTTTATTTTAAACACAAACCAGCCTTCTTAATTTACCTAATTTCTCACATACTCACGCACACACACACGCCCAGTTACTTTAGAGATCTCGTTTTATTGAATTTAAATAGAATATCGAAAATTTGTTTTTTATTTCTTATTTGTTACTTAGTGAAAATCTGTCCAGAAGACGTCGCATCGTTACATGCACACTACGGGTGTTGGTTTTCTAATGTTCACTGATTTTATGTATTTTAAACTGCCAATGCATTCTGATAAAGTTATAGGTGGTTATTTTATAATTTATACTTGCTGTGTTCACATTTTAGTTGCGGGCATAAAGTTGCGCAGCCGACGGCGAGCTGAAATGCTCACCTCCACATTGTTGGTATTAACTGTTTTCACTGTTTTATCGAATTCACTTTGGTATACATTTTAGTAAAATTTTGGCTCGTCAGCCTATGTATTCACCCGGCCGCGAGCCACAGCTATTGACGACAGACACTGTTTACATTTTATATATGTGAACGGGATGTAAACCGGCGAACACACACAACTTCGCCTAAAAACCGGCGAGCCGGGCAGACGCGACAGTTGTTTGCGTCCGATACTGGTAGATGTTGTTTTCCGACTACTTTGTTCTGTGTGTGTCACAACGATGCTGGAGTTGACACACCCTGCAGTCCTTGTTATGTAACGCGCTGACGTAAGGTGGTATGATGATTCGTTACATAACTTGTTGACAGTGTTAGTGTGTCACTGGTTGACCTTGGCACAGTTTGCTGTCTGTTGCTGTTCTCACTTGAGAAATTTACATACAATATTTTCAGCAGCCACCGTCACTAATGTTGCTTGCCACTGAATTTACCTTTCGTTTATATGTTTGTCCCTATTATCGAAAAAATAGTTATTTACTTTATGAAAAAATAGAAACTGCTTTATTACCCCAAAAATAGGCCCGTTACAAGTTGAACATTAGATTTTTGAATTAAAATTAACTTTATACTATTTACTACAACTTTTTTATGCTTATAATATATGTCTATCTCAAGAAATAAAACATTTCCTCACAGACCAATAATTTTAATACACACACTGACGACATTAATAATTAATTATAGAGACAAAAAAAATCAGTAAAAATTTTATTTACTGAACTTTGCCTATTAAAATATGTTCATAACAAAGGAAATTTATTGTAAATAAAAAGTGGTTAAAATTAACTCCATACATCTTATAACAGGGTAGCAGTCACTGGTTGATTGCAATGTTGCTCTAACTTCTACAAGTAAACAAAAATTTATAAAATATTTTTTATGAAGAAGATAATTGTGTTACAGACATATAATTTATTCGGAAATGTGCAGCACAGCATGTAGAACATCAATAAAATTTAAAACTCTTTAAAATTTGTACTTCAAATTTAGTACGAATGGCAACATTGCAATGACAGAAAAGGAGAGAAGTACAGTATAGGAGAAACACATGGGTAAGACAAAGCACGACAACTCCCTTAAGAGCCAATGCTGTAAATTAAACCTGGGACGGGGATTAGTAATCTATAAGAAATCAGCATTTATATTCATTGTATATGGTATGCATTACAGAAATCAGAACAGCAGATAGAAAAGCCAACTGCTCAGTCTGAAGAGAGGAACAAAAGTGAAGTGAACTCGTCAGAATTGAAGTCAATACTTCTGAATAATGGTGAAGACAATAGCACGTTGAGATGTGAAAGAAAACAAAGCCGGCCAGTTCCTAGGCTACATGCTTTGCTTCAGCCTGAAATCATATCGTCTACAGTTACGCCTGAACTCCGGGACAGAGAAAACGGGAGCATAACTGTGAATGATGTAAGCAGAAAAACACTATTTTTATGTCACAATCACGTTTATTAGGTAAATTCGAGAATATGTTCTGGTAAACAAATATGGAAAACTACTAAAGAAGAATTTCTTTCAGCCATTGTGTTTCTACATAATAATTACCATATAAAAAAATGTTATTTTACTTCCATATTCCTTAAGGAATGGAAGTAGTATGGTGATGGCAAAAAAAATCGTGTTCGAGATTATTGCAGATTCTGATTCTACTACACTCAAAACATGAAAAAAAGTCGTTTTCTGAAAAGTGTCTGTGTGTGTGTGTCTGTCTGTGTGTGTGTCTGTGTCTGTAGATTTTTTTTCTATGGCAAACGATAACTGCCGCAAATTCAAACAGAATCAAATAATTTTTTGCATACAGCCCTGATTTGTAGAGTACTCACGACCTATTGTTTTTGGTGAAGATCGGTTGAGGGAAAGGGGTAGTTTACCTGCAACGGTTTTTTTTTATCAAGGGAAATTTTTTTTTTGGCAAACGATAACAGCCGCAAATTCAAACAGAATCAAAAGATTATTTGTATACAGCCCTAAATTGTAGAGTTCTCAAGACCTATGGTGAAGATCGGTTAAGGGAAAGGGGTAGTTTACCTGCAGCGTTTTTTTATCAAGGGTATTTTCTATGGCAAACGATAACAGCCGCAAATTCAAACAGAATCAAATAATGTTTTGCATACAGCCCTGATTTGTAGAGTACTCAAGACCTATTGTTTTTGGTGAAGATCGGTTAAGGGAAAGGGGTAGTTTACCTGCAGCATTTTTTTATCAAGGGTAATTTTTTTTTGGCAAATGATAACAGCCGCAAATTTAAACAGAATCTACTACTCTTTTGCATACAGCCCTGAATTGTAGAGTTCTCAAGACCTTTTGGTTTTGGTGAAGATCGGTTAAGGGGAAGAGGTAGTTTACCTGCAACCTTTTACGTTTTAACAAGAGTAAAGTACTTGAAAATTTATTTAAACTTTTTGAAACAATGGTAATTGTTGAAAATAAAATAATTTTGTTGCCAGGTAACAAAAATAAAGTCATTTTGATTATAAAATATAAATATTTACAACAAGAAAAGAATTTTCAGTTTTCAAAATTTAAATATATTTTTATAAAACAATGGGTTCTTCATTGAGGTGGGGACCATGTCACTCACTCCATCTCAAGCCTCTCCCATTTTGCAGAAAAAGAGGACCCTGTCAAGGCTGATACTTTGACGACAGTGACAGGGCTTTCCACCAAATTCAGCAGAGTGACAGGTAGGCCCAACTCTGATTGGCTCCTCAGATTTCCCCAGCGTTAGTAGGTTCTATGAAAATATTTTATTTCAAAAATGATTTTAAATATAAATCTTAGATATGTTTTATAAATCTCATGTTTTATGTTTTAACATGGGTAATTTTTTATATGACGAACCATAACTGCCGTAAATTCAAACAGAATCAAATAATTTTTTACATATGTGCCTGAGCTATAGAGAACTCAATGTCTGTTGATTTTGGTGAAGATCGGTTACGGGGAAAGGGCAGTTTACCTGAAACATTTTTTGTTGTAACATGAGTAAAGTACTTAATTTTGATAAAGTATCCTGATAAGATCTTAATAATCCACTGTAGAAACGTAGATGAAATATCTATAAATGAAGAGGCTAGTTGAACGGGCTGGGGGTAATTTTCTATAAATCAAAATTATAGTTGAAGGGGGAGGGGATAATTTTTTTTATATGTGTACTACGTTATTGGCAACAAAGAAGTATTTTTTTGTTAAAATTCCTTCCCTGGCTGTTTCACTGAAAATGATTTTAAATATAAATCTTAGAATATGGAAGTCATGTATGGTTCTCCATACCGATTTTTTACTTCCATGTTCCTTAAGGTGATGGCAAAAAAAAAATCGTGTTCGAGATTATTGCAGATTCTGATTGTACTACACTCAAAACATGAAAAAAAGTCATTTTTCGAAAAGTGTGTGTGTGTGTGTGTGTGTGTGTGTGTGTGTGTGTGTGTGTGTGTGTGTGTGTGTAGATTTTTTTCTATGGCAAACGATAACAGCCGCAAATTCAAACAGAATCAAATAATTTTTTGCATGCAGCCCTGATTTGTAGAGTCCTCAAGACCTATTGTTTTTGGTGAAGATCGGTTAAGGGAAAGGGGTGGTTTACCTGCAACGGTTTTTTTTTATCAAGAGTAATTTTTTTCTATGTCAAACGATAACAGCCGCAAATTTAAACAGAATCTACTACTCTTTTGCATACAGCCCTGAATTGTAGAGTTCTCAAGACCTGTTGTTTTTGGTGAAGATCGGGTAAGGGAAAGGGGTAGTTTACCTGCAACATTTTATGTTTTAACAAGGGTAATTTTTTCTATGATGAACGGTAACTGCTGCATATTCAAACAGAATTAAATAATTTTTTGCATACATCCCTGAATTGTAGGGATCTCAAGGCCTTTTGATTTTGGTGAAGATCGGTTAAGGGGAAGGGGTAGTTTACCTGCAACCTTTTACGTTTTAACAACAGTAAAGTACTTGAAAATTCATTTAAACTTTTTCAAACAATGGTAATTGTTAAAAATAATATAATTTTGTTGCCAGGCAATAAAATTATAATTTTTTCATTTTAATGTAAATCATGTACGAGAGAAAATATATCACTTAACACTTAACTAAAAATGAACTTTTTTCATGTGAAAAACTTACTATTTTATTGTACGCGTTTCGGCTTAGTATCCGCCTTGGAGTCTGTTACCAAAGCTGAAGAAGGCGGATACTAAGCCGAAACGCGTACAATAAAATAGTAAGTTTTTCACATGAAAAAAGTTCATTTTTAGTTAAGTGTTAGTGCTGTGAAAGAAGAGATGAATAATCAAGACAACGAAAATATATCGTTCGTGGCAGGCAAGCATATCTCAATTATGTAATGTTTACGTTTCCATTTTATTATTATGATTACTGTAATAAAAAGGCAGGGAAAACATACACACACACACACACACACACACACATACACACAAAATTCGCGTTATTTCTGGCCTCACTCATGTTTATTTTCTTACATTTGCACGCTTTTTAAATGGAAAGTGCCGAAACTCACACCAACATAATGCGTGCAAGCTGAAAAATTGTCCAGCGTGGATAGCGATTTGCTTCCTGTGGATCGCTGGGCAGTGTAACTGCACGTGTTTACAGAGGAACGATTCATAGACAGAATTTTCGTCTTTAGGGAATGAACCCTCTGCAAGATGCTGAGGGTCCATGAGTGACTTCGGAGCGCTCCTCCTTTTCCGCGTGTTTGTTCTGTGAAACGTACACTGTAGATTCGCAGCTTTACTCTAAGCAACCCTCAATAGGAAATGTTGAAAATTTTTGTCCACGGTACACCCTCATACACACTAAACCTGCTCTGATTTTTAATTACGGACATCATAATATTAAAACTTTGGAAACTTGAGCACTACTTAATGGAGATCAAACATTAACTTATACAAGCCAATAATTTTATGCATATTTTGTATGTATATGTATATATATATATATATATATATATATATATATATGTACAACGTTATGTAACCCCTCTTTAACTTAGATTGGTAAAAAAAAAAAAAAATTTTTTTTGAAATTTTTTTTTTTTAAAAGAGGGGCCACAAGTTAATTAGAATTAGACCAAAGCCTAGAGAAGCCAAAAATGCGCTGGATCCAGTGAGATGGGACTTGCAATTAAAACTCATAAAATTAACAATTAATAAAATCCCTTTTATTATTCTGGTCTAGAGAAGCCAAAAATGCGCTGGATCCAGTGAGACGGGACTTGCAATTAAAACTCATAAAATTAACAATTAATAAAATCCCTTTTATTATTCTATCTCCTTTTTAAAAACAATATTAACAACAAAATCAATAAATATAACAGTCAGAATCTTTTTTCCCCTTAAATTGTTAATTAAAATAATTTATACTCTTTAAACAATGTCACCTGAAAATTATTAACACATATAAAATTTATTTGCTATCTTCTCTTTAAAATGAATTAAAAATTAAAATCATTAATTTTCTTTAAGTAATGTTTCCTGAAAATTATTAATAAATATAAGATTTATTTTCTATGTTCTCTTTAAAATGATCAATGAACTTAATGGAGATAATTTTTATAGACTTCTTGATAATATTAATTAGAATAACTAATTCTCAAACAAAATTAATTAAAATTAAATAGAGACCAATCTACATACTCTTTATTAAAGTTAATTAAAATAAATTACTTTCTTAGAAGAAATATTCATCAAAAATTAATTGAGATAGAATAAATTAATGTCATCAAAATTAAATGGATATATAACCCTATGTTTCATCTTTTCTTTTATAAAAGCCCTATATCTAACTCCCCCAAAAATACACCCAAATGTACAATACATATAAAACCCCACAAAATACACACACAAATATACAATACATCACATGTTCCACAATACAGGACAATTATTACACAGATCTCTTGCCACGGCCTTTTCTTACCCCCATGAGGTACATCATTAATTATTTTATGGACATCCATGTTAGGATTACAATTCTTAATATTTGCATAACACATTACATGTGTATTAGATTATACATATGCAACTCCAATAGTCCCCAGGACATAATAAATTCAAAATTTTGGCCAAGTGCCTAATACTATTATAAAATTCTGCCCCACTGGGCACTTATACTGGGAGAAATAAAAATTTAGAATACAATGAACACCCCAGTTATCATAATTAATTAATAGAATTTATATATATATAGAAATATTGTTAAGTTGTGAAAATAGAAATATGTCATGAATCTTATAACCCTTTTAAAAAGTAATTTTGGCCCAGAAACCGACATGTTCATTTGCCAGTCAGTGCATAATTCAACCTGTCTCAACAACATGTTTAACACTGCATGAACAGGCACCAGTACAGGATTAAACTTGTGAATCTACTTAACTACCCCAGAAATTTCTATCCCTATATAAACCAAACTGAATTTAAAAATGAGAAAATATATATATAAAATGAACACTAAATTGAAACAGAGAAATTACAAATTGAATGAATGACTTAATAGCAGTAATGAAACCCTTATACTGAAAATAAGAAGGAATTGTACGTTTAAATGGTGAGCTGCCAAAAATGCATGTCAGCCTCTGAGCTCACAATTATACCAACAAATGAATAAAATTTATAAAAGATTTCCCTCCCAGTTCACGCACTATACTGTCCCGTTAATTGGGGATCCAATTAAAATATTTAAAACTTGAAAGTCATGTTGTTGACTGATTGAATTGGTTCACTGGCTCTTATTGAGTGCATCACTACGTGTAAAGAATATAATGGGTTGAGATCACCTTATTTTTGTCCATGGGGGTGAAGTGGCAATCTCGTGGCCTACATTATAGGTGTTGGTGCTTCGTCATGGCAATTCCTCCCCGGCAGATGAAGAGAGAGAGAGGACTAGGTGTTACATGTTCAGGTTGTGGGGCTGTTTCCTCGACTTCCTCGGGGAACCCGCAGTTCTATTTAGATCTTAGCCTATCATAGGTGGAAGAATGGTGTAACAAATTTCTTCATCTGTCCGGAGGAAACGACGCAGCCGATTTTGACGACGTTTGGAGCGAGACAAACTTTGCATAAAACGTTATTTCCGCTTGGAACTCGCAAACCGGGTTTCTCGCTAGAGGTCAGCACCTCTCAAGCGCTCTAAATTCACGCAGTAGTATTGCTTAACTTAACTGCTAGGGTGCGGCACTAATTAAAGAGCTTTAAATACTGTACTGCATTTAACGTTTACCTGACATTAATTACTGAACATGCGCCGATTCTATCCTAGACTCGGCACACCCTCACCCCAAAAGGGCAACATAGTTGCCTCACAGTTAAACGCCGGGAGGGTACCCTGCAGTGTACCCCCTCCCCAAAACAACCCAGTGGTCATCGTGATTAGGTCGGCCCAGCAGCCTTGCTCTCAGGAGAACAGAGGCTCAGAAAGAAAACGAAGGAGACGAAAGAAGGTATGTAGTATGTAAGTGTGCGGGTGCTGCACGCTGACCTGATCAGGGCCAGCCCACAGCAAAGAGGGACAGCTAAGAAAGACTAAAGAAAAGTTGAGACGTCTCAGACTTCCGACCTCCTGAGGCTTGTCCACTGAAGCCAGAACACGACTGCCACCTTAAAAGGACATCCACCCTATCTCTACGGGGACTAACCCCCTTCAAAAGTCCTCGATTGCCCCCGACAGCGTTTCAATTTAGAAATATGGCTTACCACCATTTTATTATCGTCTCCCGGTACACCCAGCCGGGCTGTCACCGGTGACGTGAATCCCAGGATGCGATATGGCCCCGACCAGCGGTAACACAACTTTGCGGCACGTTTGTCTGCGGCTGAGCTGAGTGGGTGGCTTTGGCAATACACCCAGTCACCAATTCGGAAGGGGTTTGGAATTCGCCCCTGATTATAACGCCGACGGACCCTCTCGTGCACTCGCAGCAAATTCTTCCGAGCTTCCTTCCACCTCTCCGCTGTTTTATTATTGGGCTCCCGCGGCAGAAGATCTTCGATATTCCACAGATTGGTCAACGGGAGTGCGGGCGAGAATCCAAACAGGATTTCAAAGGGCACGGCCTGATGACTATCGTGTCGGGCCGTGTTGAAAGCTAATTGCAACCACTTCAGATTCTGATCCCAGGTGGTTTGTTGCTCTGCGTGATAAGCAATCAGGGTGGACCGGAGATTCCGATTGAATCTCTCCGCATGGGATGGTTGTGGGTAATAAGGGGAAGTGGTTACGTGTTTGATCCCACTGGCAAAACACATACGCCGGAATTCACCTGAAATAAACTGCGGGCCATTGTCCGAAACAATGATGGTCGGAACACCGAAATGCTGAAACACATTGTTCTGTAGCGCGTTAATGGTTAAACGAGTGGTTGCCTGCCGTAAGGGCAGTATCCAGGCAAACTTAGAAAAAGCATCCACACAAACAAGCAGGTAAGCATTATCTGACTTGCTACGGGGGAACGGCCCCACGTAGTCGATGAACAACTTCTCCATCGGTCTGCTCGCCACCTCAGATGACAACAACCCTAGTTTGGTGTTCTGGGCAGGCTTGCTCAAGCCACAAAGATGACAGCTCTTAACCCTTGTCGCGATGTCCCTATCCATGCCCTTCCAGATAAAATGTTTCCTAATACTGGAAATGGTCTTAGAAATTCCCTTGTGGCCTCCAACTGGGGAATTATGGTAATAACTGAAGACCATGGGCACTAACTTGCTAGGCAGCACGATCTTAGGGGCATGTCCTTTTCTCTCTCTACAACAGAGGACTCCCTTGGACAAGAAATAAGGGGCCTGTACGTTACCCTCCTTGATATTTTGGATGACTGGACCCAGCACTTCGTCATTTAACTGATGGGGTAACACATCAGTGAAGGCTAATGGAAAGTCTAAAAGAACGGAACAGGGTTGCTCAGATTGGGCATCACTGGGCTGGAAAAACATGCGGGACAAGGCATCTGCAACCACATTTTGAGATCCCCTAATGTGTTGCACGGTGAACTTAAAGGATGAGATCTTTACCACCCATCTACCAATTTTACCCAGTTGCCGGGGATGAGCCAGAAGCCAAGAGAGAGCCTGATTATCGGTCTCTAGCAGGAACTCAGCATGTTCCAGGAAACGCCTGAACTTGTCTAGAGCGTACACTACAGCTAAACACTCTAGCTCATAGACAGATGATTTTTGTTCTTGCTGGGTCAACGTCCAGGAAATAAAAGCCACAGGCTGCCTAGCGTCGTCTACAACTTGGGAGAAGACCGCCCCGAGCGCAACCGAACTCGCGTCCGTCTGCAGTATAAACGGCTTCGAAAAGTCGGGCATCCGTAACACCGGTGGGGAGATGATGGCTTCCTTCAAGGTGTCGAAAGCTTTTTGTTGATTTTCACCCCATGTAAATTTGGCGCCCTTCTTCCTTAGTTCGTTCAAGGGTGCGGCAATTTCGGCGAGTTCGGTATGAAACGTCGGTAAAAATTTACCATACTGACGAATCTCGCTATGCCCTTCACATCCCTAGGGGGAGGGAAGTCACGGATGCCCTGTGCCCTCTCGGGGTCTACCGTAACGCCCCGGTGTGAAACTAAGTGGCCCAAGAAAGAAATACTCTCTTGGACTAAACGAACCTTCTCGGGATTGACAGTGAGACCAGAATTCCTTAACCGACCCATCACTTCTCTGAGATGACCCAGATGATCATCGAAGGTCTCACTATATACTAGTAAATCATCAAGATAGTTAAACACGAACCGGAATTTCACATCGTGAAAAACCGTATCGAGAAGACGAGTGAGTGTCTGGGCCCCCACAGCCAAACCCATGGGAACCCTTGTGTACTGGTACAAATTCCAGGGTACACAAAAGGCCGTATATGGTCTACTCTCTTTGGCCAGAGGAATTTGATGATAGGCCGCGTTAAGATCGATTATAGTAAAATATCTGGCCCCACTGAACCAATCAAAGGCCGAATGTAAATCTGGGAGGGGAACAGAATCCACCTCTATATTGGAATTCAACTTCCGATAATCTATTACCATTCTTTGCTTGCCCCCAGGCTTTGGTACTAAAAATGCTGGACTGGCATAGCTCGAATGAGAAGGTTCAATTACCCCTTGTTCCAACAATTCTTGAACCTTCTCTCACAGAATGGTCATCTTCGGAGGAGCGAATTTGTAAGGGTGTGACCTTACTATTTTGGAATCTGTGAGGCGTATCTTGTATTCCAGCAGGTGTGTGAGTCCCAAAGTAGGAGTTAACACCTCGGGAAATTCCTCACACAAATGGTGTAAGGCCTTCTGCCGGGATGGAGTGAGATGATCTCGTGCAGAATCGGGACAAGCTACTTCTTGGATACCCGGCTTTGCGCCCTGGTACCCAAGGAACGGAATTAGAACTTCCCGATTAAACTTAAAGAAACATTGGTGCGCTTGGATGTCCAGCACGAGACCACTTTTTGCGATGAAGTCGGCACCAATTATACAATCCACTCCCAGAGCAGGAGAAACCAGAAAAGGCCACACCCAAGAAAACCCATCGATTTTAAATTTAAAGGTGATAACCCGGGAGATAGGCAAGATTTCCCGGGATGCAGTCCAGCATACTGCAGATGACAGGTTCGACTCCTTAATCAAGCCCTGCTTTTCAAGGTCCGTGGATACCCGAGATGAGATGATGGATCGGGCCGAACCGGAGTCAACTAAGGCTCTGAGCTGACCCCCTTTTATCTCAAGCGACAGAAAGGGGCATACTGAAAGGTGTTGCGAGGTAGTAGACCGGACCTTGATGTCGGAAGAGTTGGATGCTAACAATTGCCTGGAGGTCGTCGGAAGTTGAATAGATTTAGAGCGGGGGGAAGACATCCTCCGAAATATCTTCCCCTGTCTATTTAGTTTTTTGGTGCTGGTCTAGACAAAGGTGGTGCTGGACGCGCACGCCCTCGAGTGCAATTTCTAGCCACGTGTCCCGGGCGGTTACAATTGTAACAAACAACCGCATTCGTTTGCTCGCGATTTCGAGCTGGCTGGGCCTGTCGGGGGAAGAAAGGCTCCCTGGGTCCTTCCGATCTCTGAGGTCTTGGTTCTTCTCCTCTACCGTCTCTCCTCGCGTGGTCGCTCATCTGGATGGACTTGGTCATGACGCACAGCCGGTCCAGGTCTGCAAACCACCACGGCCTCTCTGCAAAAACTAGACGCAATCGGTCCTTGGAGGAGACGCCGTCGAGAATGTTCTGGACCACTTCCTCCTCCGACATGCCCAGTCCCAGAATTCGAGCTACCTCTCGGATTCTTTGTACGTATTGGGCTAAACTTTCGCCCCGCGCCTGCACTCGATAAAAGTGTCGATGTCGCAACTGCTCCATTAATCTACCGGGGACGAACGTCCCCAACACCACCCGGTGGAACTCCGCCACTCCACCTTTACGACGCATGACCTCCGCCACCCTCTCAGCCATAGTTCCGCGACAATAAGGGAATATGAGTTCGAGCACCGTACGATCGGACATGCCCGGGTAGTCTACCAACTGGAAGACGGTCCTAAAAAAAGGTAAAAGTTTTTCTGCCTCCAGTCCATCTACGACTGGTAGTTGTTGGATAATGTGAGACAGTGGGTTGGGCAGCTTATGTTAAGACGCCGCCCCCAAACCAGCGCGAACCGGGGTACTTGCTGCTGGATCTATATCTCTATAAGAGGAATCTACTGCTGAGACCACGGACTCAGCAACTGGAGCCGGCGTAGGTGGTCTGGCCGGTTGGGACCCCTGGAGGGTCGAGGTGATCAGCTGTATTAGTTCATTTATGTTATGGGCCGGCTCAAGTTCGCCGCCTTGTGCTTGAAGATTCTGCAGCCTGAGGATCACATGCTGCAGACGTTGCCGGATTCGCCGGACGCTGATAGAGCACCCCGGCCCCGTCTCCAAACTTTCTACGCAGCGAGCTAACTCTCGCAGCTCCTCCCACTTCTCATTACAATTTTCCCACTCACTCTCTTGGTCAGGAATGGTGACCTTCGAGAGCACGTCACCCGCGGCCAGCGCTTCTCGGAGCTGCCGTCGTAAAATCTGAACATTCCCTCTAGGGTCTTTGCCCCGCGCCCGTAGCTCGAACTCAAGTTCATCCCGTAAAAACAGCTCGGGGTTTAGTGCACTCATCGTCGAGCTTCGCGGTCGGCACACAAAACAAAACACAACACCTTAGAAAACTAAAGACAATTAATACAGGAAAATCTTAAGTACTGTTTCTTCCATTAAGCAGACTGCGGGTCCCCCTACCGTTGCGAGGACCCAGCCCACTTACCTGAACTGCTCTCTCTCAACAACTCTACACAAATAGAACACGACACACACACTAACACACAACACGACAAAAATCACCGACCAACGACAATTTTCAAAAATATTTCTAATATTTCTTCGGCTCCCGTATGTCGAAGGAGACCTACTGCCGATCGGGCCATACCATATAATTAAAACACCTCCCCTATTATGGGCAAGGTAATACGCAAACCATCTCCACCTAGGCACAGATCTGCGATAAGTCGCGTTTCCCAAGGAATGTCCCCTTCTAAAATCTCTCACCATGTGGCAACCTACGGTTGAACAGTAGGTTCAACTATTCAAGGCGGGCAAGTACATATACATATATAACACAAAACCTTAAACCTAACAAAAATATTCACTTTTAGATATAGGGCCTTTCAAAAATTTTTCTAAGTTCCATAAGAACTCCCAAAATGTTTCCTGAGTTTGCAAGCCCCGTCACACCCAAAGGACCCACGGGTTGACCCTAATCTCAACCACGCTCTGCTACCAACTGTAACCCCTCTTTAACTTAGACTGGTAAAAAAAAAGATTATTTTTTTTTTGAAAATTTTTTTTGAAAAATTTTTTTTTTGAAAAGAGGGGCCACAAGTTAATTAGAACTAGACCAAAGCCTACAGAAGCCAAAAATGCGCTGGATCCAGTGAGACGGGACTTGCAATTAAAACTCATAAAATTAACAATTAATAAAATCCCTTTTATTATTCTATCTCCTTTTTAAAAACAATATTAACAACAAAATCAATAAATATAACAGTCAGAATCTTTTTTCCCCTTAAATTGTTAATTAAAATAATTTATACTCTTTCTTTAAACAATGTCACCTGAAAATTATTAACACATAAAATTTATTTGCTATCTTCTCTTTAAAATGAATTAAAAATTAAAATCATTAATTTTCTTTAAGTAATGTTTCCTGAAAATTATTAATAAATATAAGATTTATTTTCTATGTTCTCTTTAAAATGATCAATGAACTTAATGGAGATAATTTTTATAGACTTCTTGATAATATTAATTAGAATAACTAATTCTCAAACAAAATTAATTAAAATTAAATAGAGACCAA
The DNA here is from genome assembly GCA_034769895.1 of Magicicada septendecula. NCBI lineage: Eukaryota > Metazoa > Arthropoda > Insecta > Hemiptera > Cicadidae > Magicicada > Magicicada septendecula. The sequence continues at coordinate 87,150,254 of CM068372.1, read as the reverse complement.
TCTACATACTCTTTATTAAAGTTAATTAAAATAAATTACTTTCTTAGAAGAAATATTCATCAAAAATTAATTGAGATAGAATAAATTAATGTCATCAAAATTAAATGGATATATAACCCTATGTTTCATCTTTTCTTTTATAAAAGCCCTATATCTAACTCCCCCAAAAATACACCCAAATGTACAATACATATAAAACCCCACAAAATACACACACAAATATACAATACATCACATGTTCCACAATACAGGACAATTATTACACAGATCTCTTGCCACGGCCTTTTCTTACCCCCATGAGGTACATCATTAATTATTTTATGGACATCCATGTTAGGATTACAATTCTTAATATTTGCATAACACATTACATGTGTATTAGATTATACATATGCAACTCCAATAGTCCCCAGGACATAATAAATTCAAAATTTTGGCCAAGTGCCTAATACTATTATAAAATTCTGCCCCACTGGGCACTTATACTGGGAGAAATAAAAATTTAGAATACAATGAACACCCCAGTTATCATAATTAATTAATAGACTTTATATATATATAGAAATATTGTTAAGTTGTGAAAATAGAAATATGTCATGAATCTTATAACCCTTTTAAAAAGTAATTTTGGCCCAGAGACCGACATGTTCATTTGCCAGTCAGTGCATAATTCAACCTGTCTCAACAACATGTTTAACACTGCATGAACAGGCACCAGTACAGGATTAAACTTGTGAATCTGCTTAACTACCCCAGAAATTTCTATCCCTATATAAACCAAACTGAATTTAAAAATGAGAAAATATATGTATAAAATGAACACTAAATTGAAACAGAGAAATTACAAATTGAATGAATGACTTAATAGCAATAATGAAACCCTTATACTGAAAATAAGAAGGAATTGTACGTTTAAATGGTGAGCTGCCAAAAATGCATGTCAGCCTCTGAGCTCACAATTATACCAACAAATGAATAAAATTTATAAAAGATTTCCCTCCCAGTTCACGCACTATACTGTCCCGTTAATTGGGGATCCAATTAAAATATTTAAAACTTGAAAGTCATGTTGTTGACTGATTGAATTGGTTCACTGGCTCTTATTGAGTGCATCACTACGTGTAAAGAATATAATGGGTTGAGATCACCTTATTTTTGTCCATGGGGGTGAAGTGGCAATCTCGTGGCCTACATTATAGGTGTTGGTGCTTCGTCATGGCAATTCCTCCCCGGCAGATGAAGAGAGAGAGAGGACTAGGTGTTACATGTTCAGGTTGTGGGGCTGTTTCCTCGACTTCCTCGGGGAACCCGCAGTTCTATTTAGATCTTAGCCTATCATAGGTGGAAGAATGGTGTAACAAATTTCTTCATCTGTCCGGAGGAAACGACGCAGCCGATTTTGACGACGTTTGGAGCGAGACAAACTTTGCATAAAACGTTATTTCCGCTTGGAACTCGCAAACCGGGTTTCTCGCTAGAGGTCAGCACCTCTCAAGCGCTCTAAATTCACGCAGTAGTATTGCTTAACTTAACTGCTAGGGTGCGGCACTAATTAAAGAGCTTTAAATACTGTACTGCATTTAACGTTTACCTGACGTTAATTACTGAACATGCGCCGATTCTATCCTAGACTCGGCACAGTTATCGGCAACAAAGAAGTAGTTTTTGTTAAAATTCCTTCCCGGGATGTTTGGCCGTAGTCCAGTGTTTTCTACAAAACCAGATGTTTCGGCAATGCCATCGACTTCCATCATCAGTGAAAATCGAATGCGATAACGTGAGGTGGTATACGTTAGTGACTACAGTACTGTGGTTAAGGCTGAAGCAGTAAGTAGAAAGAAGTAGTTTCTATGGTAATATTTCATTTCGAAAATGATTTTAAATATAAATCTTATAACATGGAAGTTATGTATGGTTCTCCATACCGATACTTCCATGTTCCTTAAGGAAATGGAAGTATGGTGATGGCAAAAAAAAATCGTGTTCGAGATTATTGCAGATTCTGGTTGTACGACACTCAAAACATAAAAAAAAGTCATTTTTTGAAAAGTGTCTGTCTCTCTGTAGATTTTTTCTATGGCAAACGATAACAGCCGCAAATTCAAACAGAATCAAATAATTTTTTGCATACAGCCCTGATTTGTAGAGTACTAAAAACCTATTGATTTTGGTGAAGATCGGTTAAGGGAAAGGGGTAGTTTACCTGCAACAGTTTTTTTTAAATCAAGGGTAATTATTTTCTATGGCAAACGATAACAGCCGCAAATTCAAACAGAATCAACTACTATCATGCATACAGCCCTGAATTATAGAGTTCTCAAGACTATTGGTTTTGGTGAAGATCGGTTAAGGGAAAGGGTTAGTGTACCTGCAACATTTTATATTTTAACAAGGGTATTTTCTATGGCAAACGATAAAAGCCTCAAATTCAAACAGAAGCAACTACTCTTTTGCATACAGCCCTGAATTATAGAGTTCTCAAGACCTATTGGTTTTGGTGAAGATCGGGTAAGGAAAAGGGGTAGTTTGCCTGCAACATTTTATATTTTAACAAGGGTATTTTCTATGGCAAACAATAAAAGCCGCAAATGTAAACAGAATCAAGAATCAAATAATGTTTTGCATACAGTCCTGAATTGTAGAGTTCTCAGGACCTATTGTTTTTGGTGAAGATCGGTTAAGGGAAAGGGGTAGTTTACCTGCAACGTTTTATGTTTTAAAAGGGTATTTTCTATGGCAAACGATAAGAGTCGCAAATTCAAACAAAATCAAATAATTTTTTGCATACAGCTCTGACTTGTAGAGTACTCAAGATCTGTTGTTTTTGGTGAAGATCAGTTAACGGGAAGGGGTAGTTTACCTGCAACGGTTTTTTTTTATCAAGAGTAATTTTTTTCTATGTCAAACGATAACAGCCGCAAATTTAAACAGAATCTACTACTCTTTTGCATACAGCCCTGAATTGTAGAGTTCTCAAGACCTTTTGTTTTTGTGAAGATCGGGTAAGGGAAAGGGGTAGTTTACGTGCAACATTTTATGTTTTAACAAGGGTAATTTTTTCTATGACGAACGGTAAATGCCGCACATTCAAACAGAATGAAATAATTTTTTGCATACATCCCTGAATTGTAGTGATCTCAAGGCCTTTTGATTTTGGTGAAGATTGGTTAAGGGGAAGGGGTAGTTTACCTGCAACCTTTTACGTTTTAACAACAGTAAAGTACTTGAAAATTCATTTAAACTTTTTCAAACAATGGTAATTGTTAAAAATAATATAATTTTGTTGCCAGGCAATAAAATTATAATTTTTTCATTTTAATGTAAATCATGTACGAGAGAAAATATATCGTTCGTGGCAGGCAAGCATATCTCAATTATGTAATGTTTACGTTTCCATTTTATTATTATGATTACTGCAATAAAAAGGCAGGGAAAACACATACACACAAAATTCGCGTTATTTCTGGCCTCACTCATGTTTATTTTCTTACATTTGCACGCTTTTTAAATGGAAAGTGCCGAAACTCACACCAACATAATGCGTGCAAGCTGAAAAATTGTCCAGCGTGGATAGCGATTTGCTTCCTGTGGATCGCTGGGCAGTGTAACTGCACGTGTTTACAGAGGAACGATTCATAGACAGAATTTTCGTCTTTAGGGAATGAACCCTCTGCAAGATGCTGAGGGTCCATGAGTGACTTCGGAGTGCTCCTCCTTTTCCACGTGTTTGTTCTGTGAAACGTACACTGTAGATTCGCAGCTTTACTCTAAGCAACGCTCAATAGGAAATGTTGAAAATTTTTGTCCACGGTGTACCCTCATACACACTAAACCTGCTCTGATTTTTAATTACGGACATCATAATATTAAAACTTTGGAAACTTGAGCACTACTTAATGGAGATCAAACATTAACTTATACAAGCCAATAATTTTATGCATATTTTATATATATATATATATATATATATATATATATACAGTAGAACCTCGTTAACCCGGATCAACTGGGGCCGGGGCCGATCCGAGTTATCGAAAATCCGGGTTATCCAGAGAATGAGGGAAAAACGATAAAAAAGAACATGTACTTACCAAAAATATTTTTAATGGAGTTTAAAAATTATTATCGGCACACTTTCACCTAAAAACACATAATATGTATTTACACTACAAACTACATGTACAAACTAGTCGGTAGTAAAAAAGGCAGTGAGCTTTTGCTGCCTCAGTTTTGTGTATCGCTTACGAGCAGCGCGATCTCGCATCCGCTTTAGCATTAGAAGTTCGTTTGGCGATGTTTCGGCTTGACTCTCAAAATAAACCATCAATTTATCTATGTTTGCTACTGCTTCTGCATGGGTCATAACCACAGCTGGTTCATCAACACTGTCTGAATCCTCTTCATTTTCATTTTCTGTAACACTGCATGATGCAATAATTTCTTCCTCTGTGATCGCTTTATAACCTCCGTCATTGTCAATTTGCAACCAATTGTCAATGTCTTCTTCATCAACATCGGAACAGCCATCGATATTTTTAAAAATGTCTATAAAATCTTCTTCCACACTTATTTTTTCTTCTTCTTCAATTGTATTGTTTTCTGGCAAGTCACACACACCAGGCCACAACTTTTTCCATGACTTTATCAAAGTTTCTCTTCCAACCTGGTCCCAAGCTTCCGCAATCATAAAAATAACAGTCTTTACGTTAAAAGATTTCAGCACCTCTACCACACCATGCTCTCCTTCGTCCTCTACCAGTTGACTTAGCATTTGCCTTTTGTACACTTTTTTTATTTTTTCTAGAACTCCTTGGTCCATCGGTTGAACGAGAGAAGTTACATTAGGTGATAAAAACTTCACTGAAATGTCATCTTTGACTAGTTCATTGACAGACGGATGCAAAGGCGCAGTGTCAATCAGCAAAACCGCCTTGTTGGGAAGGCTACAGTTCTTCAAATATTTTTTTACTGACGGCACAAAATTCTCGAAAAACCATTGTTTGAAAATGTCACTAACCATCCAAGCACTTTTTTGTGAGCTGTAAACGACAGGCAATGAGCGGGGGTCAATTTTCAATGCACGGGGGTTTTTAGACTTCCCTATTATAAGGGTAATTTTTTCTATGACGAACGGTAACTGCCGCATATTCAAACAGAATCAAATAATTTTTTGCATACATCCCTGAATTGTAGTGATCTCAAGGCCTTTTGATTTTGGTGAAGATTGGTTAAGGGGAAGGGGTAGTTTACCTGCAACCTTTTACGTTTTAACAACAGTAAAGTACTTGAAAATTCATTTAAACTTTTTCAAACAATGGTAATTGTTAAAAATAATATAATTTTGTTGCCAGGCAATAAAATTATAATTTTTTCATTTTAATGTAAATCATGTACGAGAGAAAATATATCGTTCGTGGCAGGCAAGCATATCTCAATTATGTAATGTTTACGTTTCCATTTTATTATTATGATTACTGCAATAAAAAGGCAGGGAAAACACACACACACACACACACACACACACAAAATTCGCGTTATTTCTGGCCTCACTCATGTTTATTTTCTTACATTTGCACGCTTTTTAAATGGAAAGTGCCGAAACTCACACCAACATAATGCGTGCAAGCTGAAAAATTGTCCAGCGTGGATAGCGATTTGCTTCCTGTGGATCGCTGGGCAGTGTAACTGCACGTGTTTACAGAGGAACGATTCATAGACAGAATTTTCGTCTTTAGGGAATGAACCCTCTGCAAGATGCTGAGGGTCCATGAGTGACTTCGGAGCGCTCCTCCTTTTCCGCGTGTTTGTTCTGTGAAACGTACACTGTAGATTCGCAGCTTCACTCTAAGCAACGCTCAATAGGAAATGTTGAAAATTTTTGTCCACGGTGTGCCCTCATACACACTAAACCTGCTCTGATTTTTAATTACGGACATCATAATATTAAAACTTTGGAAACTTGAGCACTACTTAATGGAGATCAAACATTAACTTATACAAGCCAATAATTGTATGCATATTTTATATATATATATATATTGTAAAGAAGTGGGCAAATTATATAGAATGTGTTGAGTACGTGTTTAAATAAGTTCCACGTTGTTATGCGCCAATTTGTAAAGAGACTAATTATGTGTGTGTTAAGATGCGACGATGATGCCTCACGTTGCGAGCGTCAATTTGTAAAGAAACCAATATGTGCTGGTGCTAGCGAAAATGTCCGTCTTATTCAAACCCCACTGTTGTAATCAATTTAGTAACGAACTGCTTGCTAATTATGTGAGGACGTATGTTATAATGTATGATACCAGCTGGAGACGTCAAATTATAAAGAATTCTTGTCTATGAGTGTAATTAGTTATAAGAGACTCCGGTGTAACAAACGCCAAGTAGTACGTTGTAGGTGGCGATTCGTAACAATTAAAATGCTGTTACCTGGTTTAATTAATATGTTATTAACTAATATACCTTGCGGTTGTGACCAGTGAAACCCTCAGAACACAGATTATTAAGTCCACAAACTTAGAATTATATTCCTGAATTTATAATGGTAGTATTCTGTAGACTTAATTTAATTCTCAGTGGTTGTTTAATATGAGCAATATATATGGAGTATTTACTGAATGTAAGTGGTTTTTGTCTCAACCCTAGTCCCTCAACGATAAAAATTTCATTCAAATTTAGTATGGCAAAACCCGTTAGTTCAGCAATCTCCCGTCCCACCAGCTGTAAACTTGGAGCGCTATTACTAGAAATAAGTGTACGTATAGGTTAGTTATTCTGAGTGTTTGTATCAATCTGTTAATAAATTATTACGCCAATTACATATAGTATTTTCTCTGCAATGATTAAAACGTTATCTCATACAACAACTGTACTTTATTTATTTTTCTCTGGTATTTAACAAGTTACGTTGTCTCAGACAAACAATAAGACGATCCAGTCGACTATCCCAACATGTATTGATTCTTAATTATTCAAACTCTAAAAAAAAACATATATACTTTGAAAATAATGACAAATAATTCTCATACCAGGGTTCGTGTAGTTCTTTGAACCATTAGTAAGGCCAGGTAAAACGCATAATTAAGGTTGTTCAATTTACAAAAAGAATAAAATTATTTACTTAAAAATACAATGATATGAAAATAATTTGTTTTTTTACCCAAGCGGCGAAAGCTTCATTAGGCGGTGAATGTTTGTCAACAACGGTCAAAATGCAGTTTATATCGTCTTCACCCAGTAAAACTGCTCTGGTCTTCAATGAATGGATGATGATAATCCCACAGGAACTCTTGTGCTTCGATTCTTCTTTTGCGTCTTCACAATTCTTGGTCCCAACGAACTGGAATTAGGATCTCAGCTTACGCTGTCAATGAAGGTTATTTCGTCAACCGAATCTTCTGTATTTCCAAATATTTCCGTTAATTCAGGCTTCAACTCTTTATTGGTCTTCAATTTATAGCATGAATTGGTTTGATACCAAATTCAGCGGAATTATTTAGTGAATGAGGTGAGACGCTTTCAGTTCTTTTTTACTGTATTCATTGATAATTTAGAGGGTTATTTAATTTGTATGATTCATTAACATTCCAGTATAATTGTTTTGCAAAAATGCTTTTTCAATTTGGATATATATTTTCTTTATATTTATTCATATATTTTAAATATATCGGTTCATCTCAACCTAATAGCTTGTAACAATCAGTACCATCTATTCAAAATCAACAACTTACTAAAAATCAGTTGCCTTAACAACCATGTTTTCTATATATCCTTGAGCCGGCATTATAGAATATTACTACTCCTTTCCAATAAAATACTCCATGCTTGGATTAATATTGAATCACATAAAATTCTCCCCTAACCTTCCTTATTAAACAGTAAATGTTTTACTAGAGTTTCGTTGGACTGGGTTTACTAAAAAGGTATTAATTTCCTTTCACTAATATGGAATTTAGGCCTATAGATTCATTTACTACCATTATAACATTATTTGGTTTTTAACTTAATTTTCTTTTTACCTGACCTACTGTACAATTAATTATTGATTACATAGTTAATTACTTGAATTTTAATTTACTGGTGGTTATTTGTTTTTACATTAATCAATTGGTTCTGGAACCCTTTATTAATTTATGACATGATTGTCAGAACTACTTGTTAGACTTGAAACACTGGTCACACTCCTGATCCAGTTTATAAACATTAATTAGAACAACAGTATCTTTCAATTTTATACAATACTGACAACTTAGTTCAGTGCCTAACATTGGTAACTATACTGTGCTGTATAAAAACAAATCTAATATAAAATATAAACATAATTATTGAGTAAGTATTATTATCAAACAACATCATTTCATTTTTAACACATTCAACATACAATATAAATATTCTGTAGACCTTAACATGTCACAGTACAAAACAAATATTTCATTACATCCAATCATTCATTGGTCTGGCTCTTTTACATTTAATATTAGTCATTGCCTCCTTTTACTTGAGGTCCTTCTCAAACATATGAACTATCGAACAACCTTAAGTCAGGGTATGGTCTTTGACCATATTTCATTCAGTCTTTTATGTAACGTTGGGGAACCTCAACTATGTTGCGTTACAATATATATATATATATATATGTACAACGTTATCGGCAACAAAGAAGTTGTTTTTGTTAAAATTCCTTCCCGGGATGTTTGGCCGTAGTCCAATGTTTTCTACAAAACCAGATGTTTCGGCAATGCCATCGACTTCCATCATCAGTGAAAATCTAATGCGATAACGTGAGGTGGTATACGTTAGTGACTACAGTACTGTGGTTAAGGCTGAAGCAGTAAGTAGAAAGAAGTAGTTTCTATGGTAATATTTCATTTCGAAAATGATTTTAAATATAAATCTTAGAACATGGAAGTTATGTATGGTTCTCCATACTGATACTTCCATGTTCCTTAAGGAAATGGCAGTATGGTGATGGGAAAAAAAATCGTGTTCGAGATTATTGCAGATTCTGATTGTACGACACTCAAAACATAAAAAAAGTCATTTTTCAAAAAGTGTCTGTCTCTCTCTGTAGATTTTTTCTATGGCAAACGATAACAGCCGCAAATTCAAATAGAATCAAATAATTTTTTGCATACAGCCCTGATTTGTAGAGTACTCAAGACCTATTGTTTTTGGTGAAGATCGGTTAAGGGAAAGGGGTAGTTTACCTGCAACGTTTTATGTTTTAACAACGGTATTTTCTATGGCAAACGATAAGAGCCACAAATTCAAACAGAATCAAATAATTTTTTGCATACAGCCCTGATTTGTAGAGTACTGAAAACTTATTGATTTTGGTGAAGATCGGTTAAGGGAAAGGGGTAGTTTACCTGCAACGGTTTTTTTTAAATCAAGGGTAATTTTTTTCTATGGCAAACGATAACAGCCGCAAATTCAAACAGAATCAACTACTCTCATGCATACAGCCCTGAATTATAGAGTTCTCAAGACTATTGGTTTTGGTGAAGATCGGTTAAGGGAAAGGGGTAGTGTACCTGCAACATTTTATATTTTAACAAGGGTATTTTCTATGGCAAACGATAAAAGCCGCAAATGTAAACAGAATCAAATAATGTTTTGCATACAGTCCTGAATTGTAGAGTTCTCAGGACCTGTTGTTTTTGGTGAAGATCGGTTAAGGGAAAGGGGTAGTTTACCTGCAACGTTTTATGTTTTAAAAGGGTATTTTCTATGGCAAACGATAACAGCCACAAATTCAAACAGAATCAAACAACTTTTTGCATATAGCTCTGATTTGTAGAGTACTCAAGACCTATTGTTTTTGGTGAAGATCAGTTAATGGAAAGGGGTAGTTTACCTGCAACGTTTTATGTTTTAAAAGGCTATTTTTCTATGGCAAACGATAAGAGTCGCAAATTCAAACAAAATCAAATATTTGTTTGCATACAGCATTGATTTGTAGAGTACACAAGACCTATTGTTTTTGGTGAAGATCGGTTAAGGGAAAGGGGTAGTTTACCGGCAACATTTGTTTTTATCAAGCGTAATTTTTTCCTTTTTCCTATGGCAAACGATAACAGCCGCAAATTCAAACAGAATCAACTAGTCTTTTTCATACCTTTTTTTAATTATACCGAACTCAAGGTGTGTTGATTTTGTTGAAGATCGGTTAAGGGAATGGGGTAGTTTACCTGCAACCTTTTATGTTTTAACAAGGGTAATGTTTTCTATGACGAACGATAACTGCCGTAAATTCAAACAGAATCAACTACTCTTTTGCATACCTTTTTGAGTTATACAGAACTCAAGGTTTGTTGATTTTGTTGAAGATCGGTTAAGGGAAAGGGGTAGTTTACCTGCAACGTTTTATACTTTAACAAGGGCATTTATTATGGCAAACGATAAGAGCCGCAAATTCAAACAGAATCAAATAATTTTTTGCATACAGCCCTGAATTGTAGAGTTCTCAAGGCCTATTGTTTTTGGTGAAGATCGGTTATGGGAAAGGGGTAGTTTACCAGCAACATTTTTTTATCAAGGGTAATATTTTGTCTATGGCAAACGATAACAGCCGCAAATTCAAACAGAATCAAATAATATTTTGCATACGACCCTGAATTGTAGAGAGCTCAAGGCCTGTTGATTTTGTTGAAGATCGGTAAAGGGAAGGGGGTTTACCTGAAACATGTTATGTTGTAACAAGAAAAATGTTTTCATGACGAACGATAACTGCCGCAAATTGAAACAGAATCAAATATTTTTTTGCATGCATCCCTGCATTGTAGAGGACTGAAGGTCTATTGATTTTGGTGAAGATCGGTTTAGAGAAACGGGTAGTTTACCTGCAATGTTTTATGTTTTAACAAGAGTAAAGTACTTAATTTTGATAAATAAAGTATCTTGATAAGAAGCTCATAATAATCCACTGTAGAAACGTAGATGAAATATCTATAAATGAGGAGGTTATGTGAATGGGGAGGGGAGAATTTTGTATGTATACTACGTTATCGGCAACAAAGAAGTAGTTCTTTGTTAAAATTCCTTCCCGGGCTGTTTAGCCGTAGTCCAATGTTTTCTGCAAAACCAGACTTTTCGGCAGTCCCATCGACTTCCATCTCAGTAAAAATCGAGTGCGAAAACGTGAGGTGGTATACGTTAGTGACCACAGTACTGTGGTTTAAGGCTGAAGCAATAATAGAAAGAAGTAGTTTCTATGGAAATATTTCATTTCAAATATGATTTTAAACATAAATCTTAGAACATGGAAGTCCTGTATGGTTCTCCATAATTTTAAGTATTAAAATTATTTCATTTAGTCTTAAAATGTAATATTTTCTAAAGAAAATAGTTTTATTTTAATTATTATTAATTAACTAATTATAAGTATAATACTACTGATTCGGAACACAAAGTTTTTTATTGGTAAAAATGGTACAAGGTAAGAAGGCTTTACATTTTTACCAATAAAAAACTTTGTGTTCAGAGTCAGTAGTATTATATTATACTTATAATTAGTTAATCAATGGACATGTCATGGACAACAAAATACAAGAATTTATTATTAATTACTTACAGAGAAAGATAATTATTTTTATATTATCTACAAACTGTAATAAATTACAATTTGACAGTATGTAAATATATATGGATTTTGTTTACCATGATATGTTTGAGTATCAGTGATGGTATGTATACACTTTTTCAACATGGAACCTAACATTTTAGATAAAGTTTGTATGTTTACCTTAGCATAAACATTTTTAAAAACTTAAAAATTTTAAAGGTTAAAAAAGATTTTAAAAATTAAAAGACAAAATTTTTATCTAACATATTAGTGTTGGAAAAATACATACATATCATTAATGTATATAAATATCTGTCAACATAACCAGTATCCCACTTACGTACATAATTTGGTATTATGCAGCGACTTCCTTATTCCTGTGTGGAGAAAAAAATATATTGGTAGTGACTTGACCTGCATTTCTTCACTAATGTTTGACTACAGTTCTTCATAAGGGACATTACATATTTACAAGTAGTCTATGATTACTATATTTTTATTGAAATAACTGTGTTTGCAGAGTATTCTTCAAGACTTAGGAATAAAAGTGAAAGAGGAAGCTGATGATGCATCAGATGACAGTATACAGTTTGAGATGGAATGCTATTCAGAATCGGACACCAGATTACTAAGTACAACTAGTTATGTTGATCAGTCCCAGTCTCACGGATCACCTTCATCACCAAAGATGCCTCACCAAAGTAAGTGTCATTAAGAAAAGTGTGAACGTATGTTTTATGTTTCCGTCTTTGTATTCCAACTTGGGTAAAAGTGATACGTGTGGGGCCAGAACGAATTTCTGGAGTGAGCAATTAGGGTACAATAAAAAATAAACCCAAGAAGGGTATTTTACAACCACCTCTATAACCACACATCTGCCCACAGTCACTGTTGTAAGAAACAGTTCTAGTACTGAGCCTTTGCAAACTAACAGTTCACAATTCACACTCAATAGCAGGTGCGAGGTTCACACACGCACAAACACATGACATCTAAAAAATGAATAAATGATAGCAGTACGAATATTGTTCTATTAGCCTACACAATATACGTACACATGAACAGTATACACACATTAGCGTTTCATTTTAAATATAAATATACAGTATAGACGCGAAACACACTGGGCACACAAGTACATAAGGAACTAGTTCTTCCGTTTCCAAAGACTTTTCGAGGGTCATGTTTAATGCAGGCCTATTGCTCGCGCAAGGAACACTTTGGGGCCCCACAAGTATCACCTTTACCCTTTCAATTTTGTTAAACAGTAGACATCATGTATTGCTACATTGATTGTAAGAACAGTTCAACCACAACAACCATCCATGTGGCATACATTTAGTTTATATTTAAGTGATATACAGGCCCGGCTCCAGGGAGGGGCGAACTGTGCCACCACCCAGGGCGGCAGAAATTGAGGGGAAAATAAAATTATTATTAGAAATTAGAAATTGTTAAGTTTTGAAATTGAGGGGAAAATAAAATTATTCACTTAATTTCATCACAATATGTAAGATTAGTAAGAATTACTTTCTGTAAAAAGTCAGCGGAGTATAACGAAGGGTCGAAAACTCGTGAACGTATAGCTTGCATGAGTCATCATCAGATAATACTGCCCCAATACATTAACGGCTGTGCCACGCCACCAGCATGCGCAAATGACAACTTTTCTGATGGGTCTCAGTGTCGTTGTTTTGTCTGCCGGGTAAACAACCTGTTCGTAATATTATTATAGTTATTTGTGATTAGCGTTTGTGTTTCCAGTGTCAAAATAGTGTGCACTATACACACTTGCTTTTTATTACAAAAACAGTCTTCTAGACCTATTTTGCAATCATGTCGGATAATAGAAAACATCTCTCTGGGAGTCAGTATCGTAAAAGACGGGCAGAAAAAGAAACTGAAGCGAAAAAATAAAAATTTTTATTAGGAAAATTTTTGTAATGTAAAGAATTTGAACATAAACCGGCCGAAAATGAAAACCAAGTGACAACATTATATACTGCCGGGCCAAGTGACGCCGACAATGATGCCACCAATGACGGCCCTGTGGGTGAAGATAAAGTTGATTTCGGGGAAAACTGCTCATCCAACACTAAGGTCAGTGATGATGTCATTGATTCTGATCCCGCAAAGTGGCCCGAAAAATTGATGATTTTGTTAGAACAACCTTAGTAAGAAGAGATCCTCCAAAAACAAATCACCAAGCCTGAGTCTGACATATTTCCTAAAGACGATACAAACTGTCGGTTTAATGTTAATCACTATAGCTACACTTTGTGCAATGGTGAAACTGTTCAAAGAAAATGGTTAGTTTATTCTAAAACTAGTAATGAAGTTTTTTGTTTTTGCTGTAAACTCTTTTCAACTGTTAAAATATCATTTACATCGAGTGGTTTAATGACTGGCGGCATATTTCTGAGGCCTTATCTAGTCATAGCAAATCACCTGATCATCTAAAATCACATCAAGAGTGGTTGGAACTGTCAACTAGATTAGGGTCTGGCAACACTATTGATGCAGAAACTCAACGGATATTAAATTCCAAAACACGGCATTGGACAAATGTAATGAACTGATTATTGCAATAATAAAATTTTTAGCCCAGTAATGTCTCCCCTTAAGAGGTCAATCAGATAAATTATTCGGACGTAATAATGGAAATTTTCTTTAGCTAGTAGAATTGTTTGGAAAATTTGATTTAGTGTTAGGAGAACATATTAGAAGAACAATGCGTGGTGAAAATAAGCGGCATCATTATTTGGTGAAAAATATACAAATGGAATTATAAAGATCCTTCAAGACCAAATCAAAAATAAAATTTTGTCATCATTGAAATCTGCCAAGTATTACAGCCAAGTTCGCCGCATCGTAAATATGAAAAAGTTCTTGTTATTTGATAAACACAACAATGCAAACATTCCTAGTCATCATTTGAAGGCAATCGTCGTATCTTTAGAGTAGGTCTAGTGTGCGTGAATGTGTTCAGAGTTAAAATAGGGAGGGGCGGCACTCATAAAGACTGCACAGTGTGGCAGAAGTGCTGAGGCCGGCCCTGGTGATATATTGCCTGTAAAAACTAAATACTGTATGCAAACAATAAACTATCTCTCATGGAATTTAAAGCCCAAAAATATTTAAAAAACACCATGTACCACCATGCTTTTTCATCATGTACTGTACTTATTTTTCCAAATATGCTGTACTATATTACTGTATAGCAAAACGTGACAATGTGAAATAATGTTTTATGGGTATCTTCTGTATTCCTGTTGTAATACAAGTTAAATGACAAATGATTAGTTCAGTGTTATGTGTATACATGTGACACTGTTGTAATCTGGTAAGAGTCATATGACATGTACCAGGAACACTGTCACTTAGGACTGAATGATTTTGGAGAATTCATGGGTCAGTTGCAATTTCTTCCTTAAATAAGCACTGAAAATGTCAATTATGATGTTTCAGTGAGCAATGGTACAAAAATTATGGTGACTGCATGGCATTGCTTTCATGAGCTTTCACAAGATTTGTCAACCTAATTTTATACAAGACAGTCTTTGACTACAGATTATCAGAGCCATTGGAATAACCCAAAGCGTTTGGCAGGGTTGTAGTCTTTCTTCTGTTTTATTTAATATTTATACAGATGATGCCATAAGGAAATGGAAATTGGACACCCCCAAAGGATTATACTTGGGGAAAGGATTTTATTTAAAAATTTTAGTGTATGCAGACGATCTTGTGATCATCAAAGAGAATGAAAATGACCTCCAAAGGTTGTTGTTTTATCTTACTAACATTTTAACAGATTACAGTCAAACCATTTCCTTATCTAAAACAAAAGTTATGGTTTTTTTCTGGGGCAAATCATATTAGAAAAAAAGATTGTCATACAGGACTCGCCAATAGAACAGGTG
Source organism: Magicicada septendecula (assembly GCA_034769895.1). Classification (NCBI taxonomy): domain Eukaryota; kingdom Metazoa; phylum Arthropoda; class Insecta; order Hemiptera; family Cicadidae; genus Magicicada; species Magicicada septendecula. Next base: position 87,134,765 of record CM068372.1, on the reverse strand, counting down.
CCAGATTTCAAGTATCTAGGGTGCAGCATTACTTATCAAGATGATAAGGAGGTTGAAAGCAAAATTAGTCTCTTCCAGTTGCTTTGTGGATGTATTATTAAACACTTAAAGAAGAAAACAAGAGAAGAGACACAATTGAAATATTATAATGTAATGGCCATACTCAACTACTGTTTACTAAAAATGAACTTTTTTCATGTGAAACTTACTAATTTTATTGGACGCGTTTCGGCTTAGTATCCGCCTTCTTCAGCTTTGGTAACAGACTGCCAGCATTTTGTAACGGTTGTGTGGAAGGTGAAGTGGGGGTGATGTGTGGAGGAAGGGGATTGGCGCGGGGATTCAACTTACTGTTTGTTTTCTGTATAATTGTGTCAAAAGGTGTATGTGATTTATATTGTAATTGATCGTTGAGTATGTTGTTTGGTTGTGTTGTGTGGTGTTTATATATTTCATATTGTTCAGTTGTGTTGAGTTTTTGACCTTTGGGTATGTAATGTAAAATTTCAAAATTAGTGTCTATGTTGGTGTAACTGTGGTTTTCTGTGTGTATGTGTGTGGCAAATGCAGAGTGTATATTGTTGTTGGTTAAAGCTTTTAAGTGTTCAGAATAACGGGATGAAAAAGATCTTCCCGTCTGGCCTATGTAGAAACTATTGCAGTCATTACAATTTAATTTGTAAACACCTGTTTTGTTATATTTGTCTGTGTCTGTGTTTGTATTACTGATGTGTTTTTTGATGGTATTGGTTGTTCTGAATGCTATTTTGTATTTGTGTTTTCTGAATGTATTGGCGATTTTGTGTGTGTATGAGTTGTGGTATGTGAGTGTGATGTACTTATTGTGTTGTGTGTTGATGGTATTTAGTGTTTTGTTGTTTTTGTTTTTGATGCGTTTGTGTAGTATGTTTATTAAATTGGGGTTATAACCGTTTTTTATTGCTATGTATTTTATTGTGTTGAGTTTGTCGGTGTAATCTTGTTTATTTAAGAGTATTTTAGTTAGTCTATGGAGCATATGGTTGAAGGCAGCATGTTTATGTTGTGTTGGGTGGTTTGATGTGTTGTGTATAACCATGTCAGTTGTGGTAGGTTTCCTGTATATTTTGTACGTGTGTGTATTGTTAGTTTTGTTAATTGTTAGGTCTAGAAAATTTATACTATTGTTTTGTTCAGTTTCCAGTGTAAATTTTAATTTGTGGTGTATAGTGTTTATGTATTTGAGGAAGTTTTCAACTTGTCTTGTGTTGCCTTTGAATAAAAGTAATATATCATCCACATACCTGTGCCAGTATATAATTTTGTTAGTGTATTTGTTGTTGTTTATTATGTGGTTCTGTTCAATGTTGTGTATATATATTTCTGCTAGTATTCCTGATATGGGGGATCCCATCGGGAGTCCTTCTGTTTGTGTGTATATTTTGTTATTGTATGTAAAGTAATTTTGTTCAGTTATTATTTTGGTAAGTGTGATGATTTCTTGTATGTGTGTTTCAGGTGTGTTGTTTTGTCTGAGTAGTTGTTCTAGTGTTTGTATGGTTTCTTTGATGGGGACATTAGTGTATAAATCGGTTATATCAAAAGATGCCAGAGTTGAGTTATGTGGGATGTGTATGTGTTCAGTTTTCCTGACTAGGTCAATGTTGTTTTTGATAGAGGTGTTGTTGCTGAGTTTTATGTTTTCTCTGATTATTTTGTCTAGTTGTTTTGCTATTTTGTGGGAGGGGGCCTGTGTGTTGTTTATTAATGGTCTGATTGGAATGTTAGGTTTATGTATTTTTGGTAATGCATTTAGTTTAGGGGGGTTAGGTTTTATTTGTTTAAGGTATTTGGCGTTTTCTGGTTTGATTATATGTTTGGTGTTGTTTATAAATTTATTAATCTGTTTATGAAATTTTAGTGTGGGGTCTTTATTTATTTCCGTTATATTATTTTAATTGAAGAAACTTTCGATTTTAGTGTTTAATTGGTGTTTGTCCATTATGACGCTAATGTTACCTTTGTCGGCTTTTAGGATTAAACACTAAAATCGAAAGTTTCTTCAATGAAAATAATATAACGGAAATAAATAAAGACCCCACACTAAAATTTCATAAACAGATTAATAAATTTATAAACAACACCAAACATATAATCAAACCAGAAAACGCCAAATACCTTAAACAAATAAAACCTAACCCCCCTAAACTAAATGCATTACCAAAAATACATAAACCTAACATTCCAATCAGACCATTAATAAACAACACACAGGCCCCCTCCCACAAAATAGCAAAACAACTAGACAAAATAATCAGAGAAAACATAAAACTCAGCAACAACACCTCTATCAAAAACAACATTGACCTAGTCGGGAAAACTGAACACATACACATCCCACATAACTCAACTCTGGCATCTTTTGATATAACCAATTTATACACTAATGTCCCCATCAAAGAAACCATACAAACACTAGAACAACTACTCAGACAAAACAACACACCTGAAACACACATACAAGAAATCATCACACTTACCAAAATAATAACTGAACAAAATTACTTTACATACAATAACAAAATATACACACAAACAGAAGGACTCCCGATGGGATCCCCCATATCAGGAATACTAGCAGAAATATATATACACAACATTGAACAGAAACACATAATAAACAACAACAAATACACTAACAAAATTATATACTGGCACAGGTATGTGGATGATATATTACTTTTATTCAAAGGCAACACAAGACAAGTTGAAAACTTCCACAAATACATAAACACTATACACCACAAATTAAAATTTACACTGGAAACTGAACAAAACAATAGTATAAATTTTCTAGACCTAACAATTAACAAAACTAACAATACACACACGTACAAAATATACAGGAAACCTACCACAACTGACATGGTTATACACAACACATCAAACCACCCAACACAACATAAACATGCGGCCTTCAACCATATGCTCCATAGACTAACTAAAATACCCTTAAATAAACAAGATTACACCGACGAACTCAACACAATAAAATACATAGCAATAAAAAACGGTTATAACCCCAATTTAATAAACATACTACACAAACGCATCAAAAACAAAAACAACAAAACACTAAATACCATCAACACACAACACAATAAGTACATCACACTCACATACCACAACTCATACACACACAAAATCGCCAATACATTCAGAAAACACAAATACAAAATAGCATTCAGAACAACCAACACCATCAAAAAACACATCAGTAATACAAACACAGACATAGACAAATATAACAAAACAGGTGTTTACAAATTAAATTGTAATGACTGCAATAGTTTCTACATAGGCCAGACGGGAAGATCTTTTTCATCCCATTATTCTGAACACTTAAAAGCTTTAACCAACAACAATATACACTCTGCATTTGCCACACACATACACACAGAAAACCACAGTTACACCAACATAGACACTAATCTTGAAATTTTACATTACATACCCAAAGGTCAAAAACTCAACACAACTGAACAATATGAAATATTTAAACACCACACAACACAACCAAACAACATACTCAACGATCAATTACAATATAAATCACATACACTTTTTGACACAATTATACAGAAAACAAACAGTAAGTTGAATCCCCGCGCCAATCCCCTTCCTCCACACATCACCCCCACTTCACCTTCCACACAACCGTTACAAAATGCTGGCAGTCTGTTACCAAAGCTGAAGAAGGCGGATACTAAGCCGAAACGCGTCCAATAAAATTAGTAAGTTTCACATGAAAAAAGTTCATTTTTAGTTAAGTGTTAGTGCTGTGAAAGAAGAGATGAATAATCAAGTCAACTACTGTATCGTAGTGAGACTTCGATTAGAAGGGCCAAAGATATGTCTAGAATACAAGGAGTGGAAATGAAATTCTTGAGGGCTGTACCAGGAGAGATCTTATCATAAATGATTATATTAGAATGGAGCTAGGCAAAGCTGTAAGCTTAAATGAGAAAATCTCCTGGAACAAAACGGAGTTGCGGTTACACGTAGAGAGAATGGATCCAACTAGATTTTCAAGAAGAGCCCTTGACTATCATCCAAGAGGGAAGATAAGTGTGGGAAGACCCTGTAAAAGATGGTAGGATGAATTCAATTGAGATTGGAACAGGCTACTAACCTAAACCATAAAGGATGACGATGATGACAACAACAGTCCTTGAAGTGGTGATGATAAAACAATTATGTTTTGAGCAATTTCAGATATTTTTATTGCTACTTCAACTCTTTACACATCATTTTTTTATCCAAACACAAAGATGGAATAAAAAAAGCATTGTCTGTTACTAAAAAAAAAAAACTAACTACCACAAGAAGTAAATGGCAAAGAGACAGGATTCGAAGACTTTTTCTTCAAATATAATTGTTTTTTATGTATGTATTAAAAGAGAAATAATATAAAAATGTGCCATAATTGCTTGTGTTCTTCAGTTGTTATGGCTTGTGTGCCATAATGTGCCAGTTGTCTTCAGCAACTACTGGCTATGTACATACAATTTCTTAATTTTTCATTTATGTCTAATTTTACATTTATGTAAAAACTGGAACATTATATAATTGTTGTACATTAATCATTATACGAGGGCTATACTGAAAGAAAGTTCTGATAAGATATTAAAGTAAAGTAAGAACATATTTACAAAACATTTTTATTGCTATTTAAAGTACATACCTTAAACTACTTTTCTATATAGTTTTTGTCATTTTTGAAACATTTTTCTTAGCGAGGCACCAGGTGTTGTATACCTTTGTCATAGAAATTTCCCACCTGTGATTTAAACTATGTATTAACAGCCTGTTTGATGTCATTGGCTGCCCATATTCACTTGGCGCGAGGTCTGAGCTGTAAGATGGATGATCAAATTGTTGCAAGCTAAACTCTGTGAGGAGATGTTGTGTTGCAGTGGCAGTTTGTGTGTATGCAGTGACATGATTCATCAGAATGTCCCGGGTAAGCATCCTACGTCGCTTACTCTGTATCGGACTAAGGAAAAAAGTCGTATCCATCTTGGTACCATTGAATCGCCCAATGCTTCTCCATAAATATCAAAACTCTGATGGTGAATTTCAATCATTTTAATGCCTTTCGCATTCAAGAACCAAATCACATACCTACTTTTACATGCGGCGGGCGTCTAAAATTTCCTTGACCATTATAAATACATCCAACGAAGCTTACTCAGTGCACAGATGTTTACTAATGGCGTTGTTGGCTTGCCAACAAATCAACAAACTGGCTGCACATGTGCAACAGCGTGACATCATCAATGCCACGGCCATATTTCAAACAGAATTTAATTTCTGAATAACCCTCGAAAAAATGAAAAGTTACTATACCACTAAAGGTATTACATAGTTATTAAATGATATGTATAATACTATATCATTTGTTACAGGTAACAATGAAAGAAAAGGCAGACATCAAGGGCACAAACTCGCCTTCTATGAGCCTCGGCCCTGTCCAAAGTGTAAAAGAATATACCGGGATGCTGCCACGTTACGCACGCATATGTCAATAATGCACGAAATACTGCCACACAGAATATCATGTACTTGCGGTACCATGTTTCTCACAAAATACGATATGTACATGCATCGTAAGAATGGTCACAAGTGATGTGTCACACATCCTAAAAATGTGCCTTCCATTTAAATAATGTGTCTATATATGCTCATTTTGATTATAAAACAAAAGTTCCAACAGTGACCTGAATTTTTAAATGCTAGTAGTTCATTGTTAGGGCTATGCTTAGTATAGTAAATTATATACATGTAGAGTAAATTAAATACATGTAGAGTAAATGAAATACGTGTAGAGTAAATGAAATAAAAGTAATTAAGTACATGTATCTACTGGTACTGCATCTGTAGAAGTATGACAATAAATTATTTTTATGAAGTCTTTTATAAACACGCAGCATCATTATGGCTTTACATTCCTTTCAGAGTTTTAGCTGCTCTTCCAAGTCTTAAAGACAAGGTTGGAGATGAGTCATGTTACCTCACTGTTCTCTTCACTGGCTCCTATGTTTTTAGCCTCCTTGACCACTCTTCTCCACTTCTTCCAGACATTTATTCTTTCCCTCGATCCCATTACTCCCACAACTTAAGATCTGATTCACCCATATTGCCTTAGGTTTTCCTCTGGTCCTTTTTTCCTGCAGTTTTAATACATTGAGCCTTATGGATGAGTGTGACTCATCCACGAATTTATTAGCAGGACATATTGAACTAAACGACGCTAATGTATTTGTAGGTCTGTTTGGTATGAACATTTATATTTTCTACTGTACAACTGCAGAGGGCAGCACCAGCTTGAAATAATGTTAATTTCAGACAGTATATGTAGGTTGAGAATAGTAAAAAGTTATTTTTTTTAATTGGGTTAAAATTTATATAAAAATGCTCATGGCATCAGAGTAGGAAGTCCTTCCAGATGCCAAGGGCTCAATGTGTTAATTTCCTAATCTTTTTCTGACTTGTATATAATCTGTTTATGTGACCATCTTATGCTTTAGACTTTAATCAGCCTTACCGTGTCTTTACTATCTACTTTGTAACTTAGGTCTTAATTTGTTAGCATTCTCTATACTCTTTTCTTCAATTTCATCAGCCTATATACATTTCTTTTTCTAGCCTTCCTTCAAAAATCTTAGTTTTACTTTGTCTACCTTATAAGACACTTCGTCTCTGATGTATACAATGTGACATCACTGTGAAAATTACTGTTTTTTTACTGTTTTCACATGTTCTTGCCCTGAAGAAAATTTCACAGCAATAAATCTCTTCTACCTAATGAGAAAGTTTCATTTGTAAAAGGTATTTAGTTTGAGTGCATTTTGAAAACTCATCATTTTTATCATTAAACTAAACCTCTTCAAATTTATTTTTATTTAATCTACCATTCTCCAATTCCACTCTCTTTTTCCTTTTACTTTTCTGTATTGGGTTTTATCCTGCTTGATATCTTAAACTCTTCTTTTTATAATTTCCTCCAAAGTTTTTCGTCTTTCTTGCTATGACAGCAATATTTGAAAACCACTAAGTTTGTATAATTTATTTATAAGTTAACAGATTCTGTATATTGTTTAAAACTCCTAATATAAGTACAGATTATGTACTTTAGAAATCTACCAATCCCAGTATTCTGTAAAGTGTGGGGCACATGTATTAGCAAGATCTTGAAAAATAATTACATCTGATATTAAAAGTAAATTAGCCTAACCAGGAATTTTCCTTAGGGGGTTATCTATGTTGATAAGTGGGTTATTGTTGAGTAAAATGAAAATACAACTTTATTATACTCCTGTAATGTAACCTTCCCCATTAAACTTAAGCACAGCCATATCATCAGCTATGGGAAGGATGCTTAATAAAAGATTCTACTAGGTCTCACTTATAAGAGACCCCATTGGGACCTGTTCAGTGGGTGTGGAGTTGTAACCCTATAACCGCCTTGGCTATGCTACTGAACATAGACATATGTTTTGACCCAACAAGTAAGTCTGGACCCTTTGAATAATCAAAAATGTGGTACATCAGATTTGAACAGTCTCTCTTTTTCCTAGCACTTAAATTATAAACTGTTTAATATTAACTTCATTTGCCATTTAAATTTACTACACAATTAATGAAAACTTGTTCAAAATAAGTTTCAAACTTGTTCAAAATAAGTTTGCTGCACACACAAATGTAAGCAAAGTACCTTATTATTTTTAATTCTATTTAATATATGTAAAACAAAGAAGCAAAATAGTGGTAGTGGAAATACACAAGAAACAGAAGGCAAAGCATTAAGAAATAAAATTAGACACTCCAATATACAAATAAATTAGATCTAACGCACAAATACAAAACACAGAAATACAACAACTGAAATGATGTGGCAACAATGTTAAGAGTAATGAAAGATTTCTAAGACAGCGCTATTAGACCATACAGTGAGGACTGAACAAAAGACAGCAGTGAGAGAAAGTGGTAGGAAACAGAAAGTCAAAACAGAAAAATTAAGATAATGATTAAGAAGAATGGTTTTAAACGGAGATGAGTACCATACATGAACCAACATCCTCATACTTCACTGACAAGAGACAATAGAGAAATATCAGTATGGAGAACCATACATGACTTCCATGTTCTAAGATTTATATTTAAAATCATTTTAGAAATGAAATATTTCTATAGAAACTACTTCTTTCTTCAGCCTTAACTACCGTACTGTGGTCACTAATGTATACCCAACTCGGGTTACCGCACTCGATTTTCACTGATGATGGCAGTCGATAGCACTGCAGAAATGTTTCGTTTTGTAGAAAAAATTGGACCACGGCCAAACAGCCTGGGAAGGAATTTTAACAAACTACTTCTTTGTCGCTGATAACATAGTACACATGACGTATAAATAAAATTTATCCCCTTCAACTATCATTTCCATTTATAGAAAATTACTCCCACCCCTTTCAACTAGCCTCCTCATTTATAGAATTTCATCTACGTTTATGCAGTGGATTATTATGATCTTCTTTTCAGGATACTTTATTTATCAAGATTAAGTACTTTATTCTTGTTAAAACGTAAAATGTTGCAGGTATACTACCCCTTCCCCTTAACTGATCTTCACTAAAATCAATAGGCCTTGAGACCTATACAATGCATATACAAAAAAATATTTGATTCTGTTTGAATTTGAGGCAGTTATCGTTTGCCATAGAAAAAATTCTACACACAGACACTTTTCGGAAAATGACTTTTCGTCATGTTCTGAGGGTAGTCCAATCAGAATCAACCCTTATCTTGAACACGATTTTTTCTCCATCACTATACTTCCATTTGCTTATGGAATATGGAAGTAAAAATATCGGTATGGAGAACCATACATGACTTCCATATTCTAAGATTTATATTTAAAATCATTTTCACCCAAACAGCCAGGCTGTGTCTTACCTGCCTTTTTATTGCTGTATTAAATGAAAAATATTATATTACATTAAAATGAAAAAATTATAATTTTATTGCCTGGCAACAAAATTATTTTATTTTTAACAATTACCATTGTTTCAAAAAGTTTAAATAAATTTTCAAGTACTTTACTCTTGTTAAAACGTAAAAGGTTGCAGGTAAACTACCTCTTCCCCTTAACCGATCTTCACCAAAATCGAAAGTCATTGAGACCTCTACAATTCAGGGACGTATGCAAAAAATTATTTTATTCTGTTTCAATTTGCGGCTGTTATCGTTTTCCATAGAAAAATACGCTTGATAAAAAAACGTTACAGGTAAACTACCCCTTCCCCCTTAACCGATCTTCACCAAAAACAATAGGTCTTGAGTACTCTACAAATCAGGGCTGTATGCAAAACATTATTTGATCCTGTTTGAATTTGCGGCTGTTATCGTTTGCCATAGAAAATACCCTTGTTAAAAAAACGTTGCAGGTAAACTACCCCTTTCCCTCAACCGATCTTCACCAAAAACAATAGGTCTTGAGAACTCTACAATTTAGGGCTGTATGCAAATAATCTTTTGATTCTGTTTGAATTTGCGGCTGTTATCGTTTGCCATAGGAAATACCCTTGTTAAAACATAAAACGTTACAGGTAAACTACCCCTTTCCCTTAACCGATCTTCACCAAAAACAATAGGTCTTGAGTACTCTACATATCAGGGCTGTATGCAAAACATTATTTGATTCTGTTTGAATTTGCGGCTGTTATCGTTTGCCATAGAAAATACCCTTGTTAAAAAAACGTTGCAGGTAAACTACCCCTTTCCCTCAACCGATCTTCACCAAAAACAATAGGTCTTGAGAACTCTACAATTTAGGGCTGTATGCAAATAATCTTTTGATTCTGTTTGAATTTGCGGCTGTTATCGTTTGCCATAGGAAATACCCTTGTTAAAACATAAAACGTTACAGGTAAACTACCCCTTTCCCTTAACCGATCTTCACCAAAAACAATAGGTCTTGAGTACTCTACATATCAGGGCTGTATGCAAAACATTATTTGATTCTGTTTGAATTTGCGGCTGTTATCGTTTGCCATAGAAAATACCCTTGTTAAAAAAACGTTGCAGGTAAACTACCCCTTTCCCTCAACCGATCTTCACCAAAAACAATAGGTCTTGAGAACTCTACAATTTAGGGCTGTATGCAAATAATCTTTTGATTCTGTTTGAATTTGCGGCTGTTATCGTTTGCCATAGGAAATACCCTTGTTAAAACATAAAACGTTACAGGTAAACTACCCCTTTCCCTTAACCGATCTTCACCAAAATCAACAGATCTTGAGAACTCTACAATTCAGGGCTGTATGCGAAACATTATTTGATTCTGTTTGAATTTGCGGCTGTTATCGTTTGCCAAACAAACAAAATTACCCTTGCTAAAAAAAAACCGTTGCAGGTAAACTACCCCTTTCCCTCAACCGATCTTCACCAAAAACAATAGGTCGCGAGTACTCTGCAAATCAGGGCTGCATGCAAAAAATTATTTGATTCTGTTTGAATTTGCGGCAGTTATCGTTTGCCATAGAAAAAAAATCTACAGACAGACAGACACACAGACACTTTTCGGAAAACGACTTTTTTTCATGTTTTGAGTGTAGTACAATCAGAATCTGCAATAATCTCGAACACGATTTTTTTTGCCATCACCATACTTCCATTCCTTAAGGAATATGGAAGTAAAAAGGGAATTATTTTTCAAAATAAGTTTGTGGGAATAGCATTTTTTGTAGCAAATATTAAATTTTTTTTGCTTGGGCAGCAAACAACTGTTATCTATTTCGAAGGTAACAGACCTGAAAAACTCTGGGAGAGCATTTACATTTAGCAGTGACATAATTATGCAAGACTACATCAAGACTGCAAAGTGACATTTAATAATTCAGACTAAGATACATATACAGTGTCCAATAAGTAATGGCAAATGAAACATGTCACCTCATATCATGTTCAGTACAAGATGAAATAACTGATCAAAACATCGTTCACCCCATCATGAAGAGACCAAAAAGTATTTAGATCTGTACTCAGAAAATCAATTCCGGTTGCTGCCCATTTCATGTGGCACATATATCCATGTACTTTCACGTAGGTCAAGACTATTTTTATTGTTTACTTTTAATAAATTAAAATTTCAAATATAATAGTGCCGTCAACAACTGTGGTGTCACCTTCATGCAATGAAGTTTCCTGCAACTTTGTTTATTTTCATTTGAAAATAAAGTAAACATTTTCAGAGACTGTTGAAAGCTATTTTGGTTGTATTTAGTCAAGAAACTCCCAGTACACAGAAGTTGTTGCTGGTCAGGATTGTAAGTGATCAGATCTGATAAAATATTCAACACTTGAAACGATAACTTAAACATTTATTTACTTTCATAGAATGCTTTATAAATGGCAATGCTGACCTGTGAAACTAAATCACTGGCAACAAATGATACCTTAGACTGTTTGGATTTATGATGTGCGTTTACAGATGACAACAGAAAAAAAGAAATATTTTAGAAATCTTCAAAATTTAAGGTAAATAATTAATCATGAACTTATTTCATTAGTTTAGAACAGTGGTTACCAACCAGCAGTCTGTGGACCACAGAACATCCACAAGAAGCTCAAAAGTGGACTACCAAGACTTGAGTTAGAAAAATGTATTATCTATTGTACCTTATAATATTCCATGTAAGCAACTGCATGTTCAAAAGTGAAAGCAACCTAGTGATTAAAAATAATAATCAAAAAATGGACTGGACACAAGTGATGTGATTTGATTGCTTTGAGCATCAGCATCAGCCGAGCAGTCATTTGTCATTTTGTGTTGTTTATGCTGTGTTGTGACATGCTCTGAGTATTTTGTTGTGTTAGTTTCATGGTTTATTATAATGGATTTGTGTAAATATCTTACAGGTTCATGACATGAAATTTATGAGCATATGAATAACATTGATGGACAATACTGAAGTGCAGATGTATTGCTGTTAAAAAGTTAAGACTTTTGAAAATGGTTTTATTGGACACACATTATATAATATAAAAGAGAACGTTTTAAGATTTTAAATAGTATGTGTAGATTGGAAATTGTAAAAAGTTTTTTTTTAATGAGGTTAAAATTTACATAAGATGCTCTTACCATAAATAGGAGGTTAAATCTTACAAAAATGGGAGTAGGCAGCCCTTCAAGCTTCCAAGGGCTCAATGTGTTCATTTCCTAATCTTTTTCTGACTTGTGTATAACCTATTTATGTGATCATCTTATGCTTTACACTTTAATAAGCCTTACTGTGTCTTTACGACTTCATATGTCACAAAATTTCACAGCAGGTGGCATAAATACAAACTCAAAAATCACTTGACTAGTTTCAAGTGGGTGTCTTGAATATCTGAAATATAATATAATATTAGTTGAAGTAAATTATATAATATTTGTTAGTTAATAAATAAAGTTTACACGATAAATTGCATTTTCATTTATTTCATATAGGAAAGAGAAGACCATCCGTTATCTATCTTTCAACTAAATGGTCCACTTTCAATGGTGAAGGTATGTAGGATCATAAAACAAAGCTACTTGTTGAAGTTACTGTGTTAAACAACAGATCCTCAAGTCTGGATACTATCCATATGGTATTTGAGATGAAAGGATATTGAACATGCCCTTAAATCATTTGTGAAAGAGACCAACCAAGTTCCTGGCAGACATTTGACTAACCGCTAGTTTAGAATGGAAAGAACAAACATAGACATAAAACTAAGACTGATTCTTTATAAGACTTCCAAGAATCAGTCAGTTCAGCACCTATTGCTTATACCAGTAGCTATCATAAATATAGAAAACAATCATTAATTACCATTATTAGTTTATAACTTTCGAGGCGTCACAGATTTATAAAGTCTGTGTCACTAAATGTAATATATTATTCTGATCCGGAACACAATAATTTTAGATAACAATTTTTACCTCACTGACCTTCATCAATGACAGTGAGGTAAAAATTCGTTTCTAAAATACTTGTGTTCTGCGTTAGAATAATACGTTATAGTTAGTGATGGACACGTCATGGAGAAAAAATCCAAGAAATCTGTTTATTAACAGTCCTACTGAGAGTTCTTTTGTCCGGCAACTTCAGTCTTATTTTTAAAATAATTAAAACATGTCATTCAAGAACATTAAGAACAAAAATTCAAAGAGTAAAATTGAATTATTTTCTAAGAAGAAATTTGACACAGGAAACATTTTATTCTTCCTACATTTGCCCAGCCCCTCCTCAGATATATCTCTGGATCTGTCACTTCTAAGTTAATAACAATAATATATAATAAACAATAAATAATAAATTTAATAATACAAAAAAAATTAATTTCCTGATCATGTCATGGGTTCATATTTTTTTGCTGAACTCTTTATTTTCCCAGATTCTACAATAACAAAACTTTATGTTTATATAACATATAACCAGAATTTACAAAAATATTGTAACAGAATGTTACCAGCACCCTATATCGTATAATACAAAACAATGATGAAATGTGAGTGTTGTTATTGATCAAACACTATGAAATAAACATAACATTCTGCAACAGCTGTTGCCATGGTAACATGTTCAACAAATATTTTATGAAGCTGTACAGACAAAAACAGCCACTACAGACAAAAGAATCCCAATATGGATGAAGAATTTAATAATTTTATGCTAAAAGTAGAAGAAGTGGGTAAGTCATATTTTATATATCATTTTACATATTACTTTATTCTTTGCTGTTCAGTGCATTAAATAATTTAAGTTAATTTGACAAACAAGACCAACATACAACTTAATTTTCACTTAATCAATCAGCTTCTTTTAATACAAAATGTATAACATCTGTTAATTTGAAAATCTATAATAGAGTTCATTGTGTTTGTTTACTGTATTCTTTTTCTTCAGTTCACAAAAATAATTCTTACATTAACTGTATTTGGAGCCAAATGATGTTATTACTTGAAGACATGTTTGTTGGTTATCTTGATTAACAATAATTAAAATACCATTCATGGTAACCAAATACAGTAATTCATTTTTCCATACAAGCATGGTACTTGTCTTTCAGCAGAACCACCTAGTTACTTGAATCTTTCAGAACAAGGCAGTTTTTTGAAGGAGTTCAGACAATAACCTACATTTAACACAACAGTAATGCAGATGCAACATCTGATATTAATGAATATGCTTCCTTCATATAACAATTAAATGAGAATAAAAAGCGTTTCAAAGGGAAAAACTGTATTTGTCACTTAATCAAACACATCAGATTTCAAAATGACTTCAAACAATTACCCACCACATCAATTCTTCCATGAACATTATGATTAAAATTTCATAGTTGATCAGCTGTTTCCTTCTTAGCCTAATGAAATTTGTATTGTCTATGAGCTGTTGTGTGTGTGTGTGTGTGTGTGTGTGTGTGTGTGTGTGTGTTTTGCAATGTTACAACAATTCTACAAATATATTACCATGTACTCAACGCAACTAAATATGTATTACACCGGCCAGGTCGCAGGATTTGTTTCTCTCGTTGCGTTAAGTATATGTAGTTGCACAATAATTAAATAGTTTTTAAAGAGGAGTGAGATGTTGTTGACATGAAATAAATCATTTAAAATCATTTCAAATAATCATTCTAAGATTTATTAATTAACAGAAAAAAAATATTTCAATATTAAAATTTCAAACATTAGACACATAAATATGTACCTTTATAAGTTTTTCACATATACTGTAACCTGCAATGCTATTCATAACATACCACACAAATAAACACCCATATAATCTTATTGACTAAACAAACATGTTAAACAAGTTACTTAAATTCTTTTTATTTCTGTGTGTCTGAAATTAACTCAACTTTTAAATACTGACAGCACCTCAGTTACAAACAAAATAAGATTTAGTTTCAAGAATGAATTTATTGTTGCTATAATCAAAAATAAATTAATCTACCATTTACTTCCAATCTATTATGGACTTATACTGACACACCCAAAAAATACTACAAAAGATTATTATTTCTTTACTAGATTTGCTTGTTAACTTACTCTCTTATCTAAGTATTATTTAATCTTAAAACTCTAATTACTATATTCATATTTAAGTTCTTTTTCGAGAGCTCTCTTCACAATAAAATATAATTGTTTTTGTATCACCTGCGTATATCGCCGTTACCGTTGCGTGTGTGTGTCCAGAATGTTGAGAGTATGATGATGATGGTGCTATGGTCGTTGTCTCTAAATGTGGTTGTTGGTGATGCTTCAGAATTCCTTCTTACGTCTTGGTGTGAGTGTGGTAGTGTGCGTGTGTGTCCAGAAGTCGATCGGCAAACGGGCAGCGCAACGTCCTGTAGATTTGTTGAGTCCGAGTGTCTGATCACCCAAAATTGCCAGTGGTATTTATACTGGTGGCGATTTGACAGGAACAGTCCTGCTTTCGACAGGTTAGAGCTGGTCAGTTCGCTCCAGAGCGTCCTTTTTATTACACTCACTTTTTGGTTAATTATCGTGAACTTATGACCATATTCGTCACACGAGCGATCTCATTCTTTGCGTAATTTTTCTCTGGTCACTCACCTATACCACACATATTAATTACTCTTCAATTACACTAGTAATTAATATTACTTAAATAGCATCATTAATATTGCAAATTTTTTAAGAATTTTTATATCAACATATTCATTAAAAATTCCTTTATGCAATGGTGTCTTTATAATTGGCGTAAGTCTTTGCTTACAGGTTTTACACAAGTAATTAGTTTATTATAATCCTGTTAAGACCTGAATAATTGGAACAAACAATTCGTAGCACATCACCCCATTATCGTGTCGCAACTGGTCACACACACACACATGCTGTATCTTACACTGGCACAGCAGGTGTCCTCTCGACAGGATCCAGCCTGCATTTTCTTGCACAAAACTGTTTCTTATACTTTCTGTGCTAATTACATATTAAACATACCGCCCTGGGCAAATATGCAAATGTTGCAATATATATATATTGCGACAACACAATTGAATTAATTCTTGCGCATAGGAATATGGTGTGTGTTTTATAAATCAACAAGTCTATATTGGAGGTATTATAATTATTTATTGCACACCAATTGAATAATAGTTCATACGATATATTTTTAAACATACACAAATGTTATGAATTTTGAAATATTGTTTGAAAACAGTTTATATAAAGTTCAGATCTGAATTTGTTACTTGAGTGAAGATATTCCAATTTGATGCGGCGAGATGGCTGATGGCGATGCGTATATTTCACGTGTCCTTCCCTCGTGGATTCTGCTGGGATGGTGTCCTGATGATACACATGCTGAACTTGCTCGACTAACTGCAACATGGCCTCGCTGTGATAACACTGATTATGATTGTTAATGGTTTTTAAAATGTTTTAATATTGTTATAGTTTATTTACTTATCTCAAGGTGTAACGTGGGTATTTAATGAAAAACGCTGTATAGGCATACACCTTCCGGCACGTCTTCAAGTGTCCTCGCATCACACAGATCTACCGCGGTCAGTAGATCTCCCTATGAGGATATCTTGACTAACACGGATACTTGTAAATCACAATATTATTTATTAAAACTGAATTACTTGGGTCTGTAGAATAATACATGGAGTTCCAAGTTTTCGTACACCTTTCGCACTGTTCACGTAAGAGAAACTTCTTGAACACAAACCGCACATTTAGTAGACGAATGCTCAAGATGAACTCACTTGATCTGCTCATGGCAAAAGACAATTTTCAATGATTTTACTGTGTTCTAATTGGCCAAATATCAGTCACATGATAATTTATGCACACGGCACCACTTTGCATGAAATTGGCAAAGCCTGCACAGACAATTATCTGGGATTTTATTACTTCACGCCTGAGTGAGTTTTAAATAGAGATTTCATATAACAAAAATTCACACTTAACAGTTATTTGAAGATCACAGAATATAGGGAAATTGTAGCTAATATTAAATTTTATGTCTTGTTCAAGTCTCATGTAAATCGTATAATTATAATGGACACAATAGAGAAAAATGGTAATAACTCGCGCACACTTTCACAAACACATTACATAGGAAAATGATGAATAAAATTTTTAAGAGTTGGACCTATTCTAAATTCTTATCGGTAATACAATACAAAAACTATAGCTAAAAAAACCAATTTGAACAAGAAACAAATTTAAACATGAGAATGTTCGTCATCCATGCATAAGACATAGTTCATTGGTTATCATGATCCTGTGTTCTATCGCAGGATATATGCACACTTTTTATTATGTTTTATGATCTTAATTGCATTTAATTGTCATTCGATTGTACAGTAAACATGTTTAGCAATATAACAAGTTAAATTGACATTATTGGTGACCAAGTATAATATTATGTTAATACGGTACTTTTACTGCCACAAACAATATCCAACTCAAAGTAAGGCAGGTTACTACGCTGGTCTCTCATTTTACAACAGAACTCACTTGTTGTTTTAAACTGTCATGCATTTTAGAAAATTATGGCTTTTATGTTTGTCAAAAAAAAACTACATAATGTTGATTGAAATTGCTTAGTTTATTACTGAGTGTGTTATTACAAATGAATTGTCAAAAAAAAATTGTTCTATGATACAATGGGGTCGTGTATAGGAACCCACCACTGCCCATTCCACCTTACTTTGAGTAGGTACATGAAACTATTTTATTTTTAGTATGCTAACCTAAGAACATCACATTTGTTCATCTTGATCTGAGTTATTATTTTGAAACAACTGACCCACACCTTGTCAGTCGTTTCAAAACCGTTACACTGAAGATGGCCTCCAGAGGTGAGGCAGAAATGTCTGAATATAACTTCAGTCAGCAGGTTAATTATAGTAGACCATGGTCTTAAGCACGAAATTTAATTTGAATAATTATGATGCCGGCAGTGAAAACCTAAGAAATATGTTGAATTTATACATTTTGGAGATTTATGTAGGATAGGCCTAATGTTTTATTTATAGAGCCTGTTAATAACAACTTTTACAATATACGTACTGTTTCACTATATAAAATCTACAGCATATTACCAGTTAACATAACACACAAGTTTTACAATTACAATCACTTATTTTATTGGTTTCTTTGGCGACATTCAACAAATACAACGGCCACAATGTGTTCAGAGAAATAGCTCAACCCATACATTCTGTTTACTTCAAAACACGTTTGTGTTTTTTCTTAATTGCATTTTATACCCGTCATGAAAAATCTTTTGTAACATTATAGGTTAATCTCAGTATTATTATGTACAATCTTGGTACTTCCCAAACGCATTCAAAAACTAGGTGGTTCACCTAAAGGACAAGTGTATCACAACCTTTGTCTGAATCCTTTTCATTACTATCGTCCGTTGAATATATATGCATGGTAAAATGAAAATTACATGACTTCCTGAATACTTTAAATATATACAGATCCATATTTATAAACAGGAATTCCTGATGCATGACAGTGGGGATGCCAAAGGAGATGAGGATCACTGGCACATTATCCTTATGTTAGATTAATGAGAATCAATGTTTATTTAAAATTAATACAAAATTAACAATAAGAAACAAAACTATAAACTAAATAAAATTGGAAGTAAAACTAATATATAGGGTACCTGTAAATAATTTTATAGTAACAAATATGCATTTCATAAGTTTACAGCATGGTACAAAATATATGCAAAAATACAATTACAAATCGTGTGTTTGACTCTTAACATGATGAAACAATGTGTTAATCTGTTTGGATAAAATTAAAAGTATTAAATAGACATGCTATCTACTGGAAGAGAACTGAATGATGTTAGGAGCAGAAAAGGTGACAGAAGATGCATGGGAGTCCAAGGAAAAGATACAATGATCAACTATAGTGAAGGCAGAACAAATCAGTAACATGATAAACACAAAAATAAATACATTTTTTAAAAATATAATTAATTATTAAAAAACTATCGTACTGTATTAGTTTATAAGTTGTTACATCACTATAATGTTGCATCATCTTCTCTTGCTTTGGTTTAAGACATTTTTTAACAGCTTCTAAATTCAAATTGACTAAATCACGTACAGGTATTTTATGTTCTATAAATAGCATTGAGTCTTCCCTGATTCTTGGAAAACCCCAAACAGTTTCGTCATAATTTTTAATTTAAAAACATTGCTGGCCTATTGTCACTTTAACTGGTGACAGGAGGAATCTTCAAATAACAATGGTTAAATTTGGAAAAAAGTAAATTATTTAATAAAATAAATTCAAACATGTCACTTGTACTCTTTTACCTCTTCTGTGAAGCTAAATGGGTTTGAATTGTTTTTGTCTTTTGAAATAAGTTTTTTTCATTAATGCTATAAATAAGGAGTTTATCACTACATCTATATAAACATATTAACAGTACGAAATACGTTACCCCTAGTTTTTTGCCATTGTATATGTAAACAATTCTGTTACTAGAAGCTTGTCTTTGTTTTCTTTACATTTGCACGTTTTCTTTATACTTGCTTCCTAGTTTTCAACTTTTTTGGACCATCTATATATTACAACTCTATATATTTATAGCCCTCTGTCTTCAATGGCATTTTTTACTTCCGTATTCTAATAGTTTTTCCTTGGTCTGCCTCTTCTTCTGCTATATAGGGGAATCTACCCAATTATTTATTTAAGCTATCTCCCATCACCCATCCATGGTCATAACACCTCAGTCTCATGCATTTTGTGGTTTCAGCTATATCAATTATGAATTTCTGTTAATTTCTTATTCTGTTAGTTCTCATCAGGTGTCAGTTCTACACCAGGAGTTCATTTCCATACACTGTATTGTGGAGCGCAATCATTTTGATTTTTTATATAAATTGTTTAATATTGGAAGACTAAAGAAAAGGTTAGGTAAAGTTGAGTGCAACGAGCTGACGAAGGCTGAAGGCCTGGAGAAGAAGTTGATCTATAATTCAGTGTGTCTATAATACAAATATATATGTACGATGTACATACGATGCATAAAAATTATATTAACAATACCAGTGTCACACAAAACATATATGTACCTTACAAATTATCACGTTATTACAACCCTTCACTCGTCGTTCTTAATGAATTCTGTAAAATGTAGAAGTGTCAGAGTGTAACTTGTATATTGTGTCTTACCAATCCGTCCTCGCTCGGTAACGTAACTTACGATGCTTGAGTCCGTCGCGAACGTACGATTAACCAGGTATCATAGTCCTTACCTGAGGTTCACTAGGAGTGTATAGATCCCGGGTGGCGCCAAATTGTTAATTTTAAACAATTAAAAAAATTTATTATTATCAGCGGTTCCGCTCAGGCAGTGTGGAGAATTCAAACTTGTCCCGCCGCTTATCGATTTTTTCAATCAAGCCAGCAGTTTGCTGTATTCGCGGCTTGAGCACTAGTCGCCAATTCATAGATGTCCGCTATAATGTACAATATTAATAATACACTTTCCTACTGAAAATAAAACACATTTGTTATACACGGTATTGATTTATTAATGAATGGTTATTACTTTTTCATTGACACAAGTTAGATTTGGTTTGTTATATTATTTTGCACCGGTCATTTATCTATGAGACAATCTCTCTCTGGGTTTGACAAAACAATTTTGAACATAACACATACACCGTAATGGCGTTCTACCGAAGTAGTAAACAAATATTTTCTTTCGATCGTCTGGATTCTTTTGATTACGATAAAAGGATTAGATGCAATTACAATAATAAAAATACACAACTTTACAATATTTCTACTTAAATCTTATAACATGTAGCTATAATTGGTTTGTTGGAGTGTAGTAAAAGTGTTTTGAAGGTTCGTAAACTAACAATAGGTTAATTTTATAATTTGACAAATCTTCAGTGTCTTAGTATTTGTACTTAATCTTTGAAAGAGAATAAATTCAGTTTAGTGATATTTCATAGTATAATGAGAAATATTTAAAGTGCGTTTTTTCGGGAATTTGGATAATTTATATGATACTTAACAACTTCGTAGACTGGGGTCAATCAGTTGGTCTGGTACAAAGGACTGTAGCTGCAATAGTATTCAATTTTCAATTATTCAGGCTTCTGGCATCTTTTTCAATTTACTTGGATTAATTTATTCACTTCCTTTTGGATTGAAAGGTCTTCGCCATCCGTTAATTGGTTTCAGTCATAGTCTGCCTCATTCTCGTTCAATTTTAGTAATTTGGTTAACTTTTATAACATTTTAAATGAAAAAATTGGTTGTTCAAATTTTGGCTTCTGTTTTCCAAGAGCGTCACTTTACGAGTAACGATATTCAACGGTAAATCTGTACTTAACGGTGGTTGCTATGGTTACTCAATAAAATCTGATTGGGTAATAAGGCATAAATCCATTGTTATCAAAATTTGAATTCTTTTCAAAATCCTCATATATCTTCTGACTGTCTTCATTCCATTATCTTCCTTCCTAAGTATTAATTATTAGCACTGTTATTGTATTTTCTTCCAAAGATTATTTTGGTATCCCACAAGATTGGGTTATTTCATGTTTTATAAGTTTACAATTATTTTAATATTTCCTAATTACATTTCTCTGTTTATTTAACTCCTTATTTTAATATTTTGCTTTTAATAAGATTTACAATTTATCCTTGGTTGATTAGTCACCTTGGATTTGTTAATTACTTGGTTATTTTCGTACAATTTGTATTTGTTGGTATTTGACAGTTAGGCCTTTCTCAAGTCTAAGTAGCCATTACTGATTTTTGATTATTTCATATACATTACATCTCATTTTAGCCTAGAGCTTTATTTTGTTCTTATAACTATGTTTATTATCTATTGATGTGTTTTGGTTCTGTTTTTGTGTGATTTGTATGTTACTACTATTTTATACATCATGTTTACTATCTGGTTTCCTCGTTTTCTAAGTCATACTTTTCTTAACTTTTTTACTTATTTAATTTGCCAATGTCAACAATATGGCTATTAATTACTATTTTTTCATCACATAAAATACAACATTTAGGTCTATGGTTGGTATAATTACCCCAGCCATATCCTATTCATAAGTTTGTTTAAACAATTATTTAACACTTAATATCTAATATTGGTGTACAATTCATTACCTTTGATTTATTTTTTGGGTGATAAACAACCTCACCTCTATTGAACTTGTTTCAATAATCATCCCTTATAACATGGGTGTTTATTGATTGTTTTAAACTTCTTATTATATAAATACTCTTTGCCATCACTCCATGGTAACACTATCTGATTACATTTTCATGGGGTTCTCGCCTTTAAATTCTACTATATACTTTTAAACTCTACAATAAGATTCTTTTCTAATCTATACAGTTAATATCACTCTTCAGTGTTCATTACTACTTAATTAATGGTTTATTTTAAATACTACTCTTAACAACTTTCTTAAATATTATTGTTCACTATTAAACCTTTAGTGTTTGTTATTTTTACTAAGTGTTTATCTTAGCTTTCACTATTTTTCCTATTGCTATCATTGACAATATTTTTATCTACTCATCACCTGCACTTTTTAAATTATCTCGTGTTTATTATAATTTACTTAGTGTTTCTTTTTCTATCATTTCACTTTAGGGTAATTTCACTTTCACTATGTTAAATTCCTTTTACTTCTCACTATTTCAATATCTCTCTCTTTCTCTACACATATTATATATACTTATTAATATCATGTCTTTCTCTATTACTAACTTACATGTACAGTATTCCCTCGCCAACCGCGGGGGTTAGGTTCCTACAAAACATCGTGGTTAGTGAATCCGCGGTTGGTGAAGTTAACTTTATATGGGAAAAGTAAGGTTAGGGGAATCTGAAACAAAGCCAGAAATATAAAATACTGTACAGCTCTTTATTATACAGTATACACTACATTGTTCGAATGTATAAAACCAGTCCAATGATTTCAAATAGCTGACAGTTACTTAAATTATAAAAATTTTTAAAATACATACTGTATTACATTATAACGAAAAAGCCGCTAAGACAAGGAAAAAATAGCGGCCAGTTTTTAGTGCTAAGTAAGTCTAGTTTTATAGCTTACTACAATTTTCAACTAAAATTTTAAAATAAAAACAATTTTTAACACACAAACAATTTAAACGCAAAATTTTAATCAAAACAATTTTAAATCGAGGCATGGGAATCGGCACTTGTGGAAGGGTGAGGGACGTCAGTTGACTTGCCACCAGATGATTTAAAATAGCATAAAAGAGAAGTCTGCTTCATTTTATTTTGAAACTCTTTCTGAAGCTGCTTGTATGGAGATAATAAATCCTCCAAACCCCATTTGAATTTTATACTCCGCTCCATGATGGGATCGATGTCAAGAAAAAATTCAGCGAGATTGTTAGCCAAAAGTATTCCTTTGCTTAGGCTAGAAGACGTCATTTCTCTCTGTTCTTCTTTGTCCTCCTCGTCATCGTCCCCATCCTCACTCGATCGTATTATTTCTTCCAATTCATCTTCATTCAACTCCTCCTTGTGTGACTGAAGAAGTTCTTCGACGTCGTCATCTTTCATGTCTGCCAATCCTTCACCTCCCAGACGTCTTGCAACATCTACAATATCCTTAACGGCTAGGAGTTTGTGTTGCAAACGTTGATTAACACACTCCTTCCACAGCTTGGACCAACAGGCATTCAAAGTTGACTGTTTTACTTCGTCAAGAGAGTCTTTAATAATGGTAATGGAGTCAGTGATGTTGAACAGTTTCCAGCAATCAGTGACTGTCAGACTTGGATCATTCTCCATAGCTTCCAGTATCCTGTTGAATGTGCGTCGTGTATAGTATCGCTTGAATGTTTCGATAATTCCTTGGTCCATCGGTTGTATGAGTGAAGTAGTATTTGGGGGCAGAAATACAACTTCAACATTTGGATGGGCGAACTGGAGAGCCTCGGGGTGTCCTGGAGCGTTATCTAAGATCAGGAGAACCTTGAAGGTTAAGTTTTTCTTGGATAGATACCGTTCAACATCAGGAACGAAGCAGTTATTCAGCCAGTCCATTAACAATGCACCTGTCACCCATGCTTTCTTGTTTGCATGCCAAAACACTGGAAGATGACATTTGTTTTTTCCTTTCAAGGCACGTGGGTTCATCGATCGATACACTAACATTGGTTTCACCATACAGTCACCAGAAGCATTAGCACACAAGAGCAGGGTGATACGGTCTTTCGAGACCTTGAAACCTGGTGCAGAGCATTCAGCTTTAGATATGTATGTCCTCTTGGGCATGCGCTTCCAATACAGACCTGTTTCGTCTCCGTTAAATACCTGTTCGAGCAAATATCCTTTATCTTCAATTAATTTTTTTAATTGTTCAGGATAACTCTCAACAGCGCTAGGGTCAGCTGAGGCTGTTTCTCCCACTGTACAGTAGCGCGGTAATTTTTGCATTCATAGGTTGGCTAATCTGCGCTTTTAATTTGCTCAATTCATGTCTGTACACTGGACAGTGCGTTACATACGTTCGCTAGCGGCGGTCGCCCTTGCGCTCACTGCTATCCTGTCACATTCATTTTTTCTTTGTCGCGACAATTAATGTAGGCCTTAGGCCCAAGACTTTATATATGGCCTTCTAGGCTTTCTCACTAAATTAATTCTTCAATGTAACATTTTATGACTTGTATTTACGATGCGCTCATTAGCCAATCTTATATTCAAAATTGACACCTAACCATTTCAATGCTGTAATAATCTGAATAATTTTCAATAAATGTATTAACTACAGTCCACTCTCTCTTCATCATTTCTGCATCCTGGCGAATTAATTACAACAGTAAATCGACAATTCACGAACACTTCATACTTAACATTTTTTTGGTCGCTCCGGACCTGGATTCCGGATACATCAATCACCTATTTATTATTTTTCTGCCCCAATTTCTGGCCATCACGGGCGACTCAGCATATCCGCTGATACGACCGTGGCGTGATTCAACCAGCATTTCGCTCATCGCCTTTGAGCCTCCTGATGACATCATTGCAAGAGCTTACACCTGCTAGCTTCAGTACGTCAGTCAAAGCAGTCATCTCTCCGAGCTGTGTGTTTGCCATCTTCTCCACGGCCTCGACGCTTCAGGACATCGCCCACAAGGTATCACCTCATTAACATCATTTCAAGGTCCGTACAATGGCTGACGAAGGACTCAAAGTGTTAGTCAGAAAGAGAGGCGGCTTAAAGTCCGCAATAGTGCGTATACAACCAGCTGTCAGTAACTTTGATAGAAACTCTAATACCAAACACTTTTTAACAGTCAGACTTGAAAGTTTGAAAAGCTTGGCAACGAAATACGATGAGGTACAGTCCGAAATCGAACTTATTTGCAAAGACATAAACGCTGCTCAAGAAGACCGAGTTGAGATCGAAGAAATGTTATATTCCACAGAAGCTAATATTTTACAATTAATTGATACCTTTAATGTTCAGACTGTACCTCCCGTATTCACGGGCCATATGCAATTAAAACCGATAAGTTTGCCCTGCTTCACAGGCAATATCTTGGAATGGCAGCATTTTTATTCAATTTTTTTGGACTTGGTGCATGCAAGATCCGATCTAACGTCAGTGCAGAAACTACATTATTTGCATTCTTCTCTAAAAAATGAGCCGTTAGACTTAATTAAATCACTACCTATTTGTAATGAAAACTACTCGATAGCGTTGAGTTTGCTGTCCCCAAGGTATGACAACAAGTTCATACTAGCAAAGTACTACATTCAAAATTTACTTGAAGTCAAGTCAACAATTAAAGACTCTGTCCAAAGTTTGGCAGAATTCACAAATACAATAACGTATTCCGTTAATTCACTGGCGGCAATGCAACTGTCAGTGAATTCATTCGAGCTTATCACTATACAATTATTATCAGCAAAACTTGACCACACTACGTTTAAATTATGGAAGGAGTCTATAGACCCGGATAACCTTTCCAACTTTCAAGATTTTACTCACTTTTTAAACGCACGTAGGTAGTTGTTAGAAAATACACTGCCTATCGATGCCGGACAGCAACTCAACAAAGTAAGCTTAAGATTCAAAAAATCTGACAAACATAATTCACGCTGCTGGCAGCACTACATTTAAGAGTTATCACTCAGCGTCAAGTAATTATTCATGTTTGTGCTGTAAATCTAATCATCCAATTTATATGTGTGATAAATTTCGTGCACTAAGCACCGCTGAGCGAGGACAATTTATATCAAATCATGTTGTACCAATTGTCTTAGATCAGATCATTTTGTATCTAATTGTAAGATTAAACAATCATGTAAGATCTGTTCAAAACAACACCATACATTGTTGCACATAAACAATGTGCCGAAGCCAGTCTCTACCAGCAGCAGTAATTACTGTTCACTCAAATTACAATCCACAAATAATATTCTTTTATCAACAGCAATTGTGTTTGTCATTGACCAGGCTGGCAACAGACAAACCGCAAGAGTTCTTTTGGATGCGGGTTCACAAATAAATTTTTGTACGGAATCATTTGCCAAGAAATTACGGCTTAACTTGACTAAATCCAACATACCGATTACAGGTATAAATAATACCGCGTGTCATGCCACTAATCTCGCGTCTATACGCATTATTTCTCGTTATCAAAGATTTAGCTTCGAGGCAAATTGTGCGGTTTTATCTGCATTGACCCATAAACTGCCAGCACAATCTTTTGATATCAATCATTTCAACATGCCAGATAACGTGTTCTTAGCCGACCCACATTTTAACATTTCGGCTGACATCGACATACTTTTGGGAGCGCAATTCTACCTAGATTTAATTTTAGCCAACAAATACGTACGCGGTCCTCATTTTCCCATTATTCAGGAAACAAAGTTAGGCTACATTTTGGCAGGCAATTTGCCCAAACATTGCCGTTATAAGGGTCCTGCTGTTTCGTTCCTAGCTAGGAACAACGACGGTCAAATTTTGCAGTCTCGAAAAATTCTGGGAAGCAGAAACTATCCCTGATAATACACCTGATAACGAGTCAGCTTGTGAGGAGCATTTCGTGGGGTCTACTCATCGCAATCAGGAGGGTAGGTTCGTTGTTTCACTACCATTTAAGTCCGACCATCTCCAGTTGGGGGAATCTTATACCAATGCTGAAGCAAGATTTTTGAATTTAGAACGCCGATTCAGGCGTGATTCTAAGCTTGTGCGTGATTACGCTAACTTTATTAATGAGTATAAGTATAAGGATCTTGGCCACATGATGCTTATCGATAATTGCTCTATCAATTCTGGGGTGTCAAATACTTACTATCTGCCTCACCATGCCGTTTTTAAGCAGTCTAGCTCGACCACAAAACTGCGCGTCGTTTTTGACGGTTCGTCCAAAACTACCAATGGCCTTTCTCTCAATGACATATTGTTGGTAGGCCCGAATGTTCAACAAGACCTTTTTTCTATTCCTTTACGTTTCCGTATGCATAACTATGCTCTCATCGCCGACATCGAGATGTATCGACAAATTCTGGTATCTGAAAAGGATTGTCACTATCAACGTATTCTGTGGCGTGACTCTCCCCTCGAACAATTTAAACACTTTGCATTGCGAACTGTAACCTACGGCACGGCTAGTGCTTCGTTTTTGGCCACTCGCTGTCTTATTCAAATTGGTAAGGACCATGAAGCTTCTTTTCCTGATACGGCGTTAGCTATAACAAATGATTTCTATGTCGACGATTTGCTAACCGGTGCAGACACCATCTCTGATCTGACCAAGTTGAAATCTGACTTAGGTACGTTGTTGAGTCAATACGGTCTCACGCTGCATAAATGGGCATCTAATAAACCCAGGGTGGTCTCAAGTCATGACAATTTATCACTCCCCTTAAACAAACAGGGCAATGTGCGTACCCTGGCCATTCTCTGGAATAACACTGCCGATTCATTCCTGTTTGACATTAAATCATTCCCCGTTGAATCAAGCATCTCCAAGAGGAGAATTCTATCGATTATCGCAGGCATATACGATCCACTTGGACTGATTGGTCCCGTTGTTTTCTTGTACAAACAGTTTATGCAGCAACTCTGGCTTTGCAATCTTGGTTGGGATGAACCGATCTCCGGGCAATTACGTTTGGCTTGGCATTCATTGTGCGATAAATTGTGTCTGATTAGCAAAATTGTTGTCCCACGTTCTATTCGTTGCAAGTCTGAGGCAAGTATAGTGTTGAATTACATGGTTTTTCGGATGCTTCTGAAAAGGGGTTTGGGTGCTGTATTTATATTAGTCATTTATCAAGATTCATCGGCCTCTTGTCATCTCCTGTGTTCTAAATCTCGCGTGGCTCCCCTACAACAGGTGTCATTACCTCGCATCGAACTCTGTGCTTGCTTGTTGTTATCGCGACTCGTATCTAAGGTCGTTCCTGCGCTTTATTCGTTTATTAATAGTGTTCATTTATATTCTGACTCCATGGTGTCTCTTTACTGGATTCATGCCCAGTCCACGAGGTGGAAAACCTACGTCGCTAATCGTGTTGCCGAGATTCAGCGTCTTACGTAAGCCTATACATGGCATCACATCAATTCTAGACACAATCCTGCTGATATTATCTCTAGGGGGTGTCACCCTGACGTTTTGCACGATTGTTCGCTTTGGTGGCACGGTCCCGCTTGTTTGTCTCAATCTTCTGAGTCCAATCCTTTTCCACCCTTTTTACCTTCTAATCCGTCGTCTTCTGAAGTCACTGCGGAAGAGAAACAAACCCCCAACCTTTCTCTAATGTCTACCCTGGCTATTGACCTTTCTAAGGACTTTTCTTCGTTGCACCGTCTGACACGCATATACGCTTACTGTTTTCGGTTCATCAAAAATATTAGATTCTCCAGTGCTGAGAAAATATCGGGCGCTCTTACCCCCGTTGAAATTCATTCCACTCTTAATTTTTTCGTAAAACAATCTCAGTCGATCCACTTCGCTGCCGAGATTAATTACCTTCGTAATGGGTCTTCCGTCTCTGTTAGGAGTATATGCAATTCGCTTTCGCGTGGCACCTAAGGGATTAGGAACCCTTACACACACACGCACACAAATGCAGCTGCTCGCGTCCGCTCCGGCCGCCAGGTAGATGACTCATAACTGGGGCCCTAATCGAGTAATTGCTACTTCTTTAAAATATAAAATTTAACTACTGACATCAGTTTATTTGTAAACTTCGTGCAATTCCAAGAAAAATGACACCAAACACGGTATGATTATGATAATATATGATGTTCAACATGTATAGTAGTATTTTATATTTAATATACCGGGTACCATTAATTTTTTTTTTGTTACATTTCGACATCAAAGTGTGTTATATACTGTTGATTTATTTTTACATTTATTTTTAGTGTGTTTATACACAGCATGTATCAATTAAAATGTAAACTTGTAAGTGCAGAATTAAAATAAGCTTACTTTTTAACCTCACAGTTTCTTCATGTAAGTGCGGGTAACTGGTTGAATTATTTTTTATCTTAATTATTATTAATTCTACCAACTACCTCGAAGCTACAATGAACCGCTGTTCAGCGACATTTTGAAGTCTGTCCGGAGTTTAGTTTTGACTAAGCGTCGTTATGAAAGATATTAGCCGAAACAACCCTATGACTCACTTCCTGTGTATAGGGCATCCGCTTTCGACGACAATGAATATGACTCACTTCCTGTGTAGTAAGTAAGCGCCACTGTCGGGGGTGTCGAAAGCATCATTATTGTCGGTGGCTTTTCTTAGTAATGTGGTCGGTGTTGTGCTGTGCGTGGAGGTTTAAGTGTTACAGTTATGTCCTCTAAGTCTAAGCAAGTGTTACATTCGCAAGCAAGAACGATAGTTGCTTCGGTGATACAGTATTTTTATATGGAAAAAAATAATATGGGGCCTCTATTGGATGTAAGAAAAGTTTTGGAAAGAGTTTCATCAGCGTGTAATGTTCCCAAACGAACCGTCGCCCGGATAAATGCTCAATTGAAATCAGTGCTACGGGAGGAAACTGAGACCGTGGAAGATGATGCGAGCGACAGAGAAGACAACGTAGTTGATGAAGTTTCAGCCTGTAAGAAGATAAAAATAACAACGCCTAGGAAAACACCAGGAGGGCCACAACGAAATAGAAAAGTGACGGGCCTCGACGAGTTTGCGAAATCGGCCATAAGGCGGCACATCCTGCAGTACTACGAGCGGCGAGAGATACCATCCCTCGAGAAACTTGTGAGTTCGTTGAAGAATGCGAGTCTGTTCGACGGCGGGAAGACGGCATTGCATCGTATTGTACGAGATTTGGGGTTCGTTTACAAGAAGTATAATAACCGAAGGGTTTTGATGGAAAAGCCTACAATCGCTTTATTAAGATGCCAGTTTTTACGTAAAGTCCGAAATGTAAATATTGAAAATGTTGTGTTCCTAGATGAAACATGGTTAAATGAAAATGTACATAATGACAAAGGATGGACCGACGATACAGTTAAGGGGACATTGAATGTTCCCTTAGGCAAGGGGAAAAGATTGATAATTTGCCATGCTGGAATCCAGAAAGGATGGATCGAAGCTCCCCCACTCGTGTTTGAGTCAAAGAAGACGGGAGATTATCACGAAGAAATGGACCATAAAGTTTTTGAAAACTGGTTTTTTAATACACTAATCCCCGCAATACCTCCTGCGAGTACGATAATCATGGACAACGCTCCGTACCATTCCAGAAAAATAGACAAAGCACCAACTTCAAGCTCAACAAAAGCCGCAATGATCCACTGGCTGAAAGAGAAGAACATTCCATTTCCCCCTGACTTCCGGAAGCCAGGAAGTTGGTAATTTACGAGTTGGTAAAATTACACAAGCCTCCAATTCCAAAATATGCCATTGACACTAAAGCCACCGAATTAGGGTTCAAAGTTATCAGGCTTCCATCTTACCATTGCCATTATAATGCTATAGAAATGGTCTGGTCTTACTTGAAGGCGTACGTGAAGGAAAGAAATAAAACTTTCAAGCTGAAGGATGTGAAGGAACTTTTTATGGAGGCGGTCGCCCCAGTCACACCGGAATTGTGGTCAAGGTATGTTCAACATGTCAAGAAAGCCATGGACGCAGACTGGGAGAGTGAAGGATTGCACGACCAAAGTGTTCAGGAGTTAATAATCAATTTGTGCCCAGGCGATGATGATAGCAGTGAATGTGATTCCGATGATGACTCAGACGACGACATCAGGTGCTACCCACTGATGTAAGATTTTCCAGGTACGATTTGAGGACTTATTAATATATTTAAAGTTATGTGTTCACAGGATAGGGCTACTGTTACATAACATATAATTAAGAAAATAATCTACCCTGAAATTAATTTTATTTTTAACTCATGACTGACCGATTTCGGCACTAAGGCCATCGTCGGCGTCTTCTTGATTATCGTACTTGCAGGGGGTATTGCGGGGATTAGTGTATTAAACAACCAGTTTTCAAAACAACCTGGTGTTGACTCAAACACGAGTGGTGGAGCTTCGATCCATCCTTTCTGGCCTCCAGCATGGCAAATTATAAATCTTTTCTCCTTGCCTAAGGGAGCATTTCAGAGTACATTGTGTTCTTAATTATATGTAATATAATTATATATTAGAGTTTTTTAATACGGTGGATCAAAACTTTGTTATTAGAATTTTATGGTTTCAACTAATTATTCAATATGGAGAAGTTTACTCTTATGATTTACATGTAGTCCACGTTTCTTATTTCTGTAGGATAGAATTTTGTTTAGTTTTGTAAAAATTTTATTTTTAAGTTTGTAAATAAAAAAATCATTATATTGCATACAGTATTCGTGTGAAGTTATTAAAAAAAGTTTTTATTCAGTATGTATTTTTGTTATAATTGTTTTTTATCTATTACTAAAGTTTTTTTTTGTTTATCCATAAATATGGGCTATCTGTAAATAAAACCACGAAAAATATTTCGTTTATGACCCACTTTTGTTAAGATGGGGTTTTTAATTTTGTAAAAATTTTACTTATAAGTTTGTACATAAGAAAAACAACATTGTATTGTATATAGTATTTGTTTAAAGTTATTTAAAAGAAGCATTTCTTAAGTATGTATTTTTGTTATACATTTCTTAAGTATGTATTTTTTGTTTGTTTTTATCTATTAATAAAGGTGTTTTTCGTTTATATATTAATATATTTTTGAAACGATCAAAGTTAAAGAAAATATTGCGTTTATATTCATGTCGTTTTTCGTGTGTTAATGTAAAATTTTAAGAGAAAAATGCCCATCACATCCAGGAGTAAAATATTTTTAGTACTGTATTACAAATAGGCTTTTCCACTTTATAAAAATTAAAAACATAATAATGTGGAATTTAAACTAAAAGGCTAATATATTTCATCTTGTACTTATTTAACATTAATTGTAATGTTATCATTAGTAAGTTTTTATCATTGGTAATCGATTTTATATAATATTAAAATGCCATTCTCAATTTTAAATAAAACTCGTCTTTTTAGTACTGCAATATGTGTTTTTTTTCTAAAATCCAAATATACTCCCTTGACGCTACATGGTTAACAGTAACTATATGTTGAGAGGACTCATTTTTCTCGCAATTTAACGAAGATTACGAAAATCATATTTTAATTTGGATTACCATTCAATTTAAATGTGTCATAATTTGTAACTGTTTCATGAAGCTGTATACCTGCGCGTTCGGGCGCTCGTGAGTGCGCGTGCGAGAGCAAGGGTCTGCTAATACCTTAGGTGCCACGCGAAAGCGAATGGCGTATAAGTTGTCTGCTCTGGACCCGTTTCTTGATGAGTCTGGCGTAGTACGCGTCGGCGGGCGCTTACAGCAGTCGCAATTACCTTATGACAATAAACATCCTATTGTCTTGCATCCATCGGCTCATATTACTCGCCTTATTATTGAACGCGAACACATTCGTCTACTTCACGCTGGTGCTCAACTCGTGCATCACTCACTTCGTCAACGTTGGTGGATTATTAATGCCAGGTTAGTCATTCGCTCCATCATTCGTAAATGTGTCAAGTGTCTCAGGTTTAGTGCCAAACAGCAGGTTCAGAGGCTTGGTATTTTACCATCTCCTAGAGTCACTCCATCGCGGCCGTTTCTATTCTGCGCGGTTGATTATGGTGGTCCCTTCATGATTCGTCATGGCGGGCAGAAATCCAGAACTCTCTCTAAGGCATACGTGTCTTTGTTCATTTGCTTAGCAACCAGGGCCATTCATTTGGAATTGGTTTCCAACCTTACAGCCAATGCGTTTATAGCTGCCTTACGTCGTTTTATGTCCCACAGGGGCATACCCAGTCAGTTATATTCTGATAATGGCACAAACTTTAGGAAGGCCCGCAATGTTTTACATGACCTCTACAATCTTTGGCATAATAAGGATGCCACCTCATCAATCAAATCATTCACGGCCTCTCAGGGTATTTCATGGTCATTTATTCCGCCCTCGTCACCTCATTTTGGTGGTCTTTGGGAGAGCGGCACAAAGAGTTTAAAGTTTCATTTGCGCCGCGTGGTAGGCAAGTCTACTCACCTTCGAGGAGTTTACGACAGTTTTGTCTCAGATAGAGGCATGTCTAAACTCTCGCCCTTTATTTGCCATCTCATCGGATGTAAATGATCCGGTGCCGCTTACACCTGGCCATTTATTGATTTGCGCACCATTAACGGCGATACCGGACCCAGACTTATCTCATGTTCCTATCTCTCGTCTTGGACGTTGGCAACTTCTCCAGAAGTTTGTCCAAGTCATTTGGAAGGCTTGGTCTTGCGACTATTTATACCAATTACAACAACGTCACAAATGGAAATTCGCAAAGGATAATGTTTCCATTGGGGACCTAGTTTTACTTATTGAGGATAACCTACCTCCATTAGCCTGGAAATTTGGTGTAATTACCGCCACATTTCCCGGCCCAGACAACTTAATTAGAGTTGTAGACATTCGCACGCCTACTGGTGTTTTGCGGAGACCAGTACATAAGCTATGTCTGTTGCCAGCGCGGGACGGGACTTAGACACAAGGTTATTATGATCATTCAGCACAATGCTATTTTACTCGGCCATTGGCTTTATTACTTTATTACATGACCATTTGGTCAACTTAATTGTGATATGTATCATCACAACATTTTCATGACAATTTACACCATTGCGTGTTTCTATACTAAATTTGCATGTGACTTGTAAGTTCACAACCATGCACTGTGCTATCATCTCTATACTCATCATAGTTTCATGGTGGTATATTTGCTATTTTGTATTTATATGTTAATATTTTGTGTGGCATACTATGTCCTACACATTTACATTTTGATTGGTATTGGGTATGTGTCATGTTATCGGTGGTATTGTTTTATAAAAATTTGTTACATAATATTCGCATGGTTTGCAGTTATACAACCATGTATGCATTTCTTGCACAGTTGTTAATATGTGTGATTTATTGTTCTATGAATGTATTTCTCAATTGTTCAACTCATGTATTACATTTGTAACCACAGTGTCGTATTTGTTACTTATGCTATTGCGCTTATTCATATTTGTAATTAACTAAATTGGTGTTTATTGTATTTATTATATAACTTGCATTTATGTAAAACATATTGTTTTTTGCGTCTACTGTCTGTAACCACGCCACACCTAGATTTTATTTTTATATTGTATTTTTATGTGGTATTTTGTGATTATGCATTTCACAATTATTATTCCTGCTTAATTATGACATACATGTCATTACATATGTGCTCGCAACGCAATCAGTCAGCTATCTATAGCTTGTTTTCACACAACAATATATTGTAAATTCCTGAAACATCAGGTATAGCATGACTCGTTCAACTTTATGACGCCATGCTAGATTTACGTCTAAACATGTACAATTTGTGACAATTTATTTGTTCATTGTATGCAATACTCTGTACAGGTCTACTGGCCTCAACTATTTCATGGTAACCATCTATGACTTGCATAGGGTTACAATTTATCGGGCCATCTTGGGATGAGTTTCCAATCATTCATTATTAAACATTGTCAAATTATGTACTTTCATGTTTTATATCGTTCAATATTGTATACATACAATATATTAGGGCAATACATTGCCAGCGCTTACATTTTCAATCATGCATAAAATCACTTTGCACGCCAACCTTGGCCTACTAAACGCTTATCTTTATTCAAGCTTATCGCTAAACAATTAATGCACAACTGTTATCTAAGATTACAACTCAAGGTTCAATGCAGCCTATTGAGATTAACTTTCATTATTAAGAACTCTGTATTTTATATAATAAGTTACTAAAATGTATTAAAAAATCTATTGATTTTTGCGGGCAGTTATGTACAGTAGCGCGGTAATTTTTGCATTCATAGGTTGGCTAATCTGCGCTTTTAATTTGCTCAATTCATGTCTGTACATCTGGACAGTGCGTTACATACGTTCGCTAGCGGCGGTCGCCCTTGCGCTCGCTGCTATCCTGTCACATTCATTTCTTCTTTGTCGCGACAATTAATGTAGGCCTTAGGCCCAAGACTTTATATATGGCCTTCTAGGCTTTCTCACTAAATTAATTCTTCAATGTAACATTTTACGACTTGTGTTTACGATGCGCTCATTAGCCAATCTTATATTCAAAATTGGCACCTAACCATTTCAATGCTGTAATAATCTGAATAATTTTCAATAAATGTATTAACTACAGTCCACCCTCTCTTCATCATTTCTGCATCCTGGTGAATTAATTACAACAGTAAATCGACAATTCACGAACACTTTATACTTAACACCCACTATTTTCAAATTGTGAAGGCTATGGCGGTGGACGAAGCGAGCAAGCCATCCCTTACTAGCTTGAAATTTAGATTGGCCAACACCTTGCTCTAAATGTTTGTATATTCTCAGTGCCTTTTCACGTATAACTAAGCTACTTAAAGGAACTTTCATTTGTGTTTGGTCTTCGATCCAAACATTAAGTGCCTTTTCCATCTTTTCAATAACGGGATCACGAGGCATAAAGGTAACTTTAGCACTAGAAGCAGTTCCACTAGCTTGTATTGTTTCTTCACTTTTCTTTATTGCTCTTATAGTTGACTCGTTGACAGCCATTAACCTGGCCACAGACGCAGCACTCTCGCCGCGCCCTAACCTGTTCAAAACATTGAGCTTTTTCTCCAGCGGTAGTACATTCCTAGCCCTTTTGGTTAGCTTATCACCGCCATTTTTCCGAATGTTTGGAACACATTATGACGAAAGGATAGTTTATAAAAGAGTAAATTAACACTAGATAATAAGAACAACGCACACTAAAAACTAAAGAACACGCAATACGTCACGGCAGAAGAGCAACGCGCGACTGACTGACTTCAATCCGATTTGAAGGGATATGTGTGCACGAAGCGCTGCCTAGCGGATGCTACTACAAATCGCATATAAGCGAATTCCAGCCCCGCGGTTGGAAACTACTGCGCATTTATAAAACTGCGTATAAATAAATTCCGCGGTTGGAGAACCCGCGGTTGACGAGGGATTACTGTACTTCTAATTCTTTGGCTAGTGTATTTTTAGCTATCGTGTTTTATTAATGACTCATTACAATTGTCACTCAATCAATACTAACATTTATTCTTTATATTGGTTCCTTACCGGTTTTGTTTTCTTTATTATATTTGATTATATTATTTCTCCCTTCTCTATTCCTTGTCTGTGTTTTCTCGACTTGTTTCATTTTATTTTCTTCATCGTTGGTTTGTTCCCTTTGTTTTCATTTTTCTTCTCCTTCACTTCTCATCTTGTTTACTTTTATATTGGTTCTTATCTGGCCAATCTCTGGGGTTGGGTCAAAGTCGTTTGTCTGTCAGTCTAGTCTGTGAGTTTCTTTAATAATCACTTTTAGTTTATAATTCTTCCTCCTTCTTTCTTAATTACATTTTATATTTTTATTCTCTTCATTATTTATTTATTAAAATATATTATTTTTTAGTATTTTTTACATACTTATAGTCATCAAATATGATCTGAATTTGGCGATGTTATAACGTGCACTTTTTTTTCTGCAACTGTTAGGAAAAATTGTGAGCAGTCTAAATTCAAATGACAAAGCTGTTTCTGCCGAAGCATCCAAACTTGCAGACCTTTATTTGAAAAATTCTGATGACAGGGAAATAGAGGAAAGCAGTTTGAAAGTAAAAACGAACAAAACAATCGTCAATCAGAGAGCATTTAACAACATGGGGAAAAACGAACAAAACACTATGTCACCAGGTAATATAAATAACTGTTAATTTCTTTTTGAACTTGTTGATTTGTGGTTGACAGAACAATCTCTGTACACACAATATTTTATATATATTATTATTTCAAATATAATGTACTGTTTTATTAATTGTCTTCTTATACAATAATTTTAAACATACGTGTTTTACTTAGTTGCAATTTAATTCTATTCATATTTGCTCACATCATTCTTGTATATGTTTATTATTATTATTATTATTATTATTAAATAACACTTTCATTACAAGAATATATATTTTTGAATATGTTACAGTATTTCGATAGTTTAAACCATCATCATCGAATATTTAATTTAATTCTAACAGAAATACGTTTGTGATATGTTTTAAAGGATGCTGTTTGTGCCATTATTTTTATATTTTCATTATATATACTTTATTCAATAATGTTCTGAAAATGAATGTTTAGACATGTAATTATTTCTACATAATACAAAAAATATAAACTGATTTATTTTTGACATGAATAAGAGCAGTGCAAAACTTCCCTGTACAAAAATAATACAATTTGAAAACAACCATGAGAAATGTGAGTACATTTTATTGAAGTTTGTGTTTATTTTTTATTAAAAAATAAATATTTTAGTAGAAGATTGTTTTACTTGTGTAAGTTATTACTTGGCTAACAAATTGTTTTTAAGATCTCTGTATTTAATTAGTAACATAAAACAGAATAATTATGACTGTGCAGCAAATCTAACTTACTATGGCATGTCATTACAAGCTTCAACACAAGATAATATATCTGCACAAGATGCAAAGCGAAATCTAATTTAGCATTATAACAAAAACGTGTGTTGAAAATTACTATTTCAAACATGGATTTAAATGTTAGGAAACAATTTTTTAAGCTGTACGTATTGGAGGTGGCCCTTCATAGAAGCAAGGCAATGGATCTTCGGAAAACCAGATCAGCAAAAAATCATTGCTTTGAAAATGCAGTGAAACAGAACTGTGCTGAATATCAGGAGTTAGGGTGAGGAACTGGAGATAGAAGAAGCTGTGGAAGAATCTTGTCAGAAGAAGGTACAGGTTGATGGGGCATATTCTGAGACACCCAAGCTTAATTAATACATTAGTGGATGGGTGGAAGATAGAAATCAATGTTGAAGAGGACCATGGTTGGATTACATGTACCCGGTTACTGGTGACTTGGTTGTGAAGGTGAGGGTTATGTTGAAGTGAAACATTATTCTGGGACAGGGATATCTGGAGGATTGTATCAAATCAATCAGAAGACTGACCCTGGGATAGAAATGGCTGGAGGATAGGATCAAAGAAGTCAGAAGACTGACAATTAGAAGAGAAAAGATAAGAAAATAAGAGGAATATGCAGCAGGAAAGAGCAACTGTAAAGCTGCAGAAAACAATAAAAAAACAAAACCTGATAACAATACATGAAATATTCTCAGTCGGCTGCTACAGAGAATTAGTGTAGGACAGACAGTAGATAAGCCTACACTAAGTATACGGACAGACAGTACTGAATCTATGAGGATAAGCCAAAAAGTAAAGTGAAATTTAAAACTTTAATACTTTTATTCACTTTAATAAATGAAATCTGTTATATACAATCTCATCCCGACTTCTGTGCACTTAGTTCATCTCTTAACAAGTTTTTGAATTCCTTTCTGGAAAAAGCTTTTCAGTCTGAGGCCAACTAATTTTGCACTGCTTCTATTACTTGTTTATCAGAACAAAAATGATTTCCTCATACTGTTCATTAAATGGGCCAAAAAGATGAAAATTGCAAATTGCTTGGAGTGGAATCAGGGCTGTTCAGGGAGGAGGGGTCTAGCAGCTCAAAACCAAGACCTTCTTGAAGGGTAAAGTGTTGTCTTGTTTGCTGTATGAGGCCAAGCATTGTCTTTTTTTTTTAGATGTTCAAGGCTGATTCTTGTGAGGACCAGACTTCGGCTGTTCTGGGGCAAGCCCCCTTCCAATGGGAAGGAATGTTGTATTCGCACGCCAGTGTAGACCGGCTGTTGAGAGGGCGGAGGCACCAGAAAGTAAGGAGATTGTGACTGTGTTGTTGACGTGGTGTGGCAGCCTCTTGGAGAGGGTGATGTTTTTTAGTGCCAAGCATTGTCCTGAAGCAAACTTCAGAAAGTTTGTCATGCCTTTTAGTGTCGATTTTTGGCATCAATAATCATAGCAGGTCATAGTATTTGTCACTATACACTGTTTCACCTTTAGATGTGAAATAAACAAAAACTGGACCTACCATATACCACAATATCATCATCATCATCATCATCCATTTTCCTGCATTAGTGGAAGTTTTGAAATTTTTCCTTTCGAGACAAGGTATAACATCTTCTCCTGTGTTATAACTTAGGGAACCCGCAATAATTGGTTCTGCCAATTATTCAGGCTGCCTTACTTGTGACGAGCTGAAAATTAATCAGAACAACAAACAATAAATATACAAGGATTCAGGGAAGGGGAGACTGTTGATTTATGCACTCAGTATAGTATGTACTCCTGATGACATCTCTTTATTACATATTGTATTATTTTCTCTACTTAAAGTTCTCGACACATATGCTTCAATAGCTTACAGTTTACATGATGATTATATTTTATTCTTTACAAGGCCCCTCAAAATAGGATGTACATGAATTTAATTAATTCTCCGGATCCGGGATTTCCTCTAATACGTTAAGAATGGTTACCTCGCCATATAAAGCTTTAAAATTTTGCCATTTGAAGAATGGTCTTTATTAATCTTTTAAACAATAAGGCTTTACAGTTTAGAGCTATAACTCTTTTACTAGGAATAAGTATACAAGTTATGAGTATACAATTACTGTTATACAATTACTTAAAATGTCTTAATGTGGTTAAATTAATTGTCTTTTGTGGAATATAATATTTAAGAATATAATATAAAGGCAATTATATAATATATTACTGTTATACAATTACTTAAAATGTCTTTATGTGGTTAAATTAATTGTCTTTTGTTGAATATAATATTTAGTATTTCATAAGCACGGAAGGCTTGCCTCCGTGTCACCTTTTTTTATGTCTTCCAGCTCTGCGTTATTCCAGTCGTAGGTCCTCGGTTGCAGCATGTTTGAAGTAGGTCAGGTATCTCTCATTATCTTCGTATCCGGGAATGGTGTAGTTCTGAAGTCTTTTAGATCATGGTGTCTCCTGGTTCTCAGCTCTTGGCTAACTGATAGTAATAGCTCGTTGATCTGAATGATTAACACAAAGTTTCATTCACCTGTATCCTCTTCACCTGATAGTTTGATTGTAGCACTTCACTTCATGGGATTACCACAGTTTTAATTACATAAGTATTATATTTTAAGATTTTTGAAGAGATGTCACCGGCGCTAAATTTTAGTTATTCATTCTCACTTGTTTACACCATATTTA
Source organism: Magicicada septendecula (assembly GCA_034769895.1). Taxonomy (NCBI): domain Eukaryota; kingdom Metazoa; phylum Arthropoda; class Insecta; order Hemiptera; family Cicadidae; genus Magicicada; species Magicicada septendecula. The sequence goes on along the minus strand of CM068372.1, from coordinate 87,093,923 downwards.
TGTGAGTCGCGGTTCAACTATATTAACACAACACATTGTTTAATAGTAAAAAGAATGCCTCTGTGTCTTAACTGACGGATTAATTACATTTTGTAATAAACTATTTTTAACATTGCACATATCGGCAGTACACAGCTTACTGTTTGACCGCTCCATAGCAAGTGGGCGAAAATAGTTAGGGGTGAGAGTAGTAATCTCGCGACAGTTCAACTCAACATAAAAATAGTTCCAAGTTTCTTTTTTATTTAAAGGACTAAAATTAGATTAAATAATTAAGTAGAGAGATTCTTAGTTACAATTGCTATCAAAGTACATTAAAGTGATCTAGTTTAATTATTTAAATAATAACAAATTTACAATTATTTTTAGTTAGTTAAGGGGTCGGAAAACAAGTTGATTCTGGTTAGCGCCTGTTTCTGCAGGATTAATTAACAAGCTTTACCCTTTCTGTACACTCGTATTCCTTTTAATATATTATTAGACTTTTATTTAAATATTATTATTATTTAATGATTATACGCTTTAGGTTAAAATGTGAGATTTTATTAAACACTTAAAATTTATCAACCTATACATTATCAACTAACACATTTTTTATTTTATTTTTTTTATTTAATGAAATCGTCACAAAGAGATGTTTCCAGACTACACTTTGTTGCTTACTCTCAGGCTTAAAGTGATAAGACATCACTCATATATCACTATTATTCACTTCAGAAATGTAGTTTCTTCATCTTCACATTCCTTCTGGGTGTGAAAAAGCTTCTGGGGAATTTTCAAATGATTGTCTTTGTGGATGTCAGTCAGTTGATGTGGAACCCACACTTTTTGAAAGTGTAAAGAATCTTGAATGGTTGAAAATGCAAAGCCATGGCTTGCACTCAGTTCACTTGTAACTTCATCAATTTTAATTTGTTGATTACAGTAAATCATCTGTTCAACTTCTTTGACATTGTCATCATTCTTTGAAGTGGAAGGCCTACCTTTGTGGTATTTGTCATAGAAATCCTGCCATTTTTAAAGCAATAATATATTCATAGGTATTATTCACTCTTCCACTCTCTTCATATTGCTGCCATATTCTACAAATAATCTGCTGGTTTCACCCCTTCTGAATTTAAAAAAAATTTGTTTTAATGTTTTTTTTAACGTATCACAACTCACATTTTTTCCTGATGCAGTCAGACAAAGAAGCTCTTGTATTAAATTAACAAACGTAATTACAAACCGCTAACAACAAAACAACACTACCAATAAATGTACGATATGAGTTTATGATTTCTAACAAAATAGACAGTCCTGTCAGTCATGTGGTTGGGAGGGAAATATAAATATCCCTTTAACTTTTTGACTTCCCTTCATATTATAAGAAATAAATATTTATTATTAACTTATAAGTAAAAATGATCTACAACAATAATAAATTAGTATACATAACATTTACAGTAATTCTGATTTGTACAAAATTTTCCAAGATGCATGTTACGAAATATTACAATAGCATTTCAATATTTTTTGAGCAGAAGAGTTTATGAAACAAATGGAACAAGATGCCAACCGAAGAGCAGAAGACAGACGTTTACGGAAACAAGTTGCAGACGGTTACAAGACAAGAGCTATTAAAGCATTCAGAGAAAAAGAATTTGAAAAAGCTTTGGTTCTCTACAATAAGGTATGTACAATCCTTAAAATGGGTGACAATGTAAACAATTGTGTGCAAGGGTTACAAATATTGTGACATAAAACATGAGATAATATCAGTTACACTTTAATTTTGTTTTTTTTTATGACTTAAAACATTACTGAAGAAGAATTATAGTAATTCCTCCCCCAAAAATAATAGTAATAAGCATTAAAAATATTTAAAATATTTGAGATATTCTTCAGTACTTTCCATTGTTAGATTATGTGATTTTTAATTTTTTAAATATATTTTCTTGCGGAAGTTTTGACATGGTATTCCCTCACCAACCACAGAGGGGGAGGTATTTTCATAGAAAACTTTGCCGCTGCTAAATTGTTTTTGCATGAGAAAAAGGTTGGAGGAAGCTGAAAGTGCAAAATTACACACAATGAAATACTACATTGTTCAGTTCTATAAAACCAATATAATCAATTTGAATATCTGAAAATTATTTAAGCTATGATAATTTTGAAAACTTTTTAAATTACATTATAACAAAAATGAAACTTAGGTACGAATGAATTCCACATTATTTAGAGAATCTATAATTGACAAGGGATTACTGCAGCTGATATTATACTACATAATAGCATTACTATTGCCTCAACTACACCATTAGGGAAAGTGGTGCAGTGATCATGTAATTTTGTAAGTATGGTTGGGTCTCACAAAAAACTCTAACATACTGTTCAAATTCAAAATGATAAGTTTTACAGTACCTCTCTACTTACCCTATCATAAAGCATACTTATAAACACAATACCTTCATAACAGTTTTAGCAACTGACATCATTTTGAACTGCAAGTTTTTAGTTGAAGTCCTTGTATCTGTGTCTTAACTGAGACTTGACAATTTTACAGTTATGCACAAAATTTTAACTACTACCATACAAACATAACTTAAGCATCCATATAAACATAACTTATCTCTAAGCATAAAAAAAAAAAATTATGCTTATGTCAAAATTAACCTAGAACACACTTAATTTATACACACAATCAATCAAGCTATTAAGGAAATACAGTTATTTAGGATCAATTATAAATTAAGACAATGATAACTCAGACGAAATAAGAGCCAGAATGAATAAAAATGAAGGGAATTATGTTAAACTATGGTGTAGATCATGAACGATGAAGAAGACAGATACCAGGAAAATAGAGGTATTTGAGTATGATTACATAAAAAAATATTGAGATGAGATTTGTATGATTAAAGTTATCCGGGCTGTTTGGCCGTGGTCCATGGTTTATTGCCAAATCAAACGTTTCAGCAGCTCCAATGGCTGCCATCATCAGTGGAATTTAAAAAAATCCTGAACGTAGGGTGTTCACGTCAGGCCCACAGTACTGTGGTATAGGCTGACGTGAACTGTGGGCCTGACGTGAACACCCTATGTTCAGGATTTTTTAAAATTCCACTGATGATGACAGCCATTGGAGCTGTTGAAACGTTTAGTTTGGCAATAAACCATGGACCATGGCCAAACAGTCCGGATAACTTTAATCATACAACTGACACCGGCCGTGAAAGCCTTAGGACAATGTTATTGAGATATGTTCTTGTTATGATAACAAGAATTTAAAATGAGAGGGAATTTATATTAATGACTAAATGGTGAAAACTTGAATATCTAGAGCAAGAGAATACAAGAGAAGAAAAATGCCATCTGTTTAAGTTATCTCACAAGAAAATTTATTTGAAAAAGATGATTAGGAAGATGATGTTTGTGGCTGGGTTATGACAGCATACAAATGAATTTGCGGAATTCACCTTTTGAGATCTGTAGCTTTGGAAATACATATAGCCTTGATGACTGCCAACATTTGAAATGAAATGGTACATGAATACAATGCAAACACATACAGTATTTACTGATGTCTTTGTATTAGAAAATGTATTATGTTTAATGTTCTAATTTCTGTAATCTGCTAGAACTTTTGTTAAAAACATGTTTTTAAATTTCCATATAATAATGTCAGTTGCTACAAATATTTCATCATACAAATGTATCATCACAGTTGAAATGCTATCCTTTGTCCACTCGCTTCTTACTGTTACTACTGTTTTCATTTTGAGTTAACTACCACTTTCTACTTGATACCTTCCAAGTAAATTTCCTATGTCTTGCTAGTCATATCCTTCCTAGGAACTTGCCTTCCTGTTTGTGATAGAGATATATTGTTCATGATGAGTTGGTTAAATGAATAAATTTCATTGAATCATTAGGTAATCAAGTGACAGAATCGATATTTAAAAAAAATATTTGTTCAGTAACGTCACCTCACTGATGAATGAGCTGAGGTACTTCACGTAATTTCTGATGGATATCTCTGATCAGCTTTTCAGTCTGTCATTTCAGTCATCTTGGTCTTGGTCAGTTTGCGATTCAATCAGTTGCTTTCTGTATCTATCGTTTCAATCTCGTTCACTTACTGATTCAATCCCAGCAAACAAGTTACTGTAGAAAGATTCTGTCAGATGCCTCTACATTTTAGTTCAGTCTCAATATCGGTCAGTAGTAACCACTGGCCAATATCGGCTTGATCAGTCACCACCTTTGTCTTTCATTTCAGGCTTGACATTTTACATGTGACACTGGTGTTTGTGACAATATTTGGTTAGTGAAATGTGCTGCTGTCTAGTAAATTCTATGCTTCTGGACAAATATACACAGTCCTATTCTAAGAATGGCTAACTGATTTGTTCTAAAGTGTGGCTGAAATCAGTGGGAGCTTATGCAAAATGGCTCATACAGTCCTACAGTTCGTGGGATAATACTAATTGGATAATATTAATAAAATTATCAATAATATTACTGTAATGTGTAAGCAAAGTTGACTTATATGAGTGATATCTTTGTGGTGGCTAATAATCAATCATCCAATGTTTTTGGCATGGTCTGAGTGTCAGATACACTCACTTTGTCCCACTTCATGATATAAGCTCATGCCTTCTTGCCCGAGAGAACAAGGAAAGAGACAGTGTGCATTTCTATACAAAGCAGCCATCTTAGGACGAGCAAGCCCACCTGATCCACGCACTAATTAACTAGTTAAGTCTTTTTTTTACTGCTAGTTAATTGTTAGTTAGAAAAATCTAAAAACTTCCTGGTAATTCATTACTTTTGTTATGTACATTAGATTTAAGCGTTTTCATTCCCAGTCAAAAATTCCACCAACCACTAACTGGTTAAGAGAAACTAGTTGTTGATGTCCTCCAAACTGTTTTTTTTTTTTCAGTTGTATGCTACTGTCAACCAAATTCATGATAGCCTTTATAATGCAATGCCCAAGAAAGTGTTTTGAAGAATGATTTTGATATTTGGCACAGGTTTTGATTAGTTAACTCTTCTGTCTGTCTCTTCCCTCTCTTTCATACTCATGCATGCATGATCACACACATGAGTATGGAGTGAGAAGCTAATAACTACATAATGGGAAGAGGCATTAAGGCTTAAGGGAACTGAAGAAACTAAAGCAACACAACAGTTTATGTAACAATTTTACTGTATAAAAATTACATAATTTATTATACTTAATAATATACACTACCCTCCACTTCCAAAAGCATCTTATAACAATTATAATAATTCAATTTATAGTTATCTACATGCTTTAGGAATTTTCCAACAGATTTTACTAATTGAAAAAACAACAAAATTATCTCATTTCAAATTATGTCATTTATCCACGTGAAAAATTATACTTACATTCATAAAATCTACAACAAATATTAAGAAGAGCAAAGACCAATGCAATTCAAAGATAAATTCAAATATCTGTCAGTTAAATACCTAAAAAGTTTAGACATTAGTGCTCAATTTAAAACAAAAGGGATAATTTTTCAAACAACCAGCAAACCATCTACCAACTTCTCTCTCTCTCTCTCTCTCTCTCTCTCTCTCTCTCTCTCTCTCTCTCTCTCTCTCTCTCTCTCTATCACGCACACACACACACACATACACATGCACGTACGCGCGCGCACACACACACACACACACACACACACACACACACACACACACACACACACACACACACACACACACACACACACACACACACAGAGTAATCAGATAATATGACTTAAAGAGATAACAGAGTAAATCTCATAAATCAGAGTACAGAAATAAATATCATAACACAATGTGTTTACACTGTAATCTAGCATATTATTTTAGATTTTTTCACTGTATGATATCATGTGTTCTGCTCATAAAAACGATAATTACAAAAATACTTATAAATTGATGGTCAAGAATATTTTTCTGACAGTTTTTAAAAATACCCAGACACTATGTCAAAGGGCTTTAGTAAAGCAAGTTCGTTAAGATACAAGTTTGTATCGAACTGTATCCAACTGGTAGAAATTTCTTCCAAGCCATAAATGGTAATGAAACCTAAGTAGTGTTATTAAAGTAGAGAAGAGATAACAATTTTTGTTAAGTCACTTTTAATACTACCTGTATGCTTTTCATCTTTTTGTGAAGTCTACATATCTAATGGCAGCTGAGTATAGTAGCTCATCATATCACGGCATTCATCAGCATGACTACAAGACAAAATATTTTGTTTTCCTTCCTTGCACTGTCTATGATGATCAGTTCAAAACATCTTTACATGTTTATGACAACAGACCTGTGAGCTTTGAAACTCGAACAAAATACAAAATTATGTGGACTTGCCTTATCTCTTTGCTTTGGTGGAAGTACAGTTGCTTGGTGGTTCTCCAGTGACATTGGTTCAATGAGCATCTCACAAATTCAATTTTGTTTACTTCTTTGGGTTAATTTTATATTATCTTTAATAATACCCAATAATACCCACAAATAATGGCACCAATGAAGTAATCAGCGATAAGACATCTGATACGAAGGTAATAATTTCTACACCACAAATTGAAAAACGAATTTATTATTATTATTATTAAGTGAAAAAGTGGTACACCTTTATCAGACTAGACTGCTCAAAATGGCATGGCTAATTAGAAAGTCAAGCTATTCAAGAAAAAGAAAGCCATTAAAGTGACTAATATGATGGCAGTGGTAAAAATATTTAGCAATAAAAGATCACCAGCAGTGGAAGAAGTGGAAAATTTTTAATGGTTTGGATCAATGGAAATTAGTTGCCTGGTGACTGTGTGATTGAATGGCTTACGTGTGATAGGGCTAGATATATGTATAGTGATATTACAAAACATACCCTGGTGTTGATGAACTTAAGGCTAATAATGGGTAATTTGATAGAGGACTCACATCAAGTGAAAATGAAGAAAAAGCCTTACCAGAACATGAACCATTTCTTTTCTGTGGTGATGCTCCTGGAGGTTCAAGGTAAAACTGCTGCTAGTGTAATAAGCAGAAAATCTGAAAATATAATTAAAGAAATCAATGGACAGTACATCTGCAGGACTGGAGATGGAGGAAGATTTTAGTACTGAATATGGTTTTGTCCAGATTAAATTCCCCCAACACCACTTCTCTCATCAAAGATATGAATCATCTCTAATTTTATGAAGCACTATATGAAACCACTATTGCAAAGGTGTTTTGATGTGACTTTAGGAGACACATCTAATTCTTAAGAACTTTTGGAATCATCATTTCAATACACTCCATAGCCTGGAGATGATAGACAAATATTTTGATTCAATTTCTTACAGGATGATGCAATATGCCTACAGAGACTTGGAGGAGCCTAAATAGAATACTACAGTGATGGAGAAAATCGTGTTCTTACGGATGTCAATGGTTATGGAAGTGTTCAAGTGAAATATTCAGGAATTGGTGCAAGACTACTGAGCAGATCATCGAGGCACTTCAGGATCTTCATATGGTGTAACAGCACAGAGAAGTTTAGAAACTGCATTCAGAGGTGAAGAAGGTAGACAGTAAGGGAAGCATCACCATAGTAGTCAATAAGGAAACATTGCAGGATTGGTCTAAATTGCACAGAAGTGGAGTTTCAATATCACAAATGTGAACAGGAGTATCAGCCTGTTTAATGAGATTGTGACGGAACATTTAAACAAAAACAAATGATTAGTCAGATTTTTCTCTATAGAACAATCAAGGGGTAGTAATGTTAATACACCACAACCTTCGCTAGTGGCTTTCAGATACAAGAAGAGTATCTTCAAGTGAACAGTAATATCTCTCTTATTATTCAGTTACTATTCAACATTTTTTAAGATAAAAATGTACTACTATTTAAAAAACCATTATTAACCAACACAATCTATTGAAATAGTCACTTAAATGTTTTATATTGGGTAAATTTTCAGGTCAGGAACATATTAATTCAATTTCCATTATTTCTTAAAAGAAAATTTGACTAAAAGATCAGTCAACTTTAAAGTCAAACTATCCCCTGGAATGGATTGTGTTCAAAGTTTGAAGGTCCACTGTACTTGTGTTAACAGAAGAAAAAATGGATGCTGCCATCACTGAATCAAATTAAAAAGCAACACTCTGGCTAACCAAAAAATGTCAGTAGCCAAATTAGTATTCAGTCAAATGAATAACAAGAATATAAACAAAACCTAGTACCTTAATATTTTGTTAAGTTTTATGCAATTTATTTTGAAGCAAATGATTTGACTGGGATAAATAGATTGGAAGATATAGATTGTTGGAATAGAGTGGACAGGAGAGCAGGACAGATGGACACTTTGAAATTTTGGAGAATACTGTAGATAAGGGTATATTTACAGGGGGGATGAACAGGACCCCCTCCCAGAGGGTCATAAAAATTGACAAATTTTGTTAATCTCTTAATTTTTAGACTACTTTTTTCAGCTATGTACACTAATATAGTAGTAACTCTTTTTTAGATATACAAACAGGTTTATAGTCAGCAATTGCGTATATCTTTGAAATATGAAATAGGAAAATCAATCCATTCAATACATATCTTCTAAAAAATGTTTCAATAAGGCATATTTTTATTTTGTTATTACCATTTTTATTTTAATTGGATTGATTTCAGGATATTATCACACTATTTCAACCACTTTGAAGATTGTAATGTTGATTAGTCTTCACTTGGTTTTCTTTTGTATGAATCCGACTCGACCCCCCCCCCTCCAGACCAAATACTAGATACACCACTGGCTGTAGATCCTCCAAACACACACACACACACACACATGGTTTAAATTTATATTTACTTCATAAATATGGAAAAGGGTTGATAATATGAACTAACTGGGGCCAGGGGTTGTTCAAAATTTGTCAATAAAATGTCAATTTATTAAGATTTTTACCTTTTGCAAGTTCCAATAGGTTAGGAAGATTTAGCAAAATGACTTGAGTCCGCAATGGTTTAGAACATTAATAAAAATGCATACATTAACAAAAAAAAAAAAAATAAATAATGTCCCAAAAACTAATTATAATGATAACAGTATTATATACGTATAATGTTGTAACAATAACAATACTGATAATAATTATAAAAATCATCCATTCATAATTTAATTTGTCTCCCTGAAATGTATTCCCTGTCAGGCGATTGACGTGGTGCGAGACAGCTGTCTGCTATACACGAGTAGAGCTCTGACGTGTCTGCATCTGCGCCTGTATGAAACAGTAATAAAGGACTGTGAGTTAGCGTTGAAATTGAATGAGAACAGTATCAAGGCCTTGCTGTACAAAGCCAAAGCTCATCAGGCACTCGAACAACACGCTGAAGAGGAAAAATGTATTGTCGAAGCACTGGAAAAACATCCTGAACACGTTGAATTCATACATGGTAATGTAAATTCACTGTAAAAAAGTTCAATTTTTGAAGCAATAATTACACATTTTCCTGATTTTTTTAACGTATTAATACTGTAGACAAGACTGTTTCACCAAACACTGTTCACGAGCTTTACAATCACATTATGTATGAAAGTTGACTTTCTATACTTTATTTATAAAAATTTAAGTAGCTACACGCAAACAAAGAAGATTGAACTAAAAATCTGTTACCTCCAAAAACCTGTATACACTTATTCTGTATACATATGGAATAATACTTATTATTCCGTATACATATCTGTAATAACTTAATCATAATTCAAACACTTTTTGCTACAGTCTATTTCTTGATGCAAATATAATGTATTTAATATTTATAATTTCTTTACCACAAGATGTTTTTTCCCTTATTTGGAGCATGTTTCGGGACACTTAGGGAACAGGATGGGAACAATAAGTGTCCCGAAACATGTTCCAAATAAGGAAAAAAACATCTTGAGGTAAAGAAATTAAATATTAAACTTAATCATAAAAACATATTTAATACTTGAAGACATAACTAATGCAGTCAACAGTTCATAAATTCAAACTACAGTCAGATCTGTTTGCCTGGCTATAGAATTCATTCTTTATAACAATAATTTATAATGAGTCCAAGTACAACTGAATTCCAAATAGAAATTTGCATTACAACACAGTTAATAATAAGAATAGACTTTAAACAAGAAACATTTTATTCTAATTGAAATATAGCTACAAACGCAATTAATATTTAAATAAAAAACTTTGTATAGAATATACACATTAATTTTTTTGTTTCACACAAAGTGCGGGTGCACTGTGTACTGTACAATAAAAAAAATCACCAACACACAAACACAATTTACTCAATTACATTTCAAAACTCGACTATGCATCTAACATGACTAAACATTTAAATATGTGTCACAAACGTGTGTGTCAACTACACACAAAAACAAGTTTTTTTACTCTGATACTTCTAACAGGTGAAATTTAAAAACTGCACCACAAACTTTTTGATCAAACATCATACATTCTGTTAGTCTGAAACAACCTGTACAACACATACGAGGTCTGTAAATTAAGTAATGAGACTAATTAAGTAAACCTTTCATTTACAACCAAACTATATCTAGACTCTATCGCCTCCAAAATAGTTCCCTTGGGAAGCCACTCAGCGCTTAGGATGGGTTTTCCACTCTTCATAGGAGTGCTGGAACTCAGAAACTGGAATCTACTGCAACTGGTCGGTTACATTGTTTTTAGTGTTGTCTATCGTCCCAAAATGGTGTCCTTTGAAACGTTTTTTCAATGTTGTGAAGAGAAAGTAGTCACATAGACTCGAGTCAGGTGAATAAGGTGGCTGATGAACAACAGGAATATTTTTTTTACAAAAAACTCATTAGCCGAGAATGCTGTGTGACAAGGTGCATTGTCATGATGGAGCATCCAGGTGTTCACGATGGCTGGTCTCACGTGGGCAACTCTTTTCCGCACCCTGTTAAGAATTTCTCGGTAAAAATATTGATTGGCAGTCTGTCCTGTCAAAAACTCCATATAGATAAAGTCATTACTATCAAAGAAACAAATGAACATGATTTTGATTATGAATTTGCTCGTTTTCACTTTTTGGAGACGTGGTGAGTTTGTTGTGTGCTACTCCTCGCTCTGGCGTTTTGTTTCTGGATCGTACTCAAAGATCCATGATTCATCACCAGTAATAACACTTTTTAGAAAATCAGGATCATTTTCAATTCGTTCTAGAAGATCATGGCACACTTCTATCCTGTTGTCTTTCTGTTCAAGAGTGAGGTTTTTCGGAACCAATTTCGCACAAACTTTTCTCATTCTTAATTCATTTGTCAAAATTTGATAAACTGTAGTGTGATTCAAATTTAACTCTTATGCGATGATGCTGATGGTTATTGACGGTCAGACTACACCTATAGTGCAGCCGGCCGTTGTCCGGCCCTGACGTTTCTCGTGATCGAGAGTACAGTGTTGCCGACACGTGCAGACGAAATTTTCGTACGCTCGCCGGTCGATTTTTATGATAACAGAATTATAACAGAATAAAAACTAATGCGAACGCGTATATAAATAATTTTACATAAAACGTAGATCACATCGTTCGTTAATGTACATAGCTAGCGTAGATCACAAAAAACTAATGCGAACTCGTATGTAAATCATTTTACACAAACGTAGATCACATCTTTCGTTAATGTACACAGCTAAATAATTATAATTATATAACTAATGCGAACACATATGTAAATCATATATACAGTACCATTACCACAGACTATAAGAATATCATTAAGATTACTGTATAATGAAAGTGTATCAAATGAAACAGACTCTACTCTACTTACATTCTGTTAATACTCAAGTGGAAAGACGCCACACTCCTCGTAAATATTGATTTCTGCGGCCTCATCACTGGAATCACTGGTGTCACTGCTGTCGTTATCCAAGGAAATAATTAACTGTTCCACACGTGTTTCCACTATACCGTCGGCTTCCTTTGCTTGCTGCAGAACTTTCCAAGTGTGAGCGACAACACTTTTCCACTTATCCACTGACACATGTTGGATTCCTTGCTGCACTAGGTGTTCGACATCCGTGAAACGGAAAGTCGTGTTGTTTTCTGCAACATAATCTTTCACTTGTGCCCAAATTAGTTCAATGGAATTGAAGTGGCAGTGATAAGGTGGGAGTCTAATAACAATGTGGCCGTGAGCAGTGGCGATAGAGTCTATTTCATAAGTGCAGAATCGAGGTTTATAAAATTTTACACTCTGTATCAGCTCTGCTTTCGTCATGTCTGCAGATACCCCTGGTACATCATTTTCCACCAACCATTTCAGAATGATGTCTTCCCTGTCTTTCATTGTTGGTGCTTTGTTTAATTGCATAGAGTGGTAGGGAGCGTTGTCCATAACAATTACAGAATTGGCACTTATGTTCGGCAGAAGAGTACTTTTAAACCAGTTCATGAAAGTCTTCCCATTCATTTCTTCATGATAATCATGAGTGCTCTTTGACCTGAAAAGAAGCACTGCCCTCAGAACAAATCCATGCACACTACCTGCATGAAGCAGAATAAGTCTACTTCCTTTCCCAATGATCGCTTTAAATGTCCCTGCTACAGTATCGTTTGTCCAAGCCAGTGATTTTGTGTGTCCGGCATTTACCCACGTTTCGTCTAACCACACCACTTTTTCGGGACTGATGTTCAGAATCTCCCTCAAAAATCTACCACTTCTTTCCATCACAGCTCGCCTCCCTGAGAATTTCTTATATCTAAAACCAAGTTGTTTTAGCACTATACTCAAGCTGGTTTTTCCGCCATCGAATAAGCTCGCTTCTTTCAAAGAAACGAGGAGCTTCTCACGAGTAGGAAATTCCTTCCTCATATAATACTGATGAATATGCTGTCTTATTGCGTCCTTCTGAAATGTATCGAGTGATGTCTTGGAACTGGGTCGTGGTCTTTGCTTTCCAGGAGTACGTAGCACTTCAGAAGGCGTATTAAAATCCAATGGACACTTTTCTTTTGTCACACTTTTAACGGTTGTTTTTCCCACCTTCAAAGCGTCACAAACTCTATCTACCACTTTTGTCACAGGGAGAAGAGATCCTCCATTGTCTCGCTCCTTCTCAAAATATTCACGCAATCTGTATATAAATTCACGGCTTTGGCTCTTAAAAGAGGCGATTTTTTTCTTGTTCGATTCTGACGAACCACTGGCCATATTACTATATCAATAATAAGGCTTACAGACACCGTAAATCGCTCAAGCACGAAACAACACAAGAACTTCACTGTACTAACACAAAGAACTGACGCTGTTTCGCCACGTGCTTCGCATAAAAAAAGGAAGTGGCAACATCGCGCTAACTTTAGCAGACGCTAATAGCTGATTGGTTCTAGCAGAAAACTTTCACAACTGGTGCCCACCCCTCTCCCAGCATTGCAAACTGCAGTTGAATTATTCTTCGCATATCAGAACTCAAGTCTTGTAGCAGAAAACTACAGTAGAATTAAAAACATTACATTAAACCGAACCAGAGTGTTTTAAGGTTAAAATTTAGCAGAATAGTGTCATTTACAGTAGAATTTCGAGGTTCTGTTCACAACTTCAAAACGCCACAGTTGGAAATGCTGGTCTCTATATTTCTCTCTCTTTCTCCCTTCTCTTTCTACATGGAACGTCAGGGCCGGACACTCTTCGACTTGACTATAGTTCCTGATTCCATCAAGACTGTTGTCAGTTCTTGACGTTGACGGTCTTGCAGAGCATGGATCATCCTTAATTGATTCCTAGCCATCTAAAAATGCTTTGAACCATCTAAAAACCCATGCTTTTGACAAAGCTTCATCTCCATACGCCTTTGTCAATTTTGTAAAAGTCTCAGTAGCATTGTGCCTGAATTTAATCCAAAACTTGATTGTACAACATTGAAGCTAATTGATGTCACTCATTTTTATACAAAAACTCTCGTCACGAAAAGCTTGTTTGTTTCACGTGGCAACAATAGACAATAAATATTAATACTCGGTATCAGTCTGCTGTTTATCTAACCATCTGTGTTAATGGAAACCTTACAGTGTTGCCATATTGACTGCTATATGATTAATGTCATTACTTGATTTACACACCTTGTATACCTAAGTACTTAAACAAATTGGTGTGAATGTATTTAGTAAAAAAAAAAACACATATTGGTAAATTCATAAAACATCCATAAAATTCCTTTTGACTGTGGCTAATATCATTAAAACTGCATTTCCACTTGATTAGTTTTAAAAACATTCACTGTTACAAATGAACAATTTTTTTCATTTATGTTTATTTTTATTTCTTTGTTGCAGAGTACATGGCTAAGGATGGACCATAAAGTGTGTGTGTGTGTGCGAGCATGTTGTGTGTGCTTATACAACTGCAAGCACATAAACACAATACTTACTTACCTACTATTAAAAAATTGAGAAAATTATGAAGAAGAAACAGAAGAACAGGGAGAAAGGCAAGCATAATGAAAGAGGTGTGTGTGCATCCATGCATGCATGCATGTGCGCACGTGTGTGTGTGCGTGCGCATGTGTGTGTGTGTGTGTGTGTGTGTGTGTGTGTGAGATTATTATAAACAGAACAAGACACAAAAATTAACAATTATTTTGAAACGGATATAAATATCCGTATGAAAACAAACTCAGGAAATATAAAGGAAATCAAATACCTCTCGATGTGTTGTCGATTCTTCAATTACCAGTCATCCCTGTAGTACGCTACTTTGCTGTTTACTTTCTGTCAGTGCACGAGATTCATGGATAAAAACAGCAAAATTGACTCCCTACACATCATATCAATATGTTTACACTTTATTAGAATTATTGAAAACAATTTTTTTTATCAAAAGTTTTATTAAACACTAATAAATAACTGGTGTTTCTGTTATTATTGACTACCTGTATGTTACTGTGTCTTGGGTTATTTATTATTTACTGTTATTTTTTTTTTATGATAGCTTAAACAGAGTTTTAATACTTGTTATACTATCAGAAAAATGTTATGTAATTTTATGACCTACCGTTCAGTTTTAAGAATTATTTTATTTTGTTATTGTTTGAGTTGTAGTCCTAAAAAATGTGAGCAGTAAAAGCTATTGGCAATTGCCCCACATAATGGTGATGATCGTAACTGTTGTCATTTTTTTGGTCTAGAAACTACAAAAACTGCACATAATATGTGACACTATATTATGGGAGTATGAAATCACCTGCCAGTTGAAATATACAAATAAGATTGCACCAAATTGCTTTTCTTCATCTTAGACTGTATAACAGCACTATAACTATTAATGCCGGGTGAGGAGTGAGATGAGGATGATGAGTGAAATTTTCTTTGTCATCAACACCTGTCAGAGCATATTTTAAGCAATAAACTAGGCGCCTAGTGGCAGGTATTAGTGTATTAGTGCCGGTGCTGAAAAGTGAGAAAAAAGGGAAGAAATCAGCAAATCACGAAGGTGCGTTTACATTAGCTTTCAGCATTGTCTGTAGTGTGCAAAATTGGGCGCTTATTATTATTATTATTTTTTTTTTTAATATTACATAATTAATTATAATGAATCCATTTGAGTCTTTGTGGTGTTTTTTTTTTATTTTCCTAATTTCTAAAGCATTTGTGTCTACACGTATTTTTCCAGTGAATTTCATGAGTAAAGAATGAACATGATCATGGTCAAGTTAAATTCAAGTGACATAATTTTCAATATTATATAAAAATCACACACACACACACACACACACACACACACACACACACACACACACACACACACACACACACACACTGGTTAGTTTAGTGCTGCCTTGTGCAAATTCCTTAAAATATGCTCTGACACCTGTTTAATATGTACGTGCAGGACATGGCAAGTTTTATTCTAAACAGAGAAGAGGAAAAATATACTGTTTCAGATTTGATAATGATATAATAATTTTAGTGAATGATACAGCAAATTGTACAACGAATTGTGGCTTTTCCATCACTTGGAAAAGTGATGGAATGATATGAAATAAAAATAAATAGAGGACAACAGAAGTGATGTAAATAAATAATGAAGAAGATATCAGTGTAAAAATCACAAAAAAGAAGAACAGATTAGGTTTATAATATAGATATTTAGGTGGTGTGCTGACTAAGTGGAACATTGGACAAGAGATTATAACTTTCCCCATTTTTCAATAGTAACAAGGAAATTCTGTGTACCAAAGTTTGTGAGCTTGGACTTGATGAAGACATTTATGACAAGTTTTACATAGAATTAAGGGCTCAGACAACATGGTCACTAAGGTGCGGAATGGGGATAAACATGCTAGGTAAAAAAGAAGGGGGGCTCAAAAGAATCAACAGACAGAACATATTTCTGCCAATTATAAAGATGAACAAGACAAATTGGACTGGCCACATCCCATTCTGATAGCAGGTGGACTACACACGATGGTTTTGTAGGGAACCATAGAAGGAGAGAAGAGAGGCAGGAAAAGACTGAGGCTTCTGGACACATACAATGTGGGGTGTAATATGAGGAGATACAGACTCAAATCTGGAATCAATAAGAATAGAGATGGAAGTGGTGATTAGGATTAACCAAATGGCAGATGAATACTACAGTAGAGCGTTAATTATCCGAACCTCTCGCGACGAGGGCCTGTTCGGATAATCAATATTTCGGATAATAGATCGTAAATTGAAAACATTATTTCCCTTTACAAAAACAAATGTTTTTATTACAAAATCACTTCTAATGTATTGTTATATAATTACAGCAACCTGTATACTGTACTGTAATGTATTACTACGGCTAAAAAGCATTGAATTAAATCTGAGTGTAATTAATAAAAACCAAAAGTTAATTAAACAAAATTAGAATTTAATGACAAACACTGAGCTATAAAATTAATTATAAATTAAAAACAAAATAAAACATACAGTACCATGGATTTACACTTTTTTGAAGAATTGTTCGATCACTGGCTGCTTCAAACCAATACAGATGATAGTTCAGATAATAGATCGTTCTGTTAATGGATGTTCGGTTAATTGATGCTCTACTGTATTCCTCTAATTAGACAAATTTGGACATGATATTACTGACTGGAAAATTATTATATATAATATAACAACATTCACTTATGGAATACGTAAGTTATGAGAAATATCTTTTGACATGATATTACAGTAACTAAAATGCCAACATGACCAACCTGGTTTTTTGCAGCACGTACAAATCCCTCATTTGCAGTGACTGTAAGGGCCTGCATGGCGTGTCCCGTACCAAATATGGTAACAGATCTCTGTTTTAGTTTCCCGCAAACTCTGAGACCAGTGTGTGGTACGTCAGGTACAACTGTCACTCTGGACATCAGCTCTTTGGCTCGTTCCTTCTCTGTTACACCACCCAGTGTATCCATTATGTCTTCAAAGCTGCGCATAGTTGTCTCACAGCAATACAACTCTTTACCTGTTGTGTAAGTTAGCACTTTGTGTTAGTTATACATGAATTACAACATTATTATTTTAGTAATAATAGTACAAGGATCAGTACTTCAAGACGCTGAAAGATTGAAAAGGTCAGGTTGATAAAGTATGAGGACTGCCAATAGAAGTGCAGATAAAGAGAGCTTTGTGGCAGAGACATTAGTAGCTGGCAACACTGCTCACTGTTGCAAAGGAAAGCATGCTAAGGAACAGCATATTAGAAGGAATAATAGTATAAAAACTAAGTGAACTTTGGTACATGTTTCAGATGATTTTGTTTTAATAGTTAGAAACAAGGGTAAACTGGGTGAACTGGAAGAAATGATAAGCTGAAAAGTTAATATTTCTTTTATGAATTTGCTAACTGCTATAATTTTTTTTATTGTTCGACTAAGCTTTTCGTCATTACTGACATCTTCAGGTCTTAAACAGGTTGTTTAAGACCTGAAGATGTCAGTAATGACGAAAAGCTTAGTCGAACAATAAAAAAAAATTATAGCCGTTAGCAAATTCATAAAAGAAATAGTAAGGATGGCTGCTAATTTAAACAATAAGAAGAATGAAAAGTTAATGGTAGGAATCTTAAGATTACTAAGGAGAAAACCAAATACTGCATGAGACTGAACTCTGTGTATCTGAAGGAGGGGATAAAGTATGAGTGAGTGTGTTTGTGTTAGTAGTGTTAGCTTGTCAAGGCCAATGATTTATGATAGCTGCCATGCCCTGTTCACAGTCAGACTGGCTGCAGACTCGCAAAGGCTCTTAAACACTTTGTAATTTTACTGCAGTCTGGTATTCACCGTTGTAGTACAGTAGTAAGTGCGTTCAAAGACTACGTATTATTGGTTCTGTTCACAACTTAGTACTTTCAAATAGTTGTGTTATAGTAACATTAACAATGCCAATTCGTGAACTATCGTTTACGATTAGTATATTTTCAGCTAGTGAGCGAATTATCCTGCTGTTTATTTGTAGCTGTCTATTCACAATGTCTCTTTAAGGGTCATCGAAAGAAAGAAAATGAAGTTTTGTTGTTCACACCAAAAGAAATGCAGTCCAAAAAGGAAAACTCTTGCCGGAAATCTCTTCCGGGAAAAACGTAAAACATGTGAGGAAACTTTTTGTTGATGATTCTGATAAGTGTATAGTAACAATTATCGTTCAGGATTTTTATAAAATCAAAATGTTGTGCTCACTGTTAAAAATATCGGTATGGAGAACCATACATGACTTCCACGTTCTAAGATTTATATTTAAAATCATTTACGAAATGAAATGTTTCCATAGAAACTACTTCTTTCCACTTATTGCTTCAGCCTTAGCCACAGTACTGTGGTCACTAACGTATACCACCACACGTTATCGTACTCGATTTACACTGATGATGGCAGTCGACAGCACTGCCGAAACGTCTGGTTTTGCAGAAAACATTGGACTACGGCCAAACAGCCCGGGAAGGAATTTTAACAACAAACTACTACTTTGTTGGCGATAACGTAGTACACATATACAAATTATCCCCTCCCACTTCAACTATAATTTTAATTTATAGAAAATTACCCCCACCTCGTTCAACTAGCCTCTTCATTTATAGATATTTCATCTATGTTTCTACAGTGGATTATTAAGATCTTCTTATCAGGATACTTTATTTGTCAAAATTAAGTACTTTACTCTTGTTACAACAAAAAATGTTTCAGGTAAACTACCCTTTCCCCCTAACCGATCTTCACCAAAATCAATAGGCCTTGAGTCCTCTACAACTCCGGCACATATGTAAAAAATTATTTGATTTTGTTTGAATTCACGGCAGTTATCGTTCATCATAGAAAAACTTACCGTTGTTAAAACATAAATTGTTGCAGGTAAACTACCCCTTTCCCTTAACCGGTCTGCACCAAAATCAACAGACATTGAGTTCTCTATAGCTCAAGAAGGTATGCAAAACTTTATTTTATTCTGATTGAATTTACGGCAGTTATCATTCGTCATAGAAAAAATTACCCATGTTAAAACATAAAACGTTGCAGGTAAACTACCCTTTTCCCTTAACCGATCTTCACCAAAAACAATAGGTCTTGAGAACTCCACAATTCAGAGTTGCATGCAAAAAATTATTTGATTCTGTTTGAATTTGCGGCTGTTATCGCTTGCCATAGAAAATACCCTTGTTAAAACAAAACGTTGCAGGTAAACTACCCCTTTCCCTTAACCGGTCTTCACCAAAAACAAAAGGTCTTGAGAACTCTGCAATTTAGGGCTGTATGCAAAACATTATTTGATTCTGTTTGAATTTGCGGCTGTTATCGTTTGCCATAGAAAAAAAATTACCCTTGATTTAAAAAAAAATGTTGCAGATAAACTACCCCTTTCCCTTAACCGATCTTCACCAAAAACAATAGGTCTTGAGTACTCTACAAATCAGAACTGTATGCAAAACATTATTTGATTCTGTTTGAATTTGAGGCTGTTATCGTTTGCCATAGAAAAAAAATCTACAGACACAGACAGACAGACACACAGACACTTTTCGAAAAATGATTTTTTTTTCATGTTTTGAGGGTAGTACAGTCAGAATCTGCAATAATCTCGACCATGATTTTTTTTGCCATCACCATACTTCCATTTCGTTATGGAACATGGAAGTAAAATATCGGTATGGAGAACCATACATGACTTCCATATTCTAAGATTTATATTTAAAATCATTTTCAGCCAAACAGCCAGGCTGTGCCTTACCTGCCTTTTTATTGCTGTATTAAATGAAAAATATTATATTACATTAAAATGAAAAAATTATAATTTTATTGCCTGGCAACAAAATTATTTTATTTTTAACAATTACCATTGTTTCAAAAAGTTTAAATAAATTTTCAAGTACTTTACTCTTGTTAAAACGTATAAGGTTGCAGGTAAACTACCCCTTCCCCTTAACCGATCTTCACCAAAATCGAAAGTCATTGAGACCTCTACAATTCAGGGACGTATGCAAAAAATTATTTGATTCTGTTTGAATTTGCGGCTGTTATCGTTTGCCATAGAAAATACGCTTGATAAAAAAACGTTGCAGGTAAACTACCTCTTCCCCTTAACCGATCTTCACCAAAAACAATAGGTCTTGAGTACTCTACAAATCAGGACTGTATGCAAAACATTATTTGATTCTGTTTGAATTTGCGGCTGTTATCGTTTGCCATAGAAAATACCCTTGTTAAAAAAACGTTGCAGGTAAACTACCCCTTTCCCTCAACCGATCTTCACCAAAAACAATAGGTCTTGAGAAATCTACAATTCAGGGCTGTATGCGAAACATTATTTGATTCTGTTTGAATTTGCGGCTGTTATCGTTTGCCAAAAAAAAAAAAAATTTCCCTTGATAAAAAAAAGCGTTGCAGGTAAACTACCCCTTCCCCTCAACCGATCTTCACCAAAAACAATAGGTCGCGAGTACTCTACAAATCAGGGCTGTATGCAAAAAATTATTTGATTCTGTTTGAATTTGCGGCAGTTGTCGTTTGCCATAGAAAATACGCATGATAAAAAACGTTGCTGGTAAACTACCCCTTCCCCTCAACCGATCTTCACCAAAAACAATAGGTCTTGAGTACTCTACAAATCAGGGCTGTATGCAGAAAATTATTTGATTCTGTTTGAATTTGCGGCTGTTATCGTTTGCCATAGAAAATACCCTTGCTAAAAAAACGTTGTAGGTAAACTACCCCTTTCCCTTAACCGATCTTCACCAAAAACAATAGGTCTTGAGAACTCTACAATTCAGGGCTGTATGCGAAACATTATTTGATTCTGTTTGAATTTGCGGCTGTTATCGTTTGCCAAACAAACAAAATTACCCTTGCTAAAAAAAAACCGTTGCAGGTAAACTACCCCTTTCCCTCAACCGATCTTCACCAAAAACAATAGGTCGCGAGAACTCTGCAAAACCGGGCTGTATGCAAAAAATTATTTGATTCTGTTTGAATTTGCGGCAGTTATCGTTTGCCATAGAAAAAAAATCTACAGACAGACAGACACACAGACAGACAGACACACAGACAGACACACAGACACTTTTCGGAAAACGACTTTTTTTCATGTTTTGAGTGTAGTAGAATCAGAATCTGCAATAATCTCGAACACGATTTTTTTTGCCATCACCATACTTCCATTCCTTAAGGAATATGGAAGTAAAAACACTTACCTATCGTGAAAGAAAGAATCCATTTTTCATGGGGCGCAATATCATTAAGGCGAGTGTTTAAAAGTATGGGATTCAAGTGGAAGAACTGTAGAAGTAAAAGAAAAGTGTCAATTAAAAAAAAATTGTAATAACGCGTTACAAGTATCTTGTGCAAATTAAAAGTTCTTGGGAATCTGGGAGAAATATATTTAATTCCATGTTCCATAAGGAAATGGAAGTATGGTGATGGCAAAAAAAATCGTGTTCGAGATAATTGCAGATTCTGATTGTACTACCCTCAAAACATGAAAAAAGTCATTTTTCGAAAAGTGTCTGTCGGTCTGTCTATCTGTAGATTTTTTTTCTATGGGAAACGATAAGGGCCGCAAATTCAAACAAAATCAAATCATTTTTTGGATACAGTCCTGAATTGTAGAGTACTCAAGACCTATTGTTTTTGGTGAAGATCGGTTAAGGGAAAAGGGTAGTTTACCTGCAACGTTTATGTTTTAACAAGGGTAATTTTTTCTATGACGAACGATAACTCCCGTAAATTCAAACAGAATCAAATAATGTTTTGCATACAACACTGAATTATACAGAACTCATGGTCTTTTGATTTTAGTGAAGATCGGTTAAGAGAAAGGGGTAGTTTACCTGCAACGTTTTATGTTTTAACAAGGGTAATTTTTCTTATGACGAATGATACCTTCCGCACATTCAAAGAGAATCAAATAAGTTTTTGCATACGTTCCTGAATTTTTAAGTACTCAAGGTATATTTATGTTGGTGAAGATCAGTTAAGGGAAAGGGGTAGTTTACCAGCAACATTTTATGTTTTAACAACAGTAATTTTTTCTATGACGAATGATACCTGCCGCACATTCAAACAGAATCAAATATTTGTTTGCATATGTTCCTGAATTGTAAAGGACTGAAGGCCTATTGATTTTGGTGAAGATCGGTTAAGGGAAAGGGGTAGTTAACCTGCAATGTTTTATGTGATAACAAGGTTAATTTTTTCTATGACGAACGATAACTGCCGTAAATTCAAACATAATCAAATAATTTTTTGCATACATCCCTAAATTGTAGAGAACTCAAGGCCTGTTGATTGTGGTGAAGATCGGTTAAGGGAAAGGGGTAGTTTACCTGCAACATTTTATGTTGTAACAAGAGAAATTTTTTCATGACGAACGATAACTGCCGTAAATGCAAATAGAATCAAATAATCATGTGCCTGAGTTGTAGAAGACTCAATGCCTATTGATTTTGGTGAAGATCGGTTACTGGGAAAGAGTAGTTTACCTGAAACATTTGTTGTTGTAACAAGAATAAAGTACTTAATTTTGATAAATAAAGTATCCTGATAAGAAGATCTTAATAATCCACTGTAGAAACGTAGATGAAATATCTATAAATGAAGAGGCTAGTTGAACGGGGTGGGGGTAATTTTCTATAAATGAAAATTATAGTTGAAGGGGGAGGGAATAATTTTCATATGTGTACTATGTTATCGGCAACAAAGTAGTAGTTTGTTGTTAAAATTCTTTCCCGGGCTGTTTAGCTGTAGTCCAATGTTTTCTGCAAAACCAGATGTTTCGGTAGTGCCGTCGACTGCCATCATCAGTGAAAATCGAGTGCGATAACGTGTGGTGGTATATGTTAGTGACCACAGTACTGTGGTTAAGGCTGAAGCAATAAGTGGAAAGAAGTAGTTTCTATGGAAACATTTCATTTCGTAAATGATTTTAAATATAAATCTTACAACATGGAAGTCATGTATGGTTCTCCATACCGATATTTTTTAGATGAGAGAAAATCCAGCGTTGAGTGAGTTTTGATAACATAATGTGAATCGGTGTTTCTCAGTAGTCGTAGGTTTGTTTACACCACTGAACGTGCCTACGCGTGCACATGTCTACACTCTCTTTCTAAGCTGCATACCTCTCAGAGACATGGACTTCAGTCTACAGCAGTACATGAGAGAGGGTAGGGAAGTAAGAAGAAAGTAAAGAATGGTAGAATCCGGCAATTATAAATTAAAAAATTTGTCAACTTTTGAATATTTTGGTATATTCTGAAACTACATACAGAATATAAGTTGGGTAAAAAGCCTATTCCAGACATTAAAAAAAATTATAATATGCATGAAATTATATATAATTACAAGTAAATACAGTTTTACAAAACAGTAATTACTCCAGTTGCAGTATCTCCAATGAAAACAATATGTACAACATGTGTGGATAATCAAAGGCTGAAAATCCCTTGAGAGAAGAACAGTAAGTGCTATACATGGGCCATGAAAGGTAGAGGAAATAGTATATAGAAGGCTCATACAACAGGAGAATGAAGAAAAAAAATTAACACCGAAGATATTATGAGGTGTATTAAAGCACAAGACTTTAAAATGGAAAGCGCAAGGAAAAAGGTCAAATAAAGGTTTGGATGAGATGGGAAGAGCAAGTATTTGAGGATCTGAAAGTTATGAGAGTGAAAAAGTGGAATGAGATATAGAAAGAGTGGAGAAAGGTGGCTATGGAAGCAACGAAACATACGAGTGTTGTCGAAAGGGAAGAGTATGAGGATTAAGTGACTTGTTATTCCCACTTGTCTTTATCTGTCAGAAGAATTCAAAAGAGCAGGTATAACTTCGCAAGGAGTGTGTTGAGTTTTTGAGGTTACAACCTAAAATGCATAAATTTTAGTTAACGTATTATCTTATCCTCTGGTAAGTCTTGTGCAAGTAAAACTACGTATTATTCGAAAAAGTGCAACTCACCTCATTTCCATACAGCTCTGTGCTTCTAGTTTGCTAAAGGGCAGGCAGGTCCCTATGGAAAAAAGGCTGTAAGGAAATAGGGTTTACCTCCATCATACATTTATGTAATTGTCAGTCCTGGGAGACGGGTGAATTAAGCTCCTGGCCATTTGAATTGCTAAACTGCTAAAGCCGTGTGAAGTATAAATCAATGTGCTGCAAGATTCACTGCTTTAACACAATTGACTTGGCAGTCACTGAGAACACAGCCCATCAGAACATGCAAGTCAATCTGTGTACTTCTGACAATGGAAACTGATCTATGCAAAAATTCATGTGACTCAAAATACCAAACAGTATAAAGCCATCATGGTGATACTGAACAGTAGTTTGTAACGGTACGTTGTGTAACAAATTCTATTTTTAACCAGGGAATCACACAAAAGGCATGTTGTTTACGACAAAATAGTGAATCAGAGTCTGGGAGCGGCCAGAAATAAGACGCCGTTACGATCAACTGAAAAACAAATGACGTCAATCCAAAGGAGGGATGGGGGGGAGGTAACCGGAATGGACTGGTTTCAAATGCGTATTTGTACTGAATTGTGGTGCAGAAACGCAAGCGAGGCGCCCCAGTCTCCAGTCAGCAACCGAACAGTACAGATGTAGTTCACAGTGCGCCAGTTACAGTAGGCCTACCGAGTTTTTTGTATTAAAGTGTTGAAAATGGTAATAAACATATAAATTAAATCGAAACAAAAACATGTAAACATAAATTTGGACTTTCAGAACCTTTTTTGTGATTTTTCGTCGGGAAAGCTAATTACGACTGGTTGTGCAACGAGCAGGGGACTCCTCGACGAAAGAGCTAAGTAAACATAAAGGCTTAATAAATTTGGTGAAAGTATACAAAATTGACTTTTTAAAACAATATCCTAAAAAACAGTATAGTATGAAATAAAATTAAAATATGAGATCTCAATAGTGTGTGTGTGTGTGTGTGAGAGAGAGAGAACAAAGGGTGTGGTAAGCGCTAAAGATAAAAACAAAGTACTGATTTGCATTTAAAGATTTTCTATTGATTTATTCTTGTTTTGGAATTATATTTTCTTTGTAACATCAACAAATTAAAGTACAATGTGTTTTGATAAAATAAAAATAAGATTTTTCAATATAATGTGTTAGTTTAGTTCATTACGCAGTCTACCCGAAACCCATTCTCTGTGTCAATAAGTTCGCCTAGACGGCCATAGAATTTTATCTGTGAGGGAGTTTTTGTTTATTCATCAAAATTGTTTTCTTCGGCAAAGTGAAATGGTTTCCACATTTCCTCCAAAAAATGTGGTGGCGACCTTGGGACTTTGGGAATCTTCTGACTTTGTAAAGGTAAGTCGAAAAGAGTAATAATCGGGATTTAGTTTCTTCTTTTTATTTTTTCGAACAGTTACAAGTTTCACAGTTACAGTAATTAACTGTAATAATTTAATATCTACTAATGTGTTAACCAGAACTAACTTAGCAAGCAATGAATACGATGTAGAATAGCAACACAGAAGGAACCATTATGTATATAAATTCACGGAAAACGAAATAGCTACCCTAGAATCATCAAACAAAACAAATCTTAAAAATGTAAACAAATATGTAATAGATAATATCATAGTCGAAACTGAAAACGCAATTAATAATGTAGAACAAGAAAAACAAGATAAAATAAGAACAGAAGCCTCAATGGAAATAATAAAATATATCAAAAAATATAATAACAAAATCATCATATTAAAAATAAAAATAAACAAAATAAAACCATTAATAACATAAAACAGAAACTAACGACTAATAACCTCACTTTAACCAAAGCTGATAAAAGTAATAGTACAATAATCATTTCTCAGAAAGATTTAGATGATAAAACAGAAGAATTTATAGTTAATAATAATTGCATACATTAAATAAAGATCCCACAAATAAATATCAAACACAAATAACAAATATACTAAAAAATAGTAACCAAATCATAAATCCTAAAGACTCCTTTAAATATAAAATGGATAATCCTTGTGCACCAAAATTAAATTCTTTAATAAAATTACACAAAATCAATAAACCTATCAGACCTTTAATAAACGCTAGGACCACACCAAATTATAAAATATCAAAATTACTAACTCAAATCTTAAAACATAAAATTGAACTTCCAGCAAAACACAATATAAAAAATAGTATCGAACTCACGGAACAACTAATAAACGTAGAAGTAAACAGAAATACAAAATTATATTCATTCGACATATCAAACATGTATACAAACATTCCCATTGAAGAAACTATAAATATTACAATAAATAATCTGAAAACAAATAACGAAAGTAACACATACATTAAACAGTTAACTAATACTTTAAAAATAATTTTAAATCAAAATTATTTTCAATACAACAACACATTGTACTATCAAACAGATGGCCTTGCTATGGGAGCCCCAACCTCCGCTATCATATCAGAAATCTTCCTACAAAAACTCGACGAACAAATAATAAATATAATAAAATTAAACGACCCATTAGGATGTTATTTTAGATACGTTGATGACACTCTGTACATTTCCCAAAACAATGGTATAAATATAAATAAAATATTCAACTCCATAAATAATTTACATTCTAAAATAAAATTCACGTTAGAAGAAGAATCTAATAATAAATTAAATTATTTAGACTTAACAATAAAGAAAAATGAAACAAATTTTGAATACGCAATATACAGGAAACCTTCTCAAACTGACTTAGTAATACCAAATACTTCTAATCATCCTCCCCAACACAAAATGGCAGTATTTAATTCCATGATTTACCGAATGCTTAGGATCCCATTAAATAACACAGAAAGAAACAAAGAAAGAAAAATTATCCAACAAATAGCAGTTAAAAATGGATACAAAATAAAAACTATTAATAAATTAGAAAATAAAATTAAACATAAAATCACTAATAAAATTCCTAAAAACACTACATTTAAAACTTCATCTATTAATAATAATATAAAATATACAACCTTCACTTATTACGGAAATATAACTCAAAAACTAAATAAAATATTTAAAGATACTAATTTAAAAGTATCTTATAATACAGATAATATAATTTTTAATAAAATAAAACCTAAAACTAAATCCAATACTCACAACAAAAATGGAATATATAAAATAGAATGTCCAGATTGCAATAAATTTTACGTGGGCCAGACGAAGAAAAAACTACGAGATAGATTCGTTCAACACCGCAATGCATATTTAAAACCAAATATTTATAAATCTAATTTAGCCACACATTGTCTAAATAATAACCACCAGTTTCCAAACATTGAAAATATAAAATTAATTAAAACCATACAAAAAGGTCAAAAAATGAATATTTGGGAAAATCTTAACATTTACAAACACAATAACAATAATTTATTAAGTAAAGAACAAACCCAAATAAAAACAAAACAAGACGATCTATTTAAAATTATAAATTTACTAAAAAATTAAAAAAAAATTAAAAAAATTAAATAAAAATGAATAAAATATAAACAAAATTTTCAAATATAACCGAGAAAACAGCTGCTGAAGAAAATAAACATTAAAACAATCGTTAACTAATCGACCTAAATCGATAATCAGTTATTTTATTTTACATTAAAATCGATACAAATTCGATTATTCGTTAATTTTATATTAATAGAATTATTTCGATTGTTATTAATTCACTTAGAAACCTCTGATGATACTGATATTTTTCAGTGAAACGTGCGTCAGGTGTTAAAAAGAATATAAAATATTATCTACTTGCAGAAGAAACAAATTGAAAACATCACAAATTATATAATTACTGCAAGAAACATCGAGTTACTTATATAGAAAATTATATATATATATATTACATTTAATATTTATAAATAAATTTACTTCAAGATATACCTTTTTTCCTTATTAGGAACATGTTTCGGGTACTATCTTGTACCCATCCTCCATGTTCCTAGTACCCGAAACATGTTCCTAATAAGGAAAAAAATGTATATCTTGAAGTAAATTTATTTATAAATATTAAATGTATTATATACATCAAGAAATGGACTGTAGCAGAAAGTGATTGAATATATAAAGGAACTTGAACAAAAGTCCAACACACATTTTCTTGCATTATTATACATATTTTGTCTGTCCATGTGGAGAATATCAGCTAGACAATGTACAAATATTAATTACACTTCAAAGACTAGTGAGAAGGCAAGGAACCACAACTTAGGCCTCTTATGCACTGTTGTCTGGTTGCCACCAACCACTCGACAATACATTGGAAATTCATGCTTACAGATATGGTTGTGGGAATCAGTTGACTAAGAATTAAAGAGAAACACTCTTGGCAACCAAGGACAGTGGCAAACAATAGTGTTCTTGTCATATGTTCACACTGCATGAGCAATCAGTAAGCACATCTTTCATCACAAAAAAAATTGCTTGTAAAAATATTAAATGTATCGTTTCAAATGATGGCATCAATACAAAATGACTTCTTACAGAAACAGAAAGGAGAAGGTGTTTTGGGATGTGTAATCTGCAAATTATTCAAATTGCAAAACAAGAAATCCAGTGAGAGGAGTCTGTTGAATTGTTCATTCTGAGAGCCCGCCTGAATGTAGACAATGGAGTGACTAGTCACTTCACTTCCACTATTTATAAACAATACTTATTACAAAACGGTACCCGTTATTTCACTGTAAATGTGTTTTACATTCACAACGTGTTTTGATTGTTACACCATTTCACATTGCTACTGAACCATTTCCACAGTGAATATCTACAATATAATTACAGCTAGCATTTTCTTATAAGTGTTTCCTAAAAACAAATAAGTGCAGTTATAGTCAATGCAGTCACTATTATATGGGTTACAAGTATAAGAGAGCACATAACTATGAGGTTACCTTCAAATATCCTATCCAAAATAGGCTTAACAGGTCGTAACCTTTCCCACTCAGCTTGTTGATTGAGAACTGGTTCTTTGAAGTGGTAGTGACATCCACCATTTGTAAGTGATGACACATAGGCAATTAGTGTTGTTATGTCCAAATTTAATTTGGTAACTTCCCTAAACAACAAATAACATATATTGTAGCATGACAGATAATCCACTAAAAATTAATTCCATTAAGATCATAAAAACAATTAAATTACAAATAACTCAAAGAATTTCAAATGAAATTAATTTAAACTTCAAAGAAAAACAGCACTATAAAAGGAAAAAGTAATTAAATAATAAAAGTGCAACACTAAAACGCAAGAAAATTTAAATCTAAAGAAAGTCATACAAAATCAGGAGATTACCCAGGAAGTTTAGGAGCAGATAATAAAGAAGATACCCCGAAATCAAGAAGGAAGAGGAAGTTTAGGAGCAGATAATAAAGAAGATACCCCGAACCAACCAACGGACAAAATAAAACCAAAGTACCTTGGAAAACCCAAGAAGGAAGAAGAGAAGAAAAGAAGATATAGGATGGAAGAACTACAAGAAATACCCATTAATAAACCTATTATTAACGACAATGAACCCCAAACCAAATGTTAATACCACCAAAGAAAGTATAACACCCCAAAACCTCATAAAATTGTAAATTAATTATAGACAAAAGTATTTAGTAGTGTGATAAGAAGTGCACCCACTAAAGTTATTATATAGTAAAATAAACAAATCTTCACAGTCCATTATGACTAAAGGTTTGGTCTGAGAATATAGTAAAACTCAAATATAAGTCAGAACCAACAGTGCATGTGTACCAGTGTAAGTGATTTTAAATATAATAAACTTCAAGTTAATGTGTAACTATTACTTAAACAAGGTGCTATTAAATAACTTTTATATTTTATATAATTACAGAATTAACAAGTGATGAAATATTGAAGTGACAAATATTTCTAATGTTTCATAAAAGAGGTCACTTTTTATCTAAAAACATTCATAGAAACGCAAAGGATAAAGAGAGTAGGTGGGGGAATAATTACACAAACAGGGGATTAATTTAAAATACAATATAAACAGAAAGGACTGTGATTAACTTAAGTTTAATAAAAATTAATAAATTTTAAATGGCTAATTATGTTTAGAGCCTATGAACTCCACTTTTCAAAGAGTTCTAATAGAATAAGATTTATATTTAGTGTAAGAATGTTTAGTTACATAACAGTGTGCATACAGCTTAAAATGTTTATGTATGGATGCTGTACCAGTTGATAAAATGTTTATTATGTATGTTAAAAATAGTTCAAAAAAACATATCTACCTTGGGAGACTGCTAGTTAATGTTAAATATTATTTTTTGTATTAGTAGCATGAATAATATGCTACAAGTATCATTAGTTATGTAAGCAATTTTATTTAATGTTATGTTAACTTTAAAAAGTCAGAGGAGGTGTAGAAATAACTTTATTTGAAAAAACAATATATGTAAGATACTAAGATCTAGGCCAAATAATGAATTCCTAAAAATTAATATAATTGAGTAAATAAGTCTGATGAACCATGTAAACTAATAAGATTTATGAAAGGTGGATCGATCACCAACTACTATAACTGATCCTATACTTTAAAAGAGTAATATAAAAAGATGTATTAAATTATTAAAAATTTTGAAAATGTAATAACTAACTATTTCAGAGGAGGAATAGTAAATTCATGAATTATAACTAAAAGCCAGATAAATTGACAAATTTATAAGAAATTAAGGAAAGGTAGGGATTTATATCAATCTAGAAGTTATTATAATCATATTTATAACACCAAACATGGCTATTATTTTGGACAAGAACAGGAAGCTGATTTATGGGCCTATATTTCCAAAAAGACAGAAATATGGCAATTTTAACAAAAATCTTTATAAATATGGACTATGACATATCAAATTAAACAGAATGAGGTAAATAAACCAATTATGTTGTTAATAGTTCACTAAAGCAATCTATAAACTAAAAATATTCTGTATATAGTGTATTTTATATTCACATGAATAGGAAGTGAAATATATTTAAACAATACTTTTTTCATATTAACTTGGCAAGATATTTCCTGAGACGAAGGAAGTAAAACAGTTCTTTATTAACATTCAACGTGAACGGTTGATATTCGATCGCGTTAAGAATCTGTATAATGTACCGAGTACTGGCGTATAAGGTTATGCATTGAAAACGAGAGTTATCGAATTAATTACTTTAAACATAAAATCAGTGCACTACACCAACACAAAAAGTGAAAACAAACAATACCTATCAAAATATAAGTGAATTCAACCAATAAAACTATACCAAATTGATAATTCACTCTACAATGAACTTTAACATTTTTCAACATTTATGCTATACAATTGAACACACCTAATTTATAACCATCGTTTCTGGATTTTCTTCAACTACGAGACGTGCCGCCATTTTGAGCTCCCGTCATGCAAAGTGTATATCAGCAGAGAGTCGTCGCCAACTGAATTGGTCTGAATAATTAACTATTATAAACGTTATAAATTATTACCCATTTGTCATTTATTAATTATTAAGAATTATTTGTACATGTTATACTTTCTATGCTTGCTCCCTTCTCTGACTATATAATTATAATCGCTAAAAGAACCCCATTTTAACATTTATATAATATAACCTGTAATTGTAAAATCGACCAAGCCCTGTGAAAGAGTCGAACATTTAAACAATATCGATTTTAAATCGATCTTTCAGAAATATTGTCAATAAATTAAATTAATTCAACTATCTGGATTTGGAATTATTTCACATATTAAAATAAGAGTGGGAGTTAACTACAGGACTTACTGGGAGACGACAAACATTAAAAGAAAGTGATATATTGGAGCAGAGCAGAAAATCGCAAATCGATTATTGGAGGAATACAATCTGTTTAACTCCAGATTCATTTAAGGTCAACCAGAAGTGCATATATTAACCAAATCAACTCACAAAATTTTAAAATTTTAACGAAACCACAGAACAAGAATTATTTATAAATTATTAGAACATAAACAAACAAAAAATTTTTTTTTATTTAAAAAAAAATTTTATAAATTAAAAATTTTGTTTTGTACAACACAGATATCTTTATTTGTACTTGTTACAAATTGGCGTCCAACTAGAGGGCTTAATTAATTAAGCTTGGCAGCGGTTACACCGTCAAGAAGGAGGCAAAATGCAACGTCGTGCTACATCTAAGAAGAGGGCGGTGGAGGCCGAAAAGGAAGTCGATATGGGGGATAAGGAGGCAACACCCGTGGAAGAGATAGAAGTATTAGTAACCCCGGTGGAACATAAACAACCCGCACCACCAGAGGAACAACCTGAAGTACCAACGCAAACAGGGGAAGTCAATGTCCCAGAGAAGGAGAGACAGAAATCCCAAACAACAGAAGATCCCATTTTAGACAAGATGATGGAATTGTTCCAAAAAATGAATAAGAACATAGAGTCCAAAATGGAAGGAGTAAATAAAAATATAGAATCCACAAAAGAAGAATTAAGGAAGGACATAGGAGAAACTAGTAAGAAGATGGGAAGTGATAACCAACAGCTGAAGGAAGAATTCAAAACAACAAAGGAAGAATTGGGCCGTAAGATTGAAAATACCAATAAGAGGATTGAGGAAACCAGCAAGAAGATGGAAGAGAAGATGGAGGAAACCAGTAAGGAAATGAAAGAAGACAATCGATCCTTGAGTCAGAAAATTGACGAAACTAATCAGAAAATGGAGAACAACAACCAACAATTAAAGGAAAAGTTGGAGAAAAACAATCAGAAGATGGAGGAGAAACTGGATGAGAATAACCAACGGTTAAGAGAAGAATTAAGGGAAGTCAACCAGGAAAACATGAACAAGGTAGACGAGAGAATAGAGTTGGCGAAAGAAGAGTTGAACAGGAAAATAAACGACAATAAAAGATCCATAATTAAAAAATTAGAACAAGAGGCAGTAATAGTAAACCAACAGATCAGGGAAGTGGACGAAAGATGTCGCCAAACGGAGAGTGAAGTACAGGAAGTCAGGGAGGTAATAAACATGGAAATTACCCAGATCAAAAAACATCAGAAGACGAAGTTGGATGAAAACCGAAAAGAAACACAGGAGGAAATAAGTAAGGTGCGAACCCAAGTCACAGAAAGGTGCGACAGTATGGAAGCGGTAATGACCAATATCACCGGACAAGTGCGGCAGAGCCAAGAAGAGATGGAGGTAATCCGAAACCGGCCGACTAGCTTCACTAATTTCCCCATGAACGAGCATCGAGAATGGTTGAACTTCCGCCAATATAAACAAAAGCCCATGGAGATCTTGGCCCGAATCGAGGAATACATGGCCAAACATAGGGGCAACAGGTGGGTCAATAATCGGGAGTTGTTAGACGAGTCATTTCGAGAAATGAACGATCATTGGTGGATGGCCAACCGCAGTGACATAGAAGATTACCAGCAGTTTAAAAGCCTATTCAAGGCGAAATATTGGTCCGAGACTACCCAAAATTTAATCCGTGACAACATCTGTCATGGCCATTATAAACCACAAGTGGGTAGCTCAATGACAGCGTACTTCCTTGGTAAAGTATGTATGGCCAAGCATTTGGAACCAGCTATACCTGAAGAATGCCTAATAAACAAGCTGTCATATCATTATGATGAGGAGGTGATTCGAGCGAGGAGAGGCAGCCAAATTAAGACCATACAGGCCATGACAGAACTCCTCGAAAACTATGAAAATGAGGAGTACTACCGACAAAGCCGGAGAAGGAATGATCGGCCAGAACCTAGAAACTATCAAAATACCAACAATGGTACAAACAACAACAACACTGGATACCAGGGAAACCGAGCCAATCCACCGAGTAACAACAATAACAACAGTAATAATAATAATAATAACAATAACC
Organism: Magicicada septendecula; assembly: GCA_034769895.1. Taxonomy (NCBI): domain Eukaryota; kingdom Metazoa; phylum Arthropoda; class Insecta; order Hemiptera; family Cicadidae; genus Magicicada; species Magicicada septendecula. The sequence goes on along the minus strand of CM068372.1, from coordinate 87,059,528 downwards.
AGGTTCAAAATAATCCAAATAATCATCGAACACATAATGGTTATCAGGGTAACAGAAACCCATATCACCCAAACCCTAATAGTCAGAGAAACCCCAATTATAATAACCATGAACGTGGTTATAATAATAATCGTGGCAATCCACAAAATAATAATAATAATAACGATAGGTTTTCCCGACCCACGGTAAATTTCATAAGGGCCGAGGGTAATGGCCCAAGGAGGGATCAACCCCAAAGGGAGAATGATAGTGAGCATTTACCATGGAGCAATAGCATCGGAGAATCCAGATCCGGAAGCGAGAACCAAAGAAGGGACGATCCATCTAGGAATGTCCGAATAGCTCATAATCAACAGAACCCACCAGAACGCTGGATTCCCCTAAGAGGAGATGGCCACCGGCCCAGCACATCCCAGGATGTAAGTCAAGAACTCGATGAAGAAGAAACCACGCCCGACAGGTGGAATGCATAAAAAACTAACCAAATTATGAAAATAAAAGAAAGAATTTTGAGTACATCAAAATTCAAAAACAAAGTAAGTACATCTTACTACAAGATTATTAATGAAACCATTTAGAAGAAATATAAAAAAGAAAGAATTTTGAATTTAAACCCCCAAAATTCAAAAACATAGTAGGACCACCTTACTACAATTATTTTAAGAAAAACCTTGAGAAAATAAAAAGAAAGAATTTTGTAAAAACCCTAAAAATTCAAAAACATAGTAAGATCACCTTACAAACAAATAATTTATGAAAGTGATTGTGAAATACAAAAAGAAAAAGAATTTAGAGTTGTTAAAATCCTCCAAATTCAAAAATATAGTATGCACCACTTACTACAAATAATTTATGAAGAAACTATTATGAAATAAAAAGAAAGAATTTTGAATTAAAAATCATCCAAATTCCAAAAATAAAGTAATATCAACTTACTGACAAACTATTTATAAAAACTTTATGGAATAAAAGGAAAAGAAGTTAGAGATGTAAAACAAATCAATTCTAAAGGATATAGGAATGTCAATTTACAACCAATAAATTGTAAAAACCTTCTATGAAATTATATAAAAAGAAATAAAAACCAGTGATACGATTAACTGAATAAACTTGTGTGGAAATAAAAATAATAACACTTTGAAGTGGTATAAAGAGAAACAATGACCTCATTAAAAAATTAGTTAAAACATTCATTTGAATAAAAAACCAGAGAGGAGTAATTTGAGAAAAGAATCAAAGTTATAAATGTAATTAAATAAATCAATAATAAAATGATCATGAAATAAGTGTCAAGTGTAATAAAGACAATTATAAGAAAGTTCTAGAACATGGAACAAGTGGAACAAATAAAAACTGAGAAACAAACAAATATATCTGGCTGAACCCGGCCCAAGTGGGCCGTAACAGTTTAAGAAAAGTAACGTTCCGCAAGTGCGGACCGGAAGAGTTAATTTGTTCAGCCCGAGCGGGCGAAAATTATATATCTTGCATTAAATATTTGTCTGCTGGTCTTCCATTATGATTGAAGATGTTGTGTAGGATGTATTAAATTACATTAAGAAATAAGAGAAGTGGACTGTATACGAATAGTTTTAATAATTTGAATGATCACATTACAGCTGCAATAAATTGAAAGAAGGCTGGCTAATGCTGCATATTGAATTAATAATTAATAAATTTAGTTAAGAATGAAGTTGTGGCGCTAGTTGGCCATGATAGCAAATAGTAAGGCCTAAGGCCTACATCTAATGTCGACACTAACTTGACGGAAAGGTCCGGCGAACCGAACGCCGAGATTACTGAATGTGCACTGGTCAAAGTACGATTACGCGAACGTTGATGAGATATAAATCAGATTAGCCAACCTAGTAAAATAAAATCATCGCGCTACCGTCCATAAGCTGCCCGTCAAAAATCAAAAGATTTTTTAATACATTCTTTAATAAATTATAATACATTTACAATTCAATTTGAAATAGTGGAGTTTTAATAATTAGAATCAGCTTCAAGGCTGAGTTGAACCTTGAGTTGAGATTAGATAACGGCAATCGGCCGCTAATTTGAGATAAGCATGCAGATAGGCGACTGTAGGCCAAGGTTTGGCAAACAGCTGTTTCATGTACCACTAAGTCTGGTTAACCAATATTACTGACACAAGTGCGCAGTACGTAACATTACAAAACATGAACGAAAAATACATAATATGCAAGTCATAGAGTTAGCTTAATGCTAGCTAAGGTCCGTAGACCTGTACAGAAATTTCATTACATGAATAAAATTGTTGTTGAACATGTTACAGTTGCATGTTTCATTGTATATTCAGGAGGGCGACATGTATCGACCTAAATACGCTATTCCTGAAGTTTCAGGAATTTACAATGTATGCCAACGTGTGAGCAAGCTAGATGCTGAATGTAGCCCAGATATGACGTGTATGTCATAATTTAAATAAAGAATTGTGCATGCTTACTTACAAAAATGAATAAAATATAAGTACAATATAAATAAATTAGACAAGGCAGTTACACACGGTAGACGCTTACAATAGTTTACATCGACACAATTTATGTGAATACAACAATAATAATTTGCATAATTACAAGATAAATAATTGTAATGTCAGCCAACAATACAATACTGAAATTACAGAAACAATTTAACAATTTAAGACATTCACAAAATAGTACATATTTATCAGCAACAATATAAAGAAATGAATGCATGGTTACTTGACAGCAAACATGCGAATATTATGTAATAACATTAATAAATAAGACCACCCAAAGACATGCAGTACACCCCATGAGATCAATGAAAGTGTGACATAGTATGCCACAAAAATTAACATACAATACAAATATTAAGATATCACCAGAACTGTGATACTCAGAAGCGTGCCATGACGCAAAATTGACAAAAATATCGTGACAATCCATCACAATCATGTTGACCAAATGGTCGTAATAAATAATAAGTCAATGGCGGAATAAGCCGCATTGTGCTGTAACCATAGTGTCACATCTCGTCTCGCGCTGGCAATAGACATAATTTATGTATTGGTCTCCGCAAAACACCCGTAGGCGTGCGAATGTCCACGACGCGAACCAAATTATCTGGGCCGGGAAATGTGGCGATGATCACGCCAAATTTCCAGGCTAATGGAGGCAAGTTGTCCTCAATGAGCAAGGCTAAGTCACCAATGGAAACATTATCTTTGGCAAACTTCCACTTGTGACGCTGTTGCAGCTGGTGCAAATAATCGCGAGACCACGCCTTCCAAATGCCCTGGACAAACCTCTGAAGTAATTGCCAACGACCAAGGCGAGAAACAGGAACGTGAGAAAGGTCTGGGTCAGGAATCGCAGTTAGGGGCGCGCAGATCAAAAAATGGCCAGGTGTGAGTGGCACCGGGTCATTAACATCCGAAGAAATAGCAAATAAAGGTCGAGAGTTCAGACATGCCTCTATCTGAGACAAAACGGTTGTGAACTCTTCGAAGTTTAGTATAGATTTGCCTACCACGCGCCGCAAATGAAATTTCAAACTCTTGATGCCGCTCTCCCAAAAGCCACCGAAATGAGGTGAGGATGGCGGAATAAATGACCATGATATCCCCTGAGAGGATGTGAATGACTTGATCGAGGTGATGGCATCCTTATCGTGCCAAAAGTTGTAAATGTCATGTAAGATGGTGCGGGCCTTCCTGAAGTTCGTGCCGTTGTCGGAGTACAGTTGACTATGTATACCCCGACGTGCCATAAAACGACGTAAAGCAGCTATAAATGCGCTGGCAGTAAGGTCGGACACCAATTCCAGGTGAATAGCCCTAGTTGCTAAGCAAACAAACAGAGACATGTACGCCTTAGTAAGAGTTCTAGACTTCTGCCCGCCATGACGAATCATGAAGGGACCACCATAATCAACCGCGCAAAATAGAAACGGCCTTGAAGGAGTGACTCTAGGGGATGGCAAGATGCCAAGCCTCTGAACCTGCTGTGTGGCGCTAAACCTGATGCACTTGAGACACTTACGAATAATGGAACGGATGACTAGCCGGGCATTAACAATCCACCAACATTGACGCAGTGAATGATGCACGAGCTGCGCACCAGCATGAAGCAAACGAATGTGTTCGCGTTCGATGATACGGCGTGTGACATGCGCCGATGGGGGTAGTACGATAGGATGTTTCGAGTCGTAAGATAACTGAGAATGCTGCAATCGTCCGCCCATGCGTATCACTCCAGTGTCGTCAAGAAACGGGTCGAGAGAGGCTAACTTGCTTCTGATGGAAACAGAAGATCCGTTCCGAAGACAACTAATTTCGCCTGGGAAGTGGGTCGATTGAGATTGCCTTATAAAGAAATTAAGAGACTGATGAATTTCCGCGGGGGTCAGATCGCCCGAAAGCCTGTCCGCAGATGAGTGCCTAACATTTCTGATGAAACGAAAACAGTAAGCGTATACACGTGTCAGCCGGTGTAACGAGGAAAAGTCCAACGATAAGTCAACAGCCAGGGTAGACATTAGCGAACGGTTATGTGTAGTTTTCTCTTCCGCGATGACTTCCGAAGATGATGGAGTGGCCGGTACGAAAGATGGGAAAGGATTAGACTCTGACGATTGAGACAGACAGCCAGGACCGTGCCACCAAAGCGAGCAATCGTGCAAAACGTCCGGGAGACACCCCCTAGAAATAATATCAGCAGGATTGCGTCGCGAATCAATGTGATGCCAGGTACAAGTTTGCGTGCGACGCTGAATTTCAGCAACCCTATTAGCGACGTATGTTTTCCAACGCGAAGACTGCGCATGAATCCAGTAAAGAGCCGCCATAGAATCGGAATACAAATGTACATCCTCAATGAATGAATGAAGAGCAGGAATAATTTTAGACACAAGTCGCGATAATAACAAACAAGCGCAGAGCTCGATACGAGGTAATGACACTTGGCGCAAGGGAGCCACGCGAGATTTTGAACACAAAAGACGACAGGAAGCAGTAGCATCTTGATAAATGACTCGGACATACACACAACAGCCGAACCCTCTCTCGGAAGCATCCGAAAAACCATGCAACTGAACTGTAACCGCCTGATGGTTGCAACGAATAGATCGCGGGACCACTATTTTACCAATCAGACTTAATTTGTTACACAAAGAATGCCAATCCGACAGTGACTGACCGGAAAGCGGTTCATCCCAACTAAGCTTACAAAGCCAGAGTCGCTGCATGAAGTGTTTATACAAAAAGACAACTGGTCCGATTAAACCCAGTGGATCATATATTCCGGCGATTATTGAAAGAATTTGCCTCTTGGATATGCTATGAAGAACCGGAGATAGGTTGACATCAAACAAAAATGAATCAGCAGTGTTGTTCTAAAGAATGCCCAGGGTACGCACATTGTCCTGTTTATTTAGGGGTCGTGAAAGGTTGTGATGACTTGCGACCGCTGTGGGTTCATTTGATGCCCATTTGTGCAACGTGAAACCATATTGAGCAAGTAACGCACCTAGGTCGGATTTCAGATTAGCCAGATCGGGGATAGTGTCAGAACCGGTAAGTAGGTCGTCTACATAAAAATCGTTAGTGATGGCTAAAGCCGCTTGGGGAAAGGAAGTTTGATTGTCTCTAGCAATTTGTAAAAGGCACCGTGTGGCCAAAAAGGAGGCGCTAGCCGTGCCGTAAGTTACTGTTCGCAGCGCGAAATGCTTAAGTGGTTCGAGGGGAGAGTCACGCCACAAAATACGCTGATAGTGACAGTCCTCTTCAGCAACGCGAATCTGACGATACATTTTTTCGATGTCAGCAATCAGGACATACTTATGTGTGCGAAACCGCAACAGAATAGAGAAGAGATCTTGCTGAACATTGGGGCCTACCAATAATAGGTCATTTAACGAAAGGCCATTTGTAGTCTTGGAGGAACCATCAAAGACAACGCGCAATTTTGTGGTCAAGCTAGAATGTTTAAACACGGCATGGTGAGGCAAGTAATAAATATTTGACGATCCTAAATTGATAGCGCCATGATCAATGGGTGTCATGTGCCCAAGCTTCATGTATTCCCCGATAAAGTCTGCGTAGTCGCGAGCGAGCTTGGGATCGCGCCTGAATCGACGCTCCAAGTTTAAAAACCTTGATTCGGCACTTGTGTAGGATTCCCCTAAGTGAGGATTATCAGACTTGAATGGGAGCGACACTATAAATCTACCCTCGTGGTTGCGCTGAGTGTAGCGCATAAAATGCTCTTCGCAAGCCGACTCGCCATTAGGGGTATCGCTGGGGATCGTTTCTGCCTCCCAAAATCTCTCAAGAGATTGCAGGATTTGGCTGTCATTGTTCCTTGCCAAGAACGAAACAGCAGGACCCTGGGTGTGGCAGTGCTTGGGCAGATTGCCGGCCAAAATGTAACCCAGTTTTGTCTCCTGAATGATAGGGAAGTTGGGTCCGCGTGTGTACTTATTAGCTAATATTAAATCTAGATAAAATTGAGCCCCCAATAGTATGTCGATCTGTGAAGATATATTAAAATCTGGGTCGGCGAGAAAAATTTTATTTGGAATGTGGAACCGGTTGATGTCAAACGATATTGAAGGCAGATTATGAGTTAAGTTAGATAAGACGGCAAATTTGGCCTCGAAACTATGTCTCTGATAGCGAGACATAATACGCATAGAAACAATGTCAGTAGCGCAACACGCTGTGTTGCTTATTCCTGTAATCGGAATATTAGATCGGGTTAGTTTGAGGTGCAATCTTTTCGCAAATGATTTCGTACAAAAATTGATCTGAGACCCGGCATCAAGAAGTGCGCACGCCTTATGCCTATTGCCAGCCTGATCAATGACATATACAACTGCAGTGGATAAAAGTACATTGTTTTTACACTGTAATTTAAATGAGCAGTAGTTACTGCTGGCAGCTGCTGATTTCGGCACGTAATTAGCGTGCAGCAAGGTGTGGTGACCCTTTGAACAAATTTTACAAACCTGTTTACTTTTACAATTTGTTATCAAATGACCTGCTCTAAGGCAGTTAATACAACATTTATGGTTTGCCACCAATTGCCCCCGCTCAGCGGCACTTAATATGCGAAAATTATTACACATGTAAAGCGGGTGATCAGATTTACAGCACACACATGAATAATGCCTTGCCGTAGCATGATAACTCTTAAAGGTACTGCTGCCAGCAGTATTTCTTAAACTACATTTCTCAAACTTATTGTTTGGTTTTACACTAGGTTTATTGAATTGCTGTCCGGGTTCAATTGGCATAGTATTTTCTAAAAGCTGTCGGCGCAAATTCAAAAAATGAGTAAAGTCTTGAAAACTAGGCAAGTTGTCAGGGTCTATAGACTCCTTCCAACGTTTTAAAGTGATAGGGTCAAGTTTAGTGGAAAGCAATTGTATAGTAATAAACTCAAATAGGTTTACAGACAGCTTCATTGCCGCCAGCGAATTAACAGAAGACGTTATAGTATTCGTAAACTCAGCTAAGCTTTGGACTGAGTCCTTTATTGTGGACTTAACCTGAAGTAGGTTCTGTACATAATATTTTGCTAATATAAATGGATTATTGTACCTATCGGACAGCAAGTTCAACGCTATTACATAATTCTCTTGACAAATTGGCAATGATTTAATTAAGTCTAATGGTTCACACTTCACCGATGAATGCAAGTAATGCAGTTTCTGTACTGGTGTTAAATCTGATCTTGAATGCACCAGATCATTAAAAATTGAATAGAAATGTTGCCACTCAAGTATGTTGCCTGAGAAGCAGGGCAAACTTATCGGTTTTAAATGCACAGGCGTCGATAGTACAGGAGGCACAGTCTGAGTATTAACAGTGTCAAGAAGTTGTAAAATGTTTGCCTCAGTTGAGTATATCATTTCCTCAACCTCGACTTGGTCTGCCTGAGCAGTGCTCACGTCTTTACTTATAAGCTCTATCTCAGACTGTACTTCGTCGTACTTCGAGGCTAAGCTCTTAAGACTTTCTAATCTCACAGTCAAAAAATGTTTTGTGGTTAAATTAATGTCAAATGAATTTACCGCGGATTGTATCCGCACTATCGCGGACTTTAATCCGCCTCTCTTTCTGGTCAGCACCTTGAGGCCTTCCTCAGACATTCTTTTACGCACCTTATTACTGTTGCTGGTGGTACCTGGTCAGCGACGTCCCGCAGCGTCGGCTCCTTGATGATGATGGTGAACAGCTGGCAAGATGACCACCTTGAGGCACTGCAGCCGGCAGGAACTTGCTATCATGTTGCCTGAAGACGACGAGCGAAATGGCGACGCAAATCACGCCACGGTCGCATTAGCTGACGTGCTAACCCGCCCGTGATGGCCAGAAAAAGATACAAAAGACATTAAGTGGAAATCCAGGTCCGGAGTGACCAAAAATATGGCTGATCCCGGCCCAAGTGGGCCGAAACAGTTTAAGAAAAGTAACGTTCCGCAAGTGCGGACCGGAAGAGTTAATTTGTTCAGCCCGAGCGGGCGAAAATTATATATCTTGCATTAAATATTTGTCTGCTGGTCTTCCATTATGATTGAAGATGTTGTGTAGGATGTATTAAATTACATTAAGAAATAAGAGAAGTGGACTGTATACGAATAGTTTTAATAATTTGAATGATCACATTACAGCTGCAATAAATTGAAAGAAGGCTGGCTAATGCTGCATATTGAATTAATAATTAATAAATTTAGTTAAGAATGAAGTTGTGGCGCTAGTTGGCCATGATACCAAATAGTAAGGCCTAAGGCGTACATCTAATGTCGACACTAACTTGACGGAAAGGTCCGGCGAACCGAACGCCGAGATTACTGAATGTGCACTGGTCAAAGTACGATTACGCGAACGTTGATGAGATATAAATCAGATTAGCCAACCTAGTAAAATAAAATCATCGCGCTACCGTCCAATATCAGAAATATATGCTACCATAAACAAAAGTAGATTGTAATAAAAACCCGAGAAGAATAAAGAATTAACAACAAAAACTTTATATGATAATAAACATTGATAATTATATTAATAAAAGAGCTTCCCACCATGATACCAATTGAAATAACCATCAAGTTAACAAGTCAGGAGAATAACTGAGATAGGAATGTTAAAATCTCTGAGCAATATACGAAGTGAAGTATCCAAAGATATTTTTTAAATAGTAATAAAAGTGTACTATTCTGAAATAATTTTTTTAATAACTGTCTGTAGATAAGTCCAGCAGTATTAATATGTTTTCTGAGCAGAGATGATTTGCCTATGTACTCAAATAGAAGTGAAGTATTGGACAGCAGAGGAAGTAGCGTACTGTGCCTCTCTGAACTGCACCAGCTCACGTGTTAGGGAATGATAGGGAATAAATACCCCAAGGATAAAACACCAAGAAGAAAAAAGAAGATAAAATAATAAATATGAAACTCAGATGACTATTACTATCAAGGAAGATCAAGTAAGAATGAAATAGATGTAAGCTCAAATATATATAAGAAAAATTTTGAAATGGAAGGAAGTCAAGAATACTAAAAAATATAATAATTATCATAAGCAATTATTTCAAACAAACCAAGTATAGTCTGAAAAAATCACTTCTGGAGGAGGGCAATCTGTAGCATGACAGATAATCCACTAAAAATTATTAAATTAAATAACAACTAAATTACAAATAACTCAAAGAATTTCAAATGAAATTAATTTAAACTTTAAAGAAAAACAGCACTATAAAAGGAAAAAAGTAATTAAATAATAAAAGTGCAACACTAAAACGCAAGAAAATTTAAATCTAAAGAAAGTCATACAAAATCAGGAGGTTACCCAGGAAGTTTAGGAGCAGATAATAAAGAAGATACCCCGAAATCAAGAAGGAAGAGGAAGTTTAGGAGCAGATAATAAAGAAGATACCCCGAACCAACCAACGGACAAAATAAAACCAAAGTACCTTGGAAAACCCAAGAAGGAAGAAGAGAAGAAAAGAAGATATAGGATGGAAGAACTACAAGAAATACCCATTAATAAACCTATTATTAACGACAATGAACCCCAAACCAAATGTTAATACCACCAAAGAAAGTATAACACCCCAAAACCTCATAAAATTGTAAATTAATTATAGACAAAAGTATTTAGTAGTGTGATAAGAAGTGCACCCACTAAAGTTATTATATAGTAAAATAAACAAATCTTCACAGTCCATTATGACTAAAGGTTTGGTCTGAGAATATAGTAAAACTCAAATATAAGTCAGAACCAACAGTGCATGTGTACCAGTGTAAGTGATTTTAAATATAATAAACTTCAAGTTAATGTGTAACTATTACTTAAACAAGGTGCTATTAAATAACTTTTATATTTTATATAATTACAGAATTAACAAGTGATGAAATATTGAAGTGACAAATATTTCTAATGTTTCATAAAAGAGGTCACTTTTTATCTAAAAACATTCATAGAAACGCAAAGGATAAAGAGAGTAGGTGGGGGAATAATTACACAAACAGGGGATTAATTTAAAATACAATATAAACAGAAAGGACTGTGATTGACTTAAGTTTAATAAAAATTAATAAATTTTAAATGGCTAATTATGTTTAGAGCCTATGAACTCCACTTTTCAAAGAGTTCTAATAGAATAAGATTTATATTTAGTGTAAGAATGTTTAGTTACATAACAGTGTGCATACAGCTTAAAATGTTTATGTATGGATGCTGTACCAGTTGATAAAATGTTTATTATGTATGTTAAAAATAGTTCAAAATAACATGTCTAACTTGGGAGACTGCTAGTTAATGTTAAATATTATTTTTTACTTCCATATTCCTTAAGGAATGGAAGTATGGTGATGGCAGAAAAAATCGTGTTCGACATTATTGCAGATTCTGATTCTACTACACTCAAAACATGAAAAAAAGTCGTTTTCCAAAAAGTGTCTGTGTGTGTGTCTGTCTGTCTGTGTGTCTGTCTGTGTGTCTGTAGATTTTTTTTCTATGGCAAACGATAACTGCCGCAAATTCAAACAAAATCAAATAATTTTTTGCATACAGCCCTTTTTTATAGAGGACTCGCGACCTATTGTTTTTGGTGAAGATCGGTTGAGGGAAAGGAGTAGTTTACCTGCAACGGTTTTTTTTATCAAGGGAAATTTTTTTTTTTTGGCTAACGATAACAGCCGCAAATTCAAACAGAATCAAATAATGTTTCGCATACAGCCCTGAATTGTAGAGTTCTCAAGACCTATCGTTTTTGGTGAAGATCGGTTAAGGGAAAGGGGTAGTTTACCTGTAACGTTTTATGTTTTAACAAGGGTATTTCTTATGGCAAACGATAACAGCCGCAAATTCAAACAGAATCAAAAGATTATTTGCATACAGCCCTGAATTGTAGAGTTCTCAAGACCTATTGTTTTTGGTGAAGATCGGTTAAGGGAAAGGGGTAGTTTACCTACAACGTTTTTTTAACAAGGGTATTTTCTATGGCAAACGATAACAGCCGCAAATTCAAACAGAATCAAATAATTTTCTGCATACAGCCCTGATTTGTAGAGTACTCAAGACCTATTGTTTTTGGTGAAGATCGGTTGAGGGGAAGGGGTAGTTTACCTGCAACGTTTTTTATCAAGCGTATTTTCTATGGCAAACGATAACTGCCGCAAATTCAAACAGAATCAAATAATTTTTTGCATACAGCCCTGATTTGTAGAGTACTCGCGACCTATTGTTTTTGGTGAAGATCGGTTGAGGGGAAGGGGTAGTTTACCTGCAACGGTTTTTTTTATTAAGGGAATTTTTTTTTTTGGCTAACGATAACAGCCGCAAATTCAAACAGAATCAAATAATGTTTCGCATACAGCCCTGAATTGTAGAGTTCTCAAGACCTATTGTTTTTGGTGAAGATCGGTTAAGGGAAAGGGGTAGTTTACCTGTAACGTTTTATGTTTTAACAAGGGTATTTCTTATGGCAAACGATAACAGCCGCAAATTCAAACAGAATCAAAAGATTATTTGCATACAGCCCTGAATTGTAGAGTTCTCAAGACCTATTGTTTTTGGTGAAGATCGGTTAAGGGAAAGGGGTAGTTTACCTACAACGTTTTTTTAACAAGGGTATTTTCTATGGCAAACGATAACAGCCGCAAATTCAAACAGAATCAAATAATTTTCTGCATACAGCCCTGATTTGTAGAGTACTCAAGACCTATTGTTTTTGGTGAAGATCGGTTGAGGGGAAGGGGTAGTTTACCTGCAACGTTTTTTATCAAGCGTATTTTCTATGGCAAACGATAACTGCCGCAAATTCAAACAGAATCAAATAATTTTTTGCATACATCCCTGATTTGTAGAGTACTCGCGACCTATTGTTTTTGGTGAAGATCGGTTGAGGGGAAGGGGTAGTTTACCTGCAACGGTTTTTTTATCAAGGGAAATTTTTTTTTTGGCAAACGATAACAGCCGCAAATTCAAACAGAATCAAATAATGTTTCGCATACAGCCCTGAATTGTAGAGTTCTCAAGACCTATTGTTTTTGGTGAAGATCGGTTAAGGGAAAGGGGTAGTTTACCTACAACGTTTTTTTAACAAGGGTATTTTCTATGGCAAACGATAACAGCCGCAAGTTCAAACAGAATCAAATAATTTTCTGCATACAGCCCTGATTTGTAGAGTACTCAAGACCTATTGTTTTTGGTGAAGATCGGTTGAGGGGAAGGGGTAGTTTACCTGCAACGTTTTTTATCAAGCATATTTTCTATGGCAAACGATAACTGCCGCAAATTCAAACAGAATCAAATAATTTTTTGCATACGTCAGTGAATTGTAGAGGACTCAAGGCCTTTAGATTTTGGTGAAGATCAGTTAAGGGGAAGGGGTAGTTTACCTGCAACCTTTTACGTTTTAACAAGAGTAAAGTACTTGAAAATTCATTTAAACTTTTTCAAACAATGGTAATTGTTGAAAATAAAATAATTTTGTTGCCAGGCAGTCTGAAAATTTCAGATTTTGTACCACAAAATCTGAAAAGATTATACGATAGTTTATGAAATGGTTAATAATACGTCAGTGGAAGGTGTAATGAGAAATTAGCAGAAATGGAAACCTGGGGAATGTTAACTGTTCTGTAGATACAATTTTGTCAGAATGTTTGGAAATGATCATCAACATTGAAGAAAAAGTAAGCATATTAAGAAACATATGTAAGTACTTATTATAAAAAAATAATGTTTGTTTTTTGATAAAGACATTTTGATTATAAAATATAAATATTTACAACAAGAAAAGAATTTTCAGTTTTCAAAATTTAAATATATTTTTATAAAACAATGGGTTCTTCATTGAGGTGGGGACCATGTCACTCACTCCATCTCAAGCCTCCTCTCCCATTTTGCAGAAAAAGAGGACCCTGTCAAGGCTGATACTTTGACGACAGTGACAGGGCTTTCCACCAAATTCAGCAGAGTGACAGGTTGGCCCAACTCTGATTGGCTCCTCAGATTTCCCCAGCGTTAGTAGGTTCTATGAAAATATTTTATTTCAAAAATGATTTTAAATATAAATCTTAGATATGTTTTATAAATCTCATGTTTTATGTTTTAACATGGGTAATTTTTTATATGACGAACCATAACTGCCGTAAATTCAAACAGAATCAAATAATTTTTTACATATGTGCCTGAGCTATAGAGAACTCAATGTCTGTTGATTTTGGTGAAGATCGGTTATGGGGAAAGGGCAGTTTACCTGAAACATTTTTTGTTGTAACATGAGTAAAGTACTTAATTTTGATAAAGTATCCTGATAAGATCTTAATAATCCACTGTAGAAACGTAGATGAAATATCTATAAATGAAGAGGCTAGTTGAACGGGCTGGGGGTAATTTTCTATAAATCAAAATTACAGTTGAAGGGGGAGGGGATAATATTTTTTATATGTGTACTACGTTATTGGCAAGAAAGAAGTATTTTTTTGTTAAAATTCCTTCCCTGGCTGTTTGGCTGAAAATGATTTTAAATATAAATCTTAGAATATGGAAGTCATGTATGGTTCTCCATACCGATATTTGTATTAGTAGCATGAATAATATGCTACGAGTATCAATAGTTATGTAAGCAATTTTATTTAATGTTATGTTAACTTTAAAAAGTCAGAGGAGGTGTAGAAATAACTTTATTTGAAAAAACAATATATGTAAGATACTAAGATCTAGGCCAAATAATGAATTCCCAAAAATTAATATAATTGAGTAAATAATTCTGATGAACCATGTAAACTAATAAGATTTATGTAAGGTGGATCGATCACCAACTACTATAACTGATCCTGTACTTTAAAAGAGTAATATAAAAAGATGTATTAAATTATTAAAAATTTTGAAAATGTAATAACTAACTATTTCAGAGGAGGAATAGTAAATTCATGAATTATAACTAAAAGCCAGATAAATTGACAAATGTATAAGAAATTAAGGAAAGGTAGGGATTTATATCAATCTAGAAGTTATTATAATCATATTTATAACACCAAACATGGCTATTATTTTGGACAAGAACAGGAAGCTGATTTTTGGGCCTACATTTCCAAAAAGACAGAAATATGGCAATTTTAACAAAAATCTTTATAAATATGGACTATGACATATCAAATTAAACAGAATGAGGTAAATAACCAATTATGTTGTTAATAGTTCACTAAAGCAATCTATAAACTAAAAATATTCTGTATATAGTGTATTTTATATTCACATGAATAGGAAGTGAAATATATTTAAACAATACTTTTTTCATATTAACTTGGCAAGATATTTCCTGAGACGAAGGAAGTAAAACAGTTCTTTATTAACATTCAACGTGAACGGTTGATATTCGATCGCGTTAAGAATCTGTATAACGTACCGAGTAATGGCGTATAAGGTTATGCATTGAAAACGAGAGTTATCGAATTAATTACTTTAAACATAAAATCAGTGCACTACACCAACACAAAAAGTGAAAACAAACAATACCTATCAAAATATAAGTGAATTCAACCAATAAAACTATACCAAATTGATAATTCACTCTACAATGAACTTTAACATTTTTCAACATTTATGCTATACAATTGAACACACCTAACACCAGACAATTAACGCCAGTGAACACAGAACACTTCTTCAGGACACCTTTAACAACACCATAGACAATAAACCATATTACGGAGATAATAAAACGGTAGTGAAGGCGTTTTTATTAACAGAATTTATAACCATCGTTTCTGGATTTTCTTCAACTACGAGACGTGCTGCCATTTTGAGCTCCCGTCATGCAAAGTATATATCAGCAGAGAGTCGTCGCCAACTGAATTGGTCTGAATAATTAACTATTATAAACGTTATAAATTATTATCCATTTGTCATTTATTAATTATTAAGAATTATTTGTACATGTTATACTTTCTATGCTTGCTCCCTTCTCTGACTATATAATTATAATTGCTAAAAGAACCCCATTTTAACATTTATATAATATAACCTGTAATTTTAAAATCGACCAAGCCCTGTGAAAGAGTCGAACATTTAAACAATATCGATTTGAAATCGATCTTTCAGAAATATTGTCAATAAATTAAATTAATTCAACTATCTGGATTTGGAATTTTTTCACATATTAAAATAAGAGTGGGAGTTAACTACAGGACTTACTGGGAGACGACAAACATTAAAAGAAAGTGATATATTGGAGCAGAGCAGAAAATCGCAAATCGATTATTGGAGGAATACAATCTGTTTAACTCCAGATTCATTTAAGGTCAACCAGAAGTGCATATATTAACCAAATCAACTCACAAAATTTTAAAATTTTAACGAAACCACAGAACAAGAATTATTTATAAATTATTAGAACTATAAACAAACTTAAAAATTTTTTTTTTTAACATTTTTTTTTTTTTTTCTTTGTACAATACACAGATATATTTATTTGTAATCATATACAGGTCTGGTTACAAATTGATACTCACAATAGTGAGTCTTAACGAGGAATAAAGGTTTAACGAACAAGTTTACTGTAATTTGTACTTGTTCGAGCAAAGGTATAATTGAACCTATTATCCAATTTATTTGTACTGGTTACAATATTTGTATTGTTTCAAACACTTTTTGGTACAGTCCGTTTCTTGATGTATATAATATATTTAATATTTATACTGAAATTACCTCAAGATATTTTTTTCCTTATTAGGAACATGTTTTGAGATCCATTGTGTTCTCATCCTCAGCCTTCGTGATTTTGCGTCTGGTGAAGTATTTGTGTGTTGGCTGGTCGTTATTGTGGTTTCTTGTTGGTCTCTGGTATTTTAAAATGGCATTATTGTGTGTGATAGTGGTGTATGTGTTAGTATTTTGTGTATTTTCGATGTTGAGTGCTTTGAAAATTGTGTCATGTTTTGTATTTTCAAAGCACTCAACATCGAAAATACACAAAATACTAACACATACACCACAATCACACACAATAATACCACTTTAAAATACCAGAGACCAACAAGAAACCACAATAACGACCAGCCAACACACAAGTACTTCACCAGACGCAAAATCACGAAGGCTAAGGATGAGAACACAATGGTTCTCGAAACATGTTCCTAATAAGGAAAAAAATATCTTGAGGTAGTTTCACTATAAATATTAAATACATTTATATTGTTATATGAAAATATATACATGTTCTTTTTTTGTGATATTTGAGAGGCCCGATTAGGACCTCTCGGGCTGTTCTGGAGCAAGCTCCCTTCAGCCAAGTGGGTAGGATTCGCACACCAGCGGTGACTGGCTGATGAGAAGGTGGTGGTACCAGCATAGAGAGGGTGTTAGTGTAATCATGTGAGCAGCCTCTAGGAGAGGGTGTGGGGGGTGTTTAGTGCCAAACTTATAGACTAGATAGCCTATACTATCTAGAAGCTTCTGCTATCTACTGTCTAAATATAGTATACTAGCAGACCCGGCAGACATTGTCCTGCCCGAACATTGGCTTGCCTGCTATTAGCGGGTTCAGCAAACGTTTTTTCGATATTCGAATTTTCGATAAACTATATACTAAGTGACATTTGACATTTCAATCTTTTCGTTTTGTCATTGTGTGATTTGCTGTTGCCCAAAGCAAAATCAAAAAATGAGTGCAATTTCTCGTTATCCTGCGCCATTCAATTCTCGTATCATGGCCGGACGATATTTGGTGCTTGTCATTGGCACATTTGGCGAAAGAGGCGGTACTTTTTGTGAGATTGGTGGTAAGTATAATAATGCGATTGCAAAAAAGATATTGCTGTTTTTGTATGTGTGTAAATGTCTGACAGTTTTTTTTCATATGTATTAGCTGTGTGGAGAAGACTGCGTGGAACTCAGTTGGTCCGTGAGCTCATAATGGATCTACAGGCGACTGGAGATGTGGCGACTCATGAAAATGGACGCTTCTACGCTGTGGATCCACTGAACCATATGTACACCGAAGATGGACTGCGAGTAGCAGAGGAATGTGACGCCTTACCAATAACATATGATGCAAATCTGGACGATTTTCATTTTGATTAAATAATAGCAAACAAAGAAAAAACTCAAATCATTTCCATGACAGTCATATTTTTATTAATGTAAAAAAAGTAAAGTATATTGAAATAAATGTTGAATCTTAATACTAAAAGAATTAAAGTTTGTTTTGTTTTTATCTTAATGCGAGTTGATGAACAATGTTTTTCGTCAATCCCTGAGGTGTATAAATGAACAAACTTGATGGTTTGCCAACGCGAGAACACGCGACATATAATTATTGGCCATGTGAGAAGCACGGATTTTCTAGATCCAACCCACAAATGGACATTGTTTGGCCTTGTGACTTATTAACAGTCATTGCGAATGCCAAGCGAATTGGAAATTGCAGGCGTCTGAATGGAATGGGCGAGTCTGAAGGGATCATTGGGATCCGTGGAAGGAGAACAACTTCACCTTGAAACTTGCCGTTCAAAATGGTAGCTTCAAGAACATTGCCCTTGATTTTTTTTATGACCAATCGCGTGCCACTGCATAGCTTTGGTGCATTTAAATTCCTAAGCAAAATGATTGGTGAACCAATTTTTAATCGCAAGTTATGTGGTGGCATTCCCAGTAAATCCAGTGAATTCAAGAATTCAACAGGATAGTTGACTGCTTCGTCAGGATCGACAACAGTGTCGATCGATTTGAACGACATCTTATTGCCAGGCAATGACTGTTGTATTTTGAAATTAATAGCGTCAACATCGATATTTTTTGCGGCCAAAATAGCTCGTTCACGTAGCCACGCATGATTAATGTAATTAGCGCGCAAATCTGGGAATATGCTTTCAAAGCATCTTTCGTGGCTACCATGTTGCAAAAATTGTCTGGCAATTTGATGCATTGTGTATTTCCATGCAATAGAATTTTTCCATTGCCAATGTTGAGCAATTGTTCGGAGAATGACAGTGCCAATGGATTGTTTTGCAGTTGAACACGCATATTTATGGTAAGGCGTAATGTATTGACATTTCGCCATAGGTATGATTGTTTCAAACATGCGTTAATTTCGTCCGCATATGTAGCGCGTGGAATGACCGGCAATGCCTGTCTGAAATCACCGGACAACAGCAGTAGAGCGCCACCGAAAAGTCTGGTATTATCGTTGAGATCTTTCATCGTTCTATCGAGAGCTTCAAGTGAATGCTTGTGGGCCATAGTGCATTCATCCCAGATAATAATTTTGCATTTTTGCAAAACTTTAGCCATGCTAGAATGCTTCTTTATGTTGCACATTGCGTCTGGATTTGTGTGAACGTTCAATGGCAACTTGAGTGCTGAATGTGCAGTCCGTCCACCATCAAGCAAAGTCGCTGCAATGCCTGATGAAGCAATTGCCAACGCAATATGATTTTGTGATCGAATGCGCGCAAGTATCAGTGAGATGAGGAATGTTTTGCCAGTGCCGCCTGGTGCATCCAAAAAAAAGAATCCGCCTTGTTGTGCTGCAATTGACAAATTAATTCGATCGTATATGTTCTTTTGCTCAGTAGTGAGCAGTTGCTCATTATTTGCAACAAAAGTAGTCAAAGAGGCCGCATCGAACTGTTGTTCGCGCTGAACATGCTGGGCGGTTAGGCGATGGCATACCGAAATGAATGAGTGGCATATTCGAAATGAGAATGCAAATATCCTCAATCTTTATTAACGCCTCGTTATATATTTCCAGTGAAAAATCGATATTGGGATCTTGATCAGCGGTCCGAATGCGATGCAGAATGTCTTCGCTCATGGAATCTTTATATTTGTCCCAGAGAGCAGAAGCTTGCGACGGAAAACATGTCGTCAACAATATGGCGAATAATTGGCGAATTTGATGAGGAGAGGAACTCAGTACTGCATCTGTAAGTGTGAGATCCCAATGGTTGTCATCTTCCAGCAAATGCAATTCGCGACACGCATTGTGGTACGTGTCGTACAAAATACCATTGACTGTTCACAAGTATTGGAAGGACGTCGGTCCAGGAACGTTAACCAACAACAAACGCAAGAAGAAGCATTCGTGTTGCTTTAGATGGACTGTGTATAATCAGCCTAATGTATATCCCATAAATATGCCGTCGTATCCTTGGACTGGAACGCCTCGCTTTCGTGGGTCCCACTTTTTTTACTGTTTGTTCCACGTGAAAAATCGTGGCACATCAGTATACATTAATGTCTTTGCGAATTGACCGAAAATACCTGGTCGGTTGCACAGTTCGAAAAACTTAGTTAGTGTGGTTTTTGAGGCAGTTAATGCTCGTTGTATAGCAGTCTCTTCAGTGAAATAAACACGCTGTCCATTTTCAAGGTGCACGGCCAAATGTATAACTGCAGGGTCTCTGTCGTGTATGGGAAAACTCAAAATGCGCCAAACTGCTTCACTGCTGCTAATGTATCGGCCCATTTGATAACGTGTTATTTCGTCGTTATCATTTACATTTTGAACAGAAAATACAGCCATATCGCTGCCCTTATGAACGTATTTGCAAATGTATTTGATGGACTTCACCGAACTGCAGAACTCAACGTTTATGTGTGCTTTGTAGGTTTCGGACAGCAATGGCGAATACGGAACCACCCAGCGATTGTCAATGTCAACCGGATTTCCACCGTTTGACATGCGCAATTGATATGCTTGGCCACCATTGTCTGTGTCTCTACGACAATACAATGGATAACCATCGATATTAGTGATAGTATCGTTTATACACATTTTTGGGAAACGTTTCGTACATTTTCCATTGTCCATGCACGGCGCCGTCATGTTGAGATCACCGCATGGACCATGGATCATGTTAGTGGTAACAATGTCAAACAACTCTTGATCGATATTCCGATCCGGAATTTCTACTGAAATAATTTTATCAATTTCTTCTGGCTGTACTTTGTCGACCAACCAAATCAAAATATGTGCATGTGGCAAACCTCGTTTTTGCCATTCAACAGAATACAGCCAGCAACGTGTTTCGCCGAATACAGAGTGATGTGTAATCAAGTTAATCAACGATTTTAATTTTTGTTTGAAGACACGTGCAGTGATATCATGGTGATGCATTGCTGTTTGACCTTTTAATTTCATCCCAGTTTGGATTGCACGTAAATGTAATGAACAAATCTGGTCGGCCGTACGCGCGCACGAAAGTCATGGCGTCTTGAATGTATTCTTGCATATGACGCGGACTACCAATATATGATGATGGAAGAATATATGCGGTACCGATGTCGTTGATATTAGTTGTTCCATCTACGTTACTGACAATAGCATCACGCAAATGAATGTACTCCTCAGAACGCAGCTTCGCTTGATTATACTTGATGTACCGTAATCGCTCGCTTTCAATTTTCGCATACATATCAACGATGTATTGATGAAACAGCTGGCGGCATCGGAGAATGTTGTTGTCTTCATTGGCACGAATCATCAACCGATATGCGTAGAAGTTCATCGCGCTCACTTTCTTGTTGCTTTCTGCACCTGCAAAGTAAAAATATAAATAAGACAAAAAAAAATTAATCGTACAGAAAAAGAAAAAAGAAAATAATGTGTAGACTGTACCTGTCGCTGGATTTCTTTGTTTGATGTTGAAATGATATCCATCTTCTCCTTCCCAAAATATCAATGGATATTGCAAAGCGTTGTAAGAACGATGACTGTCTTGAATTGTCTGCACCGTGTTATCTCTGCGTTGGATCCGTATATCTCGACGTTCGTATGCGTCGCCAACCATAACAACTGCAACTTCATTAACGGTTGGTGCATTGTATCGGCCTGCGTGCTCTCCAGATGGTACTTCGTCTGTTTTGATGACGATCATGTAGCTGTCGTTTTGCAGTTTGTTTGAAACGGTATTGAACAACTGGACCAACTGGTTGTGATTTCGCAAAAACGGTTCCAAAGTCGCCACAATTTCTCGCTCCTCCATCTGCTCGATGTGGTTGTATTGGCAGCGTGTGTTTATTTGTTGCTCCTCATCGCCCATGAAGTAGATTTCCAAGAATTTTGGATCGGCATCAGGCATTGACATTAAAGAACCAATTTGATGATACACTTGGCCCTGAATCTTAAACGTTGATTCAAAATTGCGACCATCCTGATTCTGAACGATTTTTGTTGCTCCAAATGATGTCATTTGGAAGCAAGAATTGAATTTACGAATTTTACGCAAAAACAATTTTGATTGAGGTGTGGCTCCAGCCAATAGTGTTTTCAATGGTTCTGGCGGTGAATTCAATGGTGGCAGTACAACTTTTCCAGACGCGCAGCAGAAACCGGCCGATTCACCTTTGTATTTGAATGCATGGCAGTGTTGGCATTCTTTGTCCATAGCGCCAATGACAATTTGTGAATGTGACGAATAGTCGATGTCCGACTCATATTCGAATGCAAGGCGGAGAAGTGATGCACGTGTCAATGCGCGATGTACTTGCAGGCGCTGTCGTTCATGTGCTCTGTGTGCGTCGGTGGCTCGTTGACGCGCCTGTCTTTGTCTCAATGCATTAGCTCGAAGGCGATCGTTGAGTTGCTCTTGACTTTCATTTGCACGTGTGTTTGCAACCTGGTCTCTTAAATTTGCATTGTCCGTCAATTGATCTTCTGCTGTTCTATTTAACCGACGGGTCCGGACTATTTGTGAATTTCGTGTACGTCGCACAATATTTCCTCCTCGTCCACGAAGACGTGGCATTGTTCTGTAATAAACACACAACACATAAATATAAGTAACTTATATTTGAATTTTATGGATGTTATAATTTGTTGAACAAACTTACATGTTGTTTATTTTCGATGAACCGTTTAACACTCCGTAAATTTTATAGAATCACCGACACAAATAAGCACTGAAAATGAAAAGTTGCAGGTTAGATTGATTGCCATTGAATGCACATGTATATAATTGAAACTCATGGAAGATCATGTAAGATATTCACTTGAACACTGCACCTTACACATTTGCACAATGTATGTGTTTAAGTACACTTAAAATGTTATTTCAATATGTTTTGTCGATGAATAATACACTCAATATGCACGCAATTGTGATACATGGAATATCGAAACACAGCGAACAGAATTTGAAATGTCAAAACAACGTCAATTATTCATGAACTTATGGTATTTTTATTTTAAAAAATATTGGGGGTGGTGGGGGGTGAAATTTTGTGGTTATATGTTCTGATATGCGAAAAATCTTTAAAAAATAAAAAATTTTCGTCAAAAAATAAAAAAAAAATTTCCTGGAACCCGATCGCAGCGCCACCTACCGGGTCCAATTGTGAATCTAAACCAAGTACACTTAAAACGTTATTTCAATATGTTTTGTCGATGAATAATACATTCAATATGCACGCAATTGTGATACATGGAATATCGAAACACAACGAACAGAATTTGAAATGTCAAAACGTCAATTATTCATGAACTTATGGATTTTTCATTTTAAAAAATATTGGGGGGTGGGGGTGAAATTTTGTGGTTATATGTTCTGATATGCGAAAAATCTTTAAAAAATAAAAAAAAAGTTCGTCAAAAAATAAAAAAAAAAATTTCTTGGAACCCAATCGCAGCGCCACCTACCGGGTCCAATTGTGAATCTAAACCAAGTACACTTAAAACGTTATTTCAATATGTTTTGTCGATGAATAATACACTCAATATGCACGCAATTATGATACATGGAATATCAAAACACAGCGAACAGAATTTGAAATGTCAAAACAACGTCAATTATTCATGAACTTATGGTTTTTTCATTTTAAAAAATATTGGGGGGTGGTGGGGGGGTGAAATTTTGTGGTTATATGTTCTGATATGTGAAAAATCTTTAAAAAATACAAAAAAAATTTTCGTCAAAAAATTAAAAAAAAATTTCCTGGAACCCGATCGCAGCGCCACCTACCGGGTCCAATTGTGAATCTAAACCATCCAGGGACCCACTCAAACACACACACACAAAATTTCATCAAAATCGGTCCAGCCGTTTAGGAGTTCAGTGACATACACAAGTACAGAAGAATTATATATTGTAACGGTACATAACCCGGTCCCAATAAAGTAAATCATGAGAATAAAAGTCAGAAATGGGTAGAACTAAAGCTCGCTCAAAATTTAATTATATCACTCCACATAATATACAATTCGAGTGGTATATAGTGCGAAGTGAGTTCTAGTGTACCCATTGAGGTGAAAAACCAAAGTGAAATTAATGTATTACTAAACTGTGCTGTATGTTTTGGATAGGATAAAACTAGGGAAGTAGTATGTAATAATACTAATTGATTTTTGTAATTTTATTTATTTATTGTAATTTATATTGTATGAACCACAATTTGTTATACCCAAGTTAATATTATATTGTTTCAAATAATTGTGTTAGATTGTAAGAAAACCCAGGGTTAATTTTAAAAGACATAAAAATTTTAACTACCAAAGATAATATAAAATTACAATAATCCTATGAAGGAAATGACAACAGGAAGTAGTACCGGGTATGAACACTATTCGAGACTAAATAAATAATATATAAATTTATTTAATGATAATAAAATGATAAAATATTTATATACAATGTCATAAAAAAATTAACCAAAACATATTATGTGAAGTAAATTAGTAAATAAACCGGAATGGAAGGGAATTATTTTTCCATAAATAAAATATAAATTTATAATAATCACAAACTGCCTACATAATAAAAATACTATGTGTTACTAAGAGTGATGAAAAATAACAAGTATTGTTAAGAAGATATAAAAATTTGGACCTGAACCAGAGTTGTTGAAGAAACGATGCGACAAAAATTATAAAAAAAAATAACCTTTTTTGGACGTTGGAGGAGGCGAAATTCACGCAAGAGTAATAAACAAAGTGAATACTAACTAATCATACCTGAGGAATCCAAATTAAATGGTGATATACTTTAAAAACCAGTGGATGAAAACATTCTGAGGATCCAATATAGTTCGGCCTACTTCTAGTAGACAATCAGAAAATATTCGAAATGAAAAGGAAATAATAACGCAAGACGTACCTCATCACAGAATAAAACTTCAATCCAGTAAGGACAACACGGAGCGAGGTAATATAAACATTTTTCGTAATAAATCCAGAAGAAAACTCGTTTTTTAATAGTGAAATAGAACAAAAAATATTCATTTTATCATATGTTTCTTTCAAAAGTAAACAAATACATGCTGCTATCTTACGGCAATTCCGGAAACTACGTAACATTTGAAAAATAAACAAAATTATTTATAAAATTTTGATATTTGTAAAGCGTAGCAATTAGCCATTTCTGACACTCTCATAACACAAAGACTTCACCCTGAACCCTGGGGAATTAATAAGAATTATGTAATAACTGATGTATTTTATTATAGCGTAATATTGGTTAAATAACAACACATATGTTTTGTTCTTTAGACAGATCTATGTTTACTCGGTAAAGTCGAGATGATGTTTTCTTTTTAAACAAGATTAATTGTGATACCTATACTTTGGTGGCTGGAGACAAAAGTCAATAATCAATAAAGCCATATTATTGAAAATTAATATTGAATTATAACGCGTTATAATTTATTGTAGTGGGTAGTTAATGAAAATTTCAGCACAACATACAGAAGGAATCGTCACAACAGAGGGGCAATAATGATACTTACTCTCTCTTCTGCATAAGGCTGAACAAATTACCTCCTTGACCCCAAATCACACACTCTCGATTTCTTTTAGATTGAGTAAAACAAGATAAACAAAATCCTTTATTTATACCGTTTAAAACGTCAGTTAGTATAATTCAAAAGTGACGCATACTGCATGAGGCATACAATATAACTCTACTACACCTCACGAAAAAAGCGGTAAGTTACAGAATTGGCGTACAACTGTGGGGCGGAATTAACAAAGCTTGTAATTGCAATATACTCGTAAGTGGTCAAGTGCCTCTAAAAAAGCGGTACGTTACAGAAATGGCGCTCAACGTAAAAGGGCGGTAATTAGAAAAGAATTTTGATATTTAATAAAAAATATACCAAAAAATCTAATTATCGTTGGCAGTTATGAGAAAACAAGAAATGCCTAATACCCGAGGAAAATCGAAGAAGAGGGCAGAAGAAAAGGAGATTGAAGAAGGTGGACAGGAACAAGAAATAGAGTTAGTCACGGACAGTGAAATGGACCAACAGACAAGTGATACAGAAGAAACCGAAGTAGTTATGGATACGGAAAAGGAAATAGTGGAAGAGGATGCCCAAGGGGACCAACCAGACAAAGCGGTAGCCAGAGAAGAACCTAATTGGCAAGACATGATGAAATTTATGGCTGAACAATTTAGAAAGCAGGAGGAAACTTCAAAGCAAACCTTGAATGAGAAATTTGATAAAATAGATGAGAATTTTAAGAAACAGGAGGAAAACTTGAAACAAACCAATGAGGAAAATAAGGAGAATTTTAAGAAACAGGAGGAACAAAATAGACAAACCAATGAGGAAAATAAGGAGAATTTTAAGAAACAGGAGGAACAAAATAGACAGACCAATGAGAAAATAGATCGCATTCAGGAAAGTTTAGTCAAACAACTAAATGAAAAAATAGAAACCATTCATGGAAATATCAAACAAACCATGAATGAACAATACAATGAACTGAAAGAAACTGTTGAAGGACAAAGAGAAGAGATGAATGCAAAATTTGAAGAGAATAATGAGAATTTAAAACAAATTGAGGGTAAGATGGAGAGTTTCAACAAGGAATTAAGAGAAAATCTAGAAGGTAAAATTGAACTGGTCAGTAATACGTTAAGCCAAAGAGTAGAAGAATATAAGGAAGAGGCAGAGAAGAAATTAATGGAAACTAACCAAAGATTAGATAAAACTGAAGAGAAAATGGAACTAATTAAAACAGGAGTTGAGGCAAGAATGGAAAAAGAAGAACAAGATAACCAAGTTCGTGTAATGGCCATACGACAAGAAAATAATGACCAGTTAGATAGCATTAAAAGCAGTCTAAACTGTAAATTTTCAGAGTTTCATAAAACTGTAGAGAATGTAAAAAATCAATGTGATAGCCAAGCAGAGAAATTAGATAGTTTGCAACAAATACAAACCAATTTTCAATGTGATGTAGATAGAATAAGTGCTAGATCTGCATGCAGCAGTCATCATGTTTATCCAGACAATAAGGAAAGTGTAAACTTTCGGGATTATCGCAGAAACCCACTTGAATTTTTAGGGAGAGTAGATGAAATTTTGAACAGATCAAAGGAGAATCGATGGAATATGATAAAAGGTCTATTAGACGAATCGTTCAAAAATATCAATGATAATTGGTGGACAGCAATTAGGAACGAGATGTGTGATTATGAGGGTTTCAAAACTATGTTCAAACTGAAGTACTGGTCAGAATCAGTACAAAACATTATTAGGGACGATATCTGTCATGGTAGGTATGACCGTACAGTGGGACAAACACCTACTGCTTACTTTTTAGGGAAGGTGTGTATCGCCAAGTATCTAGACCCTAAGATACCTGAAGAGTGTCTAGTGACCAAAATGGCGTATCATTTTGAAGAAAAGATCATCAGTGCACGCTTGAGTGGACAAATCAAAACTATTGGAGGCATGGAAACGCTGCTAGAAAATTATGAACAGGAATCTTATTATAGGAGAAGTAGATGGAGGTCAGGGAATACCGAGGAGCGGAGGAATGAACCACCAAGAGAGAATCGGCCCCGAGTTAATTATGTACATGCTAACAACAGTTATTTCAATAACAGATATCGCGGAAGATGGTCTAATAATAATCGACAGAATTACAGACAGGATTATTATCATAGAGACGAAGGTCCACCAAGGAGTATGAACATCGATCAACCTAGATCCAGAGAGAGGGATGAAGAAAGGATACCGATAAACAACATTCAACATAATGAAAATGTTGAAGCAACCAATAGTAATGATATAAATAGGGGAAACGGGTACCAGCAGTGAGAAGATGTGATTGCCCGTCACTGCTAGAAACAACAGGGCACAGAATTTACCATACACCCAATTATAATAATAATTTGAATAAACCAATAACCATTATCAGAAATAATTTTCTAAAAAATATACAGTCCGAGTTAATGGAAGAAAGAGTAATCAAAGAGTCATCACCGAACAATGACATAGTCTATATACAAATAAAATTAAATGGAGTGTCAGCAGAGGCCATGATTGATACAGGGGCCAATATTTCAATTATTGATCAATCAGAATTAGATCGTATTACTGAGTTAACTACTGAGAGAATACCTACTTTACCAATTAACAATTTAACAATTGTTGGTGCTACCGGGAAACAAAATAAAACAATCAAAAAACAAGTGTCTTTGAATGTTACCACTAATGGAATAGGAATACCTATGGGATTTTTAGTAGCGAAAGGGCTACCGTTTAGGGTGTTAATAGGGTGTGATATGCTACGGCGATACACTGCAATTATAAATCTGGCCAGGGGTATAGTAACCTTGAGCACAGAAAATGGTGAGTTAACGGCTGAGATAATTGGTAGCCAAAGTGCCCCTCAGTGTCCGAGCTCATTTTTTGTTAGGGAGAATAACAGATTAACCCTAGGTAATAATATAGAAGTAACAGAATCAAAGATTTGGAAAGAGAAGATAGAAGAAATAATGGAGTTTCAGAATAGGCAGGCACCAGAAATAATTAGTATAGAACAGACACAACAACTTATAAAAATTTATAATAAATATAAACCAGTATTCTCAGAATCACCAGGAAAAGCTAAAAACTTCTTGTGTGAACTAAAATTTAAAGAAAATGTAAATTTTAATAAATGATCATACCCTATTGCTCAAGCTTTGAAAGAGGCAGCAAGGAAATAAATTCAAAGAATGATGTTAGAAGACATAATTGAAAGAAGTAACTCTCCATATACCAGCCCATTGGTGGCTATACCGAAGAAAGATGGTCAAGTTAGACTATGTCTCGATGCTCGGGAGTTGAATAAAATGCTCATTAACGATCGCACGTCTCCAGGTGAGATTGAGGAGATTATGAAGAGATTTTTTGGATGCAAGTACATGAGTACTTGGGATGCAGTCTGTGGATACTGGCAAATAGAATTGCACCCTAACAGCAGACAATATGTTGCTTTCATATTCGAAGGACGAAATTATCATTTTAAGCGTTTGCCTTTTGGATTGGTAAATTCTGTGGCTGTGTTCATTCAATGCATGGACCAAATTTTGGGTAAGGAAGTTTTAGATTTTACTACAATATATGTGGATGACATACTAATTATGTCTTGTACTTGGGAGGAGCATTGTAACCGAGTGGAAACAGTGTTAGATAAACTTTTGCAACATAATATAACTTTAAAACTGGATAAATCTAAGTTTATCACCCATGAACTACCATTTTTAGGGTTCATTTTATCTGCTACGGGAATTAAACCATCTCCTGAAAAAGTAAAGGCTATTCAAGATTTTCCCAAAACCCAGAAACTTGAAACAATTACAATCCTTTTTGGGGATATGCAACTATTATAGAAAATTTCAACAGAGTTATTCAGAAATAACAGCTCAATTTCAATATTTACTTTCAAAGAAAAACAAGTGGAAATGGGAAGAAAGTGAAGATAATAATTTCCAGATAGTAAAAAATAAATTTCTTGACTGCATCATGTTACATCACCCAAATTTTAATAAACGTTTTTTCATAAATTGTGATGCTAGTAACATTAGCCTTGGGAGTGAGCTATATCAGGAAGATGAAGAAGGAAATCATGGAGTTATCAGTTTTGCAAGCAGAGTACTAAGCAGTTGTGAGAGAAACTATACAGTAACCGAAAAAGAACTGCTGAGTGTTGTGTTCTCATGTATAAAATTTCGAACATTTATTTTGGGATACCCAGTGACTATCAGAACTGATCACAGATCAATTTCATTTTTAAAGAATTGTAAACTTAATCACGGCAGACTTACTAGATGGGCATTAATACTTCAAGAATATAATTTAGACTGGGAATATATTCCAGGTAAGAAGAATGTAATAGCAGACCGATTATCCCGGATTAACCTTGAAAAAGTAACTTGTGAAATAGAACCAGAAAGCATTGGAAAAATATATCACATAATTAAGATGGCAAAGGAGTTACAAGATATAATTAATAAAATAAAAATCGATCAACAAAGTGACAATAAATTAACAAAAATTAAGGAAAGAATATTACAACATGACCCTATAATAATGAAATTTTTTTGTGTTTATGAAGAGATCTTTTTTATTCGTCCTACCATTAAGGATCATGTCTGGAAGATATATGTACCAGCAGCAACAGAAATAGCATTGATTCAGGATTATCATGAAAGGTATGGCCATATGTGATCACTCAAGGTTATTAAAGCTTTATCTGAACATTGTTACGTGAAAGCTATAAATAAAAGAGTAAGAGAGATAGTGAAAACCTGTAACATTTGTCAGCTTGTAAAAGTAAATAATGAGAAGAAAACAGGCGCCATGATTACTATAACATCTAATAAAAAACTTGAAAAGATTTTTTTGGATATCTGCGGACCTTTTCCCAGAAGTGGAGGAAGACATAAATATAAATATATCATCATATTATTTGATCATTATACAAAATACACAAAACTCTACGCTATTAGTAGAGCTACAACAAAGAAAATTCTAGAAGTAATTATAAAAAAATACTTACCTGAAGTGGGAAGACCGGAAATGATTATAACGGATCATGGAACGCAATTTCGGGGGAAAAGGTGGAAGGAAGAATTGAGAAATTGGCAAATAAGAACGTACAAGACATCCGTGTACCACCCTAGTAGCAATCCTGCTGAGCGTGTATTAAGGGAAGTTGGCAGAATTCTACGCACCTATTGTCATCAAGAACATAAAAACTGGAGTCAGTATATTGAACCAGCCGAGACTTTTCTTAATTGGTCATACCATGACACTATCGGTACTAGCCCTTATCAAATAATGTTTGATAAACCACCACCAAGAGAAATTATGTCATTGATAAATTTCCCTCCAGGAGAGAGAGTAGAATTCGACCAAGTGGAAATGCACAACAGAGTGTTACATAAAGTGGAACTTCAACAAAAAAGGGATCAGGTAAAAAGGAGAAGATTGGATACATACCAGTTGGGAGATAAAGTACTAATAAAAAATAGACAACTACCCAGTTCTATAGAGGGTATCGCCCGGAAGCTATTGCTACTCTATACTGGCCCTTACCTCATAACCCAGGTGAAGGGTAATAATACTTACGAAATTAAAACAATTACCAATAATAAAATAAAGGGAGTGTATAATCAGTCGGAAATGAAACACTATTATGAAAACAAAGTCAAGACCATTAGGAGACTTGAACAAATCAACAATCTATTTCTATCAACGAGTTGAACTAAAATAAATTTGTTCTAGTGGGGGGGCTTTATGTAACGGTACATAACCCGGTCCCAATAAAGTAAATCATGAGAATAAAAGTCAGAAATGGGTAGAACTAAAGCTCGCTCAAAATTTAATTATATCACTCCACATAATATACAATTCGAGTGGTATATAGTGCGAAGTGAGTTCTAGTGTACCCATTGAGGTGAAAAACCAAAGTGAAATTAATGTATTACTAAACTGTGCTGTATGTTTTGGATAGGATAAAACTAGGGAAGTAGTATGTAATAATACTAATTGATTTTTGTAATTTTATTTATTTATTGTAATTTATATTGTATGAACCACAATTTGTTATACCCAAGTTAATATTATATTGTTTCAAATAATTGTGTTAGATTGTAAGAAAACCCAGGGTTAATTTTAAAAGACATAAAAATTTTAACTACCAAAGATAATATAAAATTACAATAATCCTATGAAGGAAATGACAACAGGAAGTAGTACCGGGTATGAACACTATTCGAGACTAAATAAATAATATATAAATTTATTTAATGATAATAAAATGATAAAATATTTATATACAATGTCATAAAAAAATTAACCAAAACATATTATGTGAAGTAAATTAGTAAATAAACCGGAATGGAAGGGAATTATTTTTCCATAAATAAAATATAAATTTATAATAATCACAAACTGCCTACATAATAAAAATACTATGTGTTACTAAGAGTGATGAAAAATAACAAGTATTGTTAAGAAGATATAAAAATTTGGACCTGAACCAGAGTTGTTGAAGAAACGATGCGACAAAAATTATAAAAAAAAATAACCTTTTTTGGACGTTGGAGGAGGCGAAATTCACGCAAGAGTAATAAACAAAGTGAATACTAACTAATCATACCTGAGGAATCCAAATTAAATGGTGATATACATTAAAAACCAGTGGATGAAAACATTCTGAGGATCCAATATAGTTCGGCCTACTTCTAGTAGACAATCAGAAAATATTCGAAATGAAAAGGAAATAATAACGCAAGACGTACCTCATCACAGAATAAAACTTCAATCCAGTACGGACAACACGGAGCGAGGTAATATAAACATTTTTCGTAATAAATCCAGAAGAAAACTCATTTTTTAATAGTGAAATAGAACAAAAAATATTCATTTTATCATATGTTTCTTTCAAAAGTAAACAAATACATGCTGCTATCTTACGGCAATTCCGGAAACTACGTAACATTTGAAAAATAAACAAAATTATTTATAAAATTTTGATATTTGTAAAGCGTAGCAATTAGCCATTTCTGACACTCTCATAACACAAAGACTTCACCCTGAACCCTGGGGAATTAATAAGAATTATGTAATAACTGATGCATTTTATTATAGCGTAATATTGGTTAAATAACAACATATATGTTTTGTTCTTTAGACAGATCTATGTTTACTCGGTAAAGTCGAGATGATGTTTTCTTTTTAAACAAGATTAATTGTGGTACCTATACTTTGGTGGCTGGAGACAAAAGTCAATAATCAATAAAGCCATATTATTGAAAATTAATATTGAATTATAACGCGTTATAATTTATTGTAGTGGGTAGTTAATGAAAATTTCAGCACAACATACAGAAGGAATCGTCACAACAGAGGGGCAATAATGATACTTACTCTCTCTTCTGCATAAGGCTGAACAAATTACCTCCTTGACCCCAAATCACACACTCTCGATTTCTTTTAGATTGAGTAAAACAAGATAAACAAAATCCTTTATTTATACCGTTTAAAACGTCAGTTAGTATAATTCAAAAGTGACGCATACTGCATGAGGCATACAATATAATTCTACTACACCTCACGAAAAAAGCGGTAAGTTACAGAATTGGCGTACAACTGTGGGGCGGAATTAACAAAGCTTGTAATTGCAATATACTCGTAAGTGGTCAAGTGCCTCTAAAAAAGCGGTACGTTACAATATATAGTAATATATATACTGTTAATGATTTTGAGGTTCGGTCATTAATCATTAACAGTATAATAATACGGTCGATAATTAACATTCCTGTAATATATATATATATATATATATATATATATATATATGTCTATCTCTGGTATATTGCTTCTAGCCTGTACAGCTAGTGACAGTAAAGATGGAATGAAGCGTCAGAGTGGCGTCATGGGAGCGGTGGGGGACAGGTTTTTAGGTTTTAAGATTGGAGTATGCATCAATGGGAGAGGGTGTTTTATTTTTATTTGCATTCACGTTGAAGTAGATCTTGTAGTAGGATGATGCGGAGGAGTTGGGACTGGTATTATAATCATTTATTTATTTTATTCATTTTGCTATATTTTTTCAATTCTGCGAGGCCAGAAGCGATCACTAGTTGGGTCCAGGGACCCTTCAGATTTGTGGTCTTCGACGTGGAAGTCTAGGCGGGGGTTCATCTGCAAGAGTCAGGAGACGGTTGGCGAGGAAGTGAGAACGCCAGGCTTTTATATGTTCATATATGTACAAAAGGGGGAGGAAGAAGGAGGCAGCGGTCAACGACAGAAATAAATATACTAAATAAGCAACAGCTTGGAAATTCCTAACTGACAGTTCTCAAATTAACAGACAACATGTGGCCACAACACACTTACCCTCACACTCGAATCCTCCCTGGCCAACAATCAAATAGGAAGCAAGAAATATGTGCCCCGTAATTAAATCAACATCATCAAGCCTTGAAAATGTTCTGGGATTACTGAACGAAACGTTGGTAATATAAAAATTATATTTGAATAACATGTCTGTCGGTATCCAGGTCACTTATAATGACAAATATTAAATAAATATATTTACCTTTTCCTGTCTCGTGACCACATGACAACACGCAACACGCAACAATCATTGCGTTAATACATGTGGTCACGAGACAGGAAAAGGTAAATATATTTATTTAATATTTAAAAATTATATACACGGGTGTACCCAAAACCTGCTACAACAGTATGTATATAATCAAAAGAAATTGTTATTTACAAATTTAATTTTAGTTTAAATGCCCAAAAACACTCGTATACAACAATTCTTCAAGCTTATGACAGTTCAACACACAATAAATATCAGGTATTATTTAACAGTGTTGCACTAAATAATACACGTCACAAATTTCAGATGATCACATACAATGATTCACAATTATCATTTATACTAAACGCACACAACGAATTGCAGTACCAAAAACTGACTAATAACATGTGTTTACCACATTACTTCACAGTACACTGTCTGTATGGTGTGTCACAATGTTTATAGTTAAATGAACTGTGTAACTGGACAAAATTATAGTACACTGTACCATAATTGGGAGAAATGGAGGAGTACATTTCCAGCAGATACAGGAAAACTCCACACTACTTGCCCAGCCACTTAGGGCCTTAGTCCCCTTCAAAGTACTCCCCTTGGGACTTTATACACTTCTCTCTGTGTATCTTCCATTTCTCAAAACTCGGAATTGTTATCAGCTGCCTCATCTCACTTTCCTGTATCTCGTCCACAATCTGAAATCTCCTCCCTTTCAGTGCTACAAAACTCATAAAAAAACAGAGATTATGAACAAAAATCAACTTACCTAGAATCTGTAATCACAGCACAGGATGAACTAGTTTCTAGCAATTCACTCAATTCAGTGCTTTCACCATCACTGCTATCATAATCATCATCACCATAGTCATCACTGCCCAAACTGCAGTCCGGCTTTTCCCCAATGTCTTGTCGCCGCTCTCCAGTAACAGTCACTCCTACATTCTCCAAATTATCAGCCAACCAGTCAGCAATTCCACTTGCTAAGTGAAACACAACCTATTAAATATTGCTATTATCAACTCATTGGACACCTACTGAACTCTAACATTATTTTTTAATAGGTATACAAAATTTTACTTGTTGTATAGTTGTACTTAAAAAAATATGTACCATAGGTGGTTGGTAATGGTAGAGATGTTGTCTGGCACACTCTATGTACTCTTCAGCTTGATCCAGCACGGATTTCTCACCATACTCTCCCCCACCTGTAAATAATTGAATTTACATACAATATTTTTGCGTATCTGTCCACCACTGCAGGGGGTTCATTCATGAGGCAATATTTCAATATAACAACACAACAGTCAGAGATCTTGCCGTCACATAATTTGTTGAAGTCTGACTAGTATACTACATCTTTTCAGCATGAAAATATGAGAGACATTGTAACGAAACAAAATGTTATAAAAAGAATTGTAAATATAATATGGAAACCCTATCCAGAGAGGTAACAAGAAATCATAATTAATAGCCAATTAAAGGAAAATACCAAGTTTTGAAAAATCA
Organism: Magicicada septendecula; assembly: GCA_034769895.1. NCBI lineage: Eukaryota > Metazoa > Arthropoda > Insecta > Hemiptera > Cicadidae > Magicicada > Magicicada septendecula. The sequence continues at coordinate 87,024,195 of CM068372.1, read as the reverse complement.
GTAAGGAACCAAATATAACTAAATAAAAACAACCTTTGACTTATTTAATATCATCAAGACACTTTGTGACAATATAAAAGACGCCGAAATATATAAATACATAAAATACACTGCCAGGACTTACCTGTACTCAGTCGCAACTTACTTACCTGTTATTTAAATTTTGTCAGAAGACCAAGGTCGCCACGATTATTTTTTATAGGTAAAAATATCGAAAACCTTTACACTCCACCTTAAATAAAAAGGGACAATTTAGCTATCTGACCACACCCAATTAATAATTCAGAAAGATCCCGGAACGTTAGACGAATTTTGCAACACAGAAATGAGAAAGTGGTAATGACAAAATAACTTAGACTAACACATTGTTTCACAAGCAATCGTTATTTTAATGAACCATTATTCAAAAAATTGTACTATTACTCTTTTAGGAAATGACTTAACTTGCGTACATATTTTACATTATGTTTCTTAGGTTTATAACTACCTTCTAGTACTTACGACTAATTAGACTGCCCAGCCTGCAATGCACGCACACAATCACACAAAATATTTACTACCCCTTAACATTTTTGTTTTTAAAACTTCAGTTTAAATTGGGAAACCGCACTACCGCGATGCCGGCCAAACACGTGGTTATCGTTCCGCGTCTCCAATTGTCCGTACTTAACTGGTTTCACGGTCTACACTGGAACACTTTTTAACTGTGATAGGTTGATTGATTTCTTGGGTCCCGGTCGGTATTAAACGTTGTTACACTGAATTTGTTCATATTTAAAAAGTTCGACCCGACCGGGGCCCGCGAGTCGCAACTATGTCTGTATATGAATTCTGTAGCTTGTGGACTGCTTAACGTAGACTGACTGAGGCGGGAGGAAACTGTGATCCACCGCCACCTGATTTCGTCGCCGTGCATAGCTGATTTGCCGTGGCTTATTAGCTATGACCATGACACATAGTGTGTTTTTTCCTAGTGTGTGCCGATGATATTAGGCACAGCCATTCTGACGTCACTAAAAGGAGGCTTTCCTTAGCTACGTTTCCTGCAGGTCGGCTAAGGAGACTGTGAATAGAATTGTTCTCCAGGCATCTTGTTTTTTTGGACGACGGCGTCACTCCGAGCGCGGACCTGGACTGCGCGTGAGTGCGCAGTCACATTTATACAAAGTTCTGAGAAATTTAGGGTGGCACATACCTCGGTACTAATTTCACAATGGAAAATTGCGTCTTGCCTTTGTTCTCAAAGCTGGTTCAGTCAAACACGTGGCCTGTTACAATAGAATTAACTTGCACAATATTTTTTAAGCCCCGAAAAATAAAATAAAATAAAATACCAATACCCCATAAATGCAATAAATGAAATTACCCAATTTTGACACGTTACAACCCAGAAATTACCCAGTAGATTAGGGCAGTAAACAAACCAAAATTTAAATAAAGAAACCTAGTAGGCCTAAATAACTTGCCATGAGTAACCCAACCAAACCCAATAAAGAGTACCAATTCATAAAATAAAATTGTATTAAACAAAATTGTATAGGCCTATAATAAAGGAAAGAAAAAGGGACACAACCCCTTACAGTGATAAAAGTGACATACTAATAAATAGTGACACAAACTACATTTAAACAGAGTGCTATTTATTTTTTATAAAAAGTGTTTTATTATTATTAACAGACAGTGGACAGTAATGTGGGAATTTTATAATCAAAGGTTGGCTAATCTGTACATGCTCCGGCCTCGCTCGCTAGCAAACAGGCCTAGACACAGTGCTACGTACGTCCGAAGGCAGCAGACGTAAGTGCGTTTCTTCTTCGGCCTGTCATTTCTTCATTTTTCTTTATTGTCGCGACAAATTATGTAGGCCTTAGGCCCTACAGCATTCTAATGTAGATTCGAGTGTTGCGTAATTGCGCCTCACCTTACAATGTAACACATTTTACCTAACGTGGTTTTCAAAATTTATATTGCGTACAAGACTTAGCTGACCTTCCAATTCAAATGTAAATTGTAACATTCATTTTCAATAAATGTATTAAACTACAGTCCACTCGCTCATCATTATTTTCAGCATCCTGGCAAAATCAATTTACAAACATTAACTCTCTTAACAGACATAAAAAATAGTTTATCATACAGACAATAGTTTAATAGTATGAATAAATTAAAGCTGTCAAAAACAAGTATTATTATTAAGAGTTGTGTTACATATTATAAGAGTTCATGTTATCAGTTAATTAATTTAAATATATTTATCTCATGGAGTCAAGGTAGAACTTACAATCAACCATAATAAATAGTTCCATCATATATCAGAGAAATTCACTAATTACTAAGGTTTTACAGTTATAAACTGAGGCACGTTTAGTACCAAATTGTTTATAATTATATAATTAATAATCATATAAACATTGCATGTATCATTAGGATATAATAATAAAATTATATAGTAAAAGTAATTTGTAAAATGTAAAGTAGTTAATGGGTATTGATCATATAACACAACCTGTACACAAATGGCCAATCAAAATTTAAGAAGTTTTGATCAGTTCGGTGACTAAAAAAGAAGAAATGACACTTTATTGTTAATTGTGATGGAGAACAGTTTAGTATGCGTGCCGAGATGTTATTAAAATGAAAATCTAAAATACTAAACCGTTTTGTGAAAGAAAATTTTTATGACAACCACTGAAGATAAATAATTCCTTCACTACAATCATGTCACTAACCAGGAACACACACAATTAAGAAAATATCAAGAATAAACAAGGAGACGTTTAGCGAATATCGCCTAGATGTGTAACGTATAATTCGACTTAATAACTGACAATATTTTTTATCCAAAAACGAACAACCATTAGATTACACTCTAATTCACACTAACACTAATCACTAGTGAACATTTTAACAAGTGAAAACAAATTCCATAACTAAAAGAATCAGTTTATACAAGGAAAACATTTATTTTTACACATTTAGTAAACTTCAATTATTATCTGACACGGACGATGGCAGCCATGATGATGACGTCACTCTAACCAGCATGCTTTGTAGAAGCGTATTGAATATCATCAGACATTGTATGTTATTTCTTATTTAATTTTGTAATTTTTTTAGATTATAAGTACTAGAAAGATTTGTAAAGGTACTCTATATTGTTATTTATCATGTAATGGAACTTTTCGTAGCAGTCACAAGAATTCCCACGAAATATATTAAACCTATTTTATTATTCACTCCTGAGATAAATATCGATTGTTACTAACGTGTGTATCGAATGAAAATTTCTATCAATTGGAACTCAAATTACAGAGATTAAACAATTATGTTAATAAATCATATCCATGTGTTATTATTTCATGAACATAAGATATTATCAACATTTGTTTTATAATTACCAAGACTAAGAAGACGTCGGGGAGTCGTTGGAATTACACAAACTACAAAACCAAGATTAACCTCAAAGAATAGGGTTAAACCTAATATTGAAGGTGAACTTGAGAATTGTTTGGGACAACTTGACCGCTATTTTTGAATTAATTTGGAAGTTTTAACTGCTGAATTGGAATAATAATAATTCTGATTATTAAACCAAGGCTGAATAATTCTTTTCTTAACTTATATATTAAATCACGTTACAAAACACGCAACATAAATAATTCACGATCAACTGATACACTATTTACAACTTTTTATTCCAACTTAAAATTTACAAAAATTAACACGGGCAAATTATTATACAACGGATACACGAGTCTTACTATAACGTTCACGTCAATCCAGGACTATTAATTTTTAATAAATATAGAACACATTTATGATAGTAAAAAAATACTTTTACTTCTCGATGTAATTCCCTACTACATTTATCCCAGCGTTTCACTAGTGCCTGGATACCCGCGGTGTAGAAAGATTTGTCATTACATCAAAACCAAGATAGGAATGACTACTTACCCTCATTGTCGCTGTTGGAATGCTGGCCTCCCAGGAACAACTTCAAGGCCCCAAACAGGTGAAAATCGCTGGGAGTGAGGTCCGGATGTAAGGGGGGTGTGGCAATAACTCCCAGACAAGATCTAGTAGCGTGCATGTCGTGCGGTGGGCGGTACGCAGGCGTGCATTGTCTTGCAGAAACGGAACACCTTTAGTGATCACACCAGGCCGTTTTTTCTTGAGAGCATTGTGCACATCTTGAATAACTTTGCAGTAGTACTCACTGTTAATATTGACTCAATGGGATACAATATCAACGTGAATGATGCCATTTTTATCCCTAAAAACTGAGGCCATAACTTTGCCTGTAGAAGCAATTGTTTGAAATTTTTTGGGAGGTGGTGAGTCCACATGCTTCCACTGGTTTGATGCACATTTTGATTCTGGGATGAAATGATGAACCCACGTTTCATCACAGGTAACAATTCGATCGAGAAAAAGCTGGCCTTCTTTGTCAAAACATTGCTTTAACTCCTTGCAGAGTTGCGATCTTCTTTGCCAGTCAAAGGCAGAAAGCTGTCTTGGTACGCAACGTGCACTAACCTTACTGAACTTCAGATGTTCGTGACTGATTTTGTTTACAGTTCCCACAGACATATTTATTTCTTTTGCAATTTGCTAATAAGTTATCCGTCGATTATCAAGGATCAGTTCTTCCACTCACTGAATGTTCATGGGAATGACTACAGTAGGCTCAGAACCACCTCGACCGGGATCATCACTAACTGATGTACAGCCTTCTCTAAAACTTTTGCACCATTCAAATGTTTTACTGCGACTAAGTCTCATCACCATACTGTGCAAGGGGTCGCAAATAAATCTCACCGGGTTTTACGCCTTCACTCACAAGAAATTTCATTACAAAACACTGTTCCACATGTGCATTGGACGCCATGTTCTTTACGACTTACTATTGTTATTGTTTAACATGTAAACTATGCAGCGCACCATGCAGTAACAGCTGACACTTGTACTTCATATGTACGACCAACAGAATGCGCAAGAATCTTCATTTACACTCTACTCTAACAAAAGTCCTGGATTGACATGAACGTCCCTCGTATATTTGTATAATATACAGTGGTAGCTGGTGTTATGGTTGCAGCACTGCTCAACCACCAACATAGAATAACTAAACTGTAAAATAATATACAAAAACATTAAGAAGTTAAAAGTGTCAATTTCAATGGAAAATGTATTAGTTTCTATGCGGCAGAGTTCACGTATAATTCAAATGTGGTGCACAAGCTGGGGGGAGGGAGTGAGGGAGGGGGAGGGGGAGAGAGAGAGAGAGAGAGAGAGAGAGAGAGAGAGAGAGAGAGAGAGAGAGAGAGAGAGAGAGAGAGAGAGAGAGAGAGAGAGAGAGAGAGAGAGATTTTTATTATACATTTCTTTGCCTGAGATGAAGTCTGTCAATGTAAATTTTACAAATCTAAAGATTCTAAAGATTGGTCATCGGATACCAGTTATAATTAATTCATTACCAATTCCTTATGCTAATACAGCTAAATATTTAGTAATGACATTAGACGCAAAACTTAAATGGAAGGAGCACGTCAAAAAGAAAAAGCAGAAGTTGAATCTAAAGTTCAGGAAAATGTATTGGCTCTTGGGAAGACAATCCCAGCTGTCACTCCATAATAAATTGCTGTTGTATAAGCAAGTGCTAAAGCCTATCTGGACCTATGGGATACCGCTCTGGGGCTGTGCAAAAATATCAAACATAAATATAATTCAAACATTTCAAAACAAGGTGCTTCGGTCCATTGTTGATGCACCATGGTATGTAAGAAATGACAACTTAAACAGGGATTTAAAAATTGAATTTGTCATTGAGGAAATAAAAAAGCAGGCAGTGAAGCATGGGCAACGCGTCTTGCAGCATGTACACCCTGGGATACGGCGACTGCTGGATACAACTAATGCAGCTAGAAGGTTGAGACGAACTAAACCACTTGATCTGATGGATATTAGTTAAATGGGGAGGAGCCAATGGGTTATATCTCTTGATTAGTGTCTTTAAATTATGAAATGTAAATTACTGGATGGGTAGTACTCAGTTGTAATAAAAAAAAATAAATAAAAAAAAACATTTCTTTGTTTAATGCTTTGTGTTTGTGCTTTTTGGAGTCAGTGATTCTGTGTAATTACCCCCCCCCCCTTGCAACAACCAACTACTGCAACCACCAAAATCTGGAACAACCAATGGTAATATATTCAGCACTGATCAATGTCACATGTTGAACAGTTGTGTATTTAATTTGAACATTTAATTATTCCGTCCAAGGCTTTCACGGCTGGCGTCAAGGTTGTTAATATTTTGGTTTGCCAGCCTGTAAGGCTGTTTTTTCCACTAGTTTTTCACACAGCACCAAATTGGCCAACATGATTGTATATGATATGCAAGTTATCCACACGAAGTTTATTAATCAAGATAGTTTTTCCTACTGGTTTGTAAAGGTGAAATAATACATAGATTTAACTATGTTAGTTAATTAACTGAAATACCACTAACTTTTGTTTTCTATTATCTCACAGTTGCTACTGTACGGATTCTTAGGGCCTCCACATATGGGGCAACAGGAAAGCGATAAAGTGATGATGGCAAGTGATAAAGTAAAGGTGATGTGAATGATCTGAGCAACAGGGCATCCGCTCACGGAGCGATAGGAAGTAGTCAAATCGTGCCTTCCAATGAGAGAATACCTATCTAAAGTTTTTTCCCAAAGTTTTTGAAGAGGTCCTACATTATTTTTCAGTATGTCGAGTGAGTCAAGTGATGAAGAACTTTTGCACCTATACCAATATGTACATAAGATCCCGATGAAGAAGAAACCATAGGAAGTATTGATTGGGTTCATCCCTACATTGAGACGAATTACTCCAGGCTGTTCGTTGCAGCCACAGAACTCCAAGAAAATAACACAAAATTTCTCGCATTCTATAGAATGTCAAAGCAATCATACACTGTACTTACTGAAAGTCAATTGAGTGATATAATGTAAGTATAAAGTTTATAATGCAATTTAAATCAAGTAAATGTTTAATGTTTGAATAATAAATTTTAAATGAGTTTCAAAGGTTTAAATTAAATGATGAAGTTAATTTGAGGTAGTTATGAATTTTCTAGTGTAATTTTCGAAGGTTAAATTAATGTAAAATGTTGAAAAAGATGGAGTTTGGGTGATAATAATTGTTTAAATAAGGCATGTAAGTCAGTCAAAGTTAACTTTAATGGGTGTTAGGGAAAATAAGAATTTTGGAATACAAGTAATACAGAAACAGGGTAGTAGTAGGGACACAGTAGTGGGAGTGCATATATGTAGAGAAGGTGAGTAATGTAAATGGAGTTTAATAGTTGATGGTGAAATTTTGTAGTGAGGGTGAGGTGGTAGGGAGTGATCAACGTGCGTTGTTGGGGCAGGTAATTGTGATGGGTCGAAGAGTGTTTGCCGATATTTGGTGGAGGGCAAAAGGTTATGAATGGAATTGCCAGGTTAGGGAACACACATCCTAGTTACAAAGAGGGTATTAGGTATTTTATTCTAAGAGGAGAGTATAAGTGGAATTAGTGTTGAAGGGGGTTATTATTGAGAGATTGGTGTCACCCTATGTAAATCTGTTAGTGGTTGTTAGAAGGAAGAAGGGGGGTAAGGTCATATATAAATGGCCATTCAATAATCCAAATCATTGTGAATGACGGAGAATCACCCAAACCTATTAATGATGAAAATGTTAAACAGAAAATCAAAGTTGAAATGTAATAATAAATGAAACAAGTGAAAGATTTTATAGAATTTGAAACTAAAGTAAATCTGTAAGGTGTGTAATTTCTGGTCAAACTTAAATGTGAATTGTTTATTTTTAAGGTAATAACAACAATGTTCATTACGAGTGTATTATGTTTATTATGTTAGTGTGTAGGAATCTTAAACATGAGTTGTATGTTTTTTTTTAAATAGATTCCCCACTTTCGGGCGGTCCCGGCCTTACCAGCCCAGACCGTGGTTTTGGATGACAATCAGCTGTGGGCAGAATTATTGTGAAACTGACCATAGATGGTTGCCTGTGAAATTGGTATAATTTGGAAATTAACAGGGGGTTTTATATCTGGGGAATCCACCCTAATTAAATTGCAGTTCTTGTGGATGCAAATGGACGCTACAGTCCACCATCAGGAAACAACAGTGTGTGTGGAAAAGGAGCTGGCCGTTACAAGCCAGGGGCACAGATAACGCATCTGTGCATAAGGTAAACGCTCGATCCGGTTTATCCGGCGGGTGGTTACCTAATTGTAACTGGGTAAAAGGGGGAAATTAGAAAAATGATGTAGTAGGAGGAGTAACTGAGCAATCAGTGAGAGGATGACGACCTCTGTAAACAGCGGGACATTCAATTCACTTACTCTAAAGAGAGAGTTGGTGGTTGGTGACCCAGTTCCTGTTCAGTAACAGTTGCTTGATTCGATGATTAGTGATGTATTTCACTTATGAGAACAAATGATTTTAAGTACTAGATTCAATTGTAATGATCTTAATCTACAAGAACATTTATGATTGTAATTATGTAATTTTGTGTATTTGTGTTGATTTGAGATGTTTTGATGGAGATGGTTAACAAAGTTGAGAAAGATATAATTAAATAAGTTGTTATTATGTAGTTGATTTAAATGTGTTTAAGAGAATTTTAATAATTAATTTAAATATTTTTAGATGTACTTTGCGTGATGAGAGATATTTGTAATGATGTAATGGTGGTTATTTAAATTCTGATTGGAATCAGGGAAATATTTTGAATTTGGAAGAAGAGTTAACAAGAGAGGGGCACACAGAATGTTGATAGTAAAATTTGAAATGTTTTATTAATGTTAAATGTATATATTGTTACGACACAATTAAGCCAAATCCCGTACCAGTGATAAAAAAGATAATTCTTGATATAAAAATACTTCATATAAAATAAAATGTTTAAAAATGTATAAAATGTAAATATTATGACACGACGTACAACGACATTACCCAACCCAAGTGACTGATCCAACAACATAAACACAAAGAAGGGAACCACGAACCATACTCAAGAAAAAAGGTGATGGACCAAACAATTATGAACTAACAAAGGAAGATATGAACCCAGAACTAAAGAAGAATCAAAGGAAGAGAACAGATCCCTACGATTAAACAGAAAGCAAACCAGAGGAGAAGAGGAGAACCGAATCAAGATGAAGACTATTGAAGATGAAGATAACGAAGAAGATGAAGAATGAAGAGGAGACAGGTTAAACCCAAGGGGAAACTAACACACATATAAAAGGGGAAAAATAGTATACTCAAGGATAGAATACTGTAAATAAACCCCAAATAATTATTTCTTGATGAAACAAATATTATTGTTATAATTGAATTAACTTATATACCCATTTAAAGACAATACGATTGTAAAGTAATGTAGTGTAAGAAAAAGTACACTAACACAGTTAGAAAGGTTAGATTTCACAAAAAATAACTAACCTTATATTATTAATATTAAATATTATGCTAGAAAGAAATAGTGAGAAATGATAAGAGAAAGTATAGGGATTACCCATTAAATAACACTCAATACAAACAGTGAACCAAAGTGAAGTGCCATAGTGAAGTGTAAGTACCCTAAAAATAGTGAAAGTGTATGTTAAGCAATAAAAATGTAATGATAGGTAAGAAAACACTTTATAAAACATTGACAAACAATCAATGGTTGGAGTGACCTTGTATACATTTATATAACTAAAAATAATTAAAAATAATATTCCAAATAAATATAAAAGAAGCATGTAATGTTATTCAGGGAGAAAGCCCAGACAAAAGCAATTTGTGTTAACATGGTATGGAGGAGATAGTAGAATAGAAATAAAGTTTTGTTTTTAAAATTAAGACTACAATGAATAAAACACCCCATGTTGAAAGGGGAATTAACTTTCATAATTTTGCAAGAAGTGATGATGTTTATCACTCTAGGTAGTAACAAAAGAAAGGAATTAATCTTAGAACTAACAATAACTAGTAACTTATAAGGAATAGTTTGGTTCAATGTTATAAAGGGATATGGCTGAAGGGAACCTACAGTCCATAAGCCTAATTATTATATTTTAAAATATGTGTAATGAAAATGTATGTTGAATAGTAGTTAAAACACAAACAAATATGATAACTAAGTGAAGCCCATCAGGCTGAATTCAAAACGTAATTTAAAAAGAAATACACCCAAAAAACCATCATGGCTAATCTTGGCTATGAAAACATCTAACTGTCAAAGACACTCAAATGTAAATTGTAGCAATTTCACAAGAAACCTTACTAATATAAGACCAGTAAATGGCCAGTAATTATATGTCAATCATTTTAAAACAGAAATGTTATTATAAAAGTTTAATTTAAGAAAGATATGTAATTTATCAAATGTCAAATATTTGGACTAAAGTTAATGTACAACAGAATATGACCTTATGAGGTATCATTGTAAACTTTGAAAGGAAAGAAAGATAATAGTGATATCATTTATTACCCCAAAGGAACTATAAAGGAATAAAACCATTAGGAAAATACTTAATAAATTTGAATAAAAATTCAAATATCTTAACAATGTCTTTGAAAGAGTAATTAACCAATCCCAGGATTGCTGTTTCCATAGTAACGAACCGTTGAAGGCTTATTTTCCGTTAAATATATGAGACTCGAAAAAACGACACGTGGGTAAGCGGCACGCAAAATTGGAATGATTGAAATTTTAATTTAAATAGATACAAAAAGTTTCGAAAGTGAACCAAGATGACCAAAGACGAATAGATGTCGACCTACAAAGAATTAACGATGTCCAGGAACCAAATTGAATAAATTAATGATCAAAAACCCAAGACAAAATTGAAAAAGATGTTCGAAGCTTAAAACAAGCCCAAAATTGAAGAATATCCACTACCCCGATGACTACACATCAACGATATCTGAACTGATAAGTATCGAATAAATTCCTTAATCCCAAAAAACCAAATTACTTAAAATATTTTTCAAGTGATAAAATTTCTCACTATTGAACAAATATTATTTTCTTTCAAAGGTGTTAATGCATAATTTACTTACATAAAAACATTTTATTAATCAAAATATAACCTCGCTTAAGAGCACAATTTTGTAACAGAAATACGACACTACCGAACAATTTGTAAAAACACACGATACTTTCTAAGTACGTATAAGGTATGGTAGTGTACTTTTTTAATGTAACCAACGTTTATGTCTTATTTCATAATCCAAAGAATCCCAGATTTTAAACATAGTAATTTATTGTATGTAAATGACGCCATCTCGGCAAACGAAAAGTGTTTTAAAATCAATTTTGCCAACTCTGAGATATCTGTGTTTCATGCTGTAAGCCGGAGTAATCTGTTATCAAATTATTTATAATTCATTTGTCATATAAATTAATGACCAAATTTGTATTAAAATCACAATATCGAGTATTACTATCTTTTTATTTCATAGGACGTTGTAGAGTATACGTGTGTTAGCAAGTTTCATTCAATAACCAACTAGCGCTCATCACGAGTGGTCGAGACGGCAACCTGTATAGTGGCGGGAACCATTCGAACGCTCCAGCTGTCCATGCTAATAACACGTATCATCTTAGAATTTAACTATTTTAATTGTTTTAATAGAAACAATTTGGCGCCACCCGGGATTCGCAACCCCTATGAATTAACAGGTAGGTTGTACTGGTAATATCGACAACGCTACAGACTCCAGTAGTCACGTCGATTTATGTAACGACCGGTGTGAGGCAAACACACTACATTCACACTAATACACAAAATAAACAAGTGTGACACATTTTAACAGGTACGCACACGTTTACTCGTCACAATATACATGTGTGTTAAGAGTTAAGAAAAACCAGTGCTTCTTAGCGCAAACCAACACAGCTAAGGGGAACCAGATCAGTTAGGGATATGGTATTATACAAGACCACTATTTGATATTTTTGATTTGATGTTTCAGAGTCTGGTGATGCTGTGGCGGCGGTCCTGAGCTGGCCAGCGCATCAGAGCAGGAGCGTCAAGTGCCTGACTGGCCTTGCGGTGTTGGGATCTCGAACAGAGAAGTCCAGTAAGGTCATTCAGGTGCTGTCACAGTCACTAGACCAAGGGATAAGTTAACTATTTTTTTTGTAAATAAACGTAGAGGGGTTTGTGGCGACATATCCTGACTGATCTCTTTAGTAAGTATGAGTGTGTCAATGAGAGTTTTTATGCTTCAGCATAAAACCTCTCATTGAGCGGGTATTGTAACGGGACTTTTAGACCTACCTGGGGTAATTCTGGGAAAACATGAAAATATAAATAATAATTATGGGGAAAATAAACATAAATTTGATTTATAATGACAAGGTACCAATCATGATTGTAAAGTTTTAAAACGACGCAACAAACATTGAGTGGATTTGTGTCAAGGTCAGCTCCAGACGCAAGTAGAACAGTTATTTTTAGATACGTGACAAGCAAATTATGTAACTCAGCAGTCACACAATGTTACGTCAGCCAAATACGTCACGCTGGAATGTGAGGTGCGGTCAGCCCAGCCTCACCAATTGGCATAGTGATACAAATAAAACAATAAGATTTGGTGATGTGACACCTTCTCCACCTCAGAAAATAGCGCAGTTCCGCTCGTCCCAGTTCAAATCTACTCTTGTGCCGGCCGGACGCAAATAAAAGTTCATGAACGTAAATCGCGGGCGCCCGCAGTTCGAAAATGTGCTACAAATCAAAATTTATATGTAAATAATGTGAACAACAGTTTTTAATGTAATCACCAGTTGGTGTTATATAGTGAAACCCACAAAGTGTACGAAATGACCGAAAGTACGGGACAGTTCTTCTGGACTCAAATGTCAGCTAAGTAACCTTCGATTGTCATCTAACATCAAAAAATCAGATATAAATTTTATGATGAACCAATTTTTAAAACACTAAACAAATGAGATCTCATATGGGTATGGGGGAATGTAAGACGGAGTGAATGAGAATACGTAATAAATAAGGAGTGCTGGTTTGTTCAATACAGGTAGTAAATTAATTGAATGAATACCATGGTTTCGTTGTAATTGGTTTTTTCTTTTAAATGTTAAACTTAGATATATATATATATATATATATATATATATATATGGGAAAATTATAGCATTGAATAATTATAAATATGGCTACCAACCAATGTTCTAAAGATAATGAAGTAAATAAGAAAGAAATATAATTAATAAATAATCAAAAATCAATATTGGTAAATATGTAAGAAAATTAATTTTACTGGATTTCATTTCATGAGTTTGTAGCTAAATCTGCAAAAGTAGTTAAATGCAGGAAAAGAAGATTTATGTTTATTATTATGTTCATTATAAAATAAATAAAACTTTTTGTTCAATGCAAATGTGAATTAAACTAATTACTGCAAATAAACCATTCTGTTCTTCTGTTCGCCTAAATCGAACCTGGCCCAGTGGTAAGTACAAATTTTTTTCTCTTGTAGTTGGTAACAAAATGGCGTCCGAAAAATGAGAACGAAAACAGTGAAAAAAATTAAGACAAATTAAGTTTTTGAATATTAACACAGAATAAAGATTTACAGAAAGAAAGAACTTCACATTGAATGCCTCTATTTTACCTGGCAATACGGTCAACGCGATGCACTAGAGACTTACACTGCAGGTTGACCGAGTTGCTCAGATCACGTACATCTACTAGATCGCCTCCGGATTGCTTTCACATTGCTCTGTTGGTGGGACCCCACTTCTTTACATAGGAAGTGATGGGAAGGGTATATCGAATTGCTATTGGATCGCTTAGCTGTTGCCCCATGTGCGGAGGGGCTTAGTATACTCTTTTGTTTAAAATTCATCACAGAGATACTCTAACCAAGAAAAACTGGAACGTCAAATAGGACTCCTCAAATTATAAAAAATATATATAGCACAAATACAAACGCTGAAAAGAACAGAAGGCTAAATATATATTCACTATGTTAACAAATTACTCACCAACAGAAATACGACTTAATGAGATTGGATTTCTAGCCACAACTTTGACCCATCGCTGACCACCATGTGACACTATGTCAACACAAATACGTTTAACTCTTCCCTCTGCCATGGTCAGTGAGAAAATTTCAAGAAGTGAAACACATTCTTCCTCAAGCAATGCACTCGTAATCAAGGCACAATAATGGTGAAGATTAGTGCACTGTAAATATTCCTTTTTCATCAGCTGGTCATTATATACCTACAAAAGTTCTTTAATAATGCCAAATCGAGTTGCCAATCAAAATAATTTAATGTTTCATTACAGTCTAACTAATATTAATTATCACTATTTACTATTTACTCAAGGGAACTTGAAAATACCAGTCTACAAATATCATGTGTTATCTCAGATTTACGTAACAAGGTAATAGTCGCTATCAATTCCTGGTTTGCAGCACTAAAATATTTGCAAAACCCATATTTTTTCAACGTTTCAATGTGTTTAAATGTGTGTACTCAAGTTGTGGACACAAAATGTTTTTATTTGTATCTCTGCAAAAAATCTGCATTACAACAAAACTACTCTACAAAATGTTAAACATGATATTTGATTCCAATATCAAATAATTTCAGTACTAATAATTCTTTTTTGCTAAAGCTGCCCCCCTCCCTGCTACTAAAAAAGGAATATGCAATCCTGATTTTATAACCAGACACTCTGGGCACGCGCTCAGGAGCGCAAAAGGCTGGGGACACAACATCCATGCAAGGAAAAAAGGAGGGAAATGAGAAACGCACTTAACCTACAAATAAACAGTTAAAAAATAACTATACTTATAAAAAAATATACATACAAAAGATACAAGAGAATCAATTGTATCTGCTTGTATTATTACTATTATTATAAACTAAAATGATAAAATCTGAAAAAGATAAACAATGGATGAGGAAAACCTAAACAGTTTGATATTGCTGTATACGCAAAGCGGTATTACATGGAAAATGTATTTTACCGACTTCATCGATGATTTTGATAGAGCCAAGACCAGAAGAAAGCCCATTTTATAAGATATTAAGTTAAAAGTATCAACTGATATGGTAATTAAGATGTGTTAAAAATTATATATAATGTGGTAAGTTAGAAGTAGTTAGAATTGCCAACTTGTTAGAAAAAGGGTGGGAGGGAGACCCTTGATACCATAAAAAATTAAGTCTATATTGTCGCTATCATTACGTGAACAATACAGGCTTATTTTTTACGGTACTGGTTGCCAGTACAGGACCTGGCGGGAACATAGGTGGTGGATAATGAAAAGTCTCTCCGAAGGAGAGTTAAGGTACAAATCACTCCCGAACCAAAACTGGCATGCGATTTTTATTATTGTAATTGCTGAAAGGTAATGGGGGGGGGGGCTTGTTCACAATGTGCCCAGCACGCTGTTGATGTCAAACGCGGGCCTGGGAATATGTAGGTTTAGTAAGTGCTGCTAGTTATGCGTATTCCAATTACAATATGACTTTTAAAAAAATTAAATTAAATTTTAAAAAGTGGAAGAACTTTTAGAATTTATTGGGGAAATGAAATGCACAAAGGCCACTGGTTCCGACAGTGTAAACATGGAATGTATAAAATATGGAAGTGCACTCCTTCACCAGAGACTTCTACAATTATTCAATGAGTGCTGACAAATAGGTATAATCCCAGAATAACAATAAACAGCTCAAGATATATATCCTTATTCAAAAAAGGAGATCAAAATAATTGTGGGAACTATAGATATATCAGCTTGTTGAATGTAACCTATAAAGTATATTCTAAAATTCTACTATGGAGGCTACCATAGCCAGAGTCATTACTTAAAATATTAATTTCCGTTCTGTTGGACCACGGTTGATTGCTCATTGGTGTTGTCATAACTAGATGTTTCAACGACCCACCAGAGACCTTTTTCAGTAGTGAAAAATTGAAAATTCGTTTGACAAAGGGATGGTAGGCCGAATGTACCCCTAGCTCAGGCGAAAGCAACCTCATTGTAAAATTGCTTTTGCCTCAACCAGACGTATGTTTGGCCTACCATCCCTTTGTTGAATGATTTTTAAATTTTTTTCACTATTGAAGGCCTCCAGTGGGTGGCTGAAACATCTGGTTGTGACACCACCAATGAGTAATTTAACACCCATAGCAACACCATACAATTTAAGCAATAAGCAACACCATGGCCCAACACCCTGGAAATTTATATTTTAAGTATATTCTAAAATTATTGACAAAAGGCTCAAGGTAATATGAATGAAACGGTTTAAGGAAAAGATGATCTTGGTTGTTTTTATATTGAACCAGGTTAAACAAAAACGGCGGGAATTCAACCTAGAGTCCCATATTACGTTCCCTGATTATGAAAAGGCTTTTGATTGGGTAAACAGGGAGAAGCTATGAATCATAATTAACTACAGTTACCCAATGCATCTAAAAAAAATTATCAAAAGCCTGTATAAAAATACAAACATTCAAGTTTTGATACAAACCAGTTCCAAGCACTGAAAACTAATCAAGGTGTGGAACAGGACTGCCTCTCTTTGATGTTGTTCAACATATATTTTGACAACATTCTAATGGAATGGGGACTCTAAATAGGGCAGGGAATTAAATTAAATCATAGTAATATTATTAATTCTTTGTTGTTTGCAGATTATCAAATCCTTACTTATCAAAAAACAAAGAGAAACCTTCATCAATTAGATCTAAAGTGTAAGAACTACTATATGACTATTCAAAAACAAAAGACAAAAGTTATGGCATTCATAGTAGTATGCCCAATAAGGACACAAGTAAGTAATTTGATAACCAAACAATAGAACAGGTATCACATGTCACACGTTTGGGTTGTGACATCAACTATGAGCAAAATACTGTTTTAATATGGCAACTAAAATGAAGTTTCTATGGAAGTTAAAGGCTGCACTTGATTACACAAACTAAGGAATGGGAATATACGACAAGATTGGATATATATGCACTGAACGACACAATCTAACATATAGACAGCAATGGAGAAATCAGGTACAAACAGCAATTAGAAAGGATGGATGATGAACAACTTATTAAAGCAAGTGACGTACTATTCCCCACAGAAAAAGTAGGGGACAAGCAACTGCCTAATCTGTGAAATGCAGACAATGACATGAATTTTACAGAAAAACTATAGTGGACATACAAAACTGTTAGTTACACTTGGCACAGAAAGGCAAATATTAACTCAAATTGATAAGTTACACTATTTCAATGAAAAGGAAATATAATAACTTCAGGAATACTGTACTTTATAGTTGATTTCCTTCTTCATTTATGTAGGCAGTTCATATTGGAAAATTAAGGGACTGTACTATAATAAGAAATTTCTCATTACTGACACTGTAACCTGCAAATAGTATACAATACTACATTTGTACAAATAGCCATAAGAACGCTTTAAATGTAACAAAAAGCAGTTACAATCAACAGAATTCAAAAATAAATTAGGGTCATTCCACATCAAATCAACCAATAAAAAAATAATTTTGGACCTTAAGGTTTCAAAATGTCCTAATTTTTTGTTTGTTTATTCTTATGGTCAAAACTAATAAAAATACAAACTTTTAGATTTTTTGGGCTTCTAATATTTATGTTATTGATTTTCAAAAAATCAAAAATCGCATAAATTTGACCGTGTTTTGAAATCTTTAAATGGCTACAGTTTAAAAAGTATTTGACATAGAGGGCTGGGACTTGTACCATTTTATTCTGCTTTTATTATGCTTTAATTTGATATAAAACACAACCAGATTGGTAAAAATAATTTTCTCCCAAAAATTTTCAAAAAACTTTTTTAACAAATTTTCAAAAACGTATTTTTTTTTTTTTTTTAATTATTTTGTTTATACACTTATAAGGCACATATATGCCAAATTTCAGGATGGGATGGCAATGGGATCATATTTAAATAAAATATTTTGTAACTGTGAATCCCTAAAAAAAGACATTTATTGATAGAATCACGCTCTTCCTGAGGATCTGAAATCAAAATATAAACCAATAAAGATTACTGACTTCCTCTCAGGGTGTTAAGGGTAAAAATACAAGTTTATTTTAAAAAATTTGTAAAATCACTTTACTTACCAAAAACTATTTTAAAAAATATTTCTTAAATGCCTATTTTAAGTTCTCAGTTCTTTTTGAGAAACCTTTCTAGTGTCTTTCTAGATAGCATATTTTCTTCTTTGGTTAAGGTATACACTCTCCCTGTAGCAGTAAATGGTTCTACTTTCTGAAGTAATGTTTCACCTGGTACAGTTAAAATGTCACTCGGTTGAGGGTAGAAAAATGAAGCAGCAGGTCCTTTTGGGTGTAAAAAACTAACTTCAAACTCAGAGGTGTCGTCGTTCTTCTTTAGAATACATGCAAGCCATCAGGATGATCATAGGCAATAGTTACAAAGCCTGATTTAATGTTTAGTATATCTGTCTTTGTTAAAAAGTCAAATGCCGTTACGGTGTTAGTAAACTGGTCTGAACAGGATTGGTAATATTTAAACATTGATTTTATTTTCCGAGATTGGACTGTAGGAATGGAACTTTTGGGTTCCAACAATTGGTATCGATTCACTAAAGCGCAATGCAAGTGTGTTTCACAATCTGTTTCTTCACAAAACAGATTTTGGAATCGAAGCAGAATGGCAGTTTTTCGCAACGTCACACGGAAAAAGTGCATGTGATGGACTTGGTGGCACTGTTAAACGGCTTGCTGCTAAAGCCAGTCTGCAAAGACCTTACAATAGCCAGATAGTCACACCACTGCAGTTGTATGAATTTGCTATTGATAAAATATCTGGAATAGATTTTGTGTACTGCTCTACAAAAGAATATCAAGATATGGAAAAGAAACTTGCATTGCGCTTTAGTGAATCGATACCAATTGTTGGAACCCAAAAGTTCCATTCCTACAGTCCATTCTCGCAAAATAAAATCAATGTTAAATATTACCAATCCTGTTCAGACCAGTTTACTAACACCGTAACGGCATTTGACTTTTTAACAACGACAGATATACTAAACATTAAATCAGGCTTTGTAACTATTGCCTATGATCATCCTGGTGGCTTGCATGTATTCTAAAGAAGAACGACGACACCTGCGAGTTTGAAGTTAGTTTTTTACACCCAAAAGGACCTGCTGCTTCATTTTTCTACCCTCAACCGAGTGACATTTTAACTGTACCAGGTGAAACATTACTTCAGAAAGTAGAAACATTTACTGCTACAGGGAGAGTGTATACCTTAACCAAAGAAGAAAATATGCTATCTACAAAGACACTAGAAAGGTTTCTCAAAAGGAACTGAGAACTTAAAATAGGCATTTGAGAAATATTTTTTAAAATAGTTTTTGGTAAGTAAAGTGATTTTACAAATTTTTTTAAATAAACTTGTATTTTTACCCTTAACACCCTGAGAGGAAGTCAGTAATCTTTATTGGTTTATATTTTGATTTCAGATCCTCAGGAAGAGCGTGATTCTATCAATAAATGTATTTTTTTAGGGATTCACAGTTACAAAATATTTTATTTAAATATGATCCCATTGCCATCCCATCCTGAAATTTGGCATATATGTGCCTTATAAGTGTATAAACAAAATAATTTTTTTCAAAAAAAAAATACGTTTTTGAAAATTTGTTAAAAAAGTTTTTTGAAAATTTTTGGGAAAAAATTATTTTTACCAATATGGTTGTGTTTTATATCAAATTAAAGCATAATAAAAGCAGAATAAAATGGTACAAGTCCCAGCCCTCTATGCCAAATACTTTTTAAACTGTAGCCGTTTAAAGATTTCAAAACACAGTCAAATTTATGCGATTTTCGATTTTTTGAAAATCAATAACATAAATATTAGAAGCCCAAAAAATCTAAAAGTTTGTATTTTTATTAGTTTTGACCATAAGAACAAATACACACAAAATTATAATTATCTGAGATGGTGAGTTCAGAGCATTGGTTGATTTGATGTGGAATGACCCATTACTCCAATCTTTCTGAGCCTGACCTTTCTTCAGATTTAATTTATATACCTAACTTTGAAAATAACATGCTTTTATTGAGAGTACACATTATCATTATGATCAATGCAAAAAGTATTTGTGACTGGTCCTTCTGCCAGCAGATATGTGCAAAATTTAATTTAAATTATTTTGAAGGTTATACAAGGTGTAACTAATTTTACAGTAAGCCAATACTGTAGTTTTACATTAGGTGTATATGCAAAACATCATAATCAAACATCTGGTTAATTATTATAAATGTAATAATGCAATTTTAGTAACAATTCTATGGTCTATGTTAGTACTATCATAACACTAACAATTACACTGTTTGCCAAAAAATATGGCATGCCATGATAATTAATGTTACAAAACAAGTCATTTGACACACAGACACTATAAATTTAACCTACACAGCTGTTTTACTTCTTAGGAAGCCTGAGAACATTACATTAATAAAAAAGTGGGGTATACCAAAAGTGGTAGTAATTAACCGAATAATACTGGTTATAAAAACCAAATATACAGTTATTAACCCTCTTTTGTACTAACCTTCTTCAAAAACGATATTTCCTGTTTAATTTTTTTCTGTAACTTATTAACACCTCTAACTTTTGCATTAAAGTTGTTTAGATTATTTAGTAAATCCTGTCCTAATGCGATTTTCTTTTCGAATTCATCTTTTAAATTACTTTCTTCTGTTTCTTCCATAACTTTAACTTCATAACATAGTCATGAACATACTTTGAAATTAACCTTTCAAAACCAGATACACTTTCAACAGTGTTGCCAACTAGAGGTAAATTTGCAAACAACACTTCGATTAATTACAATCAACAATTCAAATTCAATTAATCGGATTGTTTGACAATGTTTAATAATGTTTATAATGTATATAATGTTTTATTTTCGTAATTTACTATACTGAAACTAAGTTAATTTGATTAAGTTACAAGAGATGTAATCATATGTAATCATTTCATGTAGTCTTTATTTCGTAATGTGTCATTTTTCTTATGTAAAATTTTACTGATACAGTTTTAAAAGGTGTGTGAAAAATTAAAACAATACTTTTCATATATTTTTTTCTAATCCTTGTTTGTTCAAACATAATTTCACTTTTTAAAAACAATGTAAGCAAACTTCAAGGATTTTTTCCAAAAATGATTTGTAAGTTTTCTGCTGAATGAAGTTTTGAATTTTTTCAAGTCTATAACTTTTTTTACTTGTTTAGGACAAAATCTATCAAGGAGAGGATATTAATTTTTTGTTTTATAAATATTGAATGTTTCTTTTGAAATAACGTTGTAAAACGAAGCGTACGAACTCGGGCAACAGCTGATAGACCTACAACAAAAAACAATATTACTTAATGTTTTTATTACGAAATAAGCAATGGCAATAAATAAATATATCAACGGTTAATAAATTAAATAAACAGGTCCCGTTTAATGATTTACGTCAACGAATAGGTTTGATAATGGGCATGAAACTGATACTTATTATTTGTAAGTTTATGCATTCAAACATTAAAACAGACGACTTAAAACCTGTCAATATGCAATAAAGAATTAATATTATTATGCTTATTTGTGAACACTGTACATTATTTCAATATTCTACAGTTTGACTCTGGCAGTTTTGTTAACATATCGGATTTCGAAACATTTAAACGAATTCGAATACACGCGTCCAGTGTCGCTGCGTTACAGGATAAGCAGTTGCTATTTTTCTACTCAGTTCGGTTTGTAGTGGCCTGTTGGACGGGGCGCTTTAGGGATGCAGCAAAGACGTGTTTTCACTGTGTTTTGTATTTTGGCCGTTTTTGGTAAGTAAAATGTTATGTTTACCAATTTAATTATTTGTTACAAAAAGTATTCACTTTCTGAAATTAAAGTACTACTGATATCCGTCTGTTACTGAGATCAGTCCGGCAGAAAAAAATGTACGTGCATAAACTTGGACAATAGATGTAACTTAACAGTAGATCATTTACGATAGATGATAATACATGATAGTTAATTTTGAATGTAGCTTGAAAATTTAAAAAGGAACAAGAGAAACATAAGTTAATTATAGCGATAGAAAATTTGTGTAATTTTCTTAAAATTAAAAAGAACCATTATTAAAAAGAAAATTTAAATCAAAGTTTTACATTTTCTGCGAGTCGTAATTTATTTAAAATGTAACCGTATTTGTGAAGTTAGTTTAAATGATGTTTGACAATGTGTTGTAGAAGAATGCAAATTCCGTTAAGACACTGAAGTTCAGATAACTCAGGAATACTGAAGAAAATTTTCTCAAGACTGACTCCAGAACTTTAGTAGTTTCTTATAATCGATATAAGATGCGTTTTTAACAAATAAATAAAACGACACACACATATAAGCATAATTTCAATTTTTGTACTTGAAATTATCTAGGCCTACTGATTAATTTTAACGGACGTGTCAGAGTAATTGTTTATCCATTATTATTATTATTATTATTTTTAACTGTATACTTAAAATTTAATAGAATCCGACAGGTATCAGTATAAGAAAAATTTTCATTTTTAGTAAATTAAAAATATTTTATTATATACATTTCCAGAAATTATTATTATTATTGTTATTATTATTAATCTATTTGGATATTTTTTAGTGATATTTCATCATACACTTTTGTAACCAAAGGCTTATGGTAACTAAAATAAGAAATGTATGTTTAACATTCAATATTATCCAGAAACCTTGTGAATACTGCATCAATTGTCGTATTCGATTTTGTCGTAGATATTTTTTTATCATTTTGTATAGACAGGTTTAAATTATGTTTTAAAAATTCAACCAGTTTTATAGATTTGTCTAATGCAAAATTGACATTGAAATCTCCACTTAAAATCATAGGTATTTTATGATAATCTTTACGAAGTATGGCGGCACCTTGTGATGTATACGATAATATTGAACGATGGAGAAAATCAATAATATCATCTAATTTTTTATTAGGAGAAATATACACTGCTACAATCACAACTTTTTGCCCATTTTCTATTTTACATTCAGCCATATACAAATCGCCAACTGTAGATGCCATTGAACCATAGACATCAGATTGAGTAACGGAAAAATCCATGGATGGAGTTATAATGTTAATAATATCGTCAGAATTTTGAAATATCCCGACACCTCCCGCTCTAATATTTGGTCGTTTATATTTCACAATGCAGCTGAAATTAAGAACAGATACGTCATCTTCATTGGCTAGCCAAGTTTCTGATAAAACTATGACATTTGAATTTTTCACAACTATATCTTTTAGATCAACAGCATGAGCTGTAAGACTTTGACAATTAAAAGTGAATATTGATAAACCTTTTCTGTTATTGATGAAATTAACTAAATTTTCATTTATAGTTTCTAGTTTGTTTAGTGAAAGTCGTTTAAATTCCTCTTGCAAATCAGTTGTTAATGATGATCGTCTTCGGCCATGGTAGAATATCTTCTCGTTGTTCTGTGTCGTAATATGTAATCCTTCAATACTCGTCACATGTGATAAAGCAACGTATAATAATGATTGAGAATGACGTCGATCGTATTCATAAACAATTTCTGAGTATGTGTTACCTTGGGATTTATGAATTGTTGTAGCACATGCACAAACCAATGGAATGTGGATACGTTTAACAAATACTGTTTTGTTGTTATTGAGTGGAATAGTG
Source organism: Magicicada septendecula (assembly GCA_034769895.1). Taxonomy (NCBI): domain Eukaryota; kingdom Metazoa; phylum Arthropoda; class Insecta; order Hemiptera; family Cicadidae; genus Magicicada; species Magicicada septendecula. The sequence goes on along the minus strand of CM068372.1, from coordinate 87,000,383 downwards.
GAAGATCTTTGTACAGTTGGTACAGCCATTCTACTGACGTTATTTTCTGCTGCGTGACCTGCTGCTTTGCGTCTCAGTTTTTCACCTATTTGAGGTAAATCTGGAAACTCGAGCCATATTATTTTAATTATTCCTTCATCATTTGTCTCTACATGAACTAGCTTTCCAACGGCACCATTCGCCAATCCGTCTGCCACATCAATATTTGTGGTAATCATGTAATAAATATTTTTCACAAAAACTGTTTGATAAGGCAATCCATTTGTATCAATTAATGACATTTTATGCAATTTTTGATGTACGAAAGTTTCTTGTTCTTTTGAAGTACAACCAATGTATACATCTTTTGCAGTCGAAATTATTTTCTCCGGATATGAATTCAATATTTTATTATTGTACTCATTGACTGAATTGTTAGTGTTAAATAATCGTATACCTTGAGGACACCTAATTTCAGCCTCTTCTACAGTACAAAAACGAGACTTAATCAGAGCTATTTCGATTTCATCAAGTCGTTCACCGTTTCCAATTTTTGTAAGTATAGAATAAGCGGTTCGATAATTTCAGTTAAATTATTATGACCACCATTAGCTTCAACAATAATATTATCGTCCTGATGATGGGAAATGGATGAAACATTACTGGTTAGTTGAATTTGATTTTTTTTCCGAGCTCTGTATTCTCGCATCCGTTGGGCTTGTGTTTTTTTTGATAGCTCATTTTGATTAAAAATATTGGTCTGACTGACTTGAGAAGAATGACGGTGATGAACATCAACTGCTACGACTTCGACATTTTTCTGTTTCATTTGATTCACAAGTTCACTAGGTACAACATCATTATTTTGGTTTGTAATAGGATTTCCATTAGATTCTGCCATTATAGAATCTGAAAATTAATTAATTATATGTCATTAAATTATGTAGGACTAGGTAGATTATTTTTTACATATAGTTAACTTAAAATATTCGTAACAATTATTATATATAACTGTACATTTCCTCATTTTGGTATACTACTAAACACATATACACACACATGCATGCATAAAACGCATAACGCGTAACGCGTAACGAACATTTTTCCTACCGTGCCCAAAGAAGTTTCATGCATATAACGCGTAACGCGTAACGAACATTTTTCCTACCGTGCCCAAAGAAGTTTCATGCATATAACGCATAACGCGTAACGCGTAACGAAAATTTTTCCTACCGTGCCAAAAGAAGTTTCACTTCAAAAATCGACATGGAATTAAATAGATCAGTAAATACAAAATATAAACATATAGTACAAACAAGGCCTATTTGAGCCAGCTTGAATATTATTATTGGCGTCACTTCCAAAGTGTGACGTACATCAATCGTTTCGTTATCCACGGACCCAATGACCTTTACCCTTTAGATCAAACACGTGGTCATTAGTGACAAAGAGGAAACATGCGGTCAGTAAGTTACTCAATCCTTACATTTCTAAGTCATTTTTATTGATATACATCATATGTACAATTACGTATAGACTTTTATGCTTTTTGCGTTCACCAATATTAAATTCCTAAACGAGTCGTAGAGTGAAAATTTACAGGAAGATACGTTTTGACGCGTTGTCTGACCTTTCCGACGTCCACTGTACTGCTACAAAGTCGCGACTTTTAGTTTTAAGTATACTGATTAGATAATTATTTACATAAAACTGTTTAGAAACATACACTTATATAGCGGCGGGCGGATACAGAGGTGGATTTTGGGAGGTGATTCCTTTGGAGGTGACTACAAATATTGGAAAGGCGTAACAATTAAATGAAATATTTAATTACTAAAAATTTCCCATATTACGAACTAAGGTAAAAAATGTGATTTTTGGAATTTCCTATATCCATAATTTGAAATATAATTCTTAAATTGCGTTTTTGAATTTCTTAAAAAAGAAAGCTTGTCAGAAAAAATTAAGCCATCTTCTGTCAACAGGACTGTTTTGTTTTTAAATGGGTTTTTAAGATGCTTGGATTTCGTTGACCATGACGTGTCCGTTGATTAACTAAATATAATTAAATCACTAACGACTCGGAACACAAAGTTTTATGGGTAAAAACGTAAAGTTTTACCTTATAGCATGAACTGGTTCTATAAGCGAAAACTGGTTCAGAGTATAAGGTAAAACTTTTACGTTTTTACCCATAAAAACTTTGTGTTCCGAGTTGGTAGGGTTTTTAAGAGTTTTTTTTTTGTGGGGGCGAGAGATATAATTTTCTCTAATCTCTTTACGGGCAGATTCCTTTGCGTGTAAATCTATAAGTAAGTTTACCATTCAACCAATAACGAAAGTCGCTTAGAAGGTCGATCTCAAGTTTTCGTCTCCAGTTGATTTCAAGTTTTCGTCTCCAGTTGATCCCAAGTTTTCGACTCCAGTTGATGTCAAGTTTCGTCTCCAGTTGATCTCAAGTTGTGTACTCCAGTTGGCCTAAGTTTTCGACTCCAGTTGACTTCAAGTTGTCGACTCCAGTTGACTTCACGTTTTCGTCTTCAGTTGATCTCAAGCCGTTTATTGTTCCTAACTTCACCTTTCGGTTAGTCTATATGTGGGTTTTTGCCTTTAAAAAGTTAATACAACAGTGAAATCTACTGTGCGGGTAGTTTACTGTACATAAAGTTAAAACGTTAACGGTCTGTGATATCGGGTTTTGAAGAAAAATGAATTTAAGGCGCAAACAATTCGTAAACTGTATGAGAGTAAGGTACTATTACCAAATGAAGGAGTATCATCTTTCCCAAAAGTCTTCTACATTGACACATTTTATACAAAACTTAACTAGGAGTGTCACTGACACAAATGGGCGGAGCATTTGATATCGTAATAATTTATTTATCAATATTTTTACAATCAACCGTTTTTGATCCGTTAGATAAATAGAATCGTAATACTTTATTTATCAATATTCTTAGAATCAACAAAATATAAACACTTTTATGATACACACTTTTTATTGAATACACTACATTATAGTACAATATACATTAATTGTCATTAGATATATTCCACGACCTTTGCAACTCACCTCTACGATCAACCATTGATGGACTTCTATTAATTTTTAGCAGTCTATCAAAATTAAACGCCGGTTTTAATAATAATCTTTCTAATGTTTTCACTCTTGAAAGAGCAACATACGTTAATCCAACCTGAAATTCATTGTCTCCTAAATTAACAATTGCCTTATCTAATGTTATCCCTTGCGATCTATGTATACTAACAGCATATGCTAACATTAACGGAAATTGTTTTCGAGTACAAGAAATTTCATTTTTCTTGAATGATGCCACTGCTGGTACAATGGGTATTAATTCTCATACAGAATTGGTCTGTATATTTTTCGAAAGATACACGTATACGTATTGGCATGTGATTGTTATAATTTTCGCATTCAACTGCCGGGTCATAAAAAATATCAGTTACTGTCCCAACTGAACCGTTGGCTAGTCATTTTGTGACCCAAAGACTTCTTCTAAGGATAACTCGAGCACCTTTACATAAACATAATTGGGTAACCTGAGCATCGTCAGATTCTGCTAGAGAGGCTTTTGGGCAATTATGGATTGCATTGATTAGAGCTACGGGTTGTTTATTTGCTTTCTAGTTTTTCATAATTAAAGCGTTCGATTTCAGAATTTTTCGACATTATACAGACAGTATCTTTAAAATTGTCCCCGATATTCTTTACATAAAATCTTTTAGATAAGAGCCGATAATCTTGTTCAGTGATTGTTCCATTTGCGACTCTATTTAAACTCTCTCTGAAATTTTTTTGATCATCACCTTGCTGTCTCATAATCGCCGTTAAAAAGAAAACTTTTTTGAACTGTTTACATAAAAGATTCGATTGAATGGTCTTTACATTATTACCAGTATTGTAAAGACTCCTGTCACAAACCGGTGGAAGTTGGGACCAATCACCGACTAAATACACGCAAAGGCCACCAAAAGGACAGCTGAAGAACGCTGCTTTGCTTGTTTGAGTCGCATATCCACTTTAAAAAACAAATTCAAACAACATACTGGCTTCATCAATAATAACGAACCTCACATCTTTTAATTCTTCTTCAAAAGCAATTTTGGATTCACCTTCTAAATCTTTGAAAGTTCTTCCCTTTCTATTTGAAGTATTTATTCTTAGAGCTGAATGAATAGTTTGTCCAGCAATATTGTTAGCTGCCACACCAGCAGGAGCCATTAAAAGAGTTGCATCGCAGCCAAAGGGGGGCAAGGAACTAACAATCTCCGTTATATTTTGACCAATATGTATAATATTTCCCTTATAAGCATATTGACCGGGGAAGCCTCTCGATTTCACCCTATACACACGCGTCACTGGTTGTACTCTTGGTATCAAGAGTTGTTCTACATAAGTGAGATCCGTCAGTTCTATAGGTACATCTTTAGGATCCATACGATTAACTGGAGTAAACTTATTTGGGTTTCGCTTACACTGCGGACCATATAAAAAAATATTTACTGCATCAACACTCGAGAACAATTTACACATTCATAGAATTCTAGAGATCGTAAATTATCTTCAAATTCATTCTGAAGATTCCTATATCCTGTGTTGTTTTGATCATATAACACATGATTCATGTTGTGTTCTGCAGCGCCTACAACAGTTGCTGCCAGGGGCGCCGACTCCGGGGGTGTCCGGTGCTCGAGCACCCCCCAGAATTTTTGTGGGGGTGCTCAGCACCCACACATAAAAGAGAGAAGAAAAATAAAAAAAGAAAAGAAGAAAAGAAAAAGAAAAAAGAAATGGGGGAAAAAATCTTTCGTCGTATTTCTTAAATGATTTTTTTATAGGGTCTGATTTTTTCATAGAGCGGAGAGGGGTGATATAAAGTTTGGTTTGGGCAGAGACTTTACCAGGGTACTTACGTTTACGCGGGACTTGCGATTCCCGCGATAAGACAGCTGTGGCAGGTCGCTCCACCCATAAAGCCATTCCAGGCTCTGACCATCCTCCTCACAACACTTGTCCGTCATCATAAACAGGTGAATGAGATCGCAGAGCAAATATATTAAAAAAAAACAACAGCTGTTGCAAAACATTACATATGACGTACCGGTACAGCCTTACTCCTTTTGCGTATTTTTCCATACTCTTCGAAGGGTTAAAAAGGATTATGCCAATTTCGACGGCGCGCTCTCGCGTCGGCCCATGCAAGCACAGCCTCGCGACTCCTCCCCTCCAGAAAATACCGCTCCTCACATATCACATATACGTATAAATACACGGAAAAGTGTAAGTTTAATTCTTTGTTTGCTCTATTCGTTTTATTATAATGGATAAATTCATTGTTCGCTCGTCAATGAAAAAAGTGATACGGCTACGACGTCGTCAGCAGATAGTGGTTCACGTGGCTCCGATTCAACTACTGCATCTAAAGAAACAAACAAAACTGGTGTTGGTGGGCGTTCTTTTCAAAAACAGTGGAAAGACAAATATAAGTGGATCTTATACGACGAGAAGTGTGATAAAGTGTTTTGTTCTGTGTGTAAGGAAATAATTTCCTCCAGTGGACCTTTTGCGAAAAAACTAAACAAGACGAAGACGTGATAAAAGCATTCGTGGAAGTCGGGTTTTCTTCTTGGAACAAAGCCTTACAAAGATTCGCTTCTCATGAAAAATCGGATTTTCATATGTCCTGCTGTACTAGGAAAAGTGCAATGGATAAAGGTGTGAACGTGCAGTCTTTGATGTCTAAAGGTAAGGAGAGAGATATGAAATCTGCAAGGGTAGCTCTCTTAAGAATGTTATCTTCACTGCGTTATCTCATGGTTCAGGGGTTAGCAACCCGTGGTAACACAGATGAAAATTCTAATTATCATACATTGTTAGTGTTAGTTCCTGAAGATAATTCCGATTTGTCCTCTTGGCTTCAACCTACAAAGTACAGATGGCTTTCACACGATGTAACAAATGAACTAGGTTCTATTTTGGCTAACGAAGTCTTACAAAATTTGATCAAGTTTCTAAAAGGCTCCCAATACTATTCGATAATTATGGATGAAACTAGCGACGCATGTCAACACGAGCATGTTTCAATTTTTTTTCGATTTGTCAGTGGTGAGGATTTTCAAATTAATGAATTATTTTAACATTGAAAATGTTTATAAGGACGTGTCGCACATTTGCGCGTGATCGCTGGTGCGTTATCGAAAATGGGAACCGGTGAGTTTCCATAGAAACTACTTCTTTGTTGTCAATAACGTAGTACACATATAAAACTTCACTTATGAATGCGACTACATTTAACTTATAATCTGTACATTGGTAAATGAAGAAAAATATAAATATATATATTTTTTAGATTTATTGAAGCATTTTCAATACCCTTCTCTGTGCATTGCATTTGTGCAATGCCTGTAAATTTTTTGGCTTGTATAAAACTGAATCTACTACAGCTGAAGTCTTGATGAAAATTTTAATGGATGTTCTCACTCATTTTTCTCTGGCTAGCAAATCATGCACAGGTATTGCTACTGACGGAGCGGCAAATATGACAGGCGCTTTTTCAGGGTTGCAAGCAAAAATCAGAGAAATTGAGCCGCGAGTTATGCATGTTCACTGTTTGGCACATTCTTTGAACCTTGTGACCTAAAAGGCAATGCAAAATGAGACCGTGGTGAGAGAATATCTTGCAAATGTCAAAGAAATGATCAATTTTGTGCGCGGGTCCCCCAACCGACTATATAGCAATATTTGAGTCTTTGCAAGCTGCCCAAGATGGTAGGTCCATTCACCCTGTAGCTCTTCGCCCTTTTTGCCCTACCAGGTGGTGTTGCAGAATAAGTTCGTTGAAAACGATTTTGCAGAATTACGAAGAGTTAATATTGTCCTTTGAGGAAATCGAGCTCAAAAAATCTGATGCCGGTGCTAAAGCTAAAGGTTTCTTAAAATTTCTGTGCTCTTTTGTCTTTATATTTGTCACTACGCTTTTTACGTAAATTTTAGAGCCAGTTGAAATTTTGAATGCCTTTCTGCAAAATTCCTTCTTACAGCTGCAAAAAGCCATGGACAATATTTATAATGTCCGAGAGGTTTTGAAGTTATCTCGAACTGATGAACGTTTCGATGCAGTTTGGAGCTCTTGTTTGGGATTGACCAAAAAATTTGATGTCGAAGAGTCGAAACTTCCAAAAGTTCGAAAGATTCCTCGAACGGCGTTCAACCCTTTGCTTTTGCCAGCCCCCGTGATTATTACCGGAAAATTTATTTCGAGGTTTTAGATATTGTGATCAACTGTTTCGATGATCGATTTTCTAAAGCTGCTATGACTCACTTCAAAGAAATTGAAACATTTCTTCTTTCCAAAACTAAAGATTTCAGTTCTGTAGTAGAATTTTATAAGGATGACTTTGACTCTGAAAGATTAATTTTGCACAGAAATATGATGTTAGATGTGTGTGAATCTAAAAATTTTGTCCTTGAAAGTACAGAAGACTTAGTGCGCTTCTTTTCCTCAAATAAACACGTCGATGAATTGATTCCAGAGGTGGTTAAGTTGATAAAGATCGCTTTAACTATAACCGTTTCTACATGTACAGCAGAACGTTCTTTCTCCGCCCTGAGAAAATTAAAAACTTACCTGCGCAACACCATGACGCAAGGAAAATTGAACGACAACGCAATCATGCATGTCCATAGGCAAGAAGCGAAAAATAAATTGAACCTCGAAACTGTGGAGAACATTTTCATCAAACGATCGACTGTTCGTAGGAACACTTCCTTCATGAGTGAGTAGTGAGAATTATAAATTCCTCAAAGACTTTAATTTTTGAACTAAAGACTTTCAGTTTCTCTTTTATTTTTAAATTAACAATAAACGCCAAGTTTGAGGCTATCATTTATTAATTCAAATGAACTATTTTTTTTTCTTATTACTCAGTTTGGCATCATTTCAAGAGAGAAAAAAGAACATTCTCGTAAAGATTATTATGTTTTTTAACTTAAGACCAAATAGAGGCTACACAATTTTTATTTGTTTAGCTTCCCGCCTTTTAATTCACATATATGTAAAATGTAATATTTCTTACTTTTTTATCATTACTTTCACTATTTCTATAATTTAAAGATTTAAAAAGAAAACAACTGTATACCTTTTATGTGGATTAGCTTTTGTACTCATAGGGAAAAAAGCACTTAATAAAACGATACTTTATGTTTACAATCAAGCGTTGTTCATTCAAAAAGACCTAAAACTGCATTTTCAGGAGGGGCAATTTTTAAAAATTCAACCGGACCCCCCTCCCGGTTGTGGACTGTGAGTTAGAGCACCCCCACTGATTTTCAAAACCCGGCGCCACTGGTTGTTGCAGCAACATTTTGTCGCTGTCTCATCCGTTTTTGATTTGTAGTTAAACGACCAATATTTGGACCTCTTCTCCGCCGAAACATACCATAAATAATACGTATATATAAATTGATGAATAAGAATATATAGAATATGTGTATAACAAAAAAAGTACTTAAATAAAAAGTACAAAATTGAATAAGAAGTATAAGAATAATAATTTTAATAGAGTTTGGAAAATTGAATAAAGAAGTAGAAGAATAATAATTTAAGTAGAATTTGAATTAAAATTTTCCTGAACTGTGATTCGTTGCAATATGTAATGGAAAGTTGCAGTTGCATCAGCGACTACATAGATTCTCGTCTAAAAATTGACACTTGTTCAACACTTAAGTCCAATCCGTACATCTGGTTACACCATAGAACAATGCTCTACTACTGTTTGAATTAAACACGTGTGAGACGCGAATACAAAGTCTCAGAAAAATATACAGCAAAATCTTATCTTATCGAGCAAGAGCCAGCGCGGGCGGCGAAAGCCGCACACGCACACGCACCGGCATTTGTGATACAGCAAAATCTTATCTTATCGAGCGACAGCCAGCTGGGACACGATATCTCTATCCCTCTTCCTCTCACACGTTTAAGCTAAGATTTTTACAAAATCGTAATATCTTTTGACGCAAATAATTTAGAGAAATAAAAATTACACGTGTGCACTCCACAATACAGTCAGGATACGTATGCAAAATTTTATAACATTCGGTTGAGTAGTTTCGGAGGAGTTCGCGGTCTAAGTTGTGCATCGAGTCATGGATAGAGGGCTATGCCTGATTTCGCTACGTTCATCAGGCTCCGCCCAATAATACTGTTTCGTGTGGGGTTAGGGTTTTATCAGAGGTTAAAGTCTGAAGCCGGGAGGCGCAGACCCCTTTCCCCCGAACATAAGTGTTTTTCCCGGTAGTGAATAGTAATGTAACCACTATGTGTTTGCAAATTACTTGTTTTAAGGTGAATAATAATTGTTATCCCATCTACTACAATGGCTCACCATAACAGTGGCGTATCTAGAATTTGACCTTGGGGGGGGGTCCAGAATCCGGTCGAGTCGAGTCAGCTTCATATAAAAGAAAAAAACAGTTAAGACTAATCAACATTACTATATTTAAAGTGGGTGAAAAACGTGAGATAATATCCTGAAATCAGTCCCATTAAAATAAACGGTAATAACACAGTAAAAATACGCGTTATTGAAACATTGTTTAGATGATACTTACTGACTGACTTGATTTTCCTATATTTCACGTTTCAAACGTATACGCAAGTGCTGTGTAATAAACTTGTTTGTATATTTAAAAAAAGAGTTACTAGCTGAAAAACACAGCTGAACAAATAATTTAAAAAACCTAAAAATTAAGAGATTAAGAAAATTCCTCAACTTGTTTCGACCCTGTAGGGGAGGGGGGAGGTCAGGTCGTTCCAACTGTATATACACCCCTGGACCATAATACCTACTTGTTTGTGTTTATTAATGTGAGCACCCCACACTACCATAATTCGTTTCCCATATTACAAGCTCTAGAACCGACCTTGGATTTTTTTTGATATTCTAGATTTGAGGGAATATTCCAATATAGATTTCCCGCGAACTAACTTCTTTTTTTGAGTTCGTAAAGAATTCATATAACATTTAAATTTTGTTTTACATAACCAAGAACGATATGTATAGGTACAAATTTTTAAGTGGAGACTCTTTACTTTTTATATTTTAATCTTTTTTGGCTCTGATCGTCTGTTTGTCAGCTCATTCGACTCAGATTCACATAATGTATTTCATCATTGTATCTGTATACAAGTACACATGTTGATCCTTTAATCCTTTCAGTCTGTTTTCTGTTACCAGTTGCACTTATAAGTTTATTTCATCGTAAGTCTTCATTTCTCTTGTACCTATAGTGGTCCCCGAGTAATTAGGATTTCGCGGTGGGCACTCTTCGACGCATCAGCTGATGCATTTCGTGGAGACCGTTCCGAGGCCGGCGGCTGCTCACGAGAACAAACTGTTGCCGTTTTTGTTGATGTCGAGAAAGCGTTCGAGGAGTACTGTACAAACTGACGGAGATTCTGCTTCAGGATTGCTACATTCATTTGATTGCTAGCTTTTTTTGGAGCAGAACCTTCCGCGTGAGAGTGGAAATCGTTTTTAGCTGAAAGGGTAATTACAGCTGGTATACATCAGGGAAGCGTCTTAATTCCCCAGCTTTTCTCTCTGTACATCAACGACGTGCTCAAGGTGCCTGAAACCAACTTGGCTTTCAGTTGCAAGGTTGATTGTATGGTGTCGATTGTATTGATCAAGTGATGGCTGTTATCTGGCTCCAGAAACAGCTGGACAACTACGTTGAGTGGGCTGAGAAATGGACGGTCGCCGTTAACTCGGCCAGAGGCAGAAGGCTCCCCCCAGACTATACATAGACGATACTAGACTCCCGACGTGAAGTACCTTGGTCTTCACCTCGTTCAACTTCTTACCTGGCGAACACATTCCGAGCAAGTAGCCCGCAAAACTGCCCATCAACTGTATGCCTCAGACCCTTGCTCTGCAGCAAATCAATGACCCGCCGCCTAGGCAAACACATGGGTTACCTACGCGATCCCATTTTGGGGCTACTTGGCAAAGACCTATAAGCGGAAGCTTCCGTTCCTTCTGGACCGAGGATTGCGCTGGGCCTGCAAAGCCCACTGTCTTACTTTTATCCAGACCATCCGAGAATCTGTTCGTCCGTTCCCTGAACGCCACTCTACGGACACTTTCTAGAAAGTTTTACCGCCGCTGTGTCCGCTTCCAGGAGCAATTCCCTCATTCGCGCTCTCGGTCAATATCCATCTGTACCAATTGAACTTGGACCCGCCCTAGGTGATCTTTAAGACTGAATTGGACTACATCTAATTTAACCCCCACGGCCGGTAGTAGGCCACATCTTGGAACCTCCACAGATTTCGTGGTCCCCGCGGCGGGAGCTCTACTGAAGCTCGGAACGCGAGGCCAAGGCGAGTGATGGGATTCGCCCATCGCCTGCACAGCCCTCACTCACTCACTCTCTCTCTCTCTCTCTCTCTCTCTCTCTCTCTCTCTCTCTCTCTCTCTCTCTCTTTTGTATCTCCCGAAGGAACTTTTTGGTTTATAAGCTTCCGTAGTTACTATCTGTTGTTCACATTGTCGTAATATAATGAGGAAATTACAGATAAGAATAACCTAACGTCGTGGCTGTAACAGACGTTACGAAGCAGCACGGGGTATTTGCGAAGATTAGTGTTGCCACAGAGGGATTTAGTGGAATCGTACAGGCTTGGTGACGACGTGTATTTTCAACATTAGTTATTTTTTTATCGGAATCAGAAAAACAAACAAAAAACTAATAATTAAGTAGGCGATTATTATGTTTACATGTTGCATCAGGTGGATTAAAGTCAGACGTCGTGACGTAGCCTAATACCCGATAGACAGTTCTAAACTTACTTCAGACATTATTAGAACATTCTGATTCATTTGATACTACTTCAGTCTACCCATTTGTGGTAGGCGTTTGACTAATACGTACAGGTCCCGGAATCAACATAAATTCAGCTTCCCGGACAAACGCGTTTTTCAATTCCGAAATCGGTTCAACATGTGGAAAAGCCCGTAAAACATACTGAGATATAACGTCCCCGATTGGGATAACATAGGACGGAGAAGCATAGTGCTGGCCACACACCGGCTTCCGTTTACTCTGAGTGGTACTAGGCCCGCGTTTGACACCAACAGCGCCCTGGGCACACTATAAACAAGCACCTCCCCCCCCCTACCAGGACGATACCCGAAGGATAAGTAAAATCTGACCACAATCACTGTCTTTCAAAACGTCTTTTCAGTAGTCCTTTCTGAAGTGCGGTAATGGGTGCGGAAGCGATGAGAGGGGGGATGGGTGCTTGAGTAAAATTGGACCAGCAGGGAGGGGGCGCAAAACATGTACAGCCCGTAGACGGTAAAACATAAATACGCCTCTGACTGGAGCGGCTTCTTGCCCCGTTAATAGCAGGACTTACCAAAAGGTTCTCCTGCTTTGGTTCTTTCAGAATCAGCTTCCAAAGTGGAGCAGATCTAGTAGCATGCCCGTTCCGTTGCTATATTGTCACTGTATTCTAATGATACACTAATGGTCACTAACGTATACCACCTCACGTTTTCGAACTCGATTTTCACTGATGATGGCAGTCGATGGCACTGCCGAAAAGTCTGGTTTTGCAGAAAACATTGGACTACGGCTAAACAGCCCGGGAAAGAATTTAACAAAGAACTACATCTTTGTTGCCGATAACGTAGTACACATATAAAAATTCTCCCCTCCCCCTTCAACTATAATTTTCATTAATAGAAAATTACCCCCACCTCGTTCACCTAACCTCTTCATTTATAGATATTCATTTTCATCTACGTTTTTACAGTGGATCATTATGAGCTTCTTATCAGGATACTTTATTTATCAAAATTAAGTACTTTACTCTTGTTAAAACATAAAACGTTGCAGGTAAACTACCCCTTTCTCTAAACCGATCTTCACCAAAATCAATAGACCTTCAGTCCTCTACAATGCTGGGATGCATGCAAAAGAATATTTGATTCTGTTTGAATGTGCGGGAGTTATCGTTCGTCATGAAAACATTTCTCTTGTTACAACATAAAATGTTGCAGGTAAACTACCCCTTTCCCTTAACCTAACCGATCTTCACCAAAATCAATTAGACCTTGAGATCTCTATAATTCATGAACGTACGCAAAAAATTATTTGATTCTCTTTGAATTTACGGCAGTTATCTTTCGTCAAAAAAAATTACCCTTCTTAAAACATAAAATGTTGCTGGTAAACTACCCCTTTCCCTTAACCGATCTTCACCAAAAACAATAGGTCTCGAGAACTCTACAATTCAGGGCTGTATGCAAAAGAGTAGTTGATTCTGTTTGAATTTGCGGCTGTTATCGTTTGCCATAGAAAAAAATCTACAGATAGATAGACAGACAGACACACACACAGACACTGTTCGAAAAAATGACTTTTTTTCATGTTTTGAGTGAAGTACAATCAGAATCTGCAATAATCTCGAACACGATTTTTTTTGCCATCACCATACTTCCATTCCCTTAAGGAACATGGAAGTAATAAAATGGTTCGGGTTTCGTGGACTCATTACTGAAGACCACAAAGTACATACTTTACTGCTTTCATCTTCTACTGTGGTGTATGTGTTGTTCATAACCTAAAGATACAGTATATATGATTTATAATTAATTTTTAATTACTTACATTCTTAATTTCGATCGATTTCGGTCATAGACCATCGTCTGGACATATATACACTGTGCACTCGCGGTTACAATATTGTAGACTAAAAGTCACTATTTACAAAAAACGAATTCGTTTTTGTAAATAGTGAGTGTTTTACAGTATTGTGATCACGAGTGTACAGTGTATATATGTCCAGACGATGGTCTATGACCGAAATCGATCGAAATTAAGAATGTGAGTAATTAAAACTTTATTATAAGTCAAATGTATGGTATCTTTAGGTTATGAATAATGAATACACCACAGTAGAAGATTGGGATTATAGGTACCTACCGTTAGTAAGAAATAAGTGTGTGTATATTACAAATACATCACGTTATCATTAGTCATTAGCTTCATGTTTTTTATCGCTAAAAACAGCACTACTTTGTTGTTTTAACACTGACCCTGAGGATGCCACAACGTAGAACTAGCGTAACGTTTGGTATCAGACGTGTGTAGTGCTTATTGATTAATAAACGTCATCGGTTCATCGGAGTGGGGAAGAACGGGTAGACAGTTCGTGTCAGTGGCATAGGAAGCACAAGGCAACGGGAAAGCATTCCAATAAATATATTAATGGATATCCCAGGACAGAGAACGCGGCGGTAATGGGTAGTGGGAAAGTTCACGAGTTGGGCTGAAATGAAAACTTAAAGAAATTAAGATAAAATAAACGAGAAAGAATCTGACAAAAAGTAAAAGAGAATGGGAAGTAATTGCGAAGCTCTGGATCTTAATGAATGTAACAAGCTTAAAAATAAGGAGAAAACTAAATTATTGTAAGACTTTTTTTTATTGAATTTAACATGTTAAAACTGGTCTGTAAGACCAACCATCAACTTATCTCTAATACCTCTTAATACTAAATACATATCAGCCAAATTAAGTCCAATGACATCCTTTAGTTAGTTCTGGTGCTCTTAACTAGACACTCTCACCCGCGCACAATGCTCTGTTTTTATAACACAAAACACTACACAAGTTCAAATGGGTTTTTGTTCTCTTCAGTCTTCAGAACACGTGTTGATTGTTCAGCAGCTGAAGAACTGCATTTCCGTGGAGGTGAAGCCTTTCTTCATGCTTCTTCGCAAACCTTTTAATCTCTTCTTTAATTGTTGGAATACCTAGATCTCTATGGATATCGGTGTTTGTAACATACCATGGTGCATTCACCATGGTCCACAAAACTTTGTTTTGGAATGTTTGTATTATCCTGATGTTACTATCTTTCGCGCACTCCCAGAGTTGAATTCCATACAGCCAGGTGGGTTTAATTCTCTGATTATAGATCAGAGTTTTACTGTATAAAGACAGGTTGGAATGTTTTCCAATGAGTCATTTATATTGTCGGAATTTTATGTTAAGTTGCTCTTTTTTCTTTTTTACATGGTCTTTCCATCTCAGTTTGGTATCCAATGTCATACCCACGTATTTGGCTTTGTTTTCATAAGGAGCTACCGTTCCCTTTATGACCAATGATGGAAGATTATTCAATCTTTTATTGGTGAAATTAATGTGTGCCCATTTGGCTTCGTTAAGTTTAATTTTCCATTTTTTGGTCCATTCATATATGGTATTGCTAGCTTTCTGCAATAATCGGGTTGAAATAACCTCATCTTGCCCTGCTGTAAGAAAAGCTGTATCATCAGCAAAAGTAGCCAATTTTGCTTGTTCTAAGTTAGGTATGTCACTGGTAGGTATGTATACATACAAGACAGGCCCAAGAACACTGCCCTGTGGTACTCCCGCCTGGACGTCTTTTAGGTTTGAATAATTGTAAGAAATAGAGTTTAGAAAAATTAAACGTATAGGTCACGTCATAAGACATAATGATTTTGTTAACAGCGTTCACAGAAGTAATATAATAGAACGTAGACGACCTAGGCAAGACGTCAAATTAAGAATGTCATGTGAGAGACGCCTTCAACTGAAACGAGAGCAGAGTAGCGTATGATTGCAGTGACGTGATATAAAACTTAGATTATGATGTGCCTATAACCAGGAGTGCCATTGGCGACATTTAGAAAATTTTGGGGGGGATTTTTTTTTACTATTGCATGAAAAATCTTCCCCAATTTTACAAAACTGTAAAAAACTTATAACGGACACGTATCAGACGCACAATAAATCTACCCAGTTGACTTTTTCGAGCGGGCTGTAGGCGCGATGTGCACGGAAAAAAGGATCTAGTCTTCTACTCGATTTCAAACAGGCTACAGATCGATTTCAAGGTGTCACCTTGTGGCGGCTTATGGCAAGCACTGAGGATGCCGAAAGTCGATAAGGAAGCTGAGGAACATATAAGAGAATTGTGCCGCCGAATCTAGTTAGGGATGACAGACGTACTTTTTTACAGTCAATGCCGTCCATCGACACAAACAATGCCCGGCATGGAAGTGATGCCTGATTCATAGGCAGGTATCCAGAGCGATACGAACTTACAACGTATTCTTGTCGAGTATCGAACAGCAAACTGTCGACGCGCCGCCACATTACTGAATATCACGTTTTACTGAAAATATTAATTTGTGGTTTATTATTAGAAATCCTTATTTGTTTAGTTTATAATTACCTACAATCAATATATCGTTTCGAAAAAGGTAATA
This sequence comes from Magicicada septendecula, assembly GCA_034769895.1. Lineage (NCBI taxonomy): Eukaryota > Metazoa > Arthropoda > Insecta > Hemiptera > Cicadidae > Magicicada > Magicicada septendecula. Next base: position 86,984,072 of record CM068372.1, on the reverse strand, counting down.
TTTTGTGATAGTTTTGACTTAGAAAACCCCGGCCTTTGCTCGATTAGGTAAGAAATTTTACTGTAAAAGAGAGAAAAAGTCTTGTCAGGAAAAGGGGGGATTTTTTTATAAAATTGGGGTGGAAGAGTCATAGGGGTTGGGTGGATCGGCACCCCTGAATATAAGATATTCAATATTATTATTATTACTATTATTGTTAGATAATGTCCTCAATGCTGAGTTTCTCCCACCAATTAACCTACAAAGACAAATTGCATACATTACTTATTCCGCAAATTAAACATATTACATTATACACTAAAGCCGACCATTCTTGTAGGAAAAAGCATAGTACATTAACGTTCATCATCACGATCCTAGAAACAAAGTGTGGCAGTGCTTTGTGTCCACCGCTTGTTGTAGCCTGTATCCCCCGTTTTAAGAATGGAGTCGGTCGGGTGTAATGTTTAACTGTTTAATAGGTAATTATCTAATAAAGCAATTAAATCTCTTCGTCATTAATTAGTGACGCTGCGCTCACTGATAGTCATTGTCATATTGTCATGTTAGTAAAAGACTGCCTCTCTCTCTCTCTCTCTCTCTCTCTCTCTCTCTCTCTCTCTCTCTCTCTCTCTCTCTCTCTCTCTCTCTCTCTCTCTCTCGGGTGTAAGCCTTTCAGTCTTCCAGATCAAGTAATTTCCTCGATCTTCCGGTAGGTTATCGCTCCACTACAATCTAGGTGTATCCTTCTTTTGTTTGCTTTCTGTTTCATCTTTATGCACTGTGGTTTTGATTGCTTGTTTATTCCGTGTGAGGGATAGTCAATCTTTCGTGTAATACCCATTTATCCGTCGGGAGGGGGACGGTTGTTCTAACTGTTTCTTAGCGAGGTGTTCGTGCTGCAGCCTTCTACGGGGTTCCACATATAACGGGGAGGGGGTCACCAACTTGGGTAGGTGAAAATCAGACTTAGGGAGGTAAACTTCATATTAGTATGGTAAATTTCAAGAATAATAATAGGCCCATCAACCTGTTACGGCTTCCTTGAGCGTCCGATACTTTTTCTACGTGTGGCCATGTAGCCATGAAGAATTAGTCATACGATCCTATTTATATGGTCTTTCCACTTACATCTGTATCACAGACATTACTGCGAACAGCAAATATTTCAATCTCTACTTGATTGACTTCGCTTCGCCGTTTGTCCGAGAATGGCATACCGAATTAGGCCGTACTGTCCCTCTCCCCCCGAACTCCCAGAAAGACATGACGGGACAACTTTACTCTAGCTTGAAATGAAACCATAATCTCCACGAAACCATTCCCAATTCGTGAACATAAGGACCAGGACCTCTTCCGAAATGTTTGCGATACCGTGATAGCATTTGGGTAACCGTAACCGCACACGCCGACCAACGGCACCTTGAATGCTCGCGGGCGTGACCGCTGGTCTCGATCCCACGTAGACAACCCAAGATCTACACCGAAGATCTACGGTTTGTTTCCACCTTCTGATGTAAGAGGGGAACACTACTCCGCCAGACCAGTGCGAGGCCGATAGCCATATCCTCCTCCCTCTCTCCCGCCAACTATGTAACTCCACCGGACACCAGACACCAAGGTGGGGAGCACAGGGAGGCGGGACCGAGTGCTAGTAGGATTCATCTGTGTTTTCAACGGACATCACGGAACTGGCGTGAGAGCCCCGACACAGCTACTGGCCTGGGAATTCCCAACCCTGGCTCCCGTTCGCACAGGGCTATTTAAATCCAGCCTTCTTTTGCGCGGTCACACACACGTTTCCCAACTATCAGCTCCGATTCGGAAGAAGCATTCCCTACACTCGAAAGCACTGCGTATCTTTGTGGGTTCTTTGACCCACGGAAAGCCACCCGCAATCGGCGGTTTTTAACAACTGTAAGCCTCTGGGATCCTTACCCGTCTACCCTGCAGGGGTCTCTACTAGGTCAAGCTAGCCACAAACGCACGCCTTTCGCGGATACATGAACGAATGACCACCCGGCGCCAAAAGAATGGACTATTGACAAGGCTTCTGGCCAAAGAAGAAAATCCTGGTTCCCAGACAAGCGGCGTTACTCGAGTTACCGCACCTCATGTAGTTATTAACTAGATACGGGCCTCACCTATGGCTCCCTTTCATGTCCAATACTAGGGTTCACTGCACCGTGTGCAGCTACTCGCCAGGGAAGATAACTCTGATACCCGTGCGCGAGGCACACACACTCTTAACACATCGGCATACATAGGCCACAATCTAGCCGAAATTCCAATTTCACTCGTGTGCCACGATCTGGCGGTGTGTGCTGGGGAGGGATAGCGGTGGAGAGAGGAGACCAACGAGAATGGCGGTATCAGCTCCCAACTTCTCGCCATCAGGGCCAGGCCCCAGGCCTTCACTCGCGGGGTACAGCCCTTAACATCTCGCAGAAACCCGTTGCTTGGACACGGACTCAGTCAGAAACCAAGAGTCACTAACATGTAGCAGACTGGGACTGCCACAACCTTGGTAACGTTTTGTGGTAGCATCAAATTGACTTATCAGGCCGTGGTCCTCTCCTGACGCTATGAACAGATGTTTCTGTCTCTCCATCATCAGCGTGAAAACGATTCGGTCTTCGCCAGTTAACCACAGTACTGTGGCAAACGTGGACAGCAGCCCACCACAAGAAAAAGTGGCACTGTAACAACAGGAGTGGGCCACGGCCAAATAGCCCGGAGATAAGTTAATTTGATTCTAACACAGTTGACGCCAGCCGTGAAAGCCTTTGGTACAGATTTAATCGAATAGATTTTTATTGTTTTTCCTATGAGAGCTCTACTTTATTGTGTCACACATTAACTGAGGATTCTTATTTTTCTTCTGCCACAACCGTTAGACCGTTTGATCTGTTGCGACTCATGGATCGACCTATCTTCTTTTCGGCGTGCAAACATTTGTTGTTTCTGTAGATCTATGATATAAGATATGTTTTTGAAAGCATAAGACTGTTCTTCAGTCTTAAAACGCGTTTCTTCCACCCTTCTCTACCTTCTTTGACATTTCTTTTTAAACTGAAAATTCCAAGACTCTCCCTGATTGGCTCGTTTTCAAGTCTAACCCTTCTTTTTACTCCCAGAACTGACCTTAGCAACTTCATATCAGCCGACTGGACTATACTACGAATTGTAGTACATAGGGTTCAGGTTTGGCATCCACATAGACTACACTGTAACTTTGTAGAACTTTAACATCCTGTTCTTTCTTACGTTATTTTTAAACAATCTTCTGATCGTGCCCCAAATGAGATTAAATTTATCTGTTTTTTACTTAACACCCACTTCTTCATAGTAGATGTCACAGCCGATGAATCTGTAGGTTTTAACTTGATGTATTATTTTACCTTCTATATAGTATGAGCTATAAGTGATGGGAACCCATGTAGGTACTTCGTTTTGGTCGTTCGATATCTGAGGGTCACAGAGGTCGCTATTTTAACTGACAATTATTGAGCTTATTATTTACATATCTGTCATACTGAAAACTCATGTCTCACGTAAGATAAATTAAAGTGTGTAACTTGTTCCATGGGGTTTAAGAAATTTTCCGTTCTTACTAGGCCATTGATTTCGTTTTGTCAGTCGATATTCCTGTAGATTTCAGTAGATAATGTAGAATCGACGCAACCCTGGCTGAATTTACGAAATTGTTAGTTAAAGAGTCGCAAATGATAAAAATGTGCATATTCTTATTTCTTCATTATCCTGTAAACTGTTCATTCCGAAACCATTGATGAAGTTTTTAGTCTATAATTTTTTTTTACATGGACAGCCCAGTCACAAAACTTCCAACTTAAAGGACCTCCAACTCTGTAGTTACCTTAACCAAGTGGCTGAGTTATAGGGCGCCAGACACTCCCCATTCTCCTTCTGAGAAAGTACCAGATGGCCTAGCATTAATCCAAGCTGTTCCAATAGAAAACGTTCTAAGAGGCAAGTCCCTGGAGCAAGTTCTCGCTCTCAGTATCTTGGCTGTGATGTCACATATGATTACGATAGCTATCTTATCAACAAAATTAATGAGGATGAGTCGTACGTGGAGTACTAGCAATGACGTTTAGGGAAAACGTTTAATTGGAGACGCCAGTTCGCTTTTATATTACTTTGGCTCTCCTTGTAGTGCTGAACGGGAGTACAAATGGCATCTACAAAGACACAGGAACAAAGACTCCGACCATGGGAGGTGAATTTCCTCAGGGGAATTGAAGGGTGTAAGAAGAAGGACAGGATAACAAATGTAATTGTAAGGAATGAATTCAATGTGGAATCACTAGAAGAAAAAGTGCAGTGATGTAAAGCAAACTGGGAAACGCACCGGACCAGAATGGATGTGAACCGCATACGTAAAATGTTGCGCCATCATAAGCCTGTGGGACGTTAGTGAAGCGGAGCAGGTCCACCGTCCTAGGCAGGACACCGGACACCGGGCCCCGGACAAGGGATAATGGCAGGACAACGGCGGCAACGACTATTTCTTAATTTGCATCCTTCAGTCTGAAACGGGTTTCAAAATGGAACTTTCTTGTATTCAGCAGCCAATGATCGGAAAATCTCTATTCGACCCTTGTTATGCTTTTTTGACAAAATATATCAGTGAGTCATTAATGGATACTATTAAAGTAATACTGGAATATCGTAAACGTATATTTCATAGATTCATGTAGCTCGTTGTGTAAGTACTCGTTTGAAGTTACATTGACTTCAGGTTCTGTTATCGATATAACAGTTGTATAAATATTTGTGAATCAATAGGATGCTTTGACGTTTATTTTAGCCCCATCTGTCTTGAAAGAAAATGGTTGATAACACGTAATGAGGTACAAAGTCTTGTTCTCTGAGGTCAAAGTACCTCAAAACTGAGTTGCACAACACTCAAGCGCCCGAACTCTGGTGGACTATTAACGGCCGGTCTAATCAAGTTTGTAGGCCCCGGCGATGACTGTGCTTGAAAACATATGCACGCGCGCACGCTCACCCACAGGGTCTAAGTGACAATAAACTTATATAAAATATTATTAAATGTAATTGTGTCACTACTGACTCGGAATACTAAGTTTTTATTGGTAAAACGTAAAAGATTTACCTTATAGCCTGAACCAGTTTTCGCTTATTATAAGCTTCGTCAGAAGTTGCCACTGGGAGCGCTGTCCGTCTTGTTCTTGGCGACGGTGTCGACTTTTGAAGGATCGATGCTATGTGTGTGTGGGGTGTGATATGTTCGAATAATGCGTGTGATTTGAATTGTGTCTGCTCGTTTAGGATGTCGTTTTTATGTGTTTTTGTGAGTTTGTATATTTCCAATTGTTCAAGAGTGTCCTAGTTTTCGGCCTTTTGTGTGTACGTGTAGAATATCCATGTTGTCGTCGATGTTTATGTATATGTGTATTGCAAATCACACGTATTATTCGAACATATCACATCCCACACACACAGCATCGATCCTTCAAAAGTCGACGCCTGCGCCAAGAACAAGATGGACAACGCTCCCAGTAGAAGCCTCTGACGAAGCTTATAATAAGCGAAAATTGGTTCAGCCATAAGGTAAAACTTTTACGTTTTTACCAATAAAAAAGTTTGTGTTCCGAATCGGTAGAGACATAATTATATTTAGTTAATCAACGGCTACGTCATGGACAACGAAATCCAAGAAAATATTGTTGTTTCTTGCCGGCGATACGGTCATGTACGAACATTGCAGCTCCACTTAAAGGTCAACTATCTATGCGCGAATACAAAATCCGCATACATGACCACTCGGCGGTCTGGTTCAATACCCGGAGATCTCTACAGTCGTAAGCAGTGGCGGCGATAAGGCCCCCGCAGACCCCGCGCCGCGGGGGGCCCCGACCCTCTGGGGGCCCCGCCCCTCTGGCCCCTATAAAAAAATATGAAACGAGCTATAATAGGAAAAAAAGTTTTAATGGGGTCTGACTACCGGCAAATTTGTATTTAAAATACGAAATATACGTTTTATTTAAGTGTACAGACATGCAAAAAAACAACGTTTTCCGAAATGACATTACTCTTAGTAGTTTGTAAGCGAAGACCACCATTTGTAGTCTTGTGGTGCCCGTACGTCCGGTGCGATGAGTCACTCGGCACTGAGGAGACGTAAACAAACACAACACAATGTAGTTCAGTACTCAGTAGTGCGTCGCATCTCCTGCGCGATAGTACTGTATTGCATTCATTTCGTAATTTAGTTCCGTTTAAGTTTAATGACTTAACATTAGATTTTAGTTTTTGTATTTTGTGTAGTGTTAGAGAGAGAGTTTATACATTGGAAAGTAAGCGTGAATATTTAAGTGGTGCTAAGAAAAGGAAACTGCAAAAACAACGAGAAGAATCTAAAAGTAAACTTTCAAAACTCGACCAGTTTTTAAAAAAATCATCAAAATGTGAAGTCGAACAACCCAAACCCGGGCCAAGTGCAAGTAATGAAAAAGAAACAAAAATCGGACTTGAAGTTGATTGTGACAGTGACAATAAACCTGATTTAAACATTAGTCCGTCGGATACAAGTCATACAACTACGGAAACAAATAAGCAACTGCAACATGAACAAGAAGAACAACTGCTAGGCATTGAATGTGTTGAATGTGTTCGCCAGTCCGAAGACATACCTGGACCAGAAAATAAGTTTGAACCAACTGAAGTTATAAGTAATCACGCAAATAAAACTAGTTTAGCAGGCCCTTCCGATCCAAAATGCCAAAGTTTTGAGACAGATATTGCATTCTATAAAAATCAAGCTATAATGACAGACGAGGTGAAAAAGTTAATAACGTTAAGTGAACCTTGTCAACCAAAGGGTCCTTTCCCGAAAGATTCCGTTTCTAAGCGGTCTTTCAGTACAGCATATTATTCTTTCAAAATTGCAGCAGGCCAAATTGTTCACAGGTTTTGGCTTTGTTACTCTCGTAATCTAGATGGAGTCTATTGTTTACCATGTTGGCTTTTCAGCCAAAGTGCTGATGCCCAAAGCTGGCGTGAAGGCGATATTAGAGATTGGAAAGGTCTCAGTAAAAAAATTAAAGTTCATGAAAGTAGCAATGCTCATTTACAATCTTGTCTCACGTATGCCACTTGGAAAAAGAGTAAAACGGTAGCTGATCAAATTTCCGATGAGCGGAAAAAATGGAAAGATATTTTCATACGGATTGTGGATGTCATTCGAACCATGGCACTGTGTTCATTGCCGTTTCGTGGCCATAGAGAATCATTACATGAAATAAATCCTGAAAGTGGAAATTTTTTGAACATACTACCTTTAGTTTCTCGCTACGATTCTCTCCTTAGTGCACACTTAGAAAATGAAAAAAACCAGATCAAAATACCTCCACCATGACATTCAAAATGAAATCATTAACTTGCTAGGAAAATCAGTATTGACTGCCTTACTAAAACAGATTCACTCGTCTCCTTTTTTTTCTATAATTGTTGATAGCACACAAGACATTTCTAAGATTGACCAAATGAGTGTTGTAATCAGATACATTAACATAGTAGAAGAATCTCCTGGCAATTATAAAACTGTGATTAGTGAGTCCTTTTTGGGATTTCAAGAAATAAAGGATCCCAACAGTGAGGGGTTTCAAAGTAAGATTTTAGACTTTTTGAAAACAAATAAAATTGACATTAGTAAGTGTAGAGGTCAAGGTTATGACGGTGCAGCAACAATGAGCGGGAAATACTCTGGGTTACAGAAAAGAATTATGGATATAGTCCCAAACGCGGATTACGTACACTGTGCACATAACCTGAACTTGGTGATCAATGATTCAGTATCAAATATTTCTGAAATAAGACAATTTTATGACATAGTTCAGAAAACTTATGTTTTTCAGTGAAAGCTTACATAGATGGCAAGAACTTAACACTGCCGTTAAAGAAAACAGCTCTGCCAAAAATCTAACTTTAAAAAAGCTATGTCCAACAAGGTGGTCTTCTAGACACGACTGTCTGTTAGCTTTAAGAAATGATTTCAAAAATGTGATTAAGTGTTTGACAGAAGTTATTCTGTACAGCTCAAAAAACCCCGAGGCAGAAAAAGCATTAGCAATTAGAAACCACCTGGAAAACTTTGAATTTATTCTTGTGCTCTGCCTTGAAACTAAGATTTTAGAGAATGTAAATATAACTTCAAAAGCACTACAGAGGCCAACTGTTGACCTAGGCAGAGCGTGGCAGTTTCTAAGCCGCGCTTGTGATGAGTTAAAAGTTTTAAGAAAGCACTTTGCCGGCTTTCTTGCTGGTGCTAAACAGTTGGCCCAGTCATGGGACATAACTTGTAACATGAAAAATAAGCGTAAGCGAGTTGTAAAACGCTTCTTTGTTGAATTATCAGTTGACCATAGAATTGACGACCCAGTGAAATCATTTGAAGTAAAAGTTTTCAATGCAACACTAGATATTGTAATAGCTCAGCTACAAATGAGATTCGAAGGATTTCGTTGCATTGATGATAGGTTTTCATTCCTGACGCCTCAGAATTTAGTAAACTTCTCACAAGACACAATAGTGGAGGAAAGTAAGGCTCTGGTAAATGTGTATCCTGGTGACCTTTCCACATCACTGCCTGACCAAGTAATAGCCTTCAAAGCTCTAATGGCCAAAGAAATTGTACACAAGAAAAGCATTCGAGAAATGATGAATTTACTGGTTGAAGGAAACAGCTGCCTTATGAGCTGCCTCCCAGACTTAACTACAGCTTTGCAGCTTTATTTTACCATACCTGTCACAACAGCTACAGCGGAAAGAAGCTTTTCAAAACTTAAATTAATTAAGTCATACTTAAGAAGTACCATGGCCCAAACTCGGTTGAGTGACTTGGCACTGTTAAGCATTGAGCATGAAGAGACACAGAAAACTAATATCAACGAAGTGGTTGTAAAGTTCTAAGCTATTAAAAAAAGAAGACTAGGCTTAGGAAAACAGTGAACTTTGGTTGATCCTCATCTGTAAATATTGTACATTACTTGAGTTCGAGTGTTATTGAATTGGATTAGACTTAAGGAGAAATTGTATAGAGTATATTCAAGAATTTTACAAATTCAGTTACAAACTAATTTAAATGTTTGAAAAAAGCTAGAATGTTACTTTGATATTCGTTTTTAAATGATAAATTTTTAACACTCTGTGTGAGCTACTGTTTCATAGTCTGAATTTAGATCTTTGACGTAAAAATAAAACATTCTTTTTATTTTGGTTTTTTTATAGTTTGTATAGAACTTTGTCTATTTAGCAACAATGAATTTTAAGAGTTTGTACACGTGTAAAACGTCCTTTGCAAATTGCAAACGCTTTGTGATAGACGAGAAAGTATTCACAAACCATTGTTGTGAAACACACGTAAATAGAAACTCATTTGAGTGTTTTCCCCTATTAGGTATACAAAATTTAACCGTTTTTATAGGGCCCCCAACTTAGTTTCGCGGGGGGGGGCCCCGTTTCGTTAGCGCCGCCACTGGTCGTAAGTACGGACAAATGATAAAGAATCGATGTTATTTGCTCCTTTTTATCTTCTTCCTTTACTGTCATCTTTTGTTATAAGTGACAGTATCCTTTAGCCACTTTCTAAACCTCGTTCTTTGTTGAATGACGAAACGTGTGTGTCATTGATACAAAGGCTCAATCGTCCCAATGGAAACTTCCTGAAGAGGCAAGGCCAAGTGAGATCGAATGTGAAGGTTCTCCTTACTGTTTCCTTTTATTACTATGGCATAGTCTACTACGAATTCTTAACGACAGGCCTTACCGTCAATAAAATGTAGCCCTACTATCTTGAAGTCTTACAACGGTTGCGTGAGGAAATTAGAAAATAACGTCAGAACTGTTAGGAAACAATTCTTGGATTTTGCACCATGGCAGTAGTGTGGCATCCATGTAACCGCTGTTACCGACGGCAACACTACTGGAAATAAGAGAAAATAATATTAATTATATCACAGAATAAATACTTTAGTTATTGAATAATTTGAAATCCGAACAATATGAGTAGGGAAACTTGAAGAAAAGGACAGCATTGCTTTCGAACTGCTGGGCACTTGCACCATCTTGTGTTGCCGGCTCAGACAACGGCAGTGTTTTAGTGCTTACGGTAATTGACCTCGTACTAGTTCTCACTGTACAAACTGGGGAGGGGGGACACTCGTCCTTCCAATGTGTTGCCGCTGTGTAAACCGGCAAAACGCTACGTTAGCAGCTATGTTCGTTTTAGGAATTGACGTGCAGCAGACACTACGTACCTATTTGTGTTTCGTTCATTTAGTCATGTGTTCTCTGTTTATCTTTATTATTTTTAATTCGATTATTTGTGTTCTGATCTATTCAGTGTAAGTATAATGAGAGTCAGATCCCGTTGAGCCGGGACCCCCTCTTCTTCTCCCAGCGAATGATAGGAAATGCTCTAAAAAGAACTTTTGGTACAAGAAAAAATTCGAATTAATTTTTAGGTTAAGTTTTAGCCCTATCACAACCGGCAACAGATGTTATGTGCCCACGCCACGCCATTGGACCATGATAAAGTACCGGCTCACACTTCACTACTAATTCGCATGTTCTTGGCAAACAAAAAAAATAACACCGTTTTAATGGAGCAGCCACCCTATTCACCAGCCAGATATGGCCGCATGTCAAAGTGCACAATGAAAGGACACGTTTTACAACCATATAGGAGATAAAGGCAAGATTGCTGAGTAAACTGAAGGCTGTATCAAAACGAGAATTTCACAAATCTTTCACGGCTTTTAATGTTTTACATAACTACACGGGTTGCTTTGAAGGGGACAATATTAATTTCAGAGGCGGATTTAACATTTTGCCGCCCGTAGGCAGTATAAATTTGCCCCCTCCCACAAATCTCTGTTGGGGGGGGGCATCATTATATTCCCTCTTTGGTTTTACAGTCCGCACTAGTGTTCTGTTTAAATCCAAACTTTGCTACATAATCGCGTGTGCTCTCGTTCATTTGCCAATTAATAGGATCAGAATCTAAGACCTTCCCTACCTGATTTGATGACATTTCATCATGATTTTTGACGTGAACTGGCTCTTCGTTCTTCAAAAATGAAGGTTCTTCCACAACGGACCTCTCTGGCTGAACTGTGTGAACAGTATCTTCACCTTCACTGCTATCACAGTTATTGTCGGTATCACTAGAATGTCTCGATTCCTTAAATATTAGCTTGCCTCGGTTTCTGGAACCAACCTACAATTCGGTATTACATTGACAGATCTACATTTCTCACTTTGATCTGGATTGCCAACATCTAAAATCTCTCGGATGATCAACGCCAAATATTTCAACGGTTGAAAACATAAACATTCGCCCATATTACTTTTGGGTGAAAAACGATAACTGCGTTATAGTTACAAATTAAGTGAAGATAATTTTTATATTCGTGTGTGCTTAATTCAACTGGCTTTTATACTTGTAAATTTGTTTGAATCTAAAAATATCATTTCTTAACTCAAATTTTGCCGCTCCCCAAAATTTGCCGCCCCAGGCAAGTGCCTAGTCTGCCTGTGCGTAAATCCGGTCCTGATTAATTTTGATTAATAAGTAGGCCTAATTAATTTTATAAAAAACGAAAATTCGCGTTTTTTTATCATACCTCGTACCGCTTTTTTTAACCGCCGAGTATTAAAATGAAAAAAAAAATCTTTTAAGTTGTCTGTTAAACTTTCAAATAGCCGAAAAAAAACATAGTAGCGCGAAATTGGAATTGGTTTGGCATTTGTGAATAATAGTATTTTTGGTATTTTGGGACTGTTTTGTCTCGACTTAATGTGATATAACGTAATGTAGGCCTATGTAATATAAAAATATGCAGCCTCAATACAAATATTTAAAAGCATGCTGTTTTAGAATATGAGGCATTAAACCGAGGTTTTGAAAATTGTAGAAACATTGTCTTATATGTTTTGTACAGCAAATTGAGCGCATTGTTCACCAGGATCGGTTCTACGGCTAGAGTTTAAGCACGGAACAATACCGCGCTCCCTTGAAGTAGCCGGCTGAATGCTTCACCGGCATAAGGGGAAATATCAATTAGAGTTAGTTTATTCAACATATAAAGAGAGAGAGAGAGAGAGAGAGAGAGAGAGAGAGAGTGAGAGAGAGAGAGAGGGGGACAGAGGGAGAAACAGTGAGAGACAGAGTCCAACAGATTTCCTGTTTAAGCTACCGCAATGATTACTGTCGGGTTACAAGAGTTTAGCGTTCCGGTGACCAGTCGTTACTGGACGCGTTATGCATTCTAATCTGATATCGTTAATTGACATCACTTTGAACGTAATATAGTCCACGGTATTCTGTTGACAGTATACTGAACCTGATTTTTTTTTAATTTGTACATTAGAAACATCTTAAGATTTTGACAGCACCGACTTTACTTTTTAACATTATTTTGTAAATGTTCATTAAATCATCTTCACTGCAAGGATTAGATACTAGTTGCCCTGATCCGGAACCCATCCTACTCAGTCTACAAATAGGCTGGCTGATATCTCAACTTGCTACTCTGTTGCTTTGTTGGACCATGTGGCCCCAGTCTTCTCTTGCAAATATTTGATTTTCAATTTTCTTGTAATTTCTTCTTTTCTTTCTCAATCTACAAGGGAATGCCTTTTGAACTTCTTAAAAATTTCATCTCAGCACCTCGGTTTTCCTCTCCTTCCTTTTACCTGAGAGTCCATGTTTTGCTTGCGTACAGAAATGTGGAAGTAGCTACTGTTTTATAAAACGTCATGCGTCATCCTTTCTTGTTTAATTTTTAGGTTTTTGCACAAAATTTAACTTATTTCTTTTATGAATCAATAATTTTTACATTTATATTACTTTTATATTTTTCCTATATAATTAGTACCTTTATTTGGAGTACCAATTTTTTGATATCAGGATACTGATTTTGAGTAGAAGAATTTTTAATTTTTACAACAATGTACGATTAGAACAACTCTGGTAATAAAAAACTATACAACAAAATTTATGAACCAAAGCATGGGCCATAGTAAGGAGGCATGATGGCTGCATGTGTCTCATGGCCATGAGTTTGTTGTGACTGCTCTAGTACAACAATGGGCTTTGCCATCCCAACAAGATCTCTCTTCATTCATTTCTGTCATTAGACACTTCTCTCAGTTCCTGACACCCATCATCCCAATGCCCTTATCTTCATCCTGTACCCAATCCAACATGCTTCTCTCTCTCTCTCTCTCTCCCTCCCCCCTAATAGGCCCATTTATACTGTGTAGTATTATGCTGGTCTTATTATATGAACATATTCTTACCTGCCTGTTTATTTACAGAGATTTGATTTATTGTGTAATATCTTGATTAAACTCCATTCCTTCTCCTCCTTTGTTGAGCCATATATAAATTTCTTACTATTTTCGTCTCAATTCTTCTAAGCACGTTTATGTCATTTAATGTTGCTAACTTTATTTGTCAAAATAATACAGATTTTGATGTAATATTACTGCTGCTATAAATCAATAAAAAAATAACTTTAAACAGTCATAGTATATCAAACTAACTACCACAAAACAATTACAGACTACAGAGGTTTGTAGTTAAAGCTAGATGTATCTACATTTTTGTAAGCCTATGGCTTAAAAACTCAGTATAATATGTAATTCCTTTGTAATATGAGTGAACTGAAAACTGCAATGCTCTTGTTAAGGAAATCCCAGATCTTTGCCCCATATGTTACCAGTGTATAACATCTTCTTCTCCCTTCAAGCATTAAGTCTGAGAGCCTGTTGTACTCTTGGCCCAGGTACAACCAGTGGCGAAGCTAGTAGTTAATGAATGGGTAGGCAAAAATCTTACCTTAAATTTTTTTTAAGGAATCACTAAAAGGACGGTGGTTCAAATCGGACGCTGAGGTAGAATTTGCTGTTAGCGAATGGTTCCACAAACAGCCATAAGAATTTTACTAGCAGGGAATCTACAGATTAGTGCAACAGTGGGACTCATGTCTTAATGTTAATGGAGACTTCTTTTAAAATCGTTGAATAAAAAATGCTTTACAGCTCTAAACGTGTTTCTATTGAAAAATCCTTGTATAAGTCATACACAATAATACATCTGATTGAACTTAAAATTTTTAAACTTGATTAGTTTCTATATACTATATATGTTTACTGTTACAAACAATTCAAAAAACAATCTTGATCATCTGTTAGTTCAGCGGAATAACAGGCACACTTTTAATAACCGCATAAAATAAGCACACTTATAAACAACACAGCGCGCTTTAACTTAACTGTTTGCACCATAGAAGCGAGACATGCCTCAATGCTCTATGTGTACAGCACAGGACAATCCCCCTCTCCCACACTTCCCTTTCACTCCTGCACATTGCTTACATACGATGTACACAAAAAACACTGAGGCAAGTTCACGTTGCCTCATTTGTTTTATGCCGAATCTCACCTGTCACCATCTAGCGGTCGCTCAGTAAAGCACATTTCAGCTAAATTCGACAGTCACAGTAACATGTATAATCTTTACGTTACGTAGTTCATACGTATTTATAATTTTTATTCTACAGAATTTTTAGGGTAGGCATTGCCTCAATTGCCTCCATGTAACTTCGCCACTGGGTACAACTCATGTTCCACCATGCCAGAGAGAAATCATCCAATTATAAATAAATAACTACTGACTCAGATCACTAATTTCTTATTGGTAAAAATGTTAAACTTTTACCAGTAAAAAATTAGTGGACTATTTCAATCAATCCATCGCTTACCAAATGTATTATTTAAATGGTTCATCAAATCATGACAGTAGTGAGCAGATGCATCGTCATTCAAAAACCACATCTTCACTCTATCTGCAAGTGGAATATCTTCCAAGAATTCCATCAGATGCATTTACAAAGAATGTAAGTGTTGTCTTCCATTAAGCCTTCATGGTAAAAAAAGGGCCTATGAGAGTATCACCAAGAAGACTGCACCACACATTAAATGTGAAAGTATGTTGGTCATGTCTTGTAGCAGTCTCATGTGGGTTTTCCTCTGCCTAAGTGTGGGTGTTTTGAAAGTTTTCAATGCCATTTCTTGGAAATTAATACTTTTCTGGGACATTTTGGTCTGTTTTGTTTTTAATTAAAGTCAAATTTCTTAAATTTTTACTTACTTTTAATAGACATTATACACATCAGTTTTCTCATAATTAAATTCTCTATAAAGTTAGTTAGATATATTTATTTGTTTATCAGCAAACTAACGAAGTTATTTTATCCCAAATCTAAAAATGTGTGTTTTTCAACTCCAATTTTTTGTGTTTTACCCAGTTTTTCTTAGAAACTAATTGAGAGAGTTCTGGGACCTCTTTTTTTCAATTTTTCAGATCAAAAACCATAAGAAACCACAAAACTTACTCTTTACTTTATACCCCACGAATTTCAGTATGGCGTCATTTTACCGTGGGAGCAGAAATCAGGACGAACTGGTTCGCAAGCCGTAACTCTCTAACGAACCATTTTTGGACCTATGTTTATATGCACTTTATTCCTTATTTTTAGCTATAGAATCAGGTCCCGAGAGATTGCCATGCAATTTTGAATCACCCTATATAACACAGAAAATACAATTTCAGTTCACAACTGTTGTATCGATTATTAACACAATCGTAATTTATACAAACTAAAAGATAACAGACAGATAATTGATCCATAAATGTGGTATCATATATATGCACTAATTCTGTAACTCATTTAATTGAAATCTCAATGAAAACTGACTATCGACTCCATCTACTACTGTTTATATGTACTTGGTAATGACATCATTCACCGACATGTGTAATTACTAGAACAGTCTAGGAGGCTCCAGGTGTACATTCATGAACATGGTAGAATAAACTACGTTTTATCAATAAATGTATAGTACATTGATGTATAACACTCTAGTGTATTCTATAAATAGTCTCTCTATAAATAGTCTACATCAATATACATACATTATACATCAATTCTGGGTAAGGTAAAATACACATAAGTAGGCCTACATACTTAACTACATGAGTAACATAATCTTCATACTATTTTAATAATACCAATCACAATACTACTTACTACATATGTATTATGCAATATTCATAATATTACTTAGAATGTGGTTGTGGGTTCTCTTGCATAGGCCTACAACATTCTGGACTATTCTCCTCAGCTATAGGGGTGGGTAGGCAGACAAAGTTGTGACTTTGACTCGATCACATGGTTGCAGCACAGCCTTTGAGATTATGAGTTTTGAACGTTAGTGTGCTGGCTCACTCTGTTATTATTTCATAATATCTTCAAATAAATACACTGCATGTAGGTTATTTTATACATAGAAAATCAATTATCGTTAACTATATTGTAAGCAAAACATTCAATTACAATTCAAATAAACCTCTGAAGATACAGAATACTTTCTGTGAAATGTGCGTCAGGAGAAAATAAACCTACTTGTAGTATATTTATTTGGAGATATTACATGGGAGACCTGCAGGACACTCAACAAGTTAACTATAAAGGAATAATGAATTATTACATAAGTAGAGAAATATTTTTTAAGTTCCTTTTGATTGTATGTGATTAATTTTCATACAAATATAGTAATATAATTCAACATTTTTGTCTTCATGAAGCGTTCCGTTAAAATATTTAATTTTCTTCTTTTATCTTTCCAGGATTAGTCATTGCTGGCTGTTCCAGTTTCACTGTTGCATCCCAGGTCTCCCAATACTTTGTCTTCACAAATGTCTATAAATCGTAGCCTTCCTTGATATCCTATCTGGCAACATTCGCATGTTATGATACTCAATTTTTCTTTGTGCCATGCAGCTATTCCTATTGTTGATGTATTCTTCATATTTATTGATATCAATGTTCATATTTTTTATTTTTCATGATTGATAACATTGTTAGAATCTGCAGTTCTACAGCTATCCATGATAATCAGTATGTTGTTGTTCTATTTAAATAATTAATATTTGACGAGATCAAGTTAGTGATAAAACTATTTATAAATAAAGGTTTTATTTTAGTAATTTCTCCACTTTGTAATGGGAAGGGTGGAAGTGCAGGGGTCAGAGAACAAAACCGGTAATGACTACAATACAATATTTATTAACAAATAATTATGTTTGTATTTTGTTGAGTGTGTTCATTTTAGAATTATCTCTGTGTATACTGATTATGCCGTAACATTGTACTATACTCCACGTGTGGTTTGAAAATTTGGTAAATCAGCAAACTTACAGTTTAACAATGCAATACCAAACCGTTAGTTGTGCATCGTTTTTATAAAGCAAAGTGTGAGATGTGTAAGCAAAATATTTGTTCAGTCAACACATGAAAGAGAATGTTATCAGCATAACACAACACACACAGAAACTTGGAGTCATAGGTCAAGAGAGCAGAGTCAATAGTAACCAGTAAGAGAGCAGATAACCAGTAACACTTTTGTTGCTGGTTGCCAAGTTTTATAACTTTTGATGCTGTTTTTACAACAGCAATAGGTAATAGTGATGATGATGTGATCATGATAATGATGATAATGATAATAAGAAGTTGAGGGAAGAAGGAGAGAGAAATAGCTAAACGGTATAATATACAGTGCACTAACTCTCAGAGCTGTGTTATTATTCTTGTTTGCATACAGTTATAAATTAAACATTCCAGTTAAATAAACATAAAAGTAGTGATAAGTAGCCTAATGATTAACATTATATTTATAATAATTGTAGTAATAAAATTCTAATTAACAACAATGATGATATAGGGCAATAGTGATAAGAATAACAATTATGTGATGTGTGAAAATAACAATAAACTTTAACTGTGTGGCAATAGTCATAACATTAGTATCACGCATTATTTATTGCCATTTCATTACTGCTTCACACCAAAAAATTGGTCGTTTAGTTGAGACTGTGAGTATACTGATACTTTGCTTTCAAGGTGTGGTTAACACTTAAGACAAGACTTTACGTTCGCTGTAAAAACTAGCATCTTCTTTGACATTACTACAGATCAGGGCTGTTTGATATTGTGGTACCAAAGGGCTGTTTATGCAGTGGCATATAATCCATCGATGCCATATGTGCACATCACACCCTATAGAATTTTTATATGATGTTTTGGTTTATAGATATTAATACCAAGGTGAATCGTATTGGACAATTGTTGGCAATCAAAAATATTTAAAGAAAATTACAGTATTAGGATTATCACTTGAATAATCAATCTATATATAGTAGCTGTTGTCTAACTTGTGGTAAAAAAGATCATAATCACATGGAGTCCTTTGCTGAAAGTATTGAGAAACATTGTGATGGACAGATGGACAGTTTGGGGGGGGGGCACTAAGTACTGTCCTGTGTGAGTTCCAGTGTTATGGTAGTTTCTGATCACTAACTGATGCAAACTGTGCTTTAAATACAACAAAGTCTTGTTAATACTGCCAATTTTTGTTGTTTTGTCGTTATTTGTTTTATTGTTTTATCTCTTTCATATTTTGTCAGTAGCAGTAAACATTATTTTTCTCAAGTCCAAATGCCTAGTTATGTAATAGATTAAATTTCTAGCGGATTATACAACTTGAGAATGGCAAAGCTTGAATACTGTATTTTTCCTTGCATCTACTGTACTGTAACATTATCCGAGATTGGTACTCTGTGTGAGACAAACCCTTATGTGTATTTAGATCCAAACAACTATTCATGTTTTGTTCATGTTTCGACTCTTGAAGTTCTGGTTTCAGCTTTGAAATCCAACACTTGTCACTAAGCCAAACATCAAAATCTAATATTTCACTGACTAAATGATTATTTAAGTTTGCTGTTTCCAAACATGTAACTCTCGGTGACATTAAATTTGAAGTAATGTAAATAAAAAAATACCTAGATTTACAATTTGCTTTTGATTCCCAATAAAAAATTCAAGGATATATATATATATATATATATTGTAATATATATTGTAACCAGACCTGTTACAAATAAATGTTCTTCATATGGTACAAAGAAAAAATAAAAAAAAAATTTTATTACAAAAAAAATTTTGTTCAAAAAAAATTTTATGTTTGTTATTATAGTAATTGAGAAATAATCCTGGTTCGGTGTTTTGTTTAAAATTTTAAAATTCTGTAAGTTTCTTTTGGTTAATTTTACACTTCTGGTAGATCTTAACTAAATCTGGAGTTAATCAATTATCTTCTTGCTGTAATCGATTAGTGATTTTCAGCGCTGCTCCAGTATATCTCTTTCAGTCAAGATTTAAAGTCTTCCAGTAAGTCCGGTAGTTAATTAAATTCTTAATTTAAGATGTGAAATAATTATAAAGTCCAGATCATTGAAATAACTTGATTTATTAATAACAGTTCATAAAAAATCAATTTAAAATCGATACTGAGCAAATATTCGACCCTTTCACAGGGATATCAATTTGTGAATACAGGTTATTTTTATATAAAATATTGGAAAAGGTTCTTATAACGATTATATTTATAGTCAGAGAAGGGTAGGCCTAGAAAGTATAACATGTACAAAAATATAAGTCTTAATAAGTAAAAATGACAAACTGTTAATAATATATAATGTTTTGTAGTATACAATTTATACCCAATAGGTGACTAGATGTTCTCGTGCTGGTTGGTAATTTGCATCACGGGAAATTCACAATGGCGGCTAGCTGAATTGATGAGGTTAACGCACAAATGGTCGCTGGAAATTCTAACAATAAATCACCTTTAAAACTGTTTTATGGATCTCCGTAATAGTGTATACTGTCTATTATGTTGTTCGAGGTATCCTGGATAAGTGTTCAGTGTTCACTGGTGTTAATTGTTTTCTGTTAGATGTGTTCACCTTTTGTCTGTTCGTGGCTAAGAATCATTAATCTGTTGTATAGTGAAATATTAATATTAGGTAGTTTTAATGGTTTAAATCACTTGTATTGTGTTGTGTAGTGTTTGTTTTCACTATTGTGGTAGAGTATTTCACTTATTATAAATCCAAAAGTGTCAATTTCGGTAACTCTCGTATTTAACTGTTTTCAACTTTTACTCCATTACAATCGTTAATACGGTTTTAGAACGCGATTGAGGATCAACCGTTCCATTTGAATGTTAACAAAGAACTAACTTACTTCCTTCGTCTTAGGAAATATCTTGCCAAGTTAATATTGGAAAAGTATTGTTAAAATAATTTTCATTTCCTATGTACATAATTATATGGTACATTATATATGGAATATTTTTAGTTTATTGTTCGCTTTCATGAACTATTAACCACATAATTGGTTTATTTATCTCATTCTGTTTAATTTGATATGTCATAGTCCATATTTGTTGAGATTTTTGTTAAAATTACCATATTTCTGTCTTTTTGGAAATCTAGGCCCAAAAACCTGTTTCCGTTCTTGTACACAATTCCTGCCATTTTAGGTGTTCTAAATATAATTATAATAAATTTCAGAAAGTCACAAATCTTTCTCTCCTTAATTCCTTATAAATTTAACATTTGAACTGTCTTTTAGTGATAATTTATTAATCTACTATTCCTCCTCTGAAATAGTTATTTTTTATATTTCGAAAATTTTTAATAATTTAAGACATTTTTCTATATCACTCTTTTAAATCATAGGATCATTTACAGTAGTTAGGTATTGATCCACCTTACATAAATCTTGTTAGTTTACATGTTTCATTGGTGAATTAACTAGTTTATATTTATTTTTGTGAATTCATTATTTGGCCTAGAGTTTAGTATTTTACATATATGGTTTTTTCAAATAAAGTTAATTTTACACCTCCTCTGACTCTTAAAAGTTAACATAACATGAAATAAAATTGTTTACATAAATATTGATATGTGTAGCATCTAATTCATGCTACTGTTACAAAAAATAATATTTGACATGAATTACCAGTCTTCAAAGTTAGACATGTTTGCTGGAACTATTTTGAACATACATTTAAAACATTTTATAAATTAATGCAGCATCCATACCTAAACATTTTAATTTGTAGGCATGCTGTTATATAACTAAAACATCTTACTCTAAATATAGACCTTATTCTATAGGAACTCTTTTTAAAATGGAGTTCATGGCTTTGAACATTATTAGCCATTTAATTTCTTAACTTTATCAAAACTTAATCTATTTTCAGTCCTTTCTGATTATATTGTATTATTATCTAAAATCCCCTTGACAGTAAACATTTCCCCACATACTTTCTTTATTATTGGCATTACCATGAATGTCTTGAGATAACAAAGTGACCTTATTTATGAAATATTGGAAATGTTTTTCATTTTAATATTTCATTACCTGTTAATTATAAAATATAAAAGTTATTTTATAGCACCTTGTTTAAGTTATAGTTACACTACAACTTGAAGTTTATTACATTTAAAAACACTTCCACTGGTACACATTCACTGTTGGTTCTGACTTATATTTGAGTTTTATTATTCTCAGACCAGACCTTTAGTCATCATGGACTGTGAAGATTTGTCTATTTTACCATATAATAACTTTAGTTGGTGCACTTCTTATCATACTACTCAATACTTTTGTCTATAATTATTTACAATTTCATAAGGTTTTGGGGTGTTATACTTTCTTTAATGGTATTAACATTTGGTTTGGGGTTAATGGTAGTTAATAATAGGTTTTTATTGTGGTTCTTTTGTCCGATGGTTGGTTCGGGTATCTTCTTTATTATCTGTTTCTAAATTTCTTCTTCCTTCTTGGGTTTGGAGTATCTTCTTTATTATCTGTTTCTAAATTTACTCTTCTTTCTTGATTTCGGGATATCTTGTTTATCACCTGCTCCTACCTTTACTCTTCTTTCTTCTTCTGTTTGGGGTATTATATTTATCACCTGATACTAACTTTACTCTTTACTCTTCTTTTGTCTTCTGTTTGGGGTATCTTATTTATCACCTGATACTGACTCTACTCTTCTTTCTTGGTTTCGGGGTATCTTCTTTATCACCTGCTCCTAATCTCCTGGGTAATCTCCTGATTTTTTAATATGAGTTTCCTTTAATTTATTTTCTTTGAATTTTATGGTTGCATTTTTATTATTTAATTATTGTTCTTCTTTTATAGTGGTGTTTTCCTTTGAAGTGTAATTGAATTTCATTTGACATTCTTTGAGTATATGTAATTTAATTATTTTTATGATCTTATCTGAATTAATTATTAGTGGATTATCTATCACGCTACAATATATATATATATATATATATATATATATATATATATAAAATCCTTTGATCCAAATGGCATTTGGATAAGATATGTAGATGATGGGCTATATGTATCAAGTAACAAAAATACAAATGCAGATAACATATTAAAACAAATCAATAATATACATCCAAAAATACAATTCACAGAAGAAAAAGAAAAACATAACAATACAATATGCAATATACAGAAAACAAACTTCTACCAACATCATTATACCTAACCATTCTGACCACCCACCACAACATAAAATGGCAGTATTCTATTTGTTATTTAACAGAATATACAAAATTCCCCTAAACAAACAAGAAACTGACAAAGAAAGAAATATAATATACCAAATTGGTTATGAAAATGGATACAATAAAAATACTGTAAACAAAATAGAAAATAAAATCAAATATAAAATAAAAACTGAACAATTAAGAATTAATCAAAATGAACAACACATAAACAATTAAAAAAACAAAAAATGGGCCACATTCACATACATAAATAATAAAATGACAAAGCTAACAAAACTATTTAAAAACACAGATATAAAAATAGCATACAAAACTAATAAAAATAATTTACAAAAATGAATAGCCCACACAACAAAGGTAATACAACAACTAACGGTATATACAAAATTGAATGCCAAGATTGCAATAAATGTTACATAGGACAAACAAAAAAACAGCTGAAAAAACGTTATTTTGAACACCTAAACGCATACAAAAAACCAGAAATATATAAATCCAATTTAGCCACACATGCAATAAACACAGGACATGAATTCCCAGACATAACCAATGTGACACTAATAAAACATATGCCACACAAAGACACCATAATGAACATTTGGGAAAATTTACAAACATAAAACACAAAACAAACTAATACCTGAGCAAATACAAGTCAATACAAAACATGACACAATATTCAACGCACTCAACATCGAAAATACACAAAATACAAATACATATACCACAATCACACACAATAAGACAACTTTAAAATATCAGAGACCAACAAGAAACCTTAATAGCATCCAGCCAACACACAAATACTTCACCAGACGCAAGATCGCAAAGGCTGATGATGAGAGCACGGGAGCTCTCGAAACATGTTCCGAATAAGGAAAAATAACATCTTGAGGTAATATAAACATAAATTTTAAATTACTATATATATATATATATAGTTTCATAATTATTAAAAATTGAATTTTTTCAAAATTATGTACTGTAATTATGTATAGTGTATTTGTAGAAAACATCACTTATATTTTTTAGTGGATGGTTAGTGAGGATCGGTCAAAAATAACATAAATTTTAACTATTGTGCGTCGATGTTTCGAGAATATTTATTGTCATCTTCACGCAGAGTGGGTGGGAGGGATAGTGAGTGATAGAGCGATTTCAGGTTAGAGTGAGAGGCTGTGAGAATTACTGGTAGGGGGAGAATGGGTGAGAGAGATGGCGTGATTGTGGATACATACATAAATTACATTATTCTATAGTACTCTTGACTATAATTTACAATATGATTACAGTTATTATCCAAGTTTACCTGTTAGTAAAATTTACCAGAAACTTTTGTTTGTAACCTTTGTCAACTATTTGATGTAAGTCGTAATGTTCTACAGTTATTGTGTAAATTGTGTGTTTCTAAATTATGATTGTTTGTTAATACCAGTAGGGAATGGAGTGAAACATGTTAAAAATAACTTTTAACAATTATGTAGTGAACATTCCCTAATCTGTTTTAGTTATAGGTAACTTAATATATTTTACTTTGCTATATGTTGACTGCTGTAGGTATAAACAATTTATGTACCAATCTAATATCCAATTGTTGATTACTGTTTGTTTAATTAATTAAAATATCATTATATTTAGTAATTTAAATTGTAATACTGTATAAACTAAGTTCTCTCATACTATAATTTGCTCGTTTTCTTAAAGATAATTTGAAGATGTAAACAAACTATCATAAGTCTTCGCATATACAATGATACATACATACGCATGACACACTCACATACATGAACACATTCACCCAAATATTTAATTGTGCCATTGTGTTTGACATTTCTTTTGTATTTCATACACAGGTCCTGAAGATGACAATAAATATTGTCGAAACGTCGACGCAAAATAGTTAAAATTTGTGTTATTTTTGACCAATCCTCACTAACCATCCACTAAAAAATTCATTGATTGACGGTCACTAAAAATTTAAGGATTTAATCTCTTATATTAGTAATTATTGTATGTAATATATAAACTATAGATTAGATCCATGGCATTGCCTCAATGTACAGCACATCCTGAACCTGAGACCAGTATATGCCACTACTTTATTTAATAATATTACACACTTCTCCAGCTTATGTATGTTTTGTATCATATTCCTATAAATGTATGACAAAATAAACACAAATCTGTGCATCCACACATATGTTTGCATTCGCTACTATCCTCAAATACCTTTATGTAAATTCAACTATTTTCATACATTCAAATCTTCCATAAATGTACATAGGCTAAAACTGAATAATGCACACTGTATTTGTAAATACATGATATATAAATACCTATTCAATACAAGGACAGTATAGAATTATGAGTTTAAATTTAAAAATTTAAATAATAAACAGGGCTTTATATTTTAGTTTATTATATAAATATAATCTACTAATAAACTAAAAACTAGTTTATGCCAAACCACCAAACTGGAAGGCCAAGTGCATTCATTTTGGAGTTCCTTCACCATAGATATCAAGGCGTCTCTCATTATTCACAGTAATTTTATGATTCAGACTTCTATGATAGAACATATAGAACAAGCTATTTCGGTACATGGTATCAATTATGTATCCAAACTTTTCTACTACCATACTAGGTAACACATTGGCTGCCAAGCCATTACCCTGGTTGTCTGTACACTGTGCTAGATGAACCTCTTTTGCTTGTAAATTCAGCAACAATTTTCACTGATTGTTTACCATCACGTTAGAATAAGTTGCTTCGCATAATGCAGCTCACCGACAAGTAGGATAAAAGGGAATTGAAATAATAAGTACTACTAGAGCAAAAGCATTACAGATCAAGTGCTTTCTCTTTATTGAAAGCATAGATTCCCACTTCACACCCCTTCAGTGAATATTCAGTAGGAATATATTTTGTAAAGAAACTATTTCAGTAACATTCTTGTCAGAAAAAGTAATGTAGTAACATTTTTTTTCCCTAAAGTAATTACAATAGTTTTAAATAAAATTGTTATCTGAGTATGATTTGACTTTGACATACTTCACAATGGCTCAAAAGAAATTAAAGTATTACTGGCATAAATATTTTAAAATTGGTTCAACTTATTGTTCAATTAGTACATGATATTAACATGTTTTTTACTTTGCCAAAAAATATCTGTGCCAAGTGATTAAAGATAAACGTTGTTATAATTAGAATTATTTTTTCAAGGATTAATTTACCAGTTCATTTAATATTATAATAGACTTTTTAACAACGTACACATGGGTGAACAAAACACATGGATTAATAAAGCATAGTACTTGCCATATTGCCTTCCTTGTACGCTATATGGCTCAAGATGGTTGTGTTCCCTTGCCGAATCCTAAGCTACTTTTGCGTGAAAAAGAAACCAGCCAAAACTTCCAAACTGGTGACTCATCAGAGAATCAAATGTAATTGTGTTAGTGTCTGTTTGAAAGGTTGAAACTGGAAGTTGATAACAGAATACAAAAGACAAATAAAAGAGAAACACATAAAAATATGTAAAAAAAAAAAAATGTAAAATAATGTACAAAAATATCCTACTGACAAATAACTGTCTGTGAAACTGTCACATCATGAACACAATGTTTGATTTGTTCTCAGATATGTTTATGAGTGGAGTAAAAATTTGGGGTAATACAATAAAACTACTTCTTCATAGTTGTCTTGATTGTTCATCTCTTCTTTCACAGCACTATCACTTTACTAAAAATGAACTTTATCTTGTGAAAAACTTACTTTTTTCGTTGGACGCGTTTCGGCTTAGTATCCGCCTTCTTCAGCTTTTAGTCAGACTGCCATCATTTCGTAACGGTTTTTGTGTGGAAGGTGTAGTGGGGGTGGTGTGTGGAGGAAGGGGATTGGCGCAGGGATTCAACTTGATGTTTGTTTTTTGTAAAATTGTGTCAAAAAGTGTATGTGATTTATATTGTAATTGATCGTTGAGTATGTTGTTTGGTTGTGTTGTGTGGTGTTTATATATTTCGTATTGTTCAGTTGTGTTGAGTTTTCGGCCTTTAGGTAAGTAATGTAAAATTTCGAGATTGGTGTCTATGTTGGTGTAACTATGGTTTTCTGTGTGTATGTGTGTGGCAAATGCGGAGTGTATATTGTTGTTGGTTAGAGCTTTTAAATGTTCAGAATAACGGGATGAAAAAGATCTTCCTGTCTGGCCGATGTAGAAACTATTGCAGTCATTACATTTTAATTTGTAAACACCTGTTTTGTTATATTTGTCTATGTCTGTGTTTGTATTATTGATGTGTTTTGTAATGGTATTGGTTGTTCTGTATGCTATTTTGTATTTGTGTTTTCTGAATGTGTTGGCGATTTTGTGTGTGTAGGAGTTGTGGTATGTGAGTGTGATGTATTTATTGTGTTGTGTGCTGATGGTATTTTGTGTTTTGTTGTTTTTGTTTTTGATGCGTTTGTGTAGTGTGTTTATTAATAATCATAGACGCAGAAACAGCTGTACAAAACACGCACTTTAATGACCAGGACCCGATTCGCCACGAAATAAAACGAAAACTTCTAAACACACATACAAAACCAAAAATACACAACAATGAAATAAAAACACTTAACAATGTAAAACACAAGTTACTTGAACACAACACAACAATCCTAAAAGCTGACAAAGGTAACATTAGCGTCATAATGGACAAACACCAATTAAACACTAAAATCAAAAATTTCTTCAACGAAAATAATATAACAGAAATAAATAAAGACCCCACACTAAAATTTCATAAACAGATTAATAAGTTTATAAACAACACAAAACATATAATCAAACCAGAAAGCGCCAAATACCTTAAACAAATAAAACCTAACCCCCCTATACTAAATGCATTACAAAAAATACATAAACCGAACATTCCCATCAGACCATTAATAAACAACACACAGGCACCCTCCCACAAAATCGCAAAACAACTAGACAAGATAATCAGAGAAAATATTCACATAATAAACAACAACAAATACACTAACAAAATTATATATTGGCACAGGTATGTAGATGACATATTACTTTTATTCAAAGGCAACACAAGACAAGTTGAAAACTTCCACAAATACATAAACACTATACACCACAAATTAAAATTTACACTGGAAATTGAACAAAACAATAGTATAAATTTTCTAGACCTAACAATTAACAAAACTAACAACACACACACATACAAAATATACAGGAAACCAACCACAACTGACATGGTTATACACAACACATCAAACCACCCAACACAACATAAACATGCGGCCTTCAACCATATGCTCCATAGACTAACTAAAATACCCTTAAATAAACAAGATTACACCGATGAACTCAACACAATAAAATACATAGCAATCAAAAACGGTTACAACCCTAATTTAATAAACACACTACACAAACGCATCAAAAACAAAAACAACAAAACACAAAATACCATCAGCACACAACACAATAAATACATCACACTCACATACCACAACTCCTACACACACAAAATCGCCAACACATTCAGAAAACACAAATACAAAATAGCATACAGAACAACCAATACCATTACAAAACACATCAATAATACAAACACAGACATAGACAAATATAACAAAACAGGTGTTTACAAATTAAAATGTAATGACTGCAATAGTTTCTACATCGGCCAGACAGGAAGATCTTTTTCATCCCGTTATTCTGAACATTTAAAAGCTCTAACCAACAACAATATACACTCCGCATTTGCCACACACATACACACAGAAAACCATAGTTACACCAACATAGACACCAATCTCGAAATTTTACATTACTTACCTAAAGGCCGAAAACTCAACACAACTGAACAATACGAAATATATAAACACCACACAACACAACCAAACAACATACTCAACGATCAATTACAATATAAATCACATACACTTTTTGACACAATTATACAAAAAACAAACATCAAGTTGAATCCCTGCGCCAATCCCCTTCCTCCACACACCACCCCCACTACACCTTCCACACAAAAACCGTTACGAAATGATGGCAGTCTGACTAAAAGCTGAAGAAGGCGGATACTAAGCCGAAACGCGTCCGACGAAAAAAGTAAGTTTTTCACAAGATAAAGTTCATTTTTAGTAAAGTACTTCTTCATATTTTTTCTTGAAGAATTAACCGATATCACCTGTTCTAATCAGCAAGTTTAAGATATCTTTTCCTCAGTCTTTCAAGAGGTTGCTTCTCTTCCAGTCTACAAAAAACTGCTTTACCTGGTTAATGTTTCACACACAATCTGCTGTACATGACCCTGGTGTCTATTCTGACTTCCAAAAATCTTTTAATTTAGTTGTCTTGATTGTTCATCTCTTCTTTCACAGCACTATCACTTTACTAAAAATGAACTTTATCTTGTGAAAAACTTACTTTTTTCGTCGGACGCGTTTCGGCTTAAGTATCCGCCTTCTTCAGCTTTTAGTCAGACTGCCATCATTTCATAACGGCTTTTGTGTGGAAGGTGTAGTGGGGGTGGTGTGTGGAGGAAGGGGATTTGTGCAGGGATTCGACTTGATGTTTGTTTTTTGTAAAATTGTGTCAAAAAGTGTATGTGATTTATATTGTAATTGATCGTTGAGTATGTAGTTTGGTTGTGTTGTGTGGTGTTTATTTTAGACTTTTAATTTATTTTAGAAAATTTTAGTTCCTAGCATATTCATTATGTATCTGATTCTCCCATGTGCATCCCTTCATATATGCAGGAACTTTTCAGAAGCTTGGATATTACTTACATTTCTTTGGATTGTTATACAGTCAAAGTATGGTCTATTACTGTATATGCATTTGGCTAAAATAAAACAATATAAAGCATAAAAATGAAAAAAAAACAAATATTGTTTAGTCTCTGACAAATAAAACTGTGCAGTAATATTTTGTGTTCTGTCCTGACTACTAATAAAATGATCCCAGGTTTGACGACTGGGCATTCCAAAAATTAAAGTGCATTTTTCAGCTCATAGGTCAGCTTAGTATGTGTAAATAACATCCCAGGATAATAATGGGAGCTGAAGCATAATGCTGGCCACATTACTTTCCTTGTATGCTGATTGGCTTATGTAACACAGCCTATACTGCCCAACTCCTAAACAGCTTTGGTGTTACAGGAAGGTGCCACTAGTATTTGGTAATATTCTTTCCATCACAAGCTGGAACAATATGAATTAATTAATTATCAGAAAAGAGAGAGAAGAAAGAAGGAATGTGCACCATTACAACTTGTAACTGGACACTAAGAGAAGAAGGAGGAGCTGCATAACTAGTGCCACAGAAGTTAACGAAAATCATTTAGCTGCGTCAGTACCTAGTGTCACTATACCAAACAGCACTTTATGAGTTCTTACAATATTGATTCTACTGTGATGTATGATTATGCATTTAATATTACAATATACTTCTCTGTGCACCTACGTATGCTTACAGGTTTCATAAGAAGGCTAAAAATTCCCTGTCCAGCCCCAATAACCATTTTTTAATAAGAAAAACATATATAATTTATGGCTACAGAGTGTTTAAAAATACTAGCTCTCAAATTACCCAGTCAGGACTCCTCGCTGGTAGAATAGATAAACGATATTAATTGATGACTCACTGGGCAAAGGTTTTGTAAAATATATAAAAACACTTGGCAAGTTTCACAAATTTACAATGTGGCCGTGCTCTGAAACATCGCATTTCTGAACATAAGAAGGCGATTTTAACCAATACATCTAATACAGGTTTTGCAGATCATTGCTTACAACACAATCACTTCATAGACACAAAAAACATAACACTACTCCACAACATACAAAAAGGTAAAAAAATGGATTTGTTAGAAATTTTAGAAATTAAAAAAGCAATAAAAAATAACAAAAATTTAACCAATGAACAGACTAATTTTGTGTATCCCCTTTATTAAAATCTGTTATTTAGTTTAGTTTATTTTATATTATTTTGAATGTTCATCATTATTTTAAATTTTGCATTCAGTTTATATTTAGTTCAGTTAATTTTATATTTTACGTTCAGATTATATTTAGTTTAGTTAATTTTATATTTTGCATTCATGATTGTATTTAGTTTTTAAAGACACCTGACCTTCCCTTGTCTCTTGCACCCCCCCCTCGCCATCTCAACACAGATGTTCCAGGTATGCCCTAAACAGATCTTCACCACCTACACTCCACTCACATCCTGTGTGTTTAGTAATTTTCATTCATTCGCCTCTTTGACAATGTCTTAGTTAGTCGAAACAGCTGTCAGAGTTAATTAAAAAATTTGTGAAACTTACCAAGTGTTTTTATACATTTTACAAAACCTTTGAATAGATAAACATTTAGTGTTAGCCAAAAGTGTGAGTTAAAACCAAAAATACTGTTTAAATCTGTCTATAATTGCAAATTGTATGTTTTTTTTAATTGAAAAAGTTAAAATTATTTTAGTTGATTAGAACATAGTGTGGTTAAGTGCTGTCGTATTTTTCACATGACTTAATTATAATAAAACATAATGAGTAAAACAGTTTACTTACCATATATATACAAAAACTATGGCATTTTGGGGCAAATACGCCTTATGGATTAAGATTGTATTGGATAATAAGAGCATAGGACAAATGTGTCATTTCCGCTGTTTTGGCTGTGACATCACTTATGATGTGGATTATGATTTTGATCACAAGTTGACTAAGTTTCAGTCAATATGTGGCATAATTTGTCAAGAGTTGTCAAGGAAAACAAGGAAAGAGACTGAACTAAAATTTTATATAATATGGTAATGGCTGTGCCAGTGTTATTGTATGGTTCTGGAGCTTGGGTTAGAGAGAAAAAATATCTGAGTAGAATACAGGCATCGGAGATGAGATTCTGGCGATCTGTAAAGGGTGCACATGAAGGAATAGAGACTTTACAATGAAGAGATTCATAAAGAGTTGAACATTGTTAACATCCAAGATTGTGTTGCAGAGAACAAAGAGAGATGGACTGCTTATCTGATTAGGATGCCATCTTCCTTAGATAGGTGCCTTAAGGACGTTCAGCAATACAAGTCTGTTGGACAGCAAAGTATGGGAAGACCTAGGAAGAATTGGTGAAGTGTATACATTGCTTTGGGACTAGAACAGGTGATTCACCTAGTCCCTGATAGAAGAAGAAAACTTACCATTTTACCATATATGACTATGTATGTGCAATTATGCCAAAAAAGGTAAAAGTCCAGAAAGATTTTAGCCCTAAAACTACAGAGGGCTACCACACACATTTAATATTCAGATGCATTAAGAAAGCAAAGGATATAAAAAAAATTGCAGCAGAAGCATACTCCTAATGCAACAGATTAACAAGGAGCTATAAATAATGTTTATAAATATAAGGGTTAGTTGAAAAGTTTTCAGAACAACATCTACAACTTAACCATAAAACTTAACTTTTTCATGTGTGGTAAGATTTGATGTAAACACCTGCTAATTTCCAAATCTATCTGTCAATTATTCATTGTTTACCATCGGGTCAAATTTTGCATTGTCACACGTGGTTAGAAAAATTGACAAAAATCAAAAACTTTTTCTGTTTATTTGTTAAAAAATATCTAATGCCGATAGAATTTCCCAACAAAATTGTAAATGTGTCCAAAGAAACAATAGTTTGTAAGTGGGCACTCAATGTTTAAACATGGTCACACAAGCATTGAAGATGATCTCCACAGTGGATGCCCAAAAAGCGCAACTGCTCCAAATGTGGTCTTCACATTGTATAAAGTTATTTCACAACGAGTTCTTGAGTTAAATGTGATACACACGGACACACAGTCATATGACATGTCTATGATCTCAGCAATGTCATTCACTCTGATTCACTGTCTTCCAACATCATTCATGAAATATTTTTAATGATATCTGGAGTGTCATAACATGTAAACTTTGAACAGCTGATAAACAAAGAATAATTTAGCAGATAGATTTTGAAATTAACAAGTGCCTTGACACATGAACTTTACAACCACAAAAAGTTTTAGTTCTACCTCCAAGTTACAGATGTCACTGCAAACTTTTCAACCATGCCTTGTATATTAATTTGGTCTAATTTCTTCTGTATTTGTAGTAGTCCATCATCATAATATTGTAAAAAGTACCATACTAACAGCTTTAGGTTTTCTAATTGATTTATATGTTTTTGTTTGTTTACTATTTTACTAGCAGGCCTAATATTATGAGTTTCTCCTGTACCACCAAAGTAGTTTAGGACAGGCAAGCAGGAGTAGAATGTGACTAAATGAAGAATAGGATAAACCAAGTGAAAAGTCCAAGTGAGGTTTTTTTCATTGAAGTCAGAGTATTGTGAAGCCACCTGTTGTTATCCCACAATGTAATTTCACTTTTACAGGCTTAGTCAGATGCTCAGTTATATTTTTCAGCATGATGAATTTATACTAATGAATCAATTAAATTTACAATAACTAGAGTAGTCTCAGAGTTCCCAGATCATCTGGGCCAGATGAGCATCGTACCAGCTGGACAGACAAAATTATTTTAGTAAATTTTATTCAATATTTATTTATTTTTTGACAGTAGCTCTGCAAAGACATAAGCAACTATTGAAGAATAATTATAAAATTCAGTGAAACTTTACCAGTCAGTGATTTATTTGTTTTAGTTTATTATAAATATATGTTGTCTTAGATGGCGTCATTTACCTTAAATATTTCAGTTTGTTTATTTAATGCAAAGCCAGAAGGTAAAAGGAAAGTTGGAAGGCAATAACTGAGGTGGAAGGGTGGGGCGAGTCAGGACATCAGTACTCTTGGAATTAGAAATTGGAGGAGTGTGGCTATGAATAGAGAAGAATGGCGAAATCTTCTGAAGAAAGCCAGGGCCCACAAAGGGCTGCTGAGCCAATGATGATGATGATGATAATGGTGATATTTCTGTTTGTTTATTGTTATAACACAGGCAACGATCGACTGTTACACCACTATCAGACAAATAGGAAAAATAGAATTTACTTTTTAGTCAAACTGTAATTCTGTAAGATAATTCAATCGAACATTGATCTCTTGGTGCACAAGGCTACAGAAAAAATTTGATACCTTCTCAGCCAGTGACTTTTACTGTACCAATTTGATTTCACATAAAGAATGTGACTATTGTTATTATTATTATTATTATGCATTTGCCCTCAGCTATTAACACTGGTTATTTATGTTGAGGCAGTGTTGCACCAACACAGTGTGTGGTGCACACAGGTGCCAGGATAGTTAAGATGCCAAAAATTTTAGGCGGGGAAGAAATATTTGAAAAAAAAATTATTGATTAAGTTAATTGTATTAACCTTTTAAGTGCTCTGGATGGGAATTCTGCAGAGCGATTTTTTCTAAAGTTAAAATTATTAATAAAGTCAGATATTTTGTATCAACTTGATATATACGATATTCAAGAAATTTTATTAATAAAAGCTATAAAAGTTCAATTCACTAAATGATTTTTCTTTCCGTTTAAATATTTACTTACCTATTTCTTTACAAATAAAATCTGTAATAAGTTCCTCTTGTATATACTTGTAATTTTGCTTCTTAGTTATATTATATCTTTACAATG
Organism: Magicicada septendecula; assembly: GCA_034769895.1. NCBI lineage: Eukaryota > Metazoa > Arthropoda > Insecta > Hemiptera > Cicadidae > Magicicada > Magicicada septendecula. Next base: position 86,949,890 of record CM068372.1, on the reverse strand, counting down.
TACAAATGTCAAAGCGATTTTCTTGCCAAATAAAATATGGTAAGTTTAATTGTGTACCAAAAAATATTTAATATTTTTGTTTTTATAAAACTGTAAGTTTATCTGTTAATTTATGTAAAACTATATAAAGTGCACTTGGCAAATTATTGTCTTGACAAATAACATAGATTACTTTAGTTTCCCCCAAATTATTGTCTTGACAAATAACATAGATTACTTTAGTTACCTCCAAATTATTGTCTTGACAAATAACATAGGTTACTTTAGTTTCCTCCAAATTATTTTGGATATTTTTGTTTCTGTTGTTTATTTTTATTGTTTTTTATACACTTTCTGTAATTCCTGGTTTTTGTACAATAAATACATTTGTTATAATTAATACGTTTTGTACTGCATTTTTACTCACTGATACGTTTTTAAATTTTTTTTTAATTGGATGAGGTTATAGGGGTGCCAACTAAAGTTCTTCACACAGGTGGCAGACACTACTGGTGCACCTCTAGTTAGAGGATCTATATAATAAACTCTAGCATAGTGCTTCTGCTGGCATATTTAAATGTGTTCAGATTGTTTTGCACGTTTCCAGGATGACTGATTTTTGACCTGTAGCTAGTACACTTTTGCATTTAATTGTAACTTAGATACATTCATTCCCTGGATTTTTTACAAGACCTGCTGCTGTGATTGTCAGCAGTTTTACTTATACAGACTGTACTTTGTGAATTCTCTTATATTTACCAGCAAGTGGACTATGTTTTCTTATTTTATTCCTTTCAGATTATGGACATTATGATCTGCTGCGTTAACAATAGCCAGGCTTTCTTATTTATCTTCTTCTTCTATTATTATTTTATGAATGTTGATATTATTGTTACTCACCTTAATATCATTTCTCTTGGTATTCATCATAAGATCGTTTATATCATCACCTTCCAGCCTTTTGCATCCGCTGCTGGACAACATTCCCTGAAGAGTTTTTATGTATGTTAATTTTGTTCAGTTGAAACCAGTTGGTGGTCTTCTGTCAGTCCTTGATCTTCATTTGAATAATTTGTATGTCCAATTATTGTCTCATAGTCTCTGGCAGCATGCCCTGCACAGGCCCATTAGCTGTATGCTCTGTTATATCCGTGAGAATTGTTCTGCCATACAGATTGGCATTCGTGATTCTGTTCTTAAAGGGATATCAGGTATTGTATATATCTTTCCTTTCACCTCTGTATTACTTGGAATTTAGATGCCTTTGTTTAAGTTAAAGTTATGTTGTTTCTCTGTTTCTATTACAAAAGCATGGGCACCTCTGAAATACTTATGTGACTAAGTACTGATTCTTTTAAAATATTGGGATCTGACTGTTGAATCTCGGCAACTCAAGATTACATTGATTGCTATACTGATTGTTTATTGGTATTTACTAATCATGTCAAAACTGATACACAATCCAAATTGTAGTAGGTAGGTTATTGTTCAAGTTGAACTGTATTAGTGCAAAGAACAGACAATTGATGAAATATAGTGATAAACTCACATCATCGAAAGATTTGTTAAGGCTCAAAAAATACAATGGCTAGGTTACATAGAACTGATAGATGATCAACATATGGCAAGGAAAATCCTGTGGGCACAGGTGTATAAAAGCAGAAAGAGGGGTCAACTTAGGATAAGATGGTTGGATAATGTGCTGGAAGATCTCACAAGAATGGATTGGCTACACTGAGATGGCAACAGATAGGAAACATTGGAGAAGATTGGCGTTGGAACCAGAGCTGAATAGTGTTGGGCTGTAGTGCTGAATAGTGCTGAAGAAAAAGAAGAAGAAGTAATACTCACGTATGAACAAGTTTGTTTATATTATCACTGGGGCAAGAATGTGTTTTTAATATGATGTTGAGGTAAAAGCAACTGAAAGTCTCAAGAACCCAATCGTAACATAATAAGTCAAACTTTTACTGTATATAGATAGAATGAACTTTGATATCTTTTGGTGTAGATTCAGAATGTTTGCACATTAGGGGGCAACAAGTTGGTTCCTTCCTTAAACTGATATCATCATCGACATCATCATCATTATCATCATATCATTGTCATTGTCTCAAACAATAGCAACAATATCACGGATCAAACCAATATTTGGCTTGTTGCTCTATTTCCTGTGTGATGCATTTGAATTGAGAACAGTTTCATCATTGTAGATTATGAGTGCATGGCTAAATAAGACATTTAGTGGGCTGGTGTGAGTCATTGCCTAAAACTATCAAATCTCACCTGTCCATGTGTATGGAGTATCCTGAGGCTCTTGAATGTAATGAAAGACATGTTTGAATTGGTATCCAAGTCACTTGTTGACAAAATCTGTATAATATTTACCGTATTTCTTCTATCGTGTGACTTCATGTTGCATTCGATTGATTTACACGTTTTGAAACATACGTTTTGTCTTCAGAAATAAAAAATCACTATTTTTTATAGAGCTCGGTCCGACTTGAGTGCGCACTCATGTAACGTGGATATGTGTGGAATTGTTTTCAATATTTGCAATTTTAATATTTAACGACCTTGCTTAGAGTGATTTTTTTATTTTTGAAGACGAAACATATATTTCAAAATATGTAAATCAATCTAACGCAACACGAAGTCACACGACAAAAGAAATATGGTAAATATTATACAGATTTTGGATGTAATGGTTTACATTATGCATTTTTTTCCTATTCCATTAGGCAAGAAGTGCTTATCTGTTTTTAGAGGCACTTTTCCATCGCAGTGAAAAGAGGGAATCCTCCTAGGAGGCTGTTAGCACATAACAGAGGGGGGTTTCTTAAATCAAATGTCACTGAGTCAACAATAACTTGCTGGTGCAACACTTAAAGCTGAGATTGACAACTGAGTGAGAGACTGGAGTCATGCTTTTATAATTTCATAATTAAAATATTGCTATTTTTTGACTCTACACTTGTTTTTTATTTGTGACTGACACTACCAGGCTTTCATTCTATTCTACAATGTACAATCTTTTTACTTTACTAGTAATTTCCACAATTCCAATCTAGATACTGAAGATGCCATATTATAGAGGATTTGAAGTGCATGGTAGTGTTAGAATAAAAGATAATCTACATAAGTGTTATTTTAACTAACTTTTTGATTTTTTAACTTTTTTTTAAAATAATAGCAAGAATTTTTGCCTGTCAAAATGTTATCTGAAAGTACTTTTCGCCATTGTGTAATGATACAATAACAATTTTATGAACGTTGATAAGCTTTTTGTAAAATTTGTGTATTTACTGGGTCATCTGAATTTATGCCATTGATAACCAATTCTCTTTCATGACATAAAACACTACCACTCTTAAGATTCTTTGTAGTTAGCTGAGTTGTTCCTCCTAGTTCTCATTCTAATTCATTAAAATATATTTGTGTCATAATGACTTCTTTTCCTTGGTGGTGGCAATTATAAACTTGTTTTCATAGTGGAAGGGTAAAGGCAATGAACAATCAGCGTCATATCACATTAAAGAATTATCTTGTGGTGCTTTTAGTCTGAGTTACGCTTTAATGTGTAGTATACATTAACAGGCAAAGTAACATCAATCTTGGGGCACATGAGCTTTCAAAAATTATGCAGGTTTTTAAAAATAATCCAGCTTTTTCTCTGACAAATTGATAAATTTTAATAACTACAATTTAAGGAAATGCTAATTGGAAGTAAGACTTGAAAACATTAGTATTTTAAAACACATTATTTTTAAACTTGTCGAAAACTTGGGTGTTATCCTATAACAAACTTTTTGTAATACTTTGAACTGTTTAAAACAAATTTACTATAAAAAAACTATAAATTCTGGAGAAATTAAAATTAGAAAAGATATTCTTCTGCAGTTTTTGAATGCAAATCATATTGTTTTCTTTTTCAAATGGCTTGTATTTTTTATTATTTATAAAGCAAAACTAATTTACCCTTTCCTATTTAAACAATGTCACAATCAAGAAAAATTGTATGAAGTTTTTAGATTATACCACATATCAGTTTCTAAAAAACATTATTTTTCAGTGTGTGAATTAAAATATTATATTTTGATTTAATTTAAAAGTAAAATTATAGACTTCATGGTACTTCATGGCTATAAGTTACATTGCAAATAAATAAGAATTAAATTCAAATTAATTTTATAATTTTTTATTTACATTAATTGTGACATTGGTTGAATTCTGCCTGTATCCTTTAATGACGTTTTTAAATTAAACGTTACATACATCCATTAATTATATATGTACATATATAACTTGCATAAATTATAGTTTTTTTTCATTAACAATAGTGATTTAGTACTATGTATTACATTGGTTTCAAAACCACAGGGTGAGTCACAAGTCACTTGACACTTGTAGTTATAAACAAATACATTTTTGCCAGTTACGTATGGCCTGCTCTGTATTTCTTAGCTCAGTGGTTCCCAAACGTTTCAGTCCGCGGACCCTCGAAATAATTTAAAAATTTCATGGACCCCGTTTGAGTTCTGAAATAAAACAAATATGATAGTAAACATGATAGAAACTCTTATATTTGAATTAAAATGTATAAAATCAAAATTTTCTTAACTTACAAAATTATAATATTAATGACATCAAACATAGTTTAATATGAACAATGAAGCTGCTTTTAAACATTTATCACTGCAATATTGGGTTTAATATCGGATAATTTCAATATTAAGTCAATATCAACATTATTTCTTAACTTTGGCTTCAAGTACATGAGCAGCGAGAATGCAGTTTCACACAAATAAGTAGGGGGAAACACAGTTAAACGCTTCAAAGCTTTTATTGCGAGTTCCAGATAGTCACTCATTATACAGTATATAACCAGAAGTCAGCTAGCTGTAATTGTGAAAACTGTAATTTTAATGAACTGTCAGTTGAAAGTTCTGCCAATGAATCTTCTTCTTGTAGTGTAAGAGAGAGGTCTAGTCAGTTCAGCTGACAAACAGATCTGCTACACGACATGAATTCAACATATTATTGAAGCCATTAATTTGAAATTACTTTTACAATTACAATTAGTTTGAACCAATAAAAAGTACTGGAATCTTCTACTAATTGTTTTAAAGTTCTAAACTTTAGATTTTAGAGCATAAAAAACCAGAGAAAATTGCAGTATATTCTAATTTTTCTTAAAAGTATCTGCGGACCCCACTTTGGGAACCACTGTCTTAGCTTGTATTGGTATATGGTACATTTTTCTTGGCACACCACTGCTTCTAGCTTCTGCTTTTTGTCATGGCGTTTCAACATTTTCAGGCACATACTATGACTAAACACTGTTAACATTCAATTATATTGGCTCTTATCTTTGCTGATTACAGAACACTGCATACGTGCTTATTTCTTTACTGTTCTGCTTTGTCAGTTGCATCTGCAACATGGGTAGGCCTACATGTCCTATTAACAATAAGAATTATTTCATTAATTCTTGGATTTCATTGTCCATGACATGTCCGTCGATTAACTAAATATAATTTAATCACTACTGACTCGGAACACAAAGTTATTTATGGGTAAAAACGTAAAAGTTTTACCTTATAGCCTGAACCAGTTTTCGCTTATTATAAGCTTCGTCAGAGGCTGCCACTGGGAGAGCTGTCCATCTTGTTCTTGCCGACGGTGTCAACTTTTTAAGGATCAATGTTGTGTGTGTGGGGTGTGATATGTTCAAATAATGCGTGTGATTTGAATTGTGTCTGTTCATGTAGGATGTCATTCATTGACCACACAAAGGCACTACACTCCACTACTGAATCCACCTTTGCAAACCACCTCATTGAAACAGACCACACATACAAAAACATCGACAATAACATGGATATTCTATATGTACACACAAAAGGCAGAAAACTAGACACTCTTGAAGAATTGGAAATATACAAAGACATAAAAACGACATTCTAAACGAACAGACACAATTCAAATTACACGCATTATTCGAACATATCACACCCCACACACACAACATCAATCTTTCAAAAGTCGACACTGTCACCAAGAACAAGACGGACAGCGCTCCCAATAGCAGCCTCTGACAAAGCTTATAATAAGCGAAAACTGGTTCAACTATAAGGTAAACTTTTACGTTTTTACCTATAAAAACTTTGTGTTCTGAGTCGGTAGTGATTTAATTATATTTATATATAACTTGTATAAATTATAGTTTTTACATTAACAATAGTAATTTAGTTCTATGTATTACATTGTTTTCAAAAGCACAGAGTGAGTCACATGTCACTTGACACTTGTAGTTATAAACAAATACATTTTTGTCAGCTACGTATGGCCTGCTCTGTACATTTCTTAGCTTGTATTGGTATATGGCACTTTTCTCTCGGCACACCACTGTTTCTAGCTTCTGCTTTTTAACTAAATATCACTATAATATTGACGACTCGGAACACTAAGTTTGTTATAAGTAAAAACGTAAAGTTTTACCTTACAGCCTAAACCGGCTTTCACCTATAGAAGGCTTCATCAGAGGCTGTTGTAAGTAGCGCTGTTCGTCTTGTTGTTGGCGACGAGATAGTTTTTCGAAAGATCGAAGCTGTGTGTGTGTGGTGAGATGTGTTCGAATAATGCGTGCGATTTGAATTGTGTCTGTTCGTTTAGGATGTTGTTTTTATTTGTTTTTGTGTGTTTGTATATTTCTAATTGTTCTAGAGTGTCTAGTTTTCGGCCTTTTGTATGTACGTGTAGTATGTTCATGTTATTGTCGATGTTTTTATATGTGTGGTTTGCTTCAATGAGGTGGTTTGCGAAGGTAGATTCTGTAGTGGTGTGGAGTGCTTTTGTGTGTTCAATGTATCTCTGTTTGAAGCTACGTCCTGTCTGGCCTATGTAGAATTTATTGCAATTTGAACAATTTAGCTTATATACACCGGGTAGATCGAATTTGTTTTGTGCTTTGGGCATGCATTTTGATAGTGTGTGTTCTGTTTTGTTAGTAGTTTTGTAAGCGATTCTGTATCCTGCTTTTTTGAATTTGTGGGCAATTTTTTCTGTTTGTTTGTTGATGTATGTTAGTGTTATGAATTTGTTGTTTTCTGTCTTTGTCTGTTGTTTGTTTTGTGTTTTGTGTAGGAGTTTACTGACTATTGTTCTGTCATAACCGTTAGATTCTGCTAGATATTTTATCGTGTTTAGTTCGTCTTTGTAGTCTATTTCATCTAAGGGGATGTTGTTAAGTCTATGTATCATGGTTCTAAAAGCAGCTAGTTTGTGTTGTATTGGGTGATTGGAGGTGTTGTGTATTAGTGTGTCAGTTGTAGTTGGTTTACTGAATATACTGAATTTGTGCCTGTGTTCTAGTTTTGTGATGGAGAGGTCTAAGAAGTTTATGGTATTGTTGTGTTCGTATTCGGCAGTGAAGGTTATGTTTTTATGTATTTTGTTTATGTGCGTTAGTAACTGTTCACATTGTCTTTTGTTTCCCCTGTATAGTATTAGAATGTCATCAACGTATCTGTGCCAATATAGTATTTTATGTGAGTGTCTGTCATTGTTTGTGAGTATTTTTGTTTTTTCTAAGTGTTGGAGGAAGACTTCTGCTAGAATGCTGGATATGGGGGAGCCCATGGATAGGCCTCCATATTTGTTTGACACAGAAACAAATATACAAAACACAGCACCAGAACATCAAGACACATTAAGACATAATATAAACAACACAATAGGAGTACATAAGACACCAGACAACAACAACCACAACTCAGAAATACACACAGCCATCAAACTGAGGGAAAAGGCACACAAACACAACATCACATTTGTAAAAGCTGACAAAGGCAACACGACTGTAATAAAAACGACATCCTAAACGAACAGACACAATTCAAATCGCACGCATTATTCGAACACATCTCACCACATACACACAGCTTCGATCTTTCGAAAAACTATCTTGTCGCCAACAACAAGACGAACAGCGCTACTTACGACAGCCTCTGATGAAGCCTTCTATAGGTGAAAGCCGGTTTAGGCTGTAAGGTAAAACTTTACGTTTTTACTTATAAAAAACTTAGTGTTCCGAGTCGTCAATATTATAGTGATATTTAGTTAAGTAACGGACACGTCATGGACAACGAAATCCAAGAATTCTGCTTTTTGTCACAGCCTTTCAAGATCTTTCGGTTGTAATGTTATCTTCAGGCACATACCATGACTAAACACTGTTAACGTTCAATTATATTAACTCTGATCTTTGCTGATTACAGAACACTGCATACATGCTAATTTGTTTACTGTTCTGTTTTGTCAGTTGAACCTAAAACATGGATAAGCCTATATGTGCTAATGACAATAAGAATTATTTTTATTAATATTTAAACAGATTTTCCAAAGTAATCTGTTGTCCTATCGATACTGTTTTCTTTTACTCTCCATCATTTACTCTGTCCTCATTTCATTAATTCTTATTCTATCTATATGTCTACAACAAATTACTGTACAAAATAAATTTATCTCCATGTGGTGTAAATCTCACCATTTGTTTAATAAAACAGCATCCTGTATCTCGATGTATTCAATTTTTTAAGTTCCCTTTTATTTCACCATATACCTTTGGCTGCATTTATCCAATGTATTAATGACTCGCAATTCGATTGAAATAATAGGAACATTAGCAACCAACATAGGCCTAGTTAAAATATCGGTATGAAGAACTATGCATGACTTCCATGTTCTAAGATTTATATTTAAAATCATTTTCGAAATGAAATATATTTCCATAGAAACTACTTCTTTCTTTACCCTTAACCACAGTACTGTGGTCACTAACGTATACCACCTTATGTTATATACGATTTTCACTGAAGATGGCAGTCGATGACACTGCCGAAACGTCTAGTTTTGAAGAAAACATTGGACCATGGCCAAACAGCCAAGGAAGGAATTTTAACAACAAACTACTTCTTTGTTGCTGATAACATAGTACACATATACAAAATTATCACCTCCCCCTTCAACTATTATTTTCATTTATAGAAAATTACCCCTCCCCATTCAACTACCCTTTTTATTTATAGATATTCCATCTACCTTTCTACAGTGGATTATTATGACCTTCTTTTCAGGATACTTTATTTATCAAAATTGAGTACTTTACTCTTGTTAAAACATAAAACATTGCAGGTAAACTACCCCTTCCCCTTAACCAATCTTCACCAAAATCAATCAGCCTTGAGTCCTCTACAATTACACTCAGGCTCATATGTAAAAAATTATTTGATTCTGTTTGAATTTGCGCCAGTTATTGTTTCCCATAGAAAAAATTCTACACACAGACACTTTTCGGAAAACGATTTTTCTTCATGTTTTGAGGGTAGTACAATCAGAATCAGCCCTTTTTTCGAACATGTTTTTTTGCAATTACATTCTTCCATTTCCTTACGGAACATGGAAGTAAAAAGATTTTTTGTAACATTTAAATTATTCAAGTACAAATTGTAGTTCTCATGAACACTATAAGAATCATTTATATATTTTATAAATTCTGTATCATGTTTAATACTCATTCTCTCATTATAAACTCACTGGTTACTCACTACAGTCACCACTTAGTCACTAGCAGTGATTAATTAGATCAATTTGATCAGCCTTGTGCCTTATTGTTTTCATTAATATGACATGTTTGGGGGAAAAGTCCCCATCATCAGGCCCTAACGTTCTTATCCTGTCATAAGGATGCATCAGTGAAATTAAAACCAGTCATTATATAAATTACTGAACAAACACCACATAACACATAATACACTCGATATTACAAAACAGTGTGCACTGCTTGGCATAATCACATTCACTGTCAAGCCATTCAATGTTCACTAACTCACTGATATGTCAATCAGTTTTTGGATCCTCCTTGTTCTTCATAATGCAGCATCATACAGAATATTTGATCAAAACTATATCTGATCATTAAGCAGATGTTCTTTATGAACAGCTTTGTTGCCTTGTATATTTCAAACTCCTCTAAGGCATCCATATATCGACCTTAACTGCAGAATATTCTGTATGACACTGGGTTATGAAGAACAAGGAGGATGCAAAAACCGACTGACACACCGGTGAGTTAAGTGAACATTGAACGGCTTGACAGTCAACATGTTTATACCAAGCAGTGTGCACTGTTCAGTAGTATCGTGTGTGGTATGTGTTATGTAGGTCCAATAATTTATATCATGACTGGTTTTAATTTTACCAATGTGTCCTCATGATAGGATAAGAATTTTTTAGGACTTGATGAAGGGAACTTCCTGGCTACTAATCTAGAGGTCCCGGGTTCGATTCCTGGGCCTGCACCATAAAACCAAGGTGCGTTTTTCAGCCCCCAGGTCGACTCAGCCTGTTGAAAAATGAGTACCTGGGATAGCATCCTGGAGATAATAATGGGCGGCTGAAGCGTAGTGCTGGCCACACTCCCTTCCTTGTATGCCGTACGGCTTGCATAAGGCAGCATGACTTATACATGCAGAATAAGGCAGCATGACAATACCCTGCCTGACTTCGAAGCTGCTTTGGTGGTACACATGGGAGCCATTATCATTATGAAGGGAACTTGTTCCCAAAACATGTCATATACGAAAACAATAAGTCACAAGATGGGTCACATTAAGGTAATCAATTAAAATACTGCTAACTGCAAATTGTATAATATACAATTATAATGCATTAGTAGTGACTGCAACAAATTTGACAGATTCACTGGAGAAAACTCATTCGACAACTGACTCTCTAGTTTTAATATAGGCTATAACTACTAACAAAGGTCATGTTATTCTGTAATTTTCTGCAGAATCTTCTCTTCTAATACTATATTGTTTCCTTTTAGGTTCCAAAAGTCATATGGCACCTGGTGAGTAGATTTCTACAGGTACATATTTTATATATTAATGTTGCATATTTCATTTTATTAAAAGATTCTTTCTAACATTGTGCTTGTTCATTATGCATTGATATTCATACGGGAATTGCATAGTTGGGGCAATATTGTTTAACAGTTGTTGTCTTTCTTGGGTGTTCTTTCTTTGATCCATTCTGTCTGACTTTTTTCATCCTGTGTGACACCCACTGGTGGTAACTGTTATGTTATTAAGTACAGTATCCATTGCCATCTCTTCAAGCCAATGAGGAGAAGACATCTCTTCAAGTCATCCTCATTGTCATTGGATTTATATTAAGCTGTAAGTAAAATGCTCATTCATCTTACTGTTTAACTAGGGGAAGAAGAGCTTTGCAATAGTGTGGATGAGCAATGTACTATTTTCCAAAGTATTGCATGTATGCCTGTGTAAACAAATATGTTTATGTGGAGAATTAACTAATAACATTTTACTGGCTTTTGATAGTGTAGCACTACATGCTGCCCACATTCAGAGCAGCACGTGTCTGAGGGTGGTTTGTTATTACCTGATTATGCAAGGAGAATGTTTATCTATTTGGGTGCACCATAATAATATCTACATGTGTTAGTTATATGCCCTCACAACTCCAAAACAACTAAATTGATTCCAACAAAACAGGGCACAATAGATGCAACTGTCTAGGACATGGTGTGTCTTCAAGAGAAAACAAAGTGGCAGACATCAAATGCTATATTGTCCATACCAAAAATTAACAATTTTCTAAATAATTTAGAAAGATACATCTACATGTGTGTCATTTTTACTTTAGTAGCATGCTTAGGTGTATTAATGAGTGACAAATTAAAATTAACTAAATAAAATTTAAATTATTTATTTTGATTTTATTAGTGATTATTTTGGAGGAAGGTTGTTTACAATGTAAGTTTATGCCGCTGTAACCTTAAAACTGTTGCATGCAACAATATAAATTGGTTTGCTTCAATGATATAAGTAACTCTGTTTATCCAATATCGTAGGAAATACAAATGGCAGCTACTTAACATATCGTTGAAATCTCAAATAAAACATTTCATTATTGTCTAGTACCTCAGCTTTTTAAAGTTATTCAAATAACTAAACGGTTATGCAATATTTAACATATTAAACACTTATTCTATGGTTGTTCTTCATGAATTTGTTCCATTCTATAGCAGTATAGCAGGCTTGATTTTTTTATAGATCTATCATAAAAAATTTTGATAGTTTTTTGTTTGAATATGGTAATTATGACTTGTACAGTGGCAAAATGTCTTCTGCATTTGGTAAAAAATGCTAAATTCATAACCTACACAATCCTAATAGGTAACTATCTCATCCTAGCTTTAAGACTACTCATGATCACAACTTGTTTACCATACACTGGTATATTTAGAATTAATGTACCCTTAGTCATGTAACTAATGTGTCCTCAAGGACACAATGAAGGAAATTTATTTTAAAGAATACTACTTATGATGTTAAGTTTTGAACTGTAGTAATAACTTCTCTTCTCAGCTTTCTTACTATTTAAAGAAGCTCATTTCTCATTGTAGGATCTCTATAGCTTCAAGGTCAAGTATATTCTAAAACAAAATTGAATCAACATCAGACATATTATCTACTTTGTTGCAAATGGTCTATGTAAATTCTGAAATAATCTACTGAAAAGATTGTGAATTACTGTTATTCAATCCTGGGAGACAGAATTTTGGTGAGTTTTTGTTCATTACGTTGTAAAAATGCAAGTGTTAGGATCAAAATTTGTTTCAATAAGGAAAAAAGTATGATTTTTTTTTTTTTTGCATAATTTGGTTAGAACTATTTTTAATTTTTGCCAATAATTTCACTATTTAGGTATATTTAAAGTAAGAAATTTTTGTAAATATAGATAGGGGCAATTTAAATTTCGTACTATAGAAATTTGGACCTTATTGTGACAAAAAACAGAGAAAGAGGATCTATTCAACATTTTCACAGAGGAGCCATGACAACAGTGACTCTTGGATTGGGGTGGGTTAAGCACATACTGTTATCACACACTAGAATAGCTGTGCAACAATGTCTAAAATTTTCAAATAATATTATGTGTCTGTAAGAAGCTACATTTTAAATTGCATCAAACATTTTAATTAAAAAACTTAAATAAAAAAAATGTATGGATATATAAGTGAATAAGGCTGGAAGCACTTTATGCAGCTGTGTGTCTGACTCTGAACGATAAAATGATGATGGAAGAACTGGAAGTTACAGAAAGGAAAATATTAAGAAAAATCTTGGGACCAATAAAATATGGAGAACAGTACATAAGATGCCACAATAATGAGCTGTACACACATGTTAAGAGAATCACAGACGTAATTAGAAAAAGAAGAATCCCGATACTGATGGACGACTCATTGGGCACTTGGTGGAACATATTAATACAAAGGTTTTTAAAAATATATAAACACTTTGTAAGTTTCACAGTTTTTATTTAACTCTGACAACTGTTTTAGCTTATTAGGCTATTCTGTTATTAGAATGCCAACTAATATTCAAATAATTCAAATAGCCTAATAAGCTGAAACAGCTGTCAGAGTTAAATAAAAACTGTGGAACATACCAAGTGTTTATATATTTTTAAAAAGAAGAATTACTTTTTATGGATATATTCAAAGAATGAAGCCTGACAGACTAAGAGGGAAACTTTTTTAACTATTTCAGAAGCTCAAAATTCCCAATACATAGTTCAAACAAACAGAAAAAGATATAGAAGAACTCCAGATAACTCAAGAAGACATTGAAGAATGGTTACCATTCAAAAACAAAATTAAATAATGCCCAAGGTTTTTAGGAAAACCCCAAGAATAGGACAGGTGCTATCTGGACTGATGAAAGAAGGGAGAGACATCGATCAAGAGTGAAGGAGATATGGGAGAGGAGGAAGAGAGAGGAGAAGAAGGGAGGAACCAGTTGAACCAAATGTGGTCCACAGTGGCTCATAAAAAACAGAATAAGGCAGACGTAGAGATTCAACATATTCTCAGCAAGCTAGTCTATGTCATCTTCACATGACATATCGTTTTCTCATAAACATATTTACACTAATAGTAATCATTCAAATCATAAAATTTTAAATTCAATTTCATATCAAATATGTACAAAGTATATGCTCATAATTTCTAACTCAGTAACTGATGTTACTATCAAGTGATCAACTGGTATTTCAAGTGATTCATTGAAATTGTGCTCGATCAAAAAAATGTCCAAATTACAGCATGAAATTGCATGATATCATATAATTCAATGACATATGCATGTTAGTTTCCTGTAACATAATACTGAAAATAGATATTATCTCTAACTTCCTGTACAGGCCTACATAGAGACCTACATTTTCCCAATTCCATGTGTGTTTTGTGTTTTTCTTGCCACTGTATGTTGTAAACTATTTAAAAATAGTTCTGTTAATTAATGAAATTGTTAGTGAAATGCTCATGTATGTACTCCACTCAAATATATTTCTATTATATAATTTTTTGATCATTACAGATTAGGATATATATTCCTACCTTCTCACGTGGCATAAACAAACTTAAATGACCTTAGATTTTTTCACCTTAGATAAATTAGCATATTTTTCACATCCACAAAGTTCTTAGCAAGTTGGCTAAACACTTTTTCAGTGCAACTTTTGTAATATAGTTCGTTCACTGTAATACAAAATATAGTCAAGCATTTTATCTGTGTAACATTGTTAGTAATAAAATTAATGTTACACATTTGTTTATCGCTAAAGGTGCATGCATACCAAAACATCGGTAAGGTGAGTCAAAATTGTAAAATACTAGTTTGGAGAGTATTTTGCTCTAAAATAATATTAAAATAATCATGCATGTTTACATCCCCATATATTTATTTTTGTGAGTTTAAAATATTAGTAATATTAATAATAATGTTCATAATGTTCTTCACCCTCCTAACTCCTTGGGTCTGACTTCAAAAGTCTTTTCACAGTTTGTGCAGATTAATAATAATCTTAAACCACTAATGTTATTAATATATTCCACTATGTGATAATATTAGTAACATTCCAATGTGTTGGACTGGTAATAATAAAATAATATAAATTACTAGCAAAATACCCGTGCTTCGCTATGGAGTTTCACGTTGTACGTAATGAAAATGTTAGTTTAATTAATAAAGTTCAATTAAAGTAGGTTTCTTAAAAATAAATAGCTGTTGCCCACGACTTCGTTCACGTGGTCTTCAATTTAATGCGATAATATATTTAGAACAGAATCTATTCTATTGGGTTGCCATAGTAACCAAATCTAATAGTTTTTTAAAACCCCAAAGGACCCCCAGAGGATCGTATCGAAAAAAAATGTCCTATGTTGGTTCTCCCGTTGCGTAAAATATTTGTGCCAAGTTTGGTTGAAATCGGTCCAGTGGTTTAGGAGAAGATGTGGAAGACCCCAAAGAACCCCCAAAAGGACCCCATCGAAAAAAACACCTACCCTATGTTGGTTCTCCCGTTGCATAAAATATTTGTGCCAAGTTTGGTTGAAATCGGTCCAGTGGTTTAGGAGGAGATGTGGAAGACCCCAAAGAACCCCCCAAAGGACCCCATCGAAAAAAATTCAGAAACCTTCGCGGGCGTGCGCACAACAACTCACCGAAGTTTCATCGCAATCGGATGAATGGTATAGGAACGCATACGGGACAAAGAAACAAAGAAACATTCATTTTTATAGATATAGATTATTATTATTATTGTATACGCTCTTTGTCTCTTGCCCTCAACTCTTAGGTTGGTGAGTCTGCAGTTTCTTTCATTCCAAAGCCAGTCTCTTTACTTCCTTGTATTCTTTTCCTGCCTTGACCTTGTCCATAGACTCTTGCCTTGGTCTTCCCCTCACATTATGTCCCTCCATCATTCCCTCAAGCAAGACAGTGAACTATCCCAAATGTTAAAACAGATGATCAACTATTCCATTTCTCCTTTCCACAATTGTTTTTCCAGTGTTCTCTTTTCACCTACTCTTGTTAATACTTCCTTATTTGTCAACCTTGCAGTCCAGGGTATCTTCAACAGCCTTCTCTAGCACCACGTCCTCTAAAACCTCAAGTTTCTTTCCTTTCTGTTGTTCTTAAGGTACAAGTCTCTGAGGTGTCAGTACCATCTCAGTACCTATATTCCATATGAAATTTCTTATGGATTGCTTCCTCATTTCAAGAGAGACATTATTGATATTAAAGTGCTTCCTTTTTTGAAAAATGTCTTCTTGGCTTGAGCAATCACTACTTTTTTATATCAGTGGTGCTTCTGCTGTTTGTTGTTACAGAGCTCTCCAGAGATTTGAAAGTAGTGGGTTGTGCTAATGTTTCTCATTTGCACCATAACTTGCATTCCATTCTCTGTCTCTTTTGCATTTTGTGATTTTTAGTTTTAGCCCCATTTATCTTCAACCCACATTTGTCTTTTAGAATACTGTTCATATAGTGCAGTTCTTGTGTAGTTCTATTTTACTATTTCCCAGTAGAGTAATGTACGCTACTGTCATGGAAATGGATTGATTTGTAGCACATGCCATTCATCTTTATCCAATTTTTTCTAGTTTCAGAGAACTCCTGCATTGCATGTTTTATATATATATTTTGAACAAAAGTGGAGACAGACCACAGCCTGTCTAACACCCTTTGCCTATAATCCACATTGACCTACGAGAGTTTTCTGGTTCTTGTAGAACTGCAGTATTACTTTTCTGTTTCTGTAACATACCTGTACATCCCTGAGCATTTTAAACATTGTTGAAAGCCTGTTAAAATGTTTTAAGTCTATGTTGTCAAAAGTCTTTTGAATTTCAGTGAATGCTATCAGACTTTCTTTGTTCAATCTTAGTGTTTTCTGAATTATTATTCATAGGTACAGTACTGCTTATCATGTCCCTCAGTTTCTTCTAAAGCCAAATCGATCTTCTTATAAATTTTATTTGACTTTATTTTCCATGTGATAGTAGATGATTCTTGTTAGTACTTTTGAGGTATGCAACACAAAACTTTGTGTTCTCTAATCTTCACACTTTCTCATGAGCTAATTTTGGGGATGGGTATCAGATGGATATCATTCTTGTTGTTTCAAAATTTTGAGATGCCTCTCCTTTATGTGCATTTCATTAATCGTATGGAACAGGTAATCTTTGATTTTTTGTTCCTATTGTCTTAAGAATTTCTCGTGGACCTCCTGGAGCTTTCCAGTCTTTCAGTGTTCTGCAAAATTTGCCTCTGAGCATTGGTGGTCTAATGTTATGATTTTTAACATTTTCTCAATTTTTATAATATTTTTGTCTATCTCATTCCCTTTGTACAATTCCTCTATATATTCTTTCCATTGTTTTAGAAATTTAGTCTCATCTATTATCTTTTTCCCATCATCATTTTGTATGCTTTATCATCTTTGCTTTTCCTTAAAACATCTTCATATTTGTGAATATACGTGTTCTGTGATTCTTGTAACTACATTCTCATCTGTCTGTTTACATTTGTTTTATATCCAATTCTCTCTTGCCTTCTTTGTTTCTCTATTTACCTTATGTCTATATTTTCTTTATCCAAGTTGATCTCCTGATATTTTATATTTTCTTTTTATTCTGTCAGATTAAGAACATCCTCTGTTATCCAGGGCTTGTATGGGATCTTATTCTTCTTTTCGAAACACATATCCAAAGCCTTCATTACATGTGTGTTTGGTCAAATATGTTTATAATTTGACTATTAGTCAGTTTTCAAATTAGCCGTTACAAACTTTACTATCACTTTCAGGTAACGGTGTACTTGGTGTATGTGTTAAAAAAAAATTAATTGGAAACCTAACGAATAAAATACAAAATTAAAAAATTACTGGTTTTTAAGAAGTTCAATGCCCATCCAAATGTTGCGGTCTAATTGAGCATAGGCTACCTGTGGTGGGTGTATAATTACTCACAATTATGTCTAGCACCAGTTCTGGGTGGCTGAGCGGCTGAGCGAAGTAAGAGTACGGCTAATCCAGTGCCAGATTATGGATTTGATTATGTAGGGGTCTGTACTGTGTAAAAATAAACTATTCTTAAATAAGTTAGAAGATTGATAATAATGAGAGTAGTTGCATTGCATTAAAGATTGTTGTAAACATACTTGAAGTTTTCCTATTCTGTTCTGCTTGATCGGTTACTGTCATGTCGCAGGTGCTTCATTGAATACAACTATTGAACTGCACATGATAGAACTAGTGGCATGCACCCTCCTCAGTTTATTAACGCATTGCAAAAACATCAAGTTCTGTTAAAAATGTTGCAAAAAAAGTTCATTTGAATTGTTCGACCAAGTAGCCTTGTCATGAAAACAAAATAAACTAAAAAATATCGGTATGGAGAACCATACATGACTTCCATGTTCTAAGATTTGTAGTTAAAATCATTTTCGAAATGAAATATTACCATAGAAACTACTTCTTTCTACTTACTGCTTCAGTCTTAACCACAGTACTGTGGTCACTAATGTATACCACCTCACGTTTATCGCACTCGATGTTCACTGATGATGGAAGTCGATGGCATTGCCGAAACGTCTGGTTTTGTAGAAAACATTGGACTACGGCCAAACAGCCCGGGAAGGAATTTTAACAAAAACTACTTCTTTGTTGCCGATAACGTTGTACACATATATTTAAAAAATATGCATAAAATTAATGGCTTGTATAAGTTAATGTTTGATCTCCATTAAGCAGTGCTCAAGTTTCCAAAGTTTTAATATTAAATATTTAATATTAATATCCGTAATTAAAACATCAGAGCAGGTTTAGTGTGTAGGAGGGTACACCGTGGACAAAAATTTTCAACATTCCCTATTGAGCGTTGCTCAGAGTAAAGCTGCGAATCTACAGTGTACGTTTCACAGAACAAACACGCGGAAAAGAAGGAGCGCTCCGAAGTCACTCATGAACCCTCAGCATCTTGCAGAGGGTTCATTCCCTAAAGACGAAAAGTCTGTCTATGAACCGTTCCTCTGTAAACACGTGCAGTTACACTGCCCAGCGATTCACAGGAAGCAAATCGCTATCCACGCTGGACATTTTTTTGGCTTGCACGCATTATGTTGGTGTGGGTTTCGGCACTTTCCATTTAAAAAGCGTGCAAATGTAAGAAAATAAACATGAGTGAGGCCACAAATAACGCGAATTTTGTGTGTGTGTGTGTGTGTGTGTCTTCCCTGCCTTTTTATTGCAGTAATCATAATAATAAAATGGAAATATAAACATTACATAATTGAGATATGCTTGCCTGCCACGAACGATATATTTTCTCTAATACATAATTTACATTAAAATGAAAAAATTATAATTTTATTGCCTGGCAACAAAATTATTTTATTTTTAACAATTACCATTGTTTGAAAAAGTTTAAATGAATTTTCAAGTACTTTACTGTTGTTAAAACATAAAAGGTTGCAGGTAAACTACCCCTTCCCCTTAACCGATCTTCACCAAAATCAAAAGGCCATGAGATCTCTACAATTCAGGGACGAATGCAAAAAATTATTTCATTATGTTTGAATATGCGGCAGTTATCGTTCGTCATAGAAAAAATTACCCTTGTTAAAACATAAAACGTTGCAGGCAAACTACCCCTTTCCCTTAACCGAGCTTCACCAAAAACAATAGATCTTGAAAACTCTATAATTCAGGGCTGTATGCGAAACATTATTTGATTCTGTTTGAATTTGCGTTTGTTATCGTTTGCCATAGAAAAAAAATTACCCTTGATAAAAAAAAGTTGCAGGTAAACTACCCGTTTCCCTCAACCGATCTTCACCAAAAACAATACGTCGTGAGTACTCTACAAATCAGGGATGTATGCAAAAAATTATTTGATTCTGTTTCAATTTGCGGCTGTTATCGTTTACCATAGAAAAAAATCTACAGAAGACACACAGACACTTTTAGAAAAACGACTTTTTTCATGTTTTGAGTGTAGTACAATCAGAATCTGCAATAATCTCGAACACGATTTTTTTTGCCATCACCATACTTCCATTTCCTTGAGGAACATGGAAGTAACAGAATTTTTAAAAAGTGAAAATCTTAAACACCATCCAGTGGTTTCATGAAGGTCCAGAGGCCTCAGCGCTGCAATAATGCAGTTAAAAATATCGGTATGGAGAACCATACATAACTTCCATGTTCTAAGATTTATATTTAAAATCATTTTCGAAATGAAATATTACCACCATAGAAACTACTTCTTTCTACTTACTGCTTCAGCCTTAACCACAGTACTGTGGTCACTAACGTATACCACCTCACGTTATCACACTCGATTTTCACTGATGATGGAAGTCGATGGCATTGCCGGAACATCTGGTTTTGTAGAAAACATTGGACTACGGCCAAACATCCCGGGAAGGATTTGTAACAAAAACTACTTCTTTGTTGCCGATAACGTTGTACACATATTGTAGCATGACAGATAATCCACACAAATACATTACTCAATGATCATTAATAAAGCTCTAATATATGGAATATCCAGATGAGAATCAATTAAAAGGCACTATTAATTAATATACTCACAAGAAAAGTTAAAATAAAGAAAAAATCTGCAAATAATATATATACTACAAATTTAAAAACTCAGAAAACTAAAAATGTGAATAACAAAATTACCCAGGTAAGATAGAAGCAGGCAATTAAGATACCCCGACAAAGAAACCAGACCAGAAGAAACAAAGGCATACACAGCGGAAAGAAGGGGTACTGAAGAAAGAAGAAGGAGGAAGAAGAAATATAAAATAAACAAGAATACTGAAGAAAGAAGAATGACCAAAAATACTGAAGAAAGAAGAAGGAAGTGAGACGACCCATATAAAATAGAAACCCCATAGGGAGAGAACCCAAAAACCCCAAAAATAAATGAATGTCCAAAGAGAAAGTATAACACCCCAAAAAACCATATCACAATGTAAAACTGACAAAAACCAAAAGTGTTAATAGTATTAAATAACAGTGCATCCAAAAAGTTATTGTTTAGTTTGTATGAACAAATCTTCACAGTCCCCCATGGTTGAATATTTCATGTTGTAAAGCTAGAAAAGGACTAGTAATAATATTAATAAATCACCATGGACAAGTGTAAGTTATCGAATTATAACTGATAAACTTTAAAAAGGTGCATGAGTTGCAGTACAAAGTAATAAACTTTAAGTGTTTTGTGAACAGTATCTATTTTGATATGAAATAGTAATATTACTAATGAAAAGCTACTGAATCTATAAGAACATTCCATAGAATGAAATAAGAAACAGATAGCCAGTGTTATACTTAGAGAGGGAGAATAAATCCTTTAAAATTGGGAAATACAGAGCAGACTGTTAATAAATAGTTTTAAGAAGTGTTAACCATTATATGGAACCAAGATGTTATGTTCCTGTTCCATATAATAATTAGACAAATAAGAATTATTAGTAAGAGATATTATTGTTATAAGCTGTTATTTTGTTGTCAATTTAAATTTGGAATACCCTATCTAAAAGTAGATATCATTCCCAATGTTATAAAATATTTTTAATTATGTTACTAGGTAATCAATACACATAAAAGGTATTATTCAAGGTACCAGTTTTGATAGAGATAGGTGTTATATTTTAATTGTACAATCAATAATCACTGTTATACCAGTCAAAGAACTAATTGTTAATAAAGTATATAAGGATAAGAAGTCAGAGAAGGATATAAAATAACTACATTGGTAAAAATTTTGCAAATAGTAACACATCAAATCTAGGTCATATAATGAATTTAAACTGCAGAATAATTAATAAATCTAGTCTTATAAGCCAGTTAAACTGACAATATTTATGCAAGATAAACTCAACAACAACAAAATTTTTTTTTTAAATAAAATTTTTAATTTATTTTTATTTTCAAATTGTTACAACAACATTCAAACAGATTTTATTTTGTAACCACGAAGACCAGGAACGTTACCAAATTGACGTTTCTAAGGTGGAACATTACTACACATACAAATCTAATATTTTGTTTTATTACAATATATATATACAAAATATGCATAAAATTAATGGCTTGTATAAGTTAATGTTTGATCTCCATTAAGTAGTGCTCAAGTTTCCAAAGTTTTAATATTATGATGTCCGTAATTAAAACATCAGAGCAGGTTTAGTGTGTATGAGGGTACACCGTGGACAAAAATTTTCAACATTTCCTATTGAGCGTTGCTTAGAGTAATGCTGCGAATCTACAGTGTACGTTTCACAGAACAAACACACGGAAAAGAAGGAGCGCTCCGAAGTCACTCATGGACCCTCAGCATCTTGCAGAGGGTTCATTCCCTAAAGACGAAAATTCTGTCTATGAATCGTTCCTCTGTAAACACGTGCAGTTACACTGCCCAGCGATCCACAGGAAGCAAATCGCTATCCACGCTGGACACTTTTTCGGCTTGCATGCGTTATGTTGGTATAGGTTCGGCACTTTCCATTTAAAAACCGTGCAAATGTAAGGAAATAAACATGAATGAGGCCAAAAATAACGCGAATTGTGTTGTGTGTGTGTGTGTGTGTGTGTGTGTGTGTGTGTGTGTGTGTGTGTGTGTGTGTGTGTGTGTGTGTGTGTGTGTGTGTGTGTGTGTGTGTGTGTGTGTGTGTGTGTGTGTGTGTGTGTGTGTGTGTGTGTGTGTGTGTGTGTGTGTGTGTGTGTGTGTGTGTCTTCCCTGCCTTTTTATTGCGGTAGTCATAATAATAAAATGGATACGTAAACAGTACATAACTGAGATATGCTTGCCTGCCACGCACGATATATTTTCTCTTATACATGATTTACATTAAAATGAAAAAATTATAATTTTATTGCCTGGCAACAAAATTATTTTATTTTTACTTCCATATTCCTTAAGGAAATGGAAGTATGGTGATGGCAAAAAAAATCGTGTTCGATATTATTGCAGATTCTGATTGTACTACACTCAAAACATGAAAAAAAGTCGTTTTTCGAAAAGTGTCTTTGTGTGTGTCTGTCTGTAGATTTTTTTTCTATGGGAAACGATAACAGCCGCAAATTCAAACAGAATCAAATAATTTGTTGCATACAGCCCTGATTTGTAGAGTACTCGCGACCTATTGTTTTTGGTGAAGATCGGTTGAGGGAAAGGGGTAGTTTACATGCAACGATCTTTTTTTATGAAGGGTAATTTTTTTTTTTTGGCAAAGGATAACAGCCGCAAATTCAAACAGAATCAAATAATGTTTCGCATACAGCCCTGAATTAAGGAGTTCTCAAGACCTATTGTTTTTTGTGAAGATCGGTTAAGGGAAAGGGGTAGTTTACCTGCAGCGTTGTTTTATCAAGGGTATTTTCTATGGCAAACGATAACAGCCGTAAAATCAAACAGAATCAAATAATTTGTTGCATACAGCCGTGATTTGTAGAGTACTCAAGATCTATTGTTTTTGGTGAAAATTGGTTAAGGGGAAGGGGTAGTTTACCTGCAACGTTTTTTATCAAGGGTAATTTTCTATGACGAACGATAACTGCCGCATATTCAAACAGAATCAAATAATTATTTGCATACGTCCCTGAATTGTAGAGGACTCAAGGTCTTTTGATTTTGGTGAAGATCGGTTAAGGGGAAGGGGTAGTTTACCTGCAACCTTTTACGTTTTAACAATAGTAAAGTACTTGAAAATTCATTTAAACTTTTTCAAACAATGGTAATTGTTAAAAATAAAATATTTCATTTTAATGTAAATCATGTATAAGAGAAAATATGTCGTGCGTGGCAGGCAAGCATATCTCTGTTATGTACTGTTTACGTTTCCATTTTATTATTATGGCTACCGCAATAAAAAGGCAGGGAAGACACACACACACACACACACACACACACACACACACACACAATTCGCGTTATTTCTGGCCTCATTCATGTTTATTTTCTTACATTTGCACGGTTTTTAAATGGAAAGTGCCGAACCTATACCAACATAACGCATGCAAGCAGAAAAAGTGTCCAGCGTGGATAGCGATTTGCTTCCTGTGGATCGCTGGGCAGTGTAACTGCACGTGTTTACAGAGGAACGATTCATAGACAGACTTTTCGTCTTTAGGGAATGAACCCTCTGCAAGATGCTGAGGGTCCATGAGTGACTTCGGAGCGCTCCTTCTTTTCCGCGTGTTTGTTCTGTGAAACGTACACTGTAGATTCGCAGCTTTATTCTAAGCAACGCTCAATAGGAAATGTTGAAAATTTTTGTCCACGGTGTACCCTCATACACACTAAACCTGCTCTGATGTTTTAATTACGGACATCATAATATTAAAACTTTGGAAACTTGAGCACTACTTAATGGAGATCAATCATTAACTTATATAAGCCATTAATTTTATGCATATTTTTTATATATATGTGTACAACGTTATCGGCAACAAAGAAGTAGATTTTGTTAAATTTCCTTCCCGGGATCTTTGGCCGTAGTCCAATGTTTTCTACAAAACCAGACGTTTCGGCAATGCCATCGACTTCCATCATCAGTGAAAATCGAGTGTGATAACGTGAGGTGGTATATGTTAGTGACCACAGTACTGTGGTTAAGGCTGAAGCAGTAAGTAGAAAGAAGTAGTTTCTATGGTAATATTTAATTTCGAAAATGATTTTAAACATAAATCTTAGAATATGGAAGTCATGTATGGTTCTCCATACCGATATTTAACAATTACCATTGTTTGAACAAGTTTAAATGAATTTTCAAGTACTTTACTGTTGTTAAAACGTAAAAGGTTGCAGGTAAACTACCCCTTCCCCTTAACCGATCTTCACCAAAATCAAAAGACCTTGAGATCACTACAATTCAGGGATGTACGCAAAAAATTATTTGATTCTGTTTGAATATCCGGCAGTTACCGTTCGTCATAGAAAAAATTACCCTTGTTAAAAACGTAAAACGTTGCTGGTAAACTACCCTATTCCCTTAACCTATCTCCACCAAAACCAAAAGGTCTTGAGAACTCTAGAATGCAGGGCTGTATGCAAAACATTATTTGATTCTGTTTGAATTTGCGGCTGTTATCGTTTGCCAAAAAAAAAATTACCCTTGATAAAAAAACGCTGCTGGTAAACTACCCCTTTCACTTAACCGATCTTCTCCGAAAATAATAGGTCTTGAGTACTCTACAATTCAGGGCTGTATGCAAAAAATTATTTGATTCTGTTTGAATTTGCGGCTGTTATCGTTTGCCATAGAAAATACCCTTGTTAAAACATAAAACGTAGCAGGTAAACTACCCCTTTCCCTTAGCCGATCTTCACCAAAAACAGCAGGTCTTGAGTACTCTACAAATCAGGGCTGCATGCAAAAAATTATTTGATTCTGTTTGAATTTGCAGCTGTTATCGTTTGACATAGAAAAAAAATTACCCTTGATTAAAAAAAACCCGTTGCAGGTAAACTACCCCTTTCCCTTAACCGATCTTCACCAAAAACAATAGGTCTTGAGTACCCTACAAATCAGGGCTGCATGCAAAACATTATTTGATTCTGTTTGAATTTGCGGCTGTTATCGTGTGCCATAGAAAAAAAATCTAAGACAGACAGACACACAGACAGACAGACACACAGGCACTTTTCGAAAAATGACTTTTTTCATGTTTTGAGTGTAGTACAATCAGAATCTGCAATAATCTCGAACACGATTTTTTTTGCCATCACCATACTTCCATTTCCTTAAGGAACATGGAAGTAATAAAAAGAATAATACCATTCTAGCCTAAGGGTTTTGGAACCTTGTCTGGTTCACCCTATTTCATAGTGTTTTTATGTCAAAACAATTTTTAGAATTAATAAATTACTCTTTGTGATTTTAAATGTTTGTTGATTGTGACAAAGCGGGTCAGGTACGACAGTGCGTAGGTATTTTGACATAGCCCCCCCCCCCCCCGACGAAATACCCTAGATCCACCAGTAGATGAAATAATGTAGGATTTGTACATTATTACATTTGTAATAATCAGAATATTGACCTATAATATACACAATACACTTTTATCTTGAGCATGTGCTACATCTTTTTTTTTTATCAGTTGACCTAATTTATTGTATCACTAACATTTTAGTTCTATTGGCAGAAGCAAAGTGTAACACATAAAACGACTGATGCTTCTGTAACTGTAGAAATTTTAAAATCATTCAGAATTGTTCAGTGTTGTCCTACAGGTTATCTGTCTGCATGCGTGCATGTACATGTCTGTGTGCACGTATGTAGCCTAGATAAAGGGAAATACTTTTCAGGATTAGTAATGGACGATATGAAATTAATGTTGTGTAAATGTTTTATAATATTTTTGTTTTAAGCATACTGAATTATAAAAAGGATTATTTGAATCTTTACCTAGCGTACAGGTCCCTAAGCACTGAGTCATTGTGCGGTCGCCTGTTCAAGGTTCAGTAGTCATCCACAAGACGGTTGACTTTACAAATGGAGTCACTTGAATAAGCTTTAACCACAACGACTGAATCGCCAGGACGTACAAGCTTATTACAGTAATTTAACGTATAATAATTATAGATATGTTCTAATACTTTCATAGCGAGACAGAAAGAAAGGAAATCTTACGTCACATATTATGGGCACCAAGGAGCATGTCTATGATTCTCCAAAGCAGATCGGATTTGTTTAACGGCGATGTTATTAACTGTGAAACCGAAACCCGAATTCAGCGTACGATTTTTTCGGGAATATAGACAAATTTTTCGGTTCCTCAGGATTCATCTGTTTAATCGTCCCCAAAGTTTTCGGGGCCTACCAAGCGAAGACTTCCTTCAGCAATTTTATTCTCTCCATCATCACGTACACCTCGCGCTCCTAGTGCAGTAAATTGATTCAAATCGTCACGAAATAGCTGAAACGAAAAAGCAGTGTTCCCAAGTCAATCAAACCCTTTTTCTCACATAGCTACCCAAAATTTTCTCACTGCCACAAATATGTGTGCTTTAAGCAAAACGTAATATTTTAAAGAATGTGAGCATATCTTAAATGTTTAAATATTATGACAAGAACAACGTAAATATAAAAAATAATTGTATTTATGAAAAAGAAAATGTACTGCCATTCTGAGAGATCGACCTGCATACTTTTTAAATCCTTTTTGTACTTAGTTCATTATTAGCCTAATATACGTATTTACATACTTTCCAATTGTTTAATTCA
This sequence comes from Magicicada septendecula, assembly GCA_034769895.1. Taxonomy (NCBI): domain Eukaryota; kingdom Metazoa; phylum Arthropoda; class Insecta; order Hemiptera; family Cicadidae; genus Magicicada; species Magicicada septendecula. The sequence goes on along the minus strand of CM068372.1, from coordinate 86,922,729 downwards.
TAAAAACAATTTAAAATCAGTGCCAACTATTTGTTTATTATAATGTTTGCAGTATCATCAATGAGAGTGTTTCAGTTCATGTTTGAAATGTCGAAAGAGCTTAATTTTGTATCTTCTTTACTTGGTACTTTTTTACTTGATCCATGAGTTCGGTTCTGGTTTTTATAGTGTGTATTTGGCTTGAAATATTTTATGTTTCACAGTTCGATGTAATAATTTAACTATTTTCTAATGTGTAAATAATTGAATTATTATACTGTGCAAATCACAGCCTACTTTTCAACTAAATATTGCGTAAATCAGATTGTTACATTGGAAAACATTATTTGTTACATATTGTTTGGCTAGGTATGTTTAGTGAAAAAATATGACGCATGATATGATTCTATTTGAGTTCGTTGTGAATATCGATTTCTTAGAATAAAATATATATTAACACTACCATCGTCTCACTCAATTATCCATTCAGTCCTATTTGAATCTTAATATTCTTTATAGCAAAATCTCTGTTACTCCAAATACATATGAGCAACACCGTAGCCTACACGTTAAATCAGTTCACTGGCCACTCTTCACTGAAGTTTTCACTTGAGGTGTGTGTCCCACTACACACCAATTTTTTGCTGATGTGATCTTTCCCTTTAAATGACATGACCTGCGTCTTCTCTGTCAAAATATTCAAATTATGCAACGAACACAGTGCGTTCAGTCTGTGTATAGCTTGCTGGAAATGGTCTTCTCGTTCGTAATTGACCACCTGGTCATCTGCAAAAAGCATTTTGATCACAGCAACCATTGAATTGATCGGCCCAGGTCTCTTTGTTGACACTTAATATGGATGCGGCGTATCATATAAAATCGTGATGTAATTTAGGTGTAAGGATCTGATGTATATTATAATGTTACAATATGGTATGTATCTAGTACAAGAAATCTTCTTCTTCAACCCAGAGATTGGTGGACTTGCAATTTCTTCCTTACCGTGGACAGCCTCTTGATCACCATAGGTCTTTCTCCTTTTTTAACCCCATCCATGTATTCCGCCTGGGCCTCTTGTCACTACGGAGGTTTTGAGGAGAGTTGGTGAAAAAAGGATGTTGCGGAAAGGATTAATTTTGGAAAGGAGACGTCATATGGTTGATCACCTGCTTTGCCATTCAAACTAGTTCACCACCCTGATTGAGGGGCGTAGTGGGACGGAGAGGCCCAGGCAGGGCTACAAGGAATATCGTTCCCTAAATAATTAAAATTACTTATAATACTTACTTATAAAATTACTTATTACCTGCGTAAAGTTCAGAAGAATCAGCTGGATAGGGCAGGTAGAAAGAATGGACAACAAAAGATCCCCCAAAAGGATACTGAATGGGCATGTACATGGCGCAGAAGACAAGGCAGGGCAAGAAAACGATGGCAAGACGACGTGGAAGAAGACCTGACTAGAATCGGGTGTCGGCTCGTGGAAAACCAAGGCACATGATTGGACCATTTGGTGGCAGATCATTAGAGAGGACAAGGTCCATCCTGGACTGTAGTGCCGGATGTGTATGTATGTATGTATTAACCTGCTCTAATATTTTATTGTCTATGGCTACCTTACGCTGGACAAGGCCTTTACTTTCGTTTTCTGCCATCGTATATAATTATTTATTTTGTTTTGCTTAGTAGGGTTTTGTAATGTTACAGAATCGTTTTGTGGAACAATGTTTTTATCAGAGTCGAACAAAGCAGATAATACTTACTCAAAGCCCCAGCTGTTACCACTGAGCTGACGCGCGTAATTTGCATGTACTGTATTGTGCTATTTTGAAGAACCGTGTATGTCGATATGGTGTGGGAAATGGCACGAGTATTATTCGGAACTCGTGCTGTGCGTGTATGTTGTCGATTTACCGGTTTATGTAAATGATGCATTGTGTGCGACAATGCGACCATACCGCACCACTCTTCTTCCGGTGTTTCGACTTTCATCGCCCACTCGACAAATTCCGTTCTACCGAACTTGACCCAATCCGTTAGACCTCGTTTAGTCGGCTAATTAACATAAACAACTGTAGAAAGTTACTGTCTTCGTATTATTCTTTCTTATTGAATGTCACCAGAGTGGTCATCGTTGATTGTCTTTCCATTATTTTATCAGTATACTAGCTGTTACCCGCGGCTTCGCACGCGAATATTGGACTTTTAATAAGTATTTTAATATAATTTTTATTGTCTATGTCTATATGGCGTTTTGACAGCTAGTATAACAATTTTGTACTCATTAGTCAAATTCTCTCCAAAGCTGTTTTCAATACTTGTACTATTTTAATTTGTACTAAATTATTATGTTGGTGCAACAGCCTTTGGAGATTTAAAAGTACCCGTTTATAAAGCCTTTGGAGATATTTATAAAGTACCTGTTAAATCAAAAACGCTAAATTCTTTATTTTAAGTGTTACTGTGTTAGAATCATTGTATAACACATTAAACGTTATGTTTTCCTCAACCATGGCTTTTATTTATTTCAGCAGTAAACTAAAAGCCAAAAACTGTTGTCACCTAACCTCACAAATGAAAACAACACGTATTTTCGCTTTGCATTAAGTGATAGAACAATATTTACAATTAGTACACTTCTTCTTTTCCACATCGTAATATATCGATACAACCGCATATTATATAAAACATAAAAAATATACTGCAGCAATGGATAAAAGTACAGTCCCGATGCCGCTAAGTAGCTTTTGTTTATTTACTTGTTACTATGGTAATTAATTCTGGTCTCCATAGTGTTGTTGACATCTTTAGTAGTAGTATTTAATATATTTCATTACTTATTCATTGCATCATCAAAAATACGTATAAACATAAATTTTATAATCGTTTAGAAAATTACAAAATATACAGACGTATCTGTATACAAAATTACAAAACATATCGAAACAATCGCATAGTAAAAACATTAAAAACTGCAGGAGCGGATAAAGGTACAGTTCCGATGCCGCTAAATAGTCTATCATTTGTTTATTTACTTGTTACTATGGTAATTAATTCTGGTCTCCATGGTGTTGATGACATCTTTATACGCGTCAACGAAAAGGCATAATTAAATATCGGTATGGAGAACCATACATGACTTCCATATTCTAAGATTTATATTTAAAATCATTTTCGAAATGAAATATTACCATAGAAACTACTTCTTTCTACTTACTGCTTCAGCCTTAACCACAGTACTGTGGTCACTAACGTATACCACCTCACGTTATCGCACTCAATTTTCACTGATGATGGAAGTCGATGGCATTGCCGAAATGTCTGGTTTTGTAGAAAACATTGGACTACGGCCAAATATCCCGGGAAGGAATTTTAACAAAAACTACTTCTTTGTTGCCGATAACGTTGTACACATATATATCAGTGGCGAAGTTACATGGAGGCAATTGAGGCAATGCCTATCCTAAAAAATTCTGTAGAATAAAAATTATAAATACGTATGAACTACATAACGTAAAGATTATACATTGTTACTGCGACTGTCAAATTTATTAAACCGAAACGTGCTTTATTGAGCGACCGCTAGATGGTGACAGGTGAGATTCGGCATAGTTCGTTTAAAGCGAATGAGGCAACCTGAACTTGCCTCAGTGTTTTTTGTATACATCGTATGTAAGCAATGTAGTGGTGTGATAGGGAAGTGTAGGGAGGGGGGATTGTCCCGCGCTGTACACATAGAGCGTTGAGGCATGCCTCACTTCTGTGGTCCAAACAGTTAAGTTAAAGCGCCTGTGTTGTTTCTAAGTGTTTATTTTATGCGGTTATTAAACGTGTCACTGTTATTCCGCTGAACTAACAGATGATCAAGATTGTTATTTGAATTATTTGTAACATTAAACATATACATAGAAACTCATCATCATTCATCATTATTCCTGCATCTCCTAAGTGGAGCATAGGGCATCAATGAACTTCCGCCACCGGACTCTGTTCCGCGCCATCGTCTTGATCTCGGGCCAGGTCTTCCCTCCTTTCTCCATCCCTTCCGCTATTACACTCCTCCTCCATGTGTTCCTTGGTCTGCCTCTTCTCCTGCTACCTTGTGGGTTCCATTCCAGGGCTTGTCTTGCTATGTTGTCTCTATCTCGTCGTAATGTATGCCCAATCCACTTCCATTTCCTACGACGCATCTCAATGTCAATGGGTGTTTGATGGGTTCTTCTCCACAGCTCTTCATTGGAGATAACTTGTGGCCACCATATCCTCAGGATATTCCGCAAACTTCTGTTCACGAATGTTTGGAGTCTGCTAATCAGTTGTTTGTTAGTCTTCCAAGTTTCACACCCATAGAGCAGTACCGACTTGACATTTGTATTGAAGATGCGTAGTTTGGTATTGGTGTTAAGTTCCCTTGATTTCCAGATTGGTCTCAGCATTGCAAATGCTCCTTTAGCCTTATTTATTCTATTTCCTATATCCTCTATGGTTCCTCCCTCCGTGGTGACCATACTTCCCAGGTAACAAAACTGTTTGACTTGTTCGATCTCTTGGCTTCCTAAAAATAATAGTGCCTTATTGCGGTTATTATAACGCATCTCCTTGGTTTTCTTTCCATTAATCTTCAATCCCACCTCTGATGCTTCGGTTTTTAAATCGTTCAGCTTTGCTTCCATATCCTTAAAACTGTTGGTTAGCAAGCACAGGTCATCCGCGAAGTCCAAGTCCTCCAACCTATCTGTCAGTCCCCACTGAATTCCTCTTCGGCGATTCATTGCCTTCTTCATCATGAGATTCAGCACCATAATAAATAATATTGGTGACAGCAAACATCCTTGCTTCACTCCTTTATCTACTGGGATGGGCTCGGACAACATCCCCTGGTGTAAAACTTGACATGTGTAGTTCTCATACATTTCTTGAGTTAACTTAATAATTTTCTTTGGAATCCCAAACTCTTTCATGGCTTTCCACATCTTCTTCCTCATTACACTATCAAACGTCTTTTCAAAGTCTACAAATAGTATATACAGTGACGACTGCAACTCCGTGGATTGTTCTATAATTATACGCAGTGTATTGATCTGGTCCGTACAGGAATAACCTTCTCTAAATCCTGCTTGTACTTTCCTCAACCTTGAGTTAACTCGCTGTTTTATCCTTTCAAGAATTACTCGTGAGAGTACCTTACTTGGTATCGAAAGGAGGGTAATCCCTCTCCAGTTATCACATTCTAATAAATCTCCTTTCTTCGGAAGCTTAATCAACAGTCCTTTCTTCCAATCTGAGGGGATCTTCTCTTCTTCCCAAATCTTCTTAAAAAGTGGGAATAGAATCTCAACCGAAGTACCCATATCCACTTTCAAGGCCTCCGGTGCGATATTGTCCATGCCTGCCGCTTTGCCATTCTTAAGTTGTTTAATGGCCCTTTGAATCTCTGTTCTTGATGGTGGCTCTGTACTAATAGCAACATCTTCCTGCTCGTCTTCTATCATCACCTCTGTCTCCCCTTCTTCGATTGTTTCACGATTCAAAATCTCCAGAAAATGTTCTCTCCATCTTTCTAGCTGTTCTTTTTGTGTGGACAGTAATCTCCCATCTTTAGCTCTCACCGGTTTGTCCGCTCTTGAAAACTTTCCTGTTAATCTCTTGGTAATGTGGTACAGAGTCCTACTGTCATTGTTTTGTGCTGCCGTCTCAGCTTGTGTTGCAAGATTGTTGATAAATGCTCGTTTGTCTCGTCGAAAACTCCTCTTCACTGTTTTGTTAAGTTGATTAAAGTCTGTTCTAGCTTGTACCTTCTCTTCTTGCGTTCTTGCGGTATTGAGTCTTTTCTTACATTCCTTCCTTTGATTCACGGCTTCCCATGTCTCTGAAGTAATCCATTCCTCTCTTCCTCTCTCCCTCTTGCCTAGGACCTTTTCACAGGTATTTATGTAGGTACTCTCTATGCTCTTCCAATTGTGTTCAATATCCTGTCCTTCTTCTTCCTCCCTTAGCTGTTGGAATCGGTTACTCAATTCCAGTGAAAAATGTTGTTGCATCTCCTTATCCTTCAATTTATCAAAGTTATACTTTATCCTCCTCTTTTGATGTATGTGTCTAATACTTGCAATCTTCAGTCGGAGCGTGGCTACTACCAAATGATGGTCACTTCCCACATCTGCCCCCTCTTGTTCCTCACATCCAACAGGGAGGTTCGCCATGTCTTGCTAATAGTGAAATGATCGATCTGGTTCTCCGTTCTATGGTCTGGGGAAACCCATGTCACTTTATGGCAGTTCTTATGAGGGAAGATAGTGCCTCCTATCACCAGCCTGTGGTTACTACAAAGTTCAATAAGTCTTTCACCATTCTCATTTCTAGTTCCTATGCCATGTCTTCCCATTATATTTTCTACTCCTTGATTATCATTGCCAACTTTCGCATTCAGGTCTCCCATCACGACCAGAATATCCCTTTTCTTTGCCTTTAACAGGGTTCGATGTAACTGACCATAAAATTGCTCTTTGTCTTCTTCATCTCCTGTCTCTGTCGGTGCATAACACTGCACCAGTGTAATAGGTCTAACCCTTGATGCAAATCGAGCTACTACAATCCTTTCTGAGACTGGGTACCATTCTATCAAACTCTTCCTTGTCTTCTGGGTAATCAGTAATCCAACACCCTCTCTATGTTCTTCCTCTCTTCCTGAGTACAACAGCGTATCCCCTTCCTGGGTCCTTATCTCACCAAACCCATTCCATCTCGTCTCGCTCAAACCCAGTATGTCCAACCTGTATCGCTTCATTTCCCTGGAGACTTCAGCCAATCTTCCTACCTGCCACATTGTCTGTACATTCCACAGTCCAATTCTCGTGTCCGATTTCATGCCAAAGGTCAAATCCATTTTATCCATCCGGCTTCTATTCATTGATGTTTCTGTAATGAGTTAATCTCGGGTGTGTAGGTTATTGGCCTTCAGCACCCAAAGCCTGGTGAAAGGGCTGCCTTCTAAGTAGCCAGGCCTACTGATTTTCTGTCGGGGTTTCTTCCCTTAGCCTTTGAGTTCCCTTTGAAATGTCTGGTTTTGTAGAAAACATTGGACTACGGCCAAATATCCCGGGAAGGAATTTTAACAAAAACTACTTCTTTGTTGCCGATAACGTTGTACACATATATATCAGTGGCGAAGTTACATGGAGGCAATTGAGGCAATGCCTACCCTAAAAAATTCTGTAGAATAAAAATTATAAATACGTATGAACTACATAACGTAAAGATTATACATTGTTACTGCGACTGTCAAATTTATTAAACCGAAACGTGCTTTATTGAGCGACCGCTAGATGGTGACAGGTGAGATTCGGCATAGTTCGTTTAAAGCGAATGAGGCAACCTGAACTTGCCTCAGTGTTTTTTGTATACATCGTATGTAAGCAATGTAGTGGTGTGATAGGGAAGTGTAGGGAGGGGGGATTGTCCCGCGCTGTACACATAGAGAGTTGAGGCATGCCTCACTTCTGTGGTCCAAACAGTTAAGTTAAAGCGCCTGTGTTGTTTCTAAGTGTTTATTTTATGCGGTTATTAAACGTGTCACTGTTATTCCGCTGAACTAACAGATGATCAAGATTGTTATTTGAATTATTTGTAACATTAAACATATACATAGAAACTAATCAAGTTTAAAAATTTGAAGTTCAATCAGTTGTATTATTGTGTATGACTATACAAGGATTGTTCAATAGAAACACGTATAGAGCCGTAAAGCATTTTTTATTCAACGATTTTAAAAGAAGTCTCCAATAACATTAAGACATGAGTTCCACTGTTGCGCTAACCTGTAGATTCCCTGCTAGTAAAATTCTTACGGCTGTTTGTGGAACCATTCGGTTACAGCAAACTCTACCTCAGCGTCCGATTTGAACCACCGTCCTTTTAGTGATTCCTTAAAAAAATTTAAGATAAGATTTTTGCCTACCCATTCATTAACTACTAGCTTCGCCAGTAAGCAAATTGATGTCCATTTTTTCGGCTTGCACGCGTTATGTTGGTGTGAGTTTCGGCACTTTCCATTTAAAAAGCGTGCAAACGTAAGAAAATAAACATGAGTGAGGCCAGAAATAACGTGAATTGTGTGTGTGTGTGTGTGTGTGTGTGTGTGTGTTTGTGTCTTACCTGCCTTTTTATTGCCGTATTAAATGAAAAATATTATATTACATTAAAATGAAAAAATTTTAATTTTATTGCCTGGCAACAAAATTATTTTATTTTTAACAATTACCATTGTTTCAAAAAGTTTAAATAAATTTTCAAGTACTTTACTCTTGTTAAAACGTAAAAGGTTGCAGGTAAACTACCCCTTCCCCTTAACCGATCTTCACCAAAATCGAAAGTCCTTGAGACCTCTACAATTCAGGCATGTTGCAAAAAATTATTTGATTCTGTTTGAATTTGCGGCTGTTATCGTTTGCCATAGAAAATACCCTTGTTAAAAAAACGTTGCTGGTAAACTACCCCTTTCCCTTAACCGTTCTTCACCAAAAACAATAGGTCTTGAGAACTCTACAATTTAGGGTTGTATGCAAATAATCGTTTGATTCTGTTTGAATTTGCGGCTGTTATCGTTTGCCATAGGAAATACCCTTGTTAAAACATAAAACGTTACAGGTAAACTACCCCTTTCCCTTAACCGATCTTCACCAAAAACAATAGGTCTTGAGAACTTTACAATTCAGGGCTGTATACGAAACATTATTTAATTCTGTTTGAATTTGCGGCTGTTATCGTTTAACAAAAAAAAAATTTCCCTTGATAAAAAAAAACCGTTGCAGGTAAACTACCCCTTTCCCTCAACCGATCTTCACCAAAAACAATAGATCGTGAGTACTCTACAAATCAGGGATGTATGCAAAAAATTATTTGATTCTGTTTGAATTTGCGGCAGTTATCGTTTGCCATAGAAAAAAAATCTACAGACAGACACACAGACACACAGACAGACACACACACTGACACTTTTCGGAAAACGACTTTTTTTCATGTTTTGAGTGTAGTAGAATCAGAATCTGCAATAATCTCGAACACGATTTTTTTTGCCTTCACCATACTTCCATTCCTTAAGGAATATGGAAGTAAAAAGGCCTAAATCATGCGAACGGGGCAAAATATCAAATTCCAAGTTAGTCAGTATTTTTCGCCTTGTGCCAAATGTTATTTGAGGAAAATTTGGTGGCAATCGGTGTAACGGTGTGGATTTGTATTCAGTACCCATAAATCCTCAGACTTTGAGTTATATATATATATATATTACATTTAATATTTATAAATAAGTTTACCTCAAGGTATACTTTTTTTCCTTATTAGGAACATGTTTAGAGAGCTCCCGTGCTCTCATCTTCAGCCTGAGCGATCTTGCGTCTGGTGAAGTATTTGTGTGTTGGCTGGATGCTATTAAGGTTGTTTGTTGGTCTCTGGTATTTTAAAGTTGTATTATTGTGTGTGATTGTGGTATATGTATTTGTATTTTGTGTATTTTCGATGTTGAGTGCGTTGAATATTGTGCATGTTTTGTATTGATTTGTGTTTGTTCAGGTATTAGCTTGTTTTGTGTTTTATGTTTGTATATTTGTAAATTTTCCCAAATGTTCATTATGGTGCCTTTGTGTGGTATATATTTTATTAGTGTCACATTGGTTATGTCTGGGAATTCATGTCCTGTGTTTATTGCATGTGTGGCTAAATTGGATTTATATATTTCTGGTTTTTTGTATGCGTTTAGGTGTTCAAAATAACGTTATTTCAGCTGTTTTTTGTTTGTCCTATGTAACATTTATTGCAATCTTGGCATTCAATTTTGTATATACCGTTAGTTGTTGTATTATCTTTGTTGTGTGAGCTATTTAGTTTTTGTAAATTATTTTTATTAGTTTTGTATGCTATTTTTATATCTGTGTTTTTAAATAGTTTTGTTAGTTTTGTCATTTTATTATTTATGTATATGAATGTGGCCCATTTTTTGTTGTTGTTATTATTTATGTGTTGTTCATTTTGATTAATTCTTAATTGTTCAGTGGGCCACATAAACATAAAAAATAACGAAATTCATTTGTTGAAATATTTAATGAAAATAATATATACAAGACTGCAAAAAACTTATTAAAAATCTTATAAACCCTAACGTAATATTACAGTGGATGAACTAAACAAAGAAATTAAAACATCTACATTTTCTAAACAATATTTATTACCATATTACATTTATGATTATACACACTGTATTTAGTATATGTGTCTCTGCAGTAAATACATTCCCGGCTGATTGCCCACAGTGAGTACACTCGAGTTGGAAAGTTTTACTATTATGGTTGCCACGATTAAAACAACAGAGCAGTGTTCGTGTGTTTGTGTGCCCTCCCTCAAATAAACACGGAATTTAGAGGGAACACGCCCCCCGCCCGGTTAGTAACAACGCAATTTAAAGGCAACCCACTGTCTAATAAACGCGGACCCCTAAATAACATAAACAAGGAAATTTAAGGAATCCTAGTGCCTATAAACGCGGAACCTTTACAGCAGTAAACATGGTAATTTTAGGTATTCCAATGTCTATAAACGCGGAAACACGAATAAAATTTATATGAAACTGTGATGTATGCTAATGACTACCGTAGCAAAAGGTCGAATGAAATAAATACAGGATATTGAGCTATGTTAAAATCTAATGAACACAGAACGTTCAATAAAATGTGCACGAAATTTTGAGGTATCCAAAAGTCTAATCAACGCAGATGATTGCACAAAGAAATTGGGGATCTTGATGTATGTCACTATCTAATACACCCGGAAGATTTAAAGTGAACTGCGGGATTTTGATTCATGCCAATATGCATTGAACGCGGAAGAATGTAAAAAGAAATATGGAAATTTGATTAATGCCAATATGTACTGAACGCGAAGATTTACAATAAACTTCGGGATTTTTAGTTGTGCCACTAAGTACTGAAAGCGCAGATTGTATAATAAACTTCGAGATTTTGAGGTATGAGAGTGTGTAAAACGCGGAAAATTGTAAAGATCACTACGGGATTTTGAGTAAGCCAATATGTATGAACGCGAAGATTGTATAATACACTTCGGGATTTTGATGACTGCCAAAATGTTATAAACGCGATGATTAATAATAAACTTCGGGATTTTGAGGTATGCCAGTGTATAAAACGCGGAAGAATCCAAAGATGACAACGGGATTTTGAGTAAGCCAATATTTATGAACGCGAAGATTGTATATTAGACTTCGGGATTTTGATGACTGCCAAAATGTAATAAACGCGATGATTAATAATAAGCTTCGGGATTTTGAGGTATGCCAGTGTATAAAACGCGGAAGAATGCAAAGATGACTACGGGATTTTGAGTAAGCCAATATTTATGAACACGAAGATTGTATAATAGACTTCGAGATTTTGAAGATTGCCAAAATGTAATGAACGCGATGATTAATAATAAACTTCGGATTTTGATGACTGCAAAAATGTACTGAACGCGAAGATTAATAATACACTACGGGATTTTGAGGTATGCCAATGTGTGAACGCGAAAGAATGTAAAGAGAACTACGGGATTTTGAGTAAGCCAATATGTACTGAACGCGAAGATTGTATAATACACTTCGGGATTTTGAGGTATGCCAATGTGTGAACGCGGAAGAATGTAAAGAGAACTACGGGATTTTGAGTAAGCCAATATTTATGAACGCGAAGATTGTATAATAGACTTCGAGATTTTGAAGATTGCCAAAATGTAATGAACGCGATGATTAATAATAAACTTCGGATTTTGATGACTGCAAAAATGTACTGAACGCGAAGATTAATAATACACTACGGGATTTTGAGGTATGCCAATGTGTGAACGCGGAAGAATGTAAAGAGAACTACGGGATTTTGAGTAAGCCAATATGTACGGAACGCGAAGATTGTATAATACACTTCGGGATTTTGAGGTATGCCAATGTGTGAACGCGGAAGAATGTAAAGAGAACTACGGGATTTTGAGTAAGCCAATATGTACTGAACGCGAAGATTAATAATACACTACGGGATTTTGAGGTATGCCAATGTGTGAACGCGGAAGAATGTAAAGAGAACTACGGGATTTTGAGTAAGCCAATATGTACTGAACGCGAAGATCGTATAATACACTTCGGGATTTTGAGGTATGCCAATGTGTGAACGCGGAAGAATGTAAAGAGAACTACGGGATTTTGAGTAAGCCAATATGTACTGAACGCGAAGATTAATAATACACTACGGGATTTTGAGGTATGCCAATGTGTGAACGCGGAAGAATGTAAACAGAACTACGGGATTTTGAGTAAGCCAATATGTACTGAACGCGAAGATTGTATAATACACTTCGGGATTTTGAGGTATGCTAATGTGTGAACGCGGAAGAATGTAAAGAGAACTACGGGTTTTGAGTAAGCCAATATGTACTGAACGCGAAGATTAATAATACACTACGGGATTTTGAGGTATGCCAATGTGTGAACGCGGAAGAATGTAAAGAGAACTACGGGATTTTGAGTAAGCCAATATTTATGAACGCGAAGATTGTATAATAGACTTCGAGATTTTGAAGATTGCCAATATGTAATGAACGCGATGATTAATAATAAACTTCGGATTTTGATGACTGCAAAAATGTACTGAACGCGAAGATTAATAATACACTACGGGATTTTGAGGTATGCCAATGTGTGAACGCGGAAGAATGTAAAGAGAACTACGGGATTTTGAGTAAGCCAATATGTACTGAACGCGAAGATTAATAATACACTACGGGATTTTGAGGTATGCCAATGTGTGAACGCGGAAGAATGTAAAGAGAACTACGGGATTTTGAGTAAGCCAATATTTATGAACGCGAAGATTGTATAATAGACTTCGAGATTTTGAAGATTGCCAAAATGTAATGAACGCGATGATTGTATAATACACTACGGGATTTTGAGGTATGCCAATGTGTGAACGCGGAAGAATGTAAAGAGAACTACGGGATTTTGAGTAAGCCAATATGTACTGAACGCGAAGATTGTATAATACACTTCGGGATTTTGAGGTATGAGAGTGTGTAAAACGCGGAAGAATGTAAAGATGACTACGAAATTTTGAGTAAGCGAATATGTATTAACGCGAAGATTAATAATACACTACGGGGTTTTAGAGGTATGCCAATGTGTGAACGCGGAAGAATATAAAGAGTCCTACGGGATTTTGAGTAAGCCAATATGTACTGAACGCGAAGATTAATAATAAATTTCGAGATTTTGAGGTACGGGAGTGTATAAAACGCGGAAGAATGTGAAGATCTCTACGGGATTTTGAGTAAGCCAATATGTATGAACACGATGATTGTATAATACACTTCGGGATTTTGATGATTGCCAAAATATAATGAACGCGAGGATTGTATAATACACTTCGGTATTTTGATGAATGCCAAATGTAATGAACGCGAAGATTGTATAATACACTTCGGGATTTTGAGGTATGCCAATGTGTGAACGCGGAAGAATGTACAGTGAACTACGGAATTTTGATGAATGCCAAAATGTACTGAACGCAAAGAATGTAATGTGCACTACGGGATTTTGAAGAATGCCAAAATGTTCTGAACGCGAAGATTAATAATACACTTCGGGATTTTGAGTAAGCCAATGTGTGAAACGCGGAAGAATATAAAGAGAACTACGGAATTTTGATGAATGCCAAAATGTAATGAACGCGAAGATTAATAACAAACTTCGGGATTTTCAGTTATGCCAATGTATGAACGCGGAAGAATGAAAAGCGAACTAAGGAATTTTGAAGAATGCCAAAATGTATTGAGCGCGAAGAATTTAAAGAGAACTACGGAATTTTGATGATTGCCAAAATGTACTGAACGTGAAGATTGTATAATACACTTCGAGATTTTGAGTAAGTCCATGTGTGAAACTCGGAAGAATATAAAGAGAACTACGGAATTTTGGTGAATGTCAAAATGTAATGAACGCGAAGATTGATAATAAACTCCGGGATTTTGAGTTATGCCAATGTATGAACTCGGAAAAATGAAAAGTGAACTAAGGAATTTTGAAGAATGCCAAAATGTACTGAACGCGAAGAATGTAAAGAGAACTACGGAATTTTGATGAATGTCAAAATGACTGAACGCAAAGATTAATAATCCACTTCGGGATTTTGATGATTGCCAAAATGTACTGAACGCCAAGATTAATAATACACTTCGGGATTTTGTGGTATGTTAATGTGTGAAACGCGGAAGAATGTAAAGAGAACTACGGAATTTTGATGAATGCCAAAATGTACTGAACGCGAAGAATGTAAAGACAACTACGGAATTTTGATGAATACCAAAATCTACTGAACGCGAAGAAGGTAAAGAGGACTACGGAATTTTTTATGAATTCTAAAATGTACTGAACGCGAAGATTAATAATACACTTCGGGATTTTGAGTAAGCCAATGTGTGAAATGCGAAAGAATATAAAGAGAACTACGGAATTTTGATGAATGCCAAAATGTAATGAACGCGAAGATTAATAATAAACTTCGGGATTTTGAGTTATACCAATGTATGAACGCGGAAAAATGAAAAGTGAACTAAGAAATTTTGAAGAATACCAAAATGTACTGAACCCGAAGAATGTAAAGAGAACTACGGAATTTTAATGAATGCCAAAATGTACTGAACGCTAAGATTAATAACCCACTTTGGGATTTTGAGATATGAGAGCGTGTAAAACGCGGAAGAATGTAAAGATCACTACGGGATTTTGAGAAAGCCAATATGTATGAACGCGAAGATTGTATAATACACTTCGGGATTTTGAGGTATGAGAGTGTGTAAAACGCGGAAGAATGTAAAGATGACTACGAAATTTTGAGTAAGCGAATATGTATTAACGCGATGATTAATAATACACTACGGGGTTTAGAGGTATGGCAATGTGTGAACGCGGAAGAATATAAAGAGAACTACGGAATTTTGATGAATGCCAAAATGTAATGAACGCGAAGATTAATAACCAACTTCGGGATTTTGAGTTATGCCAATGTATGAACGCGGACGAATGAAAAGTGAACTAAGGAATTTTGAAGAATGCCAAAATGTATTGAACGCGAAGAATTTAAAGAGAACTACGGAATTTTGATGAATGCCAATATGTCACGAACGCGAAGATTGATAATAAACTCCGGGATTTTGAGTTATGCCAATGTATGAACTCGGAAAAATGAAAAGTGAACTAAGGAATTTTGAAGAATGCCAAAATGTACTGAACGCGAAGAATGTAAAGAGAACTACGGAATTTTGATGAATGTCAAAATGTACTGAACGCGAAGATTAATAATCCACTTCGGGATTTTGATGATTGCCAAAATGTACTGAACGCCAAGATTAATAATACACTATGGGATTTTGAGTTATGCCAATGTGTGAACGCGGAAGAAAGTAAAGAGAACTACGGGATTTTGATGAATGCCAAAATGTACTGAACGCGAAGATTAATAATACACTTCGGAATTTTGAGTAAGCCAATGTATGAAACGCGGAAGAATATAAAGAGAACTACGGAATTTTGATGAATGGCCTCACTAGTCCTCAAAATCAACATAGATAAAACAAAAATATTAGTGCAGACTAGAAGACAAAGAAACTACGGAACAATCGACAATATCGAAAAGGTGGACAACTTTAAATACTTGGGAACCATATTAGAAAAAAACGGCACAGAAGAAGCCGAAATCCGAAACCGGATAGTCCAAGCCAATAAAGCGTATTTCGCCACATCAAGTATCTTCAGATCCAAAGACATCCACAGAAACACGAAACTAAGGATATACAAATCAATAATAAGACCCATCCTAACCTATGGTTGCGAAACGTGTATCCTGAACTCCAAGGCAGCAAACACTCTCGACACCTTTGAAAGAAAAATATTACGAAGAATCCTGGGACCAGTTTATGACGTACATGGCTGGAGAATAAGATATAACTATGAATTTTATCAAATGTATAAAGAACTACCGTTAACACGGTACATAAAACTACAGCGTCTAAGGTGGGCTGGTCATGTAGCCAGGATGGGAGAAGAAAGGATACCACAAAAACTATTGTATACCAGAATCCATGGAAAAAGACCAGTGGGAAGACCAAGGAGAAGATGGGAGGATGCGGTGGTTGAGGATACAAGAGAGATATTGAAAGTGCGTTCCTGGAGGAGGATGGCTGCTGACAGAGGAGAATGGGGGAAAATTTGAAGGAGGCCAGGGCCCAACAAGGGCTGTAGTGCCATAGAAAGAAGAAGAAGAATGTGTGAACGCGGAAGAATGTAAAGAGAACAACGGAATTTTGATGAATGCCAAAATGTACTGAACACAAAGATTTGTAATAGACTTCGGGATTTTATGGTATGCCAATGTGTGAACGCGGAAGAATCTATAGTGAACTACGGAATTTTGATGAATGCCAAAATGTACTGAACGCGAAGAATGTAAAGACAACTACGGAATTTTGATGAATGCCAAAATGTACTGAACACGAAGATTAATAATACACTTCGGGATTTTGATGACTGCCAAAATGTACTGAACGCGAAGATTAATAATACACTATGGGATTTCGAGTTATGCCAATGTGTGAACGCGGAAGAATGTAAAGAAAACTACGGAATTTTGATGAATGCCAAAATGTACTGAACGCGAAGATTAATAATACACTTCGGGATTTTGTGGTATGTTAATGTGTGAATGCGGAAGAATGTAAAGAGAACTACGGAATTTTGATGAATGCCAAAATCTACTGAACGCGAAAAAGGTAAAGAGAACTATGGAATTTTTATGAATGCTAAAATGTACTGAACGCGAAGTTTAATAATAAACTTCGGAATTTTGAGGTGTGCCAATGTGTGAAACGCTGAAGAATGTAAAGAGAACTACGGAATTTTGATGAATGCCAAAATGTACTGAACACAAAGATTTGTAATATACTTCGGGATTTTGAATTGTGCTAAAATGTACTGAACGCGAAAATTAATAATTAACTTCGGGATTTTGAGTTGTGTCAATAAGTACTGAACGCGAAGATTGTATAAAAACTGCGGGATTTTGAGGTATACCAATATGTAGTAAACATATTTAGCTTATGACTCTAAAGTGAACTGTGTGTTTTTGAGGTGTGCCAATATCTAATTACGTGAAAGCTTGAAGGAAGTGCACGCATTTTGTGATATCCCGTGTCTAGTAATCTTGAAAGTAACGAAAGAAGAAAATGTTCCCCTCCCATGTCTAGTAATCTTGAAAGTAGGCTAAACGAAAGAAGAAAATGTTCCCGGAATGTTGGTAGATATTCCCTCTCTTAAGTAACACGCAATTTTGACTTAGTCGTCCTTCTGTTGAGTTCAATTTTCTAGCATCTCGGATCCAACTAACAAAATTCGATACTCAAAAAATACAGATGCCGCGCCACCCTGTGGTGAATGTTTATAGGTGTGTATGTGTTAGTGTGAACTGCCCGTGTTTTAATCGCGACAACCAGAACATTAAAAATCCCATATATATGAAGTAATACTCACAGTGGGTAAACGTGTGCCATGGACATGTATTTACCTGCAGAGACGCATCGTTGAGGCCGTGGTCGATCCTTCGACTTCTTCTCTGCTACAAATTAAACTAAATAATTTCATTGAAACTGTAGTTCATTGAAAATATTTTCGCTGCCTGGAAACTGTATTTATTGTCAACAATTGTAATAATGAAATGTTATTTCTTTCTTTAAAATTATCTGTATAAACGGACAGTACTCGTATTTTAAAGAGGTATTTCTACTGTCAACCAAAAGGACGTAAACATGTGGAACGACAAAAAAAAACATATAACGATCAGCTCCAAAAGGAAGGAAGTACAACCCGAATAACTGGCTGGTAAACGTAAACGTGACGAAGGAAGAAGAAGAAGGATACTGTTTTCTTTTAAAGCTAATTTTCTTTCACTTCTAATTACCCATGGTGATAATAAAATTCTATCGCTGTTGGTTAAGATACAAAGTCGCACACGACTTCTTAATTATACTAAGTTCGTCAACCGTTTATGTGAGAAATCTGTAATACAGAACAGTGGGATTGAGTTGTAAACGTAGGGAAACTAAGCAACACCAAAGCGCCATGTTATGTCCAGTAGCATTAGTTAAGTCTATTCAGAGTTGGCCATAAATCACTTATAATTAGAAATTATCCTTGGTTTAGCAGTGACCGCACTACATTTTCAATGTTATGAGTATGCGATTGTATCGATTTACTACGATGTGAAGAAGAAGAAGTATATTAACTGTAAATTATTCTATTTCTTATTGTAAAGCGAAAATACATGTTGTTTTCATTTGTGTGGTTAGGTAATAATGGTTTTTGGTTTTTAGCTTACTGTTTAAAGAAACAAAAGCAATGGTTATGAAAAATAGACTTTTAATGTGTCTACACAATGCTTCAAGGAGAGAAACATTAAAGACAATGAACATAACGTATTTTTAACAAAAAGAACAACAGAAAATGTAAAGTGAAAAATACAATGATTTCTGAATAGTAAGAATAAAACAATAAAACAACGTATTAAGAAATGAAAACAAGATTTGTTATTCGCTAGATGGTCAATATTCTTTTATGTTATTCAGTAAAATCTCGAAAACTTCACTGGAAGGAAATTTTTTGCGGAACAAAAAATTGGATACATATATAGTATCCCGCCCTCCTTCGAGTTGATTGGTTTTCCACTGATCTGAACAAAAACCGAGTATTAGTGAAAACGAGTTATGCCACAAAAAGGGAGATATGTAGGCCTATACTAACAGTCTAACAGTTACTTCGAGCTCTTTTTTTATTATTTTTTTTTATTATTATTTTTTTTTTTTTTTTACGTGGATTTCACAAAAATCGAGTATTATTTTAAAGGCATATTGGTTTCCATGTGGTAATTTTAGTTTGCATGTTAACCTAACAACGTCAATTTTGGGCGTCAAAGGCACATAAAAGTGATTATTGCTAGAAACATTTTTCGTAAAAAAAAATAAGAATGGACTGCAATCGTGAATAAACTATTTTGTAACACACACAAATAAATTTTCGCTATTTCTGTGGTATCTAACTAAAATTATGTGCGATATTCACGAGATATCGATCCAAACAATAGCATTATCGAAATATCGAAAGTGTGTGCGGTTCCGGTTATTGGGAAAGTACCATTTTTTCTCTGTCCTGCTTGCTAACAGTTCCTCTTTCCGTCCGTCAGCTGTTATTGAATTTCTTTGCTAGATAGTTATATCCAAGAAACGAACAGATTTTCTAATATCAAGATTGTTATCAATGTTTATAACATCATTTCTTGATTGATTGCAATTTATATATTAAATAACCAGAATTTACATCATCTTCATGATTTTCATCATCATCATCATCCTCTACACTACAAGGAATAAATTCTAATTGACCTGTTATGGGACCCGTCTCCTCCTCGGTCTGCTGAAGTCTCTCCTTCCATCAGGAGGTACGCTAAGACTGCTACTGGTATCTTTTTAGGTGCGGTTTAAATATTCACTCAATTTAGGCTGGGTCCCGAACTCCTGTCTGATTTCCTCATTCCGTTTCTTGTCTAGAAGGTAGTAGCCCTGAACACTTCTGCAGCCGGGATCTTCATTTCCTCCTTCCAGTGGCGTATCTAGAATTTGGCCGGGTGAGGGTGTAGTCCGGGGTCAGGTCGAGTCGGCGTCATACAAAAGAAAAATAAACTCAAGATTAATCAACGTTACTATCTTTAAAGTGGACGAAAAACGTGTGATAGCATCCTGAAATTAACCCCATTAAAGTAAACGGTAATAACACAATAAAGTACGCGTTACTGACACACTGTTGAGAAGACTGATATTTCTATATTTCATATTTCAAATATATGTGCAAATGCTGTGTTATAAACATGTTTGTATATTTAAAAAAGAGTTACTGGCTGAAAAACACAGCTGAAAAAAGTAATAAAAGCAGGGGTGCCGATCCCCCCCAACCACTATGACGTTTCCCCCCCCAAGTTTAATAAGAAAGTCCCGCCTTTTTCTGACAAGACATTTTCTCTCTTTTACAGTAAAATTTCTTACCTAATCGAGTAAAGGGCGGGGCTTTCTAACTCAAAACTATTAAAAATATCACCTTCTTCCGAAACGATATATTGATTGTAGGTAAATATAAACTAAAAAAATAAGGATTTCTAATAATAAATCACAAATTAATATTTTCAGTAAAACGTGATTTGTTTTACAATACCAGTACTCTATGACTTTATTGAAAAGATACTTAGTTTTGCAACTTAAACGTCTCACTTAAATCTGTTTTTATCAATAAATTCCTATAAAAATTTCAGTTATAGTGTACTAAAATGTACGAGAAAGCAAGATAAATAAAAAATATAAACACAACGTTCTATTGCACACTGTACTTTATTAATACAAGCCTGTTTGAAGCATCGAGTAGAAGATTAGATCCTTTTTTCCATGCACACCGCGCCTACAGTCCGCTCGAAAAAGTCAACTGGGTTGATTTATTGTGCGTCTGATACGTGTCCGATATAAGTTTTTTACGGTTTTGTAAAATTAGGGAAGATTTTTCATGCAATAGTAAAAAAAAATCTCCCCCAAAAATTGTCTAAATGTCACCAATGGCGACACGATCCCCCTGTAGGCACCCCTGAATAAAAGAGCCTAGAAATTAAAAGATTAACAAAATTCATCAACTCTTTTTCCTCTGGGGGGGGGGGGGGAGGTCAGGTCCCGTTCGTCCCCGTACTAAATACACCCCTGCCTCCTTCTTCCAGAAAATCCACGTCTCACGGCCATAAAGTAATGTCGGGACACCTAGTGTTTTTAGAAAACTTCGTGGAAGTGTCCGTCCCAGACAATTTATTCTTCAAAGCACTATAAATTGTTCCACAGATCCTTGTAACGGTCGGCAATTTCTGATCCCAAATCTCTGTCTAAGAGAAGAGAATTTACAACGTTCGCAATTTAATTCCAATTGTGGCTCACACTCCTGTGTAGCGTATTTGTCCTTTGTCGTGTGTGCGTGTAATTCTTGGCATCCGTACACAAATTATTGATAAAAGGACGTGACCTTCTCTTATCAAGAGTGCACACATATAAACGTAAACAATAATTCCTGAATTATAATTCCACATTAGTGATTAAATAAATCCAAAACGATTGATGGAACAAGAATGAGATTTTGTTTAAAACTACGAAGTCAGTTAAAAGTGATTACAGATAATGACTGATTTGTCTAATAGTACACTAAGTATGTGGAAATGGAATTACGGATTAAAAGCTATTAACATTACTATATGATCAGAGCGGTGAGTGTCTGGTAATTCTACTTTAAGAAGAAATCATTGAGACTTTTAACAGGTACAAAGTATTGATCACAGTGGTGGCTGCTACTATAGTTAGTATTTCCCTCTCTGCTTTATTAAAAACAGTATACCCCCAGGGCCGATCCGAGACCATCTTTCCACACAAGCGATATATCGTTTGGCCCCCCCCCCCACACAAACAGTTGTTCTTCTTTGCGCTCTTGGTAAGATCTTTAAAAATAAACCTAAATCTACCGATCGTGGAAATGGATTGTTTCTTATTTTAAAGTAAGTACTGCAAAGACATTCCTCTGTAATAGAAACAAACTTCGAAATGTCATTGGAGTACTAAATATTAAAAGAAGAAACAATCCGTTTCCACTTAAGGTAGATCGTAAGGTAGATTTCACTTTTTTTCAGACATATCACATATTTTCGTCAGTTGATTCGTTGTAATAAAGACAGTAAAAAACTTTAACTTCACAAACTTGCCCGATAAACGTACACAGAATAATGTAGTAGCACGAAACAAGAGCACTCTAAGACACCAACTGAAACACTGCGCTCTGGAATCAAGTGTTGTTTTGACAGCGATGAGTCACCACATTGTCTTGGCGGCAGTGTCGGTGGCATCGGCTGGCGAGGGCGCGCAATTCTGTGCCCAGAAATAGTTTATTCTTCGTCGCTGAGCTTCCGCTCTTCCGCGAAACGCCCGGTATTTTGCTGTGAGGAGTGATTGTAATTTATTGGTCAAAATGCACTGAGGTTAATAATATTCAATCAGAAGCTTTTCACTTATGTCATAAACATTATCATTAAAATTTTGTTATTGTAAGTTTGCAAACAATTGTTTTTTTAATTTTACATTTGGGCGCCTCCGGCGCCCCTCTCAGCTTGGAGCCCCAAGTGGCCGCTAGTGTCGCTTGGGCCTCGGACCGGCCCTGTATATTTTTATTATTTATTTTTAAGCTATATCTACTGGTTTACTGTTTGAATGTCAGATGACTACATTTTTGTCCTCAAGTGTCGAACTCAAACTGCATACGCGATTTCTCTACCTCAGTTCTGGGGGGAATTGGCGGACACCTTGCCAAACACTCGGCACTGAAGAGGGCCTCCGATGGTGGGGCCGAAACCTCTGTCCACAACAATCGACCACGGCCTAACAGCACAGCTAGTACGTAATATTAGTTTTAACGATGTCAAACTGAATGGTTTAGAAACCAACACCCTACTCCCTACATGTGCTCTCTCATATATTTTCATATTAGTCTACACCTGTACGTAAAATATTGTATTTCCATATGTTATGTTAATATTTTAACTAACTAACATATTTTAATCCACTAGACATGAAAGTTAGACAGGAACAGGGTAAGGACTTGTGATAGGAAGGGATGAGTGCGGGCGAAGTTTCATCTATTTGCCTTAGAAGGGGTGCTGAGTATTTAGAGGTACTGTGAACAAAAAATAAGCTATTACGTATCTGCAGAATTTGTGTATGTTGTTAAGAAGTGACTACTGAAAAGAAACGTTTATGAAATTATGAATGTTATACATCTCTTGTTTAGAATATTTAATGTATATAGAATATACAATAAAAAATCGGAATAAAAAACTTTAGGATGTGGATATTTCAGATAACAGTATTTTCTGTAACCACGCGCGCCCATTTCATGTGTGTGTGTGTGTGTGTGTGTGTGTGTGTGTGTGTGTGTGTGTGTGTGTGTGTTCTGATATCTGTGTAAACCTATTCAGATCATTTATCAAATACAAATCGTGAATGACGTGTGCTTCCTGATTGTATCAGAAGTTGAGATTATTTTGTTTATGATGCCAAAGGTGGAAAAAATATGTACATACTATTGGAAGATATCAAGTAATTGATATGATTTCCCGAGCCAACAGTACAAAAATGGGCTGTAATTTTGCGACTGTCTACAGCGGCATAAGTAGGATTTGTGCCTGGGGGGCGGGGGAGGTATGATAAGTCGTATTTTCTTACCGTTTAGTTGGTATTTTGCCCTGGCAGTCAGCACATAATTTGTTGTTATTAGAAGCAGGCCTATTTTTTTTAATGTCAAAAACTAAAAATGAATTATCATAAACGTGATATTAAACGAGACGATATATTAAAAAACTCATAACGAACAATAGAAATAGACATTTTTAGGAAAAATAAAAAAGAGTTACGGGCATAGGGCACGGTATAAAATTTAGGGAACTCTCTAAATTTAGGAGGATTCTCTGCCATGTCAATAATATGCCAAAAAAGATTGTTCATTTTCAGATAGGTACGCTCTCCACTACATGTAATTCCTCGTGTAGTGACAGTGGTACGGAGAAAATTGAAATATTGTAATTAATTGTGTTTATTCACTGATGTATCTATTTTTGCGAGAAACGGAACACAAAGTTTGAAAAAGAAGTCACAGGTGGGGACAACTGAAATATAAATGAAATAATTCAAACACTTTTTGCTACAGTTTATTTCTTGATGTATATAATATATTTAATATTTATATGATTTTACCTCAAGATGCATTTTCCTTATTTGGAACATGTTTTGGGACGCTTTGTGTTCCCATCCTCAGCCTTACTAGTTTTGAGTCTCGTGAAGTACTTAGTGCTTGTGTGTTGGTTGGTTGGTTGTTGTTGTGGTATCCTGTTGTCCTTTGGTATTTTAAACTGGTATTATTGTGTGTGATTGTCTATATTTTAGTATTTTGTGTATTTTCGATGATGAGTGCTTTGAAAAAAGTGTCATGATTTGTATTTCTTCAGGTATTAGTTTGTTTTGTGCTTTATGTTTGTATATTTGTAAATTTTCCCAAATGTTCATTATGGTACCTTTGTGTGGTATGTGTTTTATTAGTGTAATGTTGGTTATGTCTGGGAATGTCTTGGACACTAATAAAACACATACCACACAAAGGCACCATAATTAACATTTGGGAAAATTTACAAATATACAAACATTGTAATATCAATCTGTCTATACCTTTTGGGTGTATGTAGTTTGCCCCAAGTTGCTGGTGCCAAATTTGTAAGTAGACTCTTATTTCTAGAATAAATAATCAACTCCTTATTTTTCTTTTTTTTTCGAATTCAACTATTTTGATTTACTCTTTTTGAAACTCATTTCTGTTGTAGAGCATAAAAAATCTCAGTCTCAGGGTTATTGTCAAAGTAATGTCAAAGTATAGTACAAATCGTAAACATATCATAAAACATAATATTTATAAATAATGTTTGGTAATTAGGTGTTGTTGATGCATGTTGTGTATCAGTGGGTTCTTTGGATCATACAAAAGAACAAATGAACAATTGAAAAAGGAACTCTTAATACTAATAATTATTTGTGTACAAATAGAATTCACTATTATAAAGTTTTTTATTGTTTTTGTGATAGTATATCGCTGTGACTCGATCTTTAAATGTTAAAATGTTTTCAACTATCTTGGTTGATTATTGGAGAGATCTCACCAATCTGGGAGTTTTCTTTATGAGCTTATTTCTTGATCCTTCACTCCGGACTTCTAGTTTTTTGTACCATCGATTAAAACATCATTCTTCTAGTTATTTCCATAGTTTTCTGTACCATTTCGTCTCGTATCTGCCTTTAATTTGTATAAAATCCAGCAGTAAAATTGACATGTTCCGCCTGGTTTCAATATTTTTCCAACAAACCTTTCCTTTTTACTAAAACACTAATTCATTCATTTAAGGTCTTGGCAATGATACGTTTATGGGTCACAGGTTCGGTTTCATAATTTATAATTAATATGATTCCATAGAATCTTATTTTATCTTCGTCACTATATTATATTATAAGTTAGTAACGGAAGATTCTTTACTTTTTAATTATTTACCCTTGGTTTAATCTCACTATATGAGTTACCTTGTTGTTTTATATAAATTACATGTTTCATGCAATGTTCATATTGTAAATATGTTTATTCACTTACTCTATACACTGTTTTTTCTTTTTAAAGTCTATCACTGTTGTTCTCACCTTTTTACACTGTTACACTACCTGACTTTTATAATTATTGTTCAATATTATTATATTTGTAATTTTATGTTATTCACAGTCTGTAGTTCACTTATACAAAATAACTGTTTAAGGTTTGCAGACCTCCTCATAGTTTTAATCTAAGGCTAAACTCAATGTCTTATTTCTTACATACTAAGTTTAATATTTATACATTATAATTGTTTACTAACACCTTTTTACATTTTATTTTTCTTTTGATCGTCTCTTCTGGGTATAATTGTCATCGTCAGTTGTTGTTTTGTCATGTCAATTGCATTATTTAATTCCTAAATTTGGATTCTCTATTTCCCTATTTCCCAATTATTTATTTATTATAATATTTCCCTTTTTGTTTCGATTTCTTTTTATTCCTTGAAAATATTCATTATCTTTAAGTAATATATTCTCTCTTCATTTCTGAATTTATTAAGTTTATTTTATTCTTCTATGTCTTTTATTACAAATAAGATTGCATTTATGCATATTTCACAGTGAATTTTGATGATATACTTGTCTTTCTTTGGAGGTGGAATCTTACTACCTTATAACATAAAACACAAAACAAACTAATATCTGAACAAATACAAATCAATACAAAACTTGACACAATTTTTAAAGCACTCAAAATCGAAAATACACAAAATAGTAATATATACACAATCACACACAATTTAAAGTGCCAAAAGCCAACAGGATACTACAACAACAACCAACCAACACACAAGTACCGGTACTTCACGAGACTCAAAACTAGTAAGGCTGAGGATGGGAAAACAAAGCGTCCCGAAACATGTTCCAAATAAGGAAAATACATCTTGAGGTAAAATCATATAAATATTAAATAAATGAAATAACGGAGTCAAACTTTCAAACCGGTTATCGTTAAATGTTTACTGCGGGGAACAGTTAATTGTACCATTCATCTCCTTACTGGTAGCCCTATTGCCCTCGTGACATAATCACGAGGCAGAGCCGTTGCTACATTATACGTTACGCGAAGTAATTTAATCACGCGTTCTTTCATTAATTTAATGCCATTACTTAAATTGTAAGTAATTGTTATTAATGGAATTTTTATTTGATTTTATTCATTTACACAACACTGTAACAGGCGCGGATCCAGGAATTATTTGGGGGAGGGGCGAACTAGAGCTAGTGGTCAATTCGGGGGGGGGGGGGGTCAAAGAAGGAAGAGTGATTTCTGCAGATTACAATAGTAATTAAAATAATAAAAAGAGATTATTATTTTTTAATAGTAAAATATATTGTATTTGCCTTACAAAAATGTTGATAATAACAATATATTATAATTACGATGTAAACTCGACACGATGGTTTCTTAAATTTACATCATTTACATTTTCTATGTCTCTAATTTCATTGTAATGAATATGCATTAAAGCAAGCCCATTGAGCCTTTCTTGACCCATAGAAGATCGTAGCTATGATTTCAACAATCTTAAGCAAGAAAAGACATGTTCTGCTGTTGCTATCGATATTGGTAACGTTACAAAAAGCTTAATAAAAAAAATATATACAAGGGTACATCTGTTTATTACATTTTGATAAGACATTTAATGCACTGTGTGGACCAATGTTTTCTTCTCTATTAATATGCAACTCCCAGAACTCCAATTCAGCTTTTAGTTTTCTTTTCAACACATCTACAGTTTCATTGATGAATGAACAATACTTTGTTACCAATTATGTATAATTTCATCGAAATTATCTGGTTTGGTCCTTGAGAATAAAATATGCGTATCGTAAAAATGCTGTTACTTTAGGAAAACGACCTTTTCAATCCAGAATAAAATTATCGAGTTCCTGTATATATATCGTCTGCTTATAGTATGTAACTATATTGTTTGTAGTATGATTTCCTCGAATAGTTTGTTTGGAAGCTTTTCTGGGTATCCTTATCCTCAGCAATATCCTTTGGGCATCCAATTCCTCAGCAATACCACATACTTCCTTTTATATAGTTTTAAAAACAGCTTCGCAGTTGTCAGGACATCTTTATAAAATTTGTACAGTATCGCTTAAGTAATCCTGAGCAATCCTGAGTTCCTTGCAAAAATTTGCTCAATTGCAATGTGCAAGTAAGCAAATCCGAGATTGCTACACATGTTTGGCTATCACATAGGTCTAATGCCATTCTTAAGCTCGAGCCTTAGCAGCTGTTGCAGAATCTTTCCATTCATTTATTGAGTCTAAAACTGATATAATTTTTGGAAGAGCGGATCGAAACTGGAGTACTCCATCACGCCTTTCTATCCAGCGGATTTCGCAAAGCCCCGAAAGTTTATGCCCTAATGTTCGTTTGAACGAACCCTTTAAAAAATATCTCCCACATTGCCGAAACAGCATTTTTAATAGCCTGTACTTATGATGTTCGAGAAATACTTAAATTGAGACAATGATTGTAACAAAGGGAAAAACAACATTAGGGGCTTCTTCCATAACTGTTTGAACGGCTCCGCGTACTTCAGATACCATAGTACTACAACTGTCAGTTGTTATGGTAGCGCAGTTGCTTAGATTTAGATTACATTTTTTTTTTAACATTTATAACATAGTTAAAGCATCAAGTTTATTTTTTTTTAGAGCATGTTTCCAATAGCTACTCCAGTCAACTTCGGTTCACTATTATTTTCATTATCCTCATTCATTTTGGAGCGAGCATCAATAAATTGAAGGAATGATTCGTAGATATTTTTATCGTCAGTATATCTAATGATTAGTTATCACTAATCATTTCAACTACGATTTATTTGAAACATATGTCGTCTCATCGAACATTACACTAAAAATTTGAGCAACTTGGATTCTCTTAATAATTTTAGATAATACGTCTCGTCCACAGCAATCAATCAAGTCGTTTTGAGTTGTCTTGCCTATGTTGCGTGACATGTTGACTCTTTAAGATGTTTTTTCAAAACTACATCGCCGCTATCAATCCGAAACTTCAATAAAGCTCGGAAATTGCCAGTATTTACGACCGAATCAGATTCACCAGTTGTCAGTTTGCCATCGTCTCGATGCCCTCGAAATGGAATGTTCTGGCCACCCAGAAAAATAATGCTTTTTATTATAGGCACTAATCGAGAACGATTTCTTTCACGATTTTTTGACGTCCAGTATCTAATTTATTAGTAACGGATAGCTCAGGATTTTTGTAATTTTTGAAGAAATCTTTTGATTTTATCACATCTTTCTGGTGATATTCGTTTTGTGCGTGATTTTCAAAGTCTCCATCTGCCCAATACTTTAGCAAAATTGGTTATTGGTTCTGTAACTAATTCTGCAATCGAGTACTTCAATGACGCCCACCCTCAGCGGAACTGACAAAAAATGGGCAGTATTTACAAAAGAATCTCTTTTTTCGTACGAGAAAACTACCCATTCATAAGAATTTAACTGGTTGAAATTCGCATATCGTTTTTCATACGTTCCAGTTTTGTTATTTCGCTTGAGAGAGTAAGGAAAATAACAGTTATGATTGGGTTTCCATGGGTTTGAAAGTAAATTCCATTTTACCTAATCATCAATATCTTTTCGTACATACAGACCAATATCAAAAGTAAAATTGTTATTGACAATTTGATCACTTTGTTTTTCTAAACTAGATTGCTTAACTGCATTATTATCTTGCAATAAGTTACCAACATTATTTTCTATATTATCTACCTCATTTAATACGTCTTCCTTCACATTGTCTATTGCTCTCTCAGTATTTGAGAGAATGTCTCTATCGAAGTTTAAGCAATTAGGGTTACCTTGCTTAGTGAACAGAAATTCTATCTTTTTACGGCGGTACCTGAGCTTTTTGAAAATAATGAAAAGACGCCCAAATTTTGAACTATACTTTAATTTTCAACATGCCTTACGAGACTTATTAAAAATTACAACTGATTACAAAATTTTTCGTGATTTTTATGCAACAAAGTATAAAAATTTCTTTCATTATAACATTAAAATTGAGGCGTTTGGGGGGGCCGCCTCCTTTGCTCCCCTGGATCCGCGCCAGTGTAATGTGTTTCATTTCAAAAGTTATTCGCGATTCTCTGTTTGGCATAATCAGGTGGCTCAGAAATAACCTTACACCGGGTGATTAAACAATTTTGCTGGTTGCCTAACAACTGTCACACCTCACCCCTCCATAATAATGCCAGTGACTGTCTACCCCGTTTTTATTACTCTGAAGGGATCCGAGTTTTCACGTACCTGTAAATTCACAACAGCTGTCGGAAGTGCTCAGAAGGATGATCTTAATATTCACTTCTAATTATGTAACTAACAAATTATAAAATTGTTGGAACACGCAGCGTTCGGAGTGCATGGGAATGTAAAATATGAGAAGTACGGAGTAAAAAAAATTTTCTTTCGCGTAACGATTATGATTCTGAGTAGGCTACTTAAGGTGCTGCAAGTGTTTTTTGGGGCGCATGTGGTGGACACTACAAACCAGTATATTTATTACCTTGTTATGTGTCTTTAAAGCAATTCCATTTATTGCCGTTTTAAGTGTTACACAAGTGCTGGAGGACGAGTTTTGGTCTCAAGGTTGTACGGTTTGCTCCGTACCATGTCGTCGCGACGGGTAATTCACCCTGGGCCGCCGTACCGTTAATAAAGCGCTTTCTTCGTTTTTAGTTGTACTTTTTTTTACAGCACAGAAACGTCGGTTAATCCGACAGCGGTGACGATCCCAAGACGTAACACCAGAAACAGCTGATGACGTTTGCGTTACGTATCCACGATTCCGTCTCCCCTCTACGACTTCTCGGTCGCTCGGAAAGAACGTATGTCGGCGGCCCAGTGGCGAGCGAGTGACTCAGTCAGTTCGTACCTGTGACTGGTAGCGCAAGGTTCAACGAACTTCCCCATTAACGGAACGTTTCGTTCGTATGATGTCAGTGTCTTCGGGCGGTGTGAGGGACATTATGCGCATACGCAAACGCTATATTCCGTACATAACACTTTGACAGAAAAATTTATTTATTTTTTGTTGTATTATAATATCTAATATTAATTTATTGATAATAAAATAATGTCGTTGTTACCGAGTGTAACGCTGACGATTGCTGTGTGCGTGTGTTGTTGTTGTTATTGTTACGGTTTTGTGTTGCTTTCTTCTGCTCCAGCGGCGGCGGGAAGGACTCGATACTTCGAACCGGGCACCGGCTACGTGTACGATTATGAGTCCACGTTGCTTCTCAACGAGGCTGAAGGTCCGGAACGAGGCAAAGACGTCGGCTATCACGTCACGGGCAAGGTCAGAGTGGAGGTCATCTGGCAGCGGCCGGGCACTACGCACGACAAGGTCCTTCAACTTGAGGTGAGCACACTCCTTTCATTATCTTATTTATCACCTATTATAACTTGTTTGCTTGTTATGTGAAGAAGGCCTACTCCGTTATAATTTATTGCGTTTGTTTTCATGCAAGTTATATGTTTTATGACTATGTATATCATGAATTTATTTTTTTATTATTCGCTTTACTTGTGGTTAAGTAAACATAGTTTTGCTAGCAGACTTTTGTGAATTTTCACTACTATGATCAATGCGGTTTATGGATTTAATATAAGTTTTCATTTTTTTTATCACCAAACCTTTAGCCCTTTATAATATGAGGCATCCTCAGTGTTTTAACTGAGACCGATTGTGTCTTAGCCATCTTTTCACTGAGGAGACCTCGTCGTTGAACTGACGAAACGCTTGGTCCTCAGAAAAATAAAACATGTTACAAGAATGACTATCTTAACAGCAGACGTATTGTCTCTTAAATCTGCTTTCAGTTTTTGCGCTATATAAATGCCGTTTTTGTTAGATACACAGTCATTGGACGGCTAAGGCGCCGTCCATATATTACGTCACCACAAAATTCGGCATTTTGGACCCCCTCCCCCCCATTGTCACCATTTGTCACACTCGGCGAACCCCCCCCCCCCCATAATATTATGTCACCACGGTGGGTCAGACCCCCCCCCCTTATTTTCCCTTCTTTGTTGGAAGTCGGCGATCTTCAATGAAAAATTACGTACCAGCAATTATAAGTTATTTCTTTATTACAACTACTTTTAAACACATTAAATTAAATTAAGTACCGTATTTAATTTAATTAAAACTATTAAACAAATTAAATAGTTATTAAATTTAAATATTATAATTTAAAACACTTTTGAACAAATTACAAACAAATTAAATACAACAAAATCCGCATATTTTCTAATTTAACAGTACAGAAGTTTGAGGACTTACCTTCCAATGTGTCAGAATGACGGGGATGCAGTCGCAAATATAGCCCACTCCGACTTAAATGAAATCCGGCTTTCTCCAAAGCATCTTTTAAATCGTCGAGCGTCTTGCAGCTTCGCACCTGTTCAGATTGTCGTCTTACCTGGGCTCCCCCGCCGAACATCGCGAGATCACAGATTGCCTTTAGAAGGCCCGGTTGTTCCTCTTCGGTACGTGGTCTACCTGAAGCGTCTCTAGATTTTAGCTGTTTTGAAATGTCAGGATGCTCGCGGCAAATTTCGTCCAATTTCTGTTTTTTTTTTTTTTTTTTACGACACGTTTTTTGACGCGCTGCGTTCGACTGCTTCCTTTTTAAAGCATTTTATTCGCTGTTCAGTTCCTTCTTGAGAGATTCCAACTCTTTAGAAGAGTCGTCGCATGGAAGACCACTATCAATTTCATTACGTACAGTACAAATTTTGGCTTGCAAATTCGCAATCATCGTCTGATATACATCCTGGGAAGGTGTACGCCTTTTTTCATTTTCAGAGTCTCCGATGTCACATTTTTTAGGTGTATCACTAACTGTGAGCTGACTGGTCGGCGCAGCCGGAGCCGTGATTGTTGCAGGTGCATGTGTTGCGGTTTTCGCATTCGCGGAATGTATAGTAAAATACGAAAACAAACCCTTGACTTTCTTATTAGTCCCTCTCACCAAAAGCTCTTTCACTTTCGCACTAATCTTAGCGTCAAAAGACGAATCATCCTTGCCGCACTCCTTTTTTGCTTCCGCCCAGAAGGTATTGGAGTCATTTTGGAGATTCACTTTCGGCCTGTCAGGGTAGGCCTTCTTATACGCGTCGAAAAGAGACTCGTAAAGCTAGCCGCGATTCATGTTACGAACGACCACAATGATGGTATGTATGATGGGAGTGAAGGCGTAGCAAAACGCGCGATAGGAGGACTCGAGACACGAAATCAAGAGAAGACTAAACAAAGAGCGTGCTCACAGCGAAGAACGTATGATGTGAGTGAACACGTGGTGGCCGAATTTGGGGAAATCGAGACACCGACAACACAGTGCTAGCAGCGAAGAATGTATGATGTGAGTAAACACGCGGTAGCCGAGTTCGGGAAATCGAACTTTTGTGTGCGTGTGTTCTACGCCCCAGTACAAATTAGCGAAGAAAATGTAAATATTTAAATGCCTGTCTGCATAAAAAAGGGTTTTCTTTACAAAACTCATCCTTATAAAACGAAGAATAAAAAAGTGGTTACGTCACAACTGCTGAAACCCCCTCCCTCCCCCTTGTCACCATTTGTCACACTTAGCCGAACCCCTCCTCCCCCACAAAGTGGTGACGTAATATATGGACGGCGCCTAAGACATTTTTGGCCACTCTCTTACGCGTACACACAAAACAGCTGTTGGAATCTGTCAGATGTTATCAACGACTTTATAATCACTACGTGATATAGCCGATAGTACCTTAGACATTAATTACTGTTGTTATTTGACTTCCTGGGATGTGTGCCAAAATCAGTGACGGATCCAGAAGGGATGCGCGCTTCTCTACAGAAAAAATGACTAAATTGCTGAAAACGTCAAATTTGTGTACATTCGCAAAAATACTGTGCCAATAATTCGTTCAATTGTAAGCAGATCAATTGAACCAAGCAGTTTTGCCGAGCAAGGGCGTATTTAATGGGTGGACGTACGGGACCGGAACCCCCCCTCCCCAAAGGGTCGAAAAAAGTGGACGAATTTTGTTAATCTCTTAATTTTTGGGCTGTTTTATTATTTTTCAACTGTGTACGGTAATATAGTAGTAACTCTTTTTTAAGTGTACAAACAAGTTTGTTATACTGCATTTGCGTGTACATTTGAAATACAGAAAAATCAATAGTCAATAAGTTTCTAACCAATGTTTCAGTCACGCGTATTTTTACTATTATTACCATTTAATTTAATAGGATTGATTTCAGGGTGTTATCACACGCTTTTCAACCACTTTAAAGATAATAATGTTGTCTTAACTTGGTTTTTCTTTTGTATGAAGCCGACTCGATCGGACCAAATTATAGATACGCCACTGGGTTCTTTTGACGTGAAAGATCAAGAATTATCGAGCACCGTTTTATTGCAGTCTGTTCTATCCCATTTCGAATGCAGGGGCGGATTTACCGGTGGGAACGAACGAGACCCCCCCCCCCCAGAGGGTTGAAAGTTGACGAGAAATTTTGTTATTTTCTTAATATTCAAGCTGTTTTATTAATTTCTGAGCTGTGTACGCTAATACAATAGTAACTCGTTTTTAAATATAGGTCTACAAACAAGTTTATTACACAGCATTGGCGTTAGTCTTAACTTGTTTTTTCTTTTGTATGAAGCCGACTCGACCGGACCCCCCCCCCTCACACAATAAGATTAAATTCTGAAGTCAAATTCTAGATACGCCACTGTTGCCATGGAAGCAATACAAATTAACAAAACGTTATTTCTTCTTCTATTTATTTAAGGGATTCACCTGTTTATGTCCAACTACGTTACTCAATACAATCACCTCATCGCATTCGTGGTCATCCAGTTCGTCTTTTGCCTTTTGGACGACTACCCCGGGCCCTCTTGAGTCATCATCCGTCCTGCCGACGTGGTCGTTCCAATGTCCAAGCGACGTCATCGCTTTTCCTGTGCCCTATGCCTGTCACATCGCACATTTCTCGAATATTAATATCGGGAAACGTTTGTTATAATATTATATACAGTACTGTATAACATTTGTTATTCTATCTCGCCCGCGTTCTGCCTACCACCCGACTTCATCTCAGCAACTTGTATTTGTCTTCTGATTGTTGTCGTTTCTAGTCTTGCCTCCGCTTCATACGTCAAGATAGACCTCACTGTGCTTTTATATAAATCCTTGCTTTCATTTCCAAACTTAAAAATTTTGTTGTTCCAGATAATATCACTAGTACATATTGATACACCCTGTTTGCTTTACTAATCTGGCAGCTGATTTCATTGCTTATTGAATCATAGTTTGTTATCGTCACATCTGAATAGCTGACTTCCATTGTTTGCTCCAGAGTTTCGTTGTCTACTACTAACTTGCACCTCACTGGCGTTGCAGTAACCTCATTGATTTAGTGTTACCTGTAGAGATTACCATGTTATGTTGTTTACGGACATTGTTAAATTTCTACAGAAACCTTTGCAGACCGTCTTCGGTCTCAGCTATAAATACGGCACCGTCATAATAGCAAATAATATTGAAACGAGTGTTACTCACTTTACACTGATAGAACGGTCGCTCGACACTTGGTAGCACATTTTATCAATACTTGAATTGAATAAATAAACACTCGGTATAGTTCACAGATAATTTTTATTTTCCTGACAATTGTTTCACCAGTTACGGCAGCTTTAGAGGTTAGATTTGAACTGAGGTAGTATATGGAGTCCCAAGTATGGAGGTAGTGCATTGGAAAGTCCCAAGTAAAAGGTTTGACAAAGGTGACACTACTGTCGCAGCAGCACCTTTGCTACCGATCAAGGTGACGTATGCCATTCCACTGCACGCATCACTGTAATACTACACATTTAAAATACGTTTAACACAGTTTCGGTGTGACTCGACTGTCTCTCACACGGTATTTCTTATAGCGAATAAGAAAAGACACTTTAACAAAATCTTCAATAAACTACACTGATATATAATTTACGAACGCTCAATCTAATACGCACACAAAATTACAACTAAATACGTCTTCTGAACGTCTGAACAATGTTTTCAGAATTAGTAATACCTCACAAATACAAGCACGCACTATCATTCAGTAGATCCGCCGCTCCTCAGGCGTCTCGGCAGCAAAACTGATGCGCGTACAGTACCTCCACCCGTCCTCCGCTTATCATGCATTTCAAATCTGTCAGTTCAAATCTAACCTCTGAAGCTGCCGTAACTGGTGAAACAATCATCAGGAAAATAAAAATTATCTGTGAACTATACCAAGTGTTTATTTATTCAACTCAAGTATTACTCATTTTATATCCCTTTCATACCTTTAATGGCTATTATTATTTCGTCCATTACCAAGTTAAAAAGCAGGAGACCAAGTATGTGCATGGGAAAACAAAAGTGGGCAAGCTAGCACAATTGACTGTATAATTACCAACTGCAATACTGGACATACGAAGCGTAACAGCAGCTGATATAGCCTACGTAATAACCATATGCTGGTACCAGGGAAAATAAGATAACGTGTGAAGCAGAACTAAAATGCGAAAGCAAGTATAACATTGGGCTGCTTATTGACGAAACAACTGAGGATTTGTACCAGCCAAAGTTGGAATATTTATTTTACACGGAATGAAATAAAGCCACCCATCCATATTCCGAGGTATGATTATTGGTTCCTGAACATATTGGTTTTACGGCGAGGGGTTGTTGGGCCTTCGCCCAACCCCCAACCTGGAGGGGCCGGGTCATTTTTATTCAGGGTTCCCGTCCCCTAGACCAGCTGCTTTCACTACGGTTTAGAGCCTGGTCTACCCTGATTTGCTATCAGGGTTTACTCCCTTAGCCTTTGAAGATCCCTCTTCATCGCAAGGCAGCGATTCTCAGTATTTCTCAATTCTCAGGAATACCTACCGTCAGTCCGAGGTCACATTATATAAAGTTATGATTAGACCGGTGATAACATATGGCAGCAAAACTTGGACTCTGAACAAACAAGCCGCTAACATAGTCAATACTTTTGAAAGGAGAATTTTGAGGAGAATATATGGACCATTCCAAGTAAACGGGATATGGAGAATGTGTCACAATGAGGAGCTATAGGCTACAAGCTGTATAAAGACAATGATCTAGCCACCACCATCCGGCTGCATAGATTGCAATGGGCAGGACACATCATTAGGATGGAAGGCAACTGAATACACTAGGAAGGTACTGTTTAGTCAGATCGAGGGTAGAAGGCCTGTCGGAAGACCCAAGACACGCTGGATTGACGCAGTGGCGAGGGATGCTGATAATTTACTTAAAATAAAACAATGGACATCGATCGCCAAGGACAGGGAAACAATGGAGGAGGAGGATTATGGAGGCTAAGGTTCGACTTGTAGTAGTTTATGGGGTTTTCTCTGTATGTACTGTATAAAATATGAAATAAAAATAATAACCGTTCTAAGGCAATGCAATGCATTTGCGATACCTTATCAGATTAAACTTACTTAATAATCTATTTCTGAGGCTTTCAGCCACCAGCCCGTATCTTAATTTCAGTAATTACTTAATAATGATCTTATTTCAACTCGTTTTCGTTGAATTAGTTACTCGTTATATCTCTGATAAAGGAGGTCAGGTGCGATAATGGTAGGAAACCCCTCCACCCAAAGAAAAATCCTAGATCCGCTGTGTGTCACATCGTTGTCTGTGCTGAAGTGTAAGATGTAACAAATTATGATGTATGCAAAAATTTATCCATCGTTTTCTTTTTTTCCGTAAGTTCTGTAACCTTTGTTACATTTGTTTATCACGCTACTTCATTATTCTACGTTTTTTCGACCTTACCTTATTTCACTCTTGCTTCCCAGGTCCATGTCCTGAATTGTAACAAGATAACTAAATCGCTTTAATTATTGTTTATCTATTTTTCTGGTTGCTATATCGACGTCTATGTCACTTTTACTTTATGCCCGTCGCTTGTTATTTACTTTTCATTCAGCTTTGTAGTACTGCCATCTCTTATCCCGTGCATAAGGCTGTCATTTTCGTTACAACTTTCTAATAATTTTACTTCCATATTCCTTAAGGTATGGTGATGGCAAAAAAAATCGTGTTCGAGATTATTGCAGATTCTGATTCTACTACACTCAAAACATGAAAAAAAGTCGTTTTCCGAAAAGTGTCTGTGTGTGTGTCTGTGTGTGTGTCTATGTGTCTGTGTGTCTGTGTGTCTGTGTGTCTGTCTGTAGATTTTTTTCTATGGCAAACGATAACTGCCGCAAATTAAAACAGAATCAAATAATTTTTTGCATACAGCCCTGATTTGTAGAGTACTCGCGACCTATTGTTTTTGGTGAAGATCGGTTGAGGGAAAGGGGTAGTTTACCTGCAACGGTTTTTTTTTATCAAGGGAAATTTTTTTTTTGGCAAACGATAACAGCCGCAAATTCAAACAGACTTAAATAATGTTTCGTATACAGCCCTGAATTGTAGAGTTCTCAAGATCTATTGTTTTTGGTGAAGATCGGTTAAGGGAAAGGGGTAGTTTACCTGTAACGTTTTATGTTTTAACAAGGGTATTTCCTATGGCAAACGATAACAGCCGCAAATTCAAACAGAATCAAAAGATTATTTGCATACAGCCCTAAATTGTAGAGTTCTCAAGACCTATTGTTTTTGGTGAAGATCGGTTGAGGGAAAGGGGTAGTTTACCAGCAACGTTTTTTTAACAAGGGTATTTTCTATGGCAAACGATAACAGCCGCAAATTCAAACAGAATCAAATAATGTTTTGCATACAGCCCTCACTTGTAGAGTACTCAAGACCTATTGTTTTTGGTGAAGATCGGTTAAGGGGAAGGGGTAGTTTACCTGCAACGTTTTTTTATCAAGCGTATTTTCTATGGCAAACGATAACTGCCGCAAATTCAAACATAATCAAATAATTTTTTGCATACCTCCCTGAATTGTAGAGGTCTCAAGGCCTTTTGATTTTGGTGAAGATCGGTTAAGGGGAAGGGGTAGTTTACCGGCAACCTTTTACGTTTTAACAAGAGGAAAGTACTTGAAAATTCATTTAAACTTTTGGAACAATGGTAATTGTTAAAAATAAAATAATTTTGTTGCCAGGCAATAAAATTATAATTTTTTCATTTTAATGTAAATCTGTACATAGTATAAAGTAAAGTCGGGCCGTTTTCTCTCTGTGTTTGAAATCGCTAATCTCAGGAAGTACTGAACGGATTTTATTCAAGTTTTCGCCAATAGATAGAGTGTCTATCGAGGAACATTTATGTGTATAATTAATACATATATGTTGTACATTAGCTTAGCTATCACGGTTTATGTCAAGTAAGTGGTATAGTTCACATCTTATATATAAAAATGAATGTTTCTTTGTTTATCCCGTATGCGTTCCTATACCACTCATCCGATTGCGATGAAACTTCGGTGAGTTGTGCGCACGTCCGCGAAGGTTTCTTCCACATCTCCTCCTAAACCACTGTACCGATTTCAACCAAACTTGGCACAAATATTTTACGCAATGGGAAAACCAACATAGGATAGGTGTTTTTTCGATGGGGTCCTTTTGGGGGTTCTTTGGGGTCTTCCACATCGCCTCCTAAACCACTGGACCGATTTCAACCAAACTTGGCACAAATATTTTACGCAAAGGGAGAACCAACATAGGACAAGTGTTTTTTTTTCGATACGATCCTTTGGGGGGTCCTTTGGGGTCTTCCACGTCTCCACCTAAACCATTGGACCGATTTCAACCAAACTTGGCACAAATATTTTACGCAACGGGAGAACCAACATAGGACAGGTGTTTTTTCGATACGATCCTCTGGGGGGTCCTTTGCGGTCTTAAAAAACTATTCGATCTGGTTACTATGGCAACCCAATAGAATAGATTCTGTTCTAAATATATTATCGCATTAAATTGAAGACCACGCGAAAGAAAGTTGTGGGCAACAGCTATTTATTTTTAAGAAGCCTACTTTAATTAAACTTTATTAATTAAACTAACATTTTCATTACGTACAACGTGAAACTCCGTAGCGCAGCACGGGTATTCTGCTAGTCATGTATAAGAGAAAATATATCGTGCGTGGCAGGCAAGCATATCTCAGTTATGTACTGTTTACGTTTCCATTTTATTATTATCACTACCGCAATAAAAAGGCAGGGAAGACACACACACACACACACACACACACACACACACACACACAATTCGCGTTATTTCTGGCCTCATTCACGTTTATTTTCTTACATTTGCACGGTTTTTAAATGGAAAGTGCCGAACCCATACCAACATAACGCATGCAAGCCGAAAAAGTGTCCAGCGTGGATAGCGATTTGCTTCCTGTGGATCGCTGGGCAGTGTAACTGCACGTGTTTACAGAGGAACGATTCATAGACAGACTTTTCGTCTTTAGGGAATGAACCCTCTGCAAGATGCTGAGGGTCCATGATTGACTTCGGAGCGCTCCTTCTTTTCCTTTTTGTTGCCGATATTTGGCCATAGTCCAATGTTTTCTACAAAACCAGACGTTTCGGCAATGCCATCGATTTCCATCATCAGTGAAAATCGAGTGCGATAACGTGAGGTGGTATATGTTAGTGACCACAGTACTGTGGTTAAGGCTGAAGCAGTAAGTAGAAAGAAGTAGTTTCTATGGTAATATTTCATTTCGAAAATTATTTTAAAAATAAATCTTAGAATATGGAAGTCATGTATGGTTCTCCATACCGATATTTTCGTTTATACTTCGGAAAACCCGTGACCCCCTTGTTCATTTCATTTTCCATATTTCTCTACCTGACGATTACTATTATTATTATTATTATTATTATTAATTTTAACGATGAAGGATTTGCGAGGATCGGTCAAAAAAGTATAACACAAATTTTAAATTATTTTAACACAATGTCACAGTTGCGTGTTTGGCGTCGTAACAACTCAGCAACAATTGTCCTGGTGATAACAATAAATATTGTCGAAACGTCGACACAAATAATTATTATAATTATTACACAAAGATCAACATGAATTTAAGGAATTATTATTATTATTATTATTATTATTATTATTATTATTATTATTTACTTTAATTATCTGATAACATGACATTAGTATTATAAATATTATCGTAAAATATTAATCATAGTCGGTATTGTTATTGCTATTTGGTGCGCATTATATTTATTGTCATCTAATGTCGTTGAAGGTAAAGAAAAAAAAATAACCCAACTCCGCTCAGACGACCAGAGTGTATGGGTGAATGTAGGGCAGTATCCAGCGCATCGGAATGTTAAGAGGAAAACCCGTTATTTAGGTTAGTACGACGCGACGGTGTGAGGAAAATAGATGTGCATTGTCATGCCTTACAGGGTCATACGGTAATGAGTGTGTGAGCTCAGTGTATGTGTAAATAGAAATTTTTAATCATTTTAACGATGAGTGAAAATTAAACGTAAACTTTCCCGGCCGGCGTTTGCACTTTCATAATTTCCCGGCCTGTTAGGCCTTGGTCCTGATTGTCTACATGCGCTTCCAGCACACCCGCAAATATTTGTGATCTGTGTTTCATAGGTACGGACGAAACGTGCTTATAGACAACCTGGACCACGGCCTTACAGCCCGGAAAATGTTGACAGTGATAAGTGAAAATGTTGACAATTAAGACCTGACCAGAAACGATGGAGCAGTGACTATAAAACTAATATTTTAAGAATAATATGTTAGGACATTGTCTTTTCCCATATTACGTTATTAAATTTTATTAATAATAATAATAAACTTTTAACAAGAATGTATTTTTATTTTGTACGAAATATTTTATTTCATATTAGCAAATGTACAAAATAAAAAATATATTCTTGTTTTTTTATTATTAATAATAATATACAATAACAAGACAAATTTGAGCATATATGAATAAATTTTATTAGTATTTTTTGGGGGGGGGGGGAGAAAATGCATTTGCTTTTTGACTATGCACTAGCTTGTCAATGCTCTAAGCAGCGGTCGGCCGCTCCTGGTGTGTGGGACTCTAACCGACTAAAAAATTCCCCCCACACATTAGGCACAACTCCAGCTCCGACCCGCTCCTCACATTACTTCGAGGTGGTGCCTCTATAAAACTTGTGGCTACCAACTCATTTTTCACAATCCCTGTGAGTTCAGAATACATTCACTCTTGTTTTCTCTTCTTCTCCATCGTCACCCCTTCAATGTAGGCGTTGTATCAATCTTCATGTTCGAGATAAGTACATGTACGTTATCTATATAATTTTAGAAAATGTGAAAAATTTGAATGTGTGTGTATGCGCATGCGCGCATTTGCAGAAAAGTTAAAATCACAAATTTAGCACAATTTTTTTTTATATTTCCCTCTTGGCGAGTAGAATGTGTCTTCTTCTTCTTCTTTTTTTCTTCTTCTTCCCAAATATAAGCCTGTGGCTTCACCACTAAACTAGGTGAAACATTTCCTTTCTTGTTTTCCTGTTTTTTTATCCCTACAAATTTTCTGTATTCTGTCCTTCTCCATTCTGTCTATACGTTCATTCCATTTTTCTCTTCTCTTTGCTGCCTAGGTTCCAACGTTGTCCACCTTTACACGTTTCTCTGGTATCTCCATTTCTTTCCCGACCTCGTATAGTCTCTCCGCATACTTTTTTAATACTTTATTTTGCTATTGTTAGTTATTTTGTTTTCGCTGTTTCATTCTTCTGCCAAACGATATTATTGGTGTTCTTATTGACTTATACAGAGTGTTTCCATAAGATGGTGCCAAACGTCGGGAAATTAATCAGTTCATTAAACAAAAGGAAAGTGTCCAATAAACATGCAACGAGAAATGCTTCGTTTTTGTGTCTGTGCGTGTCTACATGCTATAAATAAAATGAAATAATTATTTCCGAAGTTGTCGTGTTAAAATTTGATATAACAGTACGTTTACTGTACCGTATAAGTAGGTACAAAACAAAACAAAATATTATCTTATATATTTTTTAAATGGCGCGTGATTGAAAATTTTAATTAGAAATTTCACAAAAATGAGTACATATAACACAACACGTCTTATTACGTAAAAGACATGCGTCCTTTCATTCGTAATTCAATGGTACCTCGTTTACGATATTCGGATAAAAAATAACAGAGATATTACACTTCGTTTAATAACAAAACTGTCAAAAAAAAATAAGATAAAGGGGCCAAATACTTTGTTGTAAAACAAATGTATCGCTCCGTTATTTTTTATCTAAATCCCATAAACAAGATACCATTGGATTACGAATGAAAGGACTAATTTTTTATGTAATAAGACTTTTTTTATAAGTATTGATTTCTGTGAAATTGGGAATAAAATACGTATTTCAATCAGCCGTCATTTTGAAAATGTTTAAGGTAATACAGTGGTTTGTTTTGTACTTATAAAATAATGGTTGACATGTTGTGTGTAGGAAGTTTCAATTTTACACCGGCATTAGTTAATTTCGTTCAGCAGCAATTAACATTTTTTTAGGAAAACACATGCAGTAACACAGAAAACGAAGCATTTATCGACATATGTTATATTTATCGGATATTTTCCTTTCAGTTTAATGAGCAGAATCATTTCCAGAAGTTTGGCACCATGTTTAGAAATACTCCGTGCATTCTGGTTTTCCTAGACTATCTTAGGTGTACTCGAACGGAGTATATAACAACCAAATATTTTGTTGGCTTTAATAAATTGATCTTTAATATTTTTGTTGGTGTTGTCCTCTCACTTGTCAGTATAATAGATAGATATTTTTTTCATGACAATGTTCTATGATCTTATTGTTTACCAATAATCATCATCTTCTTCAGCAAGGATTAAACAAAAAATGGTTTGTTCCGGTCCCAAGCAGACAGACTAGAACTGGTCACTCTAACGTTTCATAGGATGCCCCACACCTCTCCGTCTTTTCGGCTTATAATTCAATAGTTGTTTTTGGGATGCGGCAGTGTCATCCATTCAGTCAAGATGTTACAACCATTTTAGCCAATATTTGGCAGTCCTGTCAAGTACACTCATAATACTCAGTTCCTTTCGTACAGCGACATCTCTTTTGCTATCTTGAACAGTACATCCTGCCACGTGCCTGACAAATCACATTCGGCTGGTTAAATACGACTAGCCTGGGATTTCGTTGAAGTCCGATTCTCAGACCCATAGAGAAGTGTTGGGAGGGCTATCGCCTTGTAGAACTTCAGGCTTGTTTCTTTACTCGTTGATTCTAGAGTTCTCTTAATGGTCCTACACATATAATTGAACTTGTGCAACTTCTTCCCCACATTATTGTTTGTAATGAGGACCACGTCACAGCCCAGATATTCAGAATTACTGGCCTGCTCCAGAACAGTACTATCGACTCCAATTTTGCTCGTACGGGGTCAGCTCCATGAATAACCATCACCTTGGTCTACAATGTGGAGATCTGTAGTCCGAAATCCTTGTAGACTTAATTCAATGAACTTAAAATTAGTTTTTACTGTATCTGGATTAGTAAAATAGTCGTATGATTAAGATTCCTCAGCGGATACGTGAAGGCCGTACCTATCGCCTGTCGACAATCGTCATTGTTACCTAAAAGCTGTCTCCGGCTGCTCCCTTCATAACTCCCAAAACCCATCAAACTACCCTGGACGTCGTCTAAGCATTTTCTCCATGCTTTTCGTCTACCACTCCTTCCCACGATCTTTCTCTTTATTATGTTC
The DNA here is from genome assembly GCA_034769895.1 of Magicicada septendecula. Classification (NCBI taxonomy): domain Eukaryota; kingdom Metazoa; phylum Arthropoda; class Insecta; order Hemiptera; family Cicadidae; genus Magicicada; species Magicicada septendecula. Next base: position 86,878,572 of record CM068372.1, on the reverse strand, counting down.
TTCAGAAACATAATGCCTTATAACACGACACTATTCTCAATTCTATCTTCTTAACCAATTTCTTCCTCTCTCTTGTATCTTTCAAAACTTGTACATTCTTCTTCTTTTCCGACCAACCCGTTTTCGTCACTTTCATCCATACTCACTTTTTAAGAGTTTCTAGTCAGCCTGTATTCTTTTCTGTTTTTGGGGTCTTCTTCCGGTATGGACCGTGTCAAAAATGCCCTGTATGACAACGTTCCACTCATATTACAATGAGTATCCTCAAGTCTAACGGTACGGTTACACGAACGATTTTTCCGGCCGTGCACGCGCGTGGAGTTTGGAAAAACGCAGAGTAGTCACACATGCGTTTTTTTTTTCGTATGTGCACGGACGGAAGTGTAGTCACACAGGCCTTTTATAATCGGACGGCAGCGTTGGGACGTCTCGTTCGCGCATCCCTACAGCTCTGGCTATAAAGGTTAAATGCGTATATAAATGTTAAAACGCAACTGCACAGAAACGTCCGTGTTTAGATTAAAGAAAGCGTTGGTTATCAGCAGTAAATAAATGTTTATTAAGAAAACCTTTTACATTACATATTTTCTTATAAAGGTGTCAACAACACCATGGAGAACAAAATTAATTACCATAGTAACGAGTAAATAAACAAATGCTATTTTAGCGGCATCTTTGAATAGTCCGTGTGACGACCTCGTGCGTGTTAAAAACGTGCTAAAAACACAGCAGAGTTGACGACCCGAGCGTTTTTTCCACGTCCGTGTGACCAATTTTATTGCCGCCTGTGTGTTAAATTTAACACACATGGTATGTTTTCCAACCGCACGCAAACGGCAGGGGAAAACGCTCGTACAACCGTACCCTAAAGGCGTAATAACTATTCACATAGACCTGAGGATGGTCATTGTAATATGAGTGACACGTTGTCGTACAAGACATTTTTGACGCGGTGCACACCGGAGGAAGACTTCAAAAACAGGATGGACACCGGCACCGGCCGCGGAAGCCTACGTCAGAAAATAATCCGTAGGCTATTCTGCTACCTGTTGTCTAACTTTTGCTTCCGTAAGTTTGACCAATATTTTTTGCCAACACTTCGTTTTCCAATATCTACATGCCTATTCGTTAGCACATTATACGTGTTAGTGAAGGATTTCTTTGCTAAGTCTTTCTTTCCTTCATTTAATTTTCTAGCTGCACTTGTTACTTTCTGAAAATATAATAATGGATTTATTTTAATTTGTTCTGTTGTTGACGTAGCTACAATTATGTTTATATAACATTTATTACTGATTAATTTAAGAATTTTCACCTTATATAATCCACTAGGCGATCTCAGTTTTTCAAATACGACATGTTTCAGGGACTAAATCCCCATCCTCAGGTACAGTAAAATGCTATTCCCCTAATACATAGGGGTCGTCGAAAAGATTAAAACGTTTATACACATAAACACCACACGCACAAAACTCACCATGAATAAATTAACATATATACATAAACATATGAAAACGTTATATGTCTTCTGAGTTGACGATCAGAGGTCGACCGGTGCACCGAGTCACATATAACGTTTTCATATGTTTATGTATATATGTTAATTTGTTCATGGTGAGTTTTGTGCGTGTGGTGTTTATGTGTATAAACGTTTTAATCTTTTCGACGACCCCTATGTATTAGGGGAATAGCATTTTACTGTACCTGAGGATGGGGATTTAGTCCCTGAAACATGTCGTATTTGAAAAACTGAAATCGCCTAGTGGATTATATAAGGTAAAAATTCTTAAATTAATCATAATAGCGATCTGGAGACTGCATAAAATGTATTTATTACTGATCCTGCACACTAGTGAAGCCTTCGTTTTCTTTACATTAATCTTCATTTTCCAATTAACCGGGGAAGTTGTGAAACTCCCAACATTCTGTTCACATTTTTTTAGAATCTACCAATATTACCATATCATCCGTAAAGCCGACAGTATACCTGTGAACCTTTTGCTTTTATACTCCTAGTACGCTCCTTCCTGACCATTCTGCCTCCTTAATAAACGTGTTAAATCGGTATGCTGAATGTGGAAGCAGGCTTGTCTTTCAATTTCCCTGATCGTTGCTCCCTTTTTAGCCTCGCTTATTTCTACTAGAGTTCTTTGAAATCTGCGAAGCTTAAAACTCGGCGTTTTGTCTTCGTAGTTGTTACCAACCGTTTTCATAACTTTGAATCAGTAGCGTGACGTCCATGTAACCGCTGTTGCCGGCGGCAACAGTCTTGGAAACGAAAGAAAATAATGTCAATTATATCACAGAATAGATAGGTTAGTTATTGATAATCTGAAATCCGGACAATATTAGTAAGGAAACTTGAAGAAAAGCATAGCATTGCTTTCGAACTTATGTGCACTTGCACCATCTTGTGTTGCCGGCTCAGACATCGGCAGTGCTTTACTGCGTGTGGTCACATTGCCCTCGTAGTAGTTGTCACTGTACAAACGGCGGGAGGGACACATTCGTCCACCCAATGTGTTGCCGCTATATAAACCGGCAAAACGCTCAGTTAGGAGCTACGTTCGTTTCGGACCAACGTGCAGCAGTTAGTACCTACTTATTTGTGTTTTATTTGTTTAGTTATGTGTTTCTCTTTTTGTCTTTATTATTATTGATTCGATTATTTGTGTCTACATTTGTTCTGTGTAAGTATAATGGAGTCAGATCTCGTTGAACCGGTGACCCCTCTTCTTCTGCCACCGAAAAATAGAAAATACTTAAAAAGATATTTTAGGTCTAAAAAGAATGTTTTGGCTCTGAAAAAAACAGTTGGTACTAGGAAAAATTCAAATTAATTTTTAGGTTAAGTTTTAGGCCTATCACAACCGGTAACAGCTGTTATGTACTCACGCCACGCCACTGCTTTGAATGTAACCTATCAGTGCAGCCCGGGTCACCTATAATGGCGGCGATAAGGCCCCCGCAGACCCCGCGGCCCGGGGGCCCCGACCCTCTGGGGGGCCCGCCCCCTGGCCCCTAGAAAAAAATATGAAACGAGCTATAATAGGAAAAAAAGTTTTAATGGGATCCGACTACCGGCAAATTTGTATTTAAAATACGAAATATACGTTTTATTTAAGTGTATAGACATGCAAAAAAACTACGTTTTCCGAAATGACATTACTGTTTGTAGTTTGTAAGCGAAGCTTATCTTATCTCTTGTGGTGCCCGTACGTCCGTGCGATGAGTCACTCGGCACTGAGGAGACGTAAACAAACACAACACAATGTAGTTCAGTACTCAGTAGTGCGTCACATCTCCTGCGCGATAGTACTGTATTGAATTCATTTCGTAATTTAGTGCCGTTTAAGTTTAATGACTTAACATTTAATTTTAGTTTTTGTATTTTGTGTAGAGTTAGAGTGTTAGAGACAGAGTTTATAAAATGGAAAGTAAGCGTGAATATTTAAGTGGTGCTAAGAAAAGGAAACTGCAAAAACAACGAGAAGAACCTAAAAGTAAACTTTCAAAACTCGAGACCAGTTTTTAAAAAAATCATCAAAATGTGAAGTTGAACAACCCAAACCCGGGCCAAGTGCAAGTAATGAAAAAGAAACAAAAATCGGACTTGAAGTTGATCGTGACAGTGACAATAAACCTGATTTAAACATTAGTCCGTTGGATACAAGTGATACAACTACGGAAACAAATAAGCAACTGCAACATGAACAAGAAGAACAACTGCTAGGCATTGAATGTGTTCGCCAGTCCGAAGACATACCTGGACCAGAAAATCAGTTTGAACCAAATGAAGTTGTAAGTAATCACGCAAATAAAACTAGTTTAGCAGGCCCTTCCGATCCAAACTGCCAAAGTTTTGAGACAGATATTGCATTCTATAAAAATCAAGCTACAATGACAGACGAGGTGAAAAAGTTAATAACGTTAAGTGAACCTTGTCAACCAAAGGGTCCTTTCCCGAAGGATTCCGTTTCTAAGCGGTCTTTCAGTACAGCATATTATTCTTTCAAAACTGCAGCAGGCCAAATTGTTCACAGGTTTTGGCTTTGTTACTCTCGTAATCTAGATGGAGTCTATTGTTTACCATGTTGGCTTTTCAGAAGTGCTGATGCCCAAAGCTGGGGTGAAGGCGATATTAGAGATTGGAAAGGTCTCAGTAAAAAAATGAAAGTTCATGAAAGTAGCAATGCTCATTTACAATCTTGTCTCACGTATGCCACTTGGAAAAAGAGTAAAACGGTAGCTGATCAAATTTCCGATGAGCGGAAAAAATGGAAAGATATTTTCATACGAATTGTGGATGTCATTCGAACCATGGCACTGTGTTCATTGCCGTTTCGTGGCCATAGAGAATCATTACATGAAATAAATCCTGAAAGTGGAAATTTTTTGAACATACTATCTTTAGTTTCTCGCTACGATTCTCTCCTTAGTGCACACTTAGAAAATGAAAAAACCAGATCAAAATACCTCCACCATGACATTCAAAATGAAATCATTAACTTGCTAGGAAAATCAGTATTGACTGCCTTACTAAAACAGATTCACTCGTCTCCTTTTTTTTCTATAATGGTTGATAGCACACAAGACATTTCTAAGATTGACCAAATGAGTGTTGTAATCAGATACATTAACATAGTAGAAGAATCTCCTGGCAATTATAAAACTGTGATTAGTGAGTCCTTTTTGGGATTTCAAGAAATAAAGGATCCCAACAGTGAGGGGTTTCAAAGTAAGATTTTAGACTTTTTGAAAACAAATGAAATTAACATTGGTAAGTGTAGAGGTCAAGGTTATGACGGTGCAGCAACAATGAGCGGGAAATACTCTGGGTTACAGAAAAGAATTATGGATATAGTCCCAAACGCGGATTACGTACACTGTGCTGCACATAACCTGAACTTGGTGATCAATGATTCAGTATCAAATATTTCTGAAATAAGACAATTTTATGACATAGTTCAGAAAACTTATGTGTTTTTCAGTGAAAGCTTACATAGATGGCAAGAACTTAACACTGCCGTTAAAGAAGACAACTCTGCCAGAAATCTAACTTTAAAAAAGCTATGTCCAACAAGGTGGTGACACGACTGTCTGTTAGCTTTAAGAAATGATTTCAAAAATGTGATTAAGTGTTTGACAGAAATTATTCTGTACAGCTCAAAAAACCCCGAGGCAGAAGAAGCATTAGCAATTAGAAACCACCTGGAAAACTTTGAATTTATTCTTGTGCTCTGCCTTGAAACTAAGATTTTAGAGAATGTAAATATAACTTCAAAAGCACTACAGAGGCCAACTGTTGACCTAGGCAGAGCGTGGCAGTTTCTAAGCCGCGCTTGTGATGAGTTAAACGTTTTAAGAAAGGACTTTGCCGGCTTTCTTGCTGGTGCTAAACAGTTGGCCCAGTCATGGGACATAACTTGTAACATGAAAAATAAGCGTAAGCGAGTTGTAAAACGCTTCTTTGTTGAATTATCAGTTGACCATAGAATTGACGACCCAGTGAAATCATCTGAAGTAAAAGTTTTCAATGCAACACTAGATATTGTAATAGCTCAGCTACAAATGAGATTCGAAGGATTGCGTTGCATTGATGATAGGTTTTCATTCCTGACGCCTCAGAATTTAGTAAACTTCTCACAAGAGACAATAGTGGAGAAAAGTAAGTCTCTGGTAAATGTGTATCCTGGTGACCTTTCCACATCACTGCCTGACCAAGTAATATCCTTCAAAGCTCTGATGGCCAAAGAAATTGTACACAAGAAAAGCATCCGAGAAATGATGAATTTACTGGTTGAAGAAAACAGCTGCCTTATGAGTTGCCTCCCAGACTTTACAGCTTTGCAGCTTTATTTAACCATACCTGTCACAACAGCTACAGCGGAAAGAAGCTTTTCAAAACTTAAATTAATTAAGTCATACTTAAGAAGTACCATGGCCCAAACTCGGTTGAGTGACTTGGCACTGTTAAGCATTGAGCATGAAGAGACACAGAAAACTAATATCAACGAAGTGGTTGAAAAGTTCTTAGCTATTAAAAAAAGAAGACTAGGCTTAGGAAAACAGTGAACTTTGGTTGATCCTCATCTGTAAATATTGTACATTACTTGAGTTCGAGTGTTATTGAATTGGATTAGACTTAAGGAGAACTTGTATAGAGTATATTCAAGAATTTTACAAATTCAGTTACAAACTAATTTAAATGTTTGAAAAAAGCTAGAATGTTACTTTGATATTCGTTTTTAAATAATAAATTTTTAACACTCTGTGTGCAGTACTGTTTCATAGTCTGAATTTAGATCTTTGACGTAAAAATAAATCATTCTTTTTATTTTGGTTTTTTTATAGTTTGTATAGAACTTTGTCTATTTAGCAACAATGAATTTTAAGAGTTTGTAGGCTACACGTGTAAAACGTCCTTTGCAAATTCCAAACGCTTTGTGATAGACGAGAAAGTATTCTCAAACCATTGTTGTGAAACACACGTAAATAGAAACTCATTTGAGTGTTTTCCCCTATTACGTATACAAAATTTAACCATTTTTATAGGGCCCCCTAATTAGTTTCGCGGGGGGGCCCCCGTTTCGTTAGCGCCGCCACTGGTGTAATGCATACAACTTCAATAACAATACTGTGTTTGGTTTTGCTGTTGACAATAGCGTGACGAACTGTGTCTCTAATTCGGTCGCACACGTCTTAAAACGTTTCGTTACACGTAGGCTAATTGTTTACCTTTTGCGTTTCAACAGTGTCAACGTACGCCCGAAATCGACGTTTAGTTCAACACACTAACTGTTTATTTATAACTGCAACAGCTCTGCTCTGAATGAAACAAACTTTTCCCCTAAAACTTATGTTTTATTTTTAATTACGTTTTCATCATCATCACCACTCCAAGGACTAGGCCTTAGACCTGTTCCGGAACCCATCTCCTCCTCGATCTACCGACATATCTCTCTCTCTCTCTCTCTCTCTCTCTCTCTCTCTCTCTCTCTCTCTCTCTCTCTCTCTCTTCCCAGCAGGGTGATAACCCAAGGCAGCCACAGTTATACTGTTTCCGTTCTTAGCTTAATCCTGATGTAAACAAACAGGCGTGGCATATCTTAAACGCTATTTGCTGCTTGAATTAGAGGCGTGTCTCTCTGACAGAAGGAGTACAGACAGGGTACATACAATATTGATGCTGTATGAATACATGTAAATTGTAATAATTTGTCCTGACCAAAGTAAAATTTGTATGCCTGAGTCAGACCGATAGTGAAATATTTTATAACACCAGTTAATAATTTTTTTGATTAACCGTTTAAATATCGCAACAAACAAAAAGGTAAAGTTTATTTAAAAAGAAAATAGAAGCTATGATAATTACCAGTTTACTGAATACTATCAGTTCCTGTCAGAGAGTAATTCAATGCTTTCCATATCTATGTCTAAACTTGAATCATCACTTGAGTCAGCGTAATTGATAAGATTGTCCATTGTTCACGACGTCGGTAATGTGGGCCAGTTACCATAGCTTATCAAGTTATCATCTTCCTTGATTATATGCTGCATACAATGACTCCAATTGTCTGCCGTTGTTTCATTTACCGCCTTCTCAATAAATTGTTTTATATCAAGCAGCTAATGATGTGTTGTGACGGGTAACATATCCTTTCAACTGGCTCTATATTAATTCAATACGATTCAGAATACAGTGATAAGGAGAAAGTCTTCGACGAGCTCCAATTTAAGTGGCAAGATAACTTTCACATGACTATACAGACATTCTGCACATGCGCGTAAATACATTACTGTGTGAACAGTGTCACCGCCCCTGACCAATAGCGTTTTAGATTTGCCACGTGGGTTTGTTTATATCAGGATTGAACTAAGAACGGAAAGAGTATAGACGGATATCAGGCATGTGATTCAAGTGTTCACACCATCTCCTTCTGTGGTCTTCAATCTTCTGGTGCAATACAATGTTTAACTCGCGTCTAATATCCTCGTTTCTTCTCCGATCCAAGAGAGAACAACTTTGCGTCCCTCTTAGAAATTTAATTTCGGCTGCCTAAATCCTCTGCACGTCCCTTTTACCAAGAGTCCATGCCTCACAGCATACAGGAATGTGGGAACAGCCACATTTTTATAAAATTTCATTCGGTTATCCTTCCGTGTTTTATTTTTCACGTACCTATCAATCGTTCCACGGATGCGTCTAAATTTTGTTAGCTTACTATCTCAATCCATATAAGCTCCATATGAGATATTACAACCCAGGTAACTAAAATGACTAACCTGGTAAAAAATCTGATTATTCACGACTATCTTTTTAATTACGTTTTCTAAACTGTAAATATTTAGCCCGGTAAGTGGTATACTATACCATCAATGGAAGGAGGTCGCCCAATTTATGCTTTGCCAAAATTTACGGTACAGAATCCATAGACGGAGCTAAACGGTTGAAAAGTAATCAACACGTGTTCTACGCATATTTTTTAATTACAAATTACACACAGAGGAAAATAAAACTCATGTTCCATTCTAAAAACCTTCCATCCAACAAACCTTCCTTCCTTCCCGTGGTATTACAGCAGATACCTCCAGCAACAGTTTCGGTCGCTCGCCAGTTCCTGACGAGTCTCAGCGTATCGTCAAATTGCCCTCTCAGCGAGTTCTTGGTCTTCCCTTCTGGTGCCCACCACCTGTTTCCTTATTATTTTGGAGGGCATTCCGGTGCCACTCACTTGCTTGGTTTGTCCTGCCCACCTTAGGCGCTGTAGCTACGATGCAAGACTATTTTACCCGTATGTACTTTTTCATAACATTCACGAGCTATGGACCTCAATGATGTATGGATCAAAGCTAAAAAAATGTTTTTTTCAAGAGATTTTTGTAGATTTATTTTATCTTCAAATCGGGCCAAATCGTAATTTATATTTTGATTTGTTTATCACTTGTTTACATTTATTTATCTATTTATGTCCTTTTTATAGTGGTTGTAGTTTGTAATTGAACTTGATGCGCCATCCGTCGTCACTCCTAACTGGGCCAAACATTTTCCTCAACAATTGGCGATTGAATATGTCCAGAATCTCCTTCTTAGTAAGGTCAAAGTTTCGAACCCAAATGTGACGATAGTTAGTATTATCGAATTGTATATCACAGATTGAGATTTTCGATGAACTAGCTTGGACCCTATGCAGGACTTGAGCACATAGGGTCCTCGGCTACCTTAAAAATTATATTTCCTATCTCGTGCGTCATACAGTTGTAAGCATTTACCTTGCTGCCCAGATAATTAATACCTCTGACAACCCCGTTGTTCTCTCAGTCTAGTTCTGATCCCACCTTTCTCTGATTCTCATTTCCATCCCCTTAGTTTTTTCCATATTGATTCTCAAGCCGACGTCTGGAGTTTCTCCTTTAATTCTTCATGCAAATTCCTGACTGCTCTCTCTAACCTCCCGATTATGTCGTATCAACTGCATGTGAAACTACTCGCTGTTCCTGGTTCATACAGTCCGTTGCAAATTCATTCCCAACTCCTTCATGGTTTTGTTCAGGGCAATATTAAATAGAATGTATCTAATATTAAAATTATTTTGGGCCAATAGGGCGATAATAAATATTATATAAAGTCGAACACTCTGTCAAAGTCCCTTTATGATGTGAAGACTCAGTTATATTATTTTGGATTCTAAGCCTCCCCTTGGAGTTTTTCACCCATAAACGAGTCAGGTTTATTAGTTTTTTTTTTTTTGTACTCCGAACTCCTCCGTGGCTGCAAAAAGCGCCTCCTTTTTCACATCTAATATTCAGACTCTAATACTCCGTCCGTATAACAATACTAATCTTCTACCACTAAACCAATGCTCATCCTTAATTTTTTTTTTTTTTTTAATATATATTGAGACTGGCCTAAGCGCATCTATCAATTTACATCTCATAATAACAACAAGGTGTATGATGGGCGTCCTTGGTGCACTCCTTTAAAAACTAATCACTTTCTTCTTGTGATGCCTGTCACTTGACTCACTACACTAAATCAAATGGCTTCATCTTATTTAGCCTTCGCACAAGTTCAGTATTGTAGAGAAGTTGCAGCATCTCGATGTTCTGGTGTTTATGCAGACGTTTCTCATGCTTCTTGGCGAATCGCTGAACTTCATCTTCGACTGAAGCAATCTTCAGATCCCTGTGAATGTCCTCATTTTGTATGTACCATGGGGCATTAACAATACACCTCAGTAGTTTGTTTTGAAATGTCCGGATAAGTTTTCTGTTACTTTTCTTCGTGCACCTCCAGAGTTGTACGCCATATGTCCAGGCAGGTTTAAGGACCTGTTCATATACCAATAGTTTATTATGTACAGATAACTCAGAATGTCGCCCAAGGAGCCAGTACATTTTTCTGATTTTTCGGTCAAGCTCAGTTCTTTTCTATTTTACGAGTTCCTTCCAGCGTAACTTGGCATCCTATTTCATGCCTAAGTACTTCGCACTGTTTTCATGTGGTATCATTTGTATCCTTAAATTAATTTCTACCTTTAAACCAGTGACCCACTAAACTAATGTTTAGTTTCTTTTCTTCTAATGGTTCTTATGTAATAGTTTCGTTATAAGCGGCGAACATAACGTCTTGTCTTGTCTTGAACAAGATGGAAACGTTATGCCTTGTGTACTCTTTCATCTTAGGCTTTCGAACTAATCAAACTAGTAGAACAAGCATAAGTAGTTAGGTTTTTATAAAATATCCAAAATGAAATCGGTGGATCACGTATACGGGCTCTCGTAGAAACATCAAGAAGCTATCAAAATGGAAAACCAGAGCTAGAGACAGATCAAGGAAAACATGAAAAGACAATGTGGAAAGTGAAAGCTAAAGACAATGTGAAGGTGACGAAAGGAAGATATGGTGAGAGTCACCGAAACAGGAAGAGGTGGCGCGAAATTTTTTAGAAGACCGAAACCCACCAACGAAGAGGTTTTCCAGCGGCTTTTTGGTTTTCCAGGGATCCTTGGCCGTGTGCCTTTTGGCTAACAATTTTGGAATTAATGTTTTCTTATGTTTATTTTGTTTCCCTTTTGTTTATTTATTTATCTCGGCAGTGATAAACGGCAGCTGTGACTGGACTGTACAAATTGAGCTAAGCCAATAAAAACACTCTACAGCAGTGATTCCCACAAACTTTTCAGTCCGCGGACCCCCTCCCTAAATAATTAAAAAATTCACGGACCCCGTCTCAGTTCTGAAATAAAACAAACAGTAAATATGATAGAAACTCTTATATTTTAACTAAAACATATTAAAATCAAAATTCTCTTAACTTGCAAATTTATAATATTAGTGATATCAAACATAGTTAACGTGAACTATGAAGCTGCTTTTGTACAGTTAGCTCTGTAATATTGGGTTTAATGTCTGAGGATTTCAATAACTCTCGACATCAAGTTTATTTCTTAACTTTGACTTTAAGTACGTGAGCAGGGAGAATGCGGTTTCACACAAATAAGTAGATTAAAACACAGTTAAACACTTCAAAGCTCTTTTTCCGAGTTCAGGATAGATATAACCAGAAGTCAGCTACCTGTAATTGCAAAAACTGTCATTTTAATGATTTGTTAGTTGAAAGTTCTACCAATGAATCTTCTTCCTGTAGTGTGAGAGAGAGTTTAGTTCCCTTAGCTGCAGCTAGGAATACTTACAATACTTGCAAGTGCAGTTGCTCCAAATGAGACTTAATAACGTTAGGGCTTTGGAACATTTTCTCTAGACATCTGCCATGGACATTGTTCAGAGATTTCAGAGTTTAATCTCTGAATCCATAGCTTTAATTTTTTTATCATGCCCTCGGTTTTATCTCGAACCTGGAAAACAGTAATGCTAGATTCCTGCACTCTTAAAGTGAGTCCATTCAGATGACTTAAGATATTAGCAAGGCATGATAGCTTCAAAATCCAGTTAAAGTCATAGAACCTGTCTTTAAGGTCAAAGTTGCAATCAAATAAAAAAGAGCTTTACTTCATCCCTTAGTAAAAAAAACTGCAATCTTTTACTAATTGTTTCTAGATTCTAACGTTTAGATTTTATAGCACAAAAAGTCGTAGACAACTTTAACGGAATATTCTATTTTTTTCTTAAAAGTGTCCGCGGACCTTCTGAAACATTGTCGGGGACCCACAATCTCCACCAACCAGGGGTCCGCGGACCCCACTTTGGAAACCACTGCTTTACAATATACGCATATTTAAGAGACTAAGCGACCCCAATACTAACAATACCGTGAAAGTTTGCCTATATTAAGCGGTTAGAGTAAACACGGTGCTGTGACTGTCTCACGATAATGTCACTAATACCGGACACTGTTGCTGGCTATTGTAATACAGTTATTTGCGTGCTATGTGACCGACTCTCATAATCTCACGTGATTTTGCTGTTAGCTGTTTCCCCGGTAATTGGAACAAACATATCGTGCGTTCAGTGGGTTAATTTAGATCTCACACTTAGCGGAGCCGCAGTGTCGCGCTAACATCGGTTCCTTTTGTAACGGAAAACACGATTGAACAGCTAAATCGCGAGACAAGTGTTGAATCGCCAACCAAGGGAAAGGTTGAAGTGAAGACATGAACGTGAGAGACCCAGTGAGGATAATTTATGATGGCATTCCGAAAAAAATAAAGACTGGAAATAGAAAAAAATTTTTTAACGTTTGTGAATTCTTTGTAAACCGACCTACAGTGAAACACGATTAAACATGATGAACACCTATTCTTCTTCTGCTTCAGCACTACAGCCCAACGTGAACCCTGGCTTCCAACACCAATTTTCTCCAAAGTCTGTCCATTGCCATCTAAGTGTAACACCTCACATCCATTCTTCTGATATCTTCTAGCACATCATCCAGCCATCTTATCCTAGGTCGGTCCGTCTTTCTGTGCTTTTATTGATGTGCGCCCTCAGGATTTTTTTTTTGGCATACGCTGATCATCCATCCGCTCTTGATGACCTAGCCGTTGTATTCGTTGAGGCTTTATGAATCGTCCAATGTCCTCATGATTCAGTAGCTCATCTGTCTCCTGGTTATTTCTTATTCTCCATTTGTCATCTTCTTTAACTTAACCATAAACACGTCTAATGATCTTTCTTTCAAACCTTCTTAGCCTTTTTTGTTCCTTTTTTTTTTATCAGTGTCCATGTCTCGCCTCCATAAGCAACAGCCGACCTAATAAGTGTCTTGTATATGTTTATTTTTTTGTTACGAGTAATGAGTTTGCGCCTCAATACTCTGCTGTTAGTATAATATACCCTATTTCCTATTTGTATCCTGTCATGTGTCTTCGTGTTTATGAACCTTTCATTATCTATCATGTAACCAAGGTATCTGGACTTATTAACTGCATCATATGAATTATCCTCTATGCATAAATTATATAGATTTCTTCTCCCTTCTGATGCAGAATCAGCATGTATTTAGTTTTGCTGATACATTGAATGTCATTCCAGCGGATTTTTGACTCAGCCCTGTGACTTTGGCTAGCCGTTGTGATGAACACCGAATACTGTCTGGGAAACAAATGTACAGGTGAGCAAATATCAGGCTGACGACTACTTGGATAGATACAATTCTATCGAAAGAACTTTGTTTTTTTTTTAAATTCATTTTAAATAGTAGATTTTAACAATATGCAGTCAAAATACCCATTCTGTATCCTTGAGATGGTTTAAGGTTAAGGATTTTATTTTTCCAAAGGGGGAGAGGGACAACATCGGACAAAACTATGACACTGATCAGCAGATATGTCGAGTCGGTGGGGTTACCGTCGCGATCTCGCGCAGGCTTCAGCAACCGGTGACGCAGTCTCTATATTCGCAATTCAGTCGAATATAGAGTCGAATATACGATGCCAACTCATGTTAGCTAACTTTACTCGTGTCTGAGTAGGAATGTGACGATTTCATTGTATTTGTAAGGAGATATGTATTTGTAAAATCAGCCTGCCAACAGCTCTGTCTTCTCTTCTTCATGCCTCTGAGGTCTATCATTCTAGGCTGGAATGCCAACCACTTTCATGTGCCAGTCACTTGATGTGTCCCAGCAAAGTTTCTCTCTTGGATAGATTTTTTTTTTCAAACGCTGTCACTATCAGAATATTCCAGAGCTAACGGCGTTATTTTCATTCTTTCTTTACGTATTTTCGTTCTGAGAGTAGCGTGTGATATACTCAAGTGAGACAGTTTCACTATGGGGTTAGTGTCTCCTTCTTCCGCGAGCTCGATGTTATGCGGGCCCGGTATGTTTTAGCTGGTGGAAAGGGCTCTTACACGGAGGTAAGTGCAAAGATTTCAATGGACATTGTATGCAGAAGAGGCTACTGTACTTCAAGGGGACAAAATGGAGGCCCATCTCTGGCGATAACACAGAGGAAGTTCTTAACGGTCCAGTAATTCTTCTTCTTCTTCTTCTTCTTCTTCTTCTTCTTCTTCTTCTTCTTCTTCTTCTTCTTCTTCTTCTTCAGTGATTAGGTTATATAAACCTGTTCCGGCACCCATCTCATCCTCAGACGACCCACCTCTCTTCTACCAACGGCAGGACCTTTCTCCTAGGCTGTAAAACTTGTAAAACAAGTATTACAAGTATTTTAAAGTTTACATGAACAGGTTACTGGCCTGTTGCACAACCCCTTACCAAGATAACCAGAGACTCTTCTGTCAGCGTTACCATACCTTAGCCGAAAGGCCCGTTTTGGGGCGCAGGAGATTTGCCCTCACCCTTCTCTTTCTGAGATAGGATTTGGTGGCTTTGTATCAGTTACTCTGATACTGAACGTTTTTTCGTATTTCCAGTGCTCACCTATCGGCGTCAGTAAGCACTCTAAGATCCTAAGCCACCCAAAATTAAGAAATTAGAATTGAAAAAGGAAGACACCCAGCCCTCGATTACTCTAATAGCGTCGGGGTCATAAAAGAACAAGAGGCAGTCAAGAGATACTAGACAGAAAAGATTAAAGAAAGGGATCTCACCCAAGACAAGTTGAAGCAAAGTGAGAATCCAGCTAGGGCACATCGAGATTGCCAAACCCGTATCCACAAGATGTAGACCCCCTGATGTGGGTCCAGTAATTCTGGAGCGAAAGAGTTATCCCTTCCATGGAAACAGTGCGAACACTGCAGTGATACCTGGTCATAAAAGAACAGTCCTGTTACCACCTTGCCTCAAGGTTCCCTGGTAACGCGTCTGGAGGTCTTTTTCCGAAAAACTTCAAAGGAGTAAGTTGGATGGACAATATTGGCCTCCTGGTCTAAGACGGCGAATAAAAGGCTGGGCCGAAACCGGAACAGACCGGAAGCCCAATAAGAAGAATAAGATTATGTGGGCACATTTCTTACACTGAATACTATTGTTTTATATAAAAATATTTACCTTTACATTAGCCAGATTTTCTTCGTTGTGAGCTTCGTCAGTGGCAGCCTGTAGGAGCGGTGTCAGGTCCTTTAATAAAGTTAGCTGCCTTATTTCAATTGACTGACAGATCGTTGTTGTGTGTTCGATGTGTAATATGTTCAAAAAGTACATGTCATTTAAATTGTGTCTGTACCAAGAATAAGACAGTAACATACGGTCCTCGGAAATGGCGTTCTTAAGAGGAGTTAAGATGTGTTCTAAACTTGCCCGTACAAAGAATAAGGCCATAAGAGAAGAGCCTGGACAATACAAGTCTGGAAATACAAAACCTATAGAATACAGGTGTGTGGGTAGATGGGTAGACCCAGGAAGAGATGGCTGGAGGATCTTTGAAGGTGGAACAGGCAGCACCTTGTCTATACCGCGTTGTGAAGATGATTATTAATTGTACCTGTCGTATAGAATATTGTTTCCATATATATTTTTTTTGTGTTTGTATATTTCTAGTTGTTCAAGTGTGTCTAATTTTCCATCCTTTGTGTTTATGTGTAGGATTTCCATGTTGTTTTTGACGTTTGTGCATGTGTGATCTGCTTAATGAGATGGTTTGCAAAAGTTGATTCAGTGGTGGAGTGTAATGCCTTCATGTGTTCGTTGTAGCTTTGTTTGAAGCTACGTCCTGTCTGGCCTATGTAGGGCAGAATAAGACTACCCTTGTATCAAACTGTAACTTCTTTCGTAATTGGTTCAAGAAATTGGAGAACCTCAACAAACAGTGAACTCAAAATGCGTAACGTACATGCATAACTCTATACAAACTCTTTGCATATCAGTACGAGTCTTCTTGTATTAGGGACTAGGCGAATCACCTGTTCCGGTCCCAAAGGAATATATCCACTTTAACAACGCTGCCTAGGTCTTCCTATACTTCGCTGTCCAACAGCCAAACTTCCTTAGGCAACCCACCACGTGGCGACCTGTTCAGATGAGCAATCCATCTCTCTTTGTTTTCTGAAATACGACCTTGGATATTAAAAATATTCGACTCTTTGCGAATGATTTCGTTGTCTATCTCTTTGTATGCACCATTTAACATATAGCAAGAATCTCATCTCCGATGTCTGTATATCCTGCTCGGATGTTCTTTCTCCGGAAGCCAAGTTTCAGAACCATACAATAACACTGGCACAGCCGTTACCTTATAAAATTTTAGTCGAGTCTTTCCTTGTTTTTCTCGATAACAATCGACGATTTGTCCCACATATTGACTGAAACTTAGCCAACTTGTGATCAACATCATAATCCACATCACAAGTACTGTCCTAGCCAAGATAGCGGAAATGTGACACTGGCTCTATAGGCGACTCGTATTATCTAATACAATCTTAGTTCGCAAGGGGGTATTTGCCCATAAATACCATAGTTTGTCTTCCGCACAGAAATGTTCATGTTTTAATTTTAACAGACTTGTGATAACTGGATTATCGATCTCTGAAACTCGCGTTCTTCGTTTTAGGTGATTTCTTGTATTCATGTACGTTCTATTATTTATTTTTATTCCTGGAACCACTCGTAATTTCCATCTCTAACTATGTCATCAATACAGATATTAAACAGTATTTGAGACATATTACAGTCTTGGCGCACTCCCTGATTAATGTAAAATCTGTCAAAACTTCTCCTAAAGATAATACTATCCTTGTACAATAGTATAAGCTCATACAACATTTACAAACGTTTAGGATACCCCCCTTTACACATAATGTCTCACAGAACGGATCTGTTCACCAATGCAAGATCGGCCCTTGCAAAATCCTCCCGTTTCGTCAAGAAGTAAAATATTTGAGATCGAACGAATTCTTTCATTAATAATTTTTCTATATAACTTGTATTTTTCAAGCGTATACATCTATAATTTGATTATCAGCGACACGATAGTGATAGTGATAGCGATTCAAGTACAAGTCCAAGTTGTACGGAGCAGCAACTAGTCGTGATCCGGTGGTCGCAGTGTCCGGGCGAACCCGATGACTGCATGTTCCTTGCCTGTTACCATAACTAGCGATCTCGCGCTATCATAGGAATGGAACCTCCATCGATTTTATTTTGGACGGACAGGATGATGTGATTTTTCTTTGACCCTCGGAACTCGAAGAGACCCACGACGGTAGAATGGGGGAGACATCGGACACCTTTCGTTTGAGAAGTAGGAATTGCCCGCCCACAACGGGCATGGCGCCTCTAACCGCTCAGGAAAAGTCGCCGAGGGCTGCCAAGCGGCTATGTCGTGGCACGGCAGAGAGCGTAGGAGGAGGTAGCGTCCACCAGAGGTGGCACAAGCACACCTAAGGCAAGCGCAGCCCCCCCTCCCAGTCTGTCACCGAGCATCAGCACTGACAAGATAAAGAAGGAAGGAGGAGGAGAGGAAAAATCCTCAAGATCGGGGGATGGGTCAGAAGGTCTGTAATCAGCTTATTGGGGGTCATCCAGCAATGCTCGGGGGAGTTTGTGTCGTCTGGGTTGGGGGCTGACGTCTGTACTGAGTCGACGGATGTGGGGATGGATCGAGACAGAGGCTCGGGTGAATAGGTTGAAGGCTAGGGTCCGAACGAATTCGGTGAGAGACCTTCAACCCTCGCCTGATAACATCATTTCTGACAAACCAGGGAGAGTTGGAGATGTAGCAGAGGGTTCGGGATTGATAACAATTCGATTACTAGTGATAGTGAAAAATGAACAGTGGGAGCTGAAAAGCGTAGGAACTTCGGGTAACAAATAACTCTGTAACGACGCACAATATACCACGTGTCAATAGAAACAAACAGGGAAAAATAAAACGCGCAGGATTGGCGGTGACGATACGCTAGTGGACGAACTAAATACTAATGAGTATCAGTCGTGTCGTCGTCATCCATTATGGCTTAGCTTGTTTCAGTCTCAACGGAAGTCATCCAACCATCGCTTACGGGATCTTTCCACAATTCTCTTCCCCCTTGGATGATACTCAAGGACTCCTCTTGAAAATCTAGTTGGATCCATTCTCTCCGTGGATTTATTGCAGCAATAGAAAAGACAACTATTAATTTACGGTCTACCCGAATAGTCGCCTATTAAAAATTAAATCAGCGACATGCCTAACATCCGTATTCAATAGACGAATAAATACAAGTAATACATACATAATACATAGATACGGTACATACAAGTAATCATCCAAAACAACGGATGTGGGCTCCAGATATCGATGTTTCAGTTACAGCAAGTCTGTTCAAATTACAACATGAAAATTTCTGTGCACAAGACAAAAACTATGGCATTTATGGGGCCCCTTGCGAATTAAAATTTCATTGCTTAATAAGGGTATCTCTAGTTACTATCTACGTGTAACCGCCACTCCGTTTTGTGACGGGAGATTTTCTCATTTAAGCTTTCAGCTATGCCTAGCTCCATTCTAATATGATCATTTCTGATAAGATCTCTCCTGTTACAACCCTTTACAGCCCTCATGAACCTCATTTCCGCTCCTTGTATTCTAGATATATCTTTGGCTTTTCTAATCCAAGTCTCCCACTACCATACAGTAGTAGACGTACGGCCATTACATTATAAAATTTCAATTGCGTCTCTTTCCTTGTTTTCTTCTTAAAGTGTTTAAACCCATTCACGTCAAAATTCATATACTCATAAGTCTCGAAGGAATAAGCCGGATGAGTATCAGTCCCAATACTAGATGAGGTAAGACTCAAAATAACTGTACAAAGTGAAATTAAAACACGGACTGACGAAGACGATGTTCATTGTGGTCAACTAATTGGCGTAAAGCTAATAAATATTTATTACCAGCGTGTGTTACTACTTGGAGTTTGTATATTAAGAGCGTGTTTATATATAAATAACAGAGCGTGACATTCATAGAAAGTAGGTAGGCTATAGCGGAACAGTGGCCCCCAACGATTATTATTGTGACTGAAGATGGAAAGTACGCGCCGCGCACTAAATTAGCTACATAATGTCGGTCACGTGTGATGGATTATCTTGGTGGACGGCTGTACACGATGGAATTTGTTTCGCGTTGTCCGCAATTTAATTCATAGGCGTGTAAAGGTCGTGCGAGCTTTCATACGAATAGCAATCAAAATGGTAAATAAAACACATATTGGGGTCAATACAGGTTTAGGAATTCTAATCGTAGAACTATATGGAATATTGTGTTAAGATTTTTAATACGGATGTTAGGCATAACTTATCGCTGATTTAATTTTTGATAGGCGACTATTCGGGTAGACCGTAAGTTAATAGTTGTCTTTTCTACCGCTGCAATAAATCTAAAACAAATAGAATATCTTCTTCTTCTTCTTCTTCTTCTCCTTCTTCTTCTTCTTCTCCTTCTTCTTCTTCTTCTTCTTCTTCTTCTTCTTCTTCTTCTTCTTCTTCTTCTTCTTACGTTGCGTATAAGACATATCTATAAGACGGAATTGAATATTAATCAAGTCTACAATGGTAATCAATTTCTGACGAAATCTTTACACGAAACAATATAAATTTCGAGGTAAATTTGCTTCAGCGTATCGCTAAAATAAACAGTTGCCAATTCAACAAATTTATTTCTGGAAATAATAAAATTAAACTATATAAAAAAGAATTTGCCTCGATACAAATACGCCAGGACCTCCCAAGGACCCACTTGTATTTCCTCCGAACGTGTATATTGTAACAAATAGACTTATGGAGACGTCTTCGTTTTCGTTTAAGCCCCACGTTGGGCGCCAACTTGTAAAGAAATATTGGAAATATATAGGATGTGTTGAGTACGTGTTTAAATAAGTTCCACGTTGTTATGCGCCAATTTGTAAAGAGACTAATTATGTGTGTGTTAAGATGCGACGATGATGCCTCACGTTGTGAGCGTCAATTTGTAAAGAAAGAAATAAAGATCACCTATGAGGACGTTTGAAAACCCCACTGTTGTAATCAATTTAGTAACGAACTGCTTGTTAATTATGTGAGGACGTATGTTATAATGTATGATACCAGCTGGAGACGTCAAATTATAAAGAAATCTTGTCTATGAGTGTAATTAGTTATAAGATACTCCGGTGTAACAAACGCCAAGTAATACGTTGTAGGTGGCGATTCGTAACAATTAAAGTGCTGTTACCTGGTTTAATTAATATGTTATTAACTAATATACCTTGCGGTTGTGACCAGTGAAATCCTCAGAACACAGATTATTAAGTCCACCAACTTAGAATTATATTCCTGAATTTATAATGGTAGTATTCTGTAGACTTAATTTAATTCTCAGTGGTTGTTTAATATGAGCAATATATATGGAGTATTTACTGAATGTAAGTGGTTTTTGTCTCAACCCTAGTCCCTCAACGATAAAAATTTCATTCAAATTTAGTATGGCAAAACCCGTTAGTTCAGCAATCTCCCGTCTCACCAGCTGCAAACTTGGAGCGCTGTTATTAGAAATAAGTATACTTATAGGTTAGTTACTCGGAGTTTTTGTATCAATCTGTTAATAAATTATTACACCAACTACATATAGTATTTTCTCTGCAATGATTAAAACGTTATCTAATACAACAAATGTACTTTATTTATTTTTCTCTGGTATTTAACAAGTTACGTTGTCTCAGACAAACAATAAGACGATCCAATCGACTATCCCAACATATATCGATTCTTAATTATTCGAACTCTAAAAAAAAAAAACATATATACTTTGAAAATAATGACAAATAATTCTTATACCAGGGTTCGTGTAGTTCTTTGAACCATTAGTAAGGCCAGGTAAAACGCATAATTAAGGTTGTTCAATTTACAAAAAGAATAAAATTATTTACTTAAAATACAATGATATGAAAATAATTTGTTTTTTTACCCAAGCGGCGAAAGCTTCATTAGGCGGTGAATGTTTGTCAACAACGGTCAAAATGCAGTTTATATCGTCTTCACCCAGTAAAACTGCTCTGGTCTTCAATGAATGGATGATGATAATTCCACAGGAACTCTTGTGCTTCGATTCTTCTTTTGCGTCTTCACAATTCTTGGTCCCAACGAACTGGAATCAGGATCTCAGCTTACGCTGTCAATGAAGGTTATTTCGTCAACCGAATCTTCTGTATTTCCAAATATTTCCGTTAATTCAGGCTTCAACTCTTTATTGGTCTTCAATTTATAGCATGAATTGGTTTGATACCAAATTCAGCGGAATTATTTAGTGAATGAGGTGAGACGCTTTCAGTTCTTTTTTATTGTATTCATTGATAATTTAGAGGGTTATTTAATTTGTATGATTCATTGACATTCCAGTATAATTGTTTTGCAAAAATGCTTTTTCAATTTGGATATATATTTTCTTTATATTTATTCATATATTTTAAATATATCGGTTCATCTCAACCTAATAGCTTGTAACAATCAGTACCATCTATTCAAAATCAACAACTTACTAAAAATCAGTTGCCTTAACAACCATGTTTTCTATATATCCTTGAGCCGGCATTATAGAATATTACTACTCCTTTCCAATAAAATACTCCATGCTTGGATTAATATTGAATCACATAAAATTCTCCCCTAACCTTCCTTATTAAACAGTAAATGTTTTACTAGAGTTTCGTTGGACTGGGTTTACTAAAAAGGTATTAATTTCCTTTCACTAATATGGAATTTAGGCCTATAGATTCATTTACAACCATTATAACATTATTTGGTTTTTAACTTAATTTTCCTTTTACCTGACCTACTGTACAATTAATTATTGATTACATAGTTAATTACATGAATTTTAATTTACTGGTGGTTATTTGTTTTTACATTAATCAATTGGTTCTGGAACCCTTTATTAATTTATGACATAATTGTCAGAACTACTTGTTAGACTTGAAACACTGGTCACACTCCTGATCCAGTTTATAAACATTAATTAGAACAACAGTATCTTTCAATTTTATACAATACTGACAACTTAGTACAGTGCCTAACATTGGTAACTATACTGTGCTGTATAAAAACAAATCTAATATAAAATATAAACATAATTATTGAGTAAGTATTATTATCAAACAACATCATTTCATTTTTAACACATTCAACATGCAATATAAATATTCTGTAGACCTTAACATGTCACAATACAAAACAAATATTTCATTACATCCAATCATTCATTGGTCTGGCTCTTTTACATTTAATATTAGTCATTGCCTCCTTTTTACTTGAGGTCCTTATCAAACATATGAACTATCGAACAACCTTAAGTCAGGGTATGGTCTTTGACCATATTTCATTAGTCTTTTATGTAACGTTGGGGAACCTCAACTATGTTGCGTTACATAACACCCCCCCTTCGAAATAAGTTTATTTTGGTATAAACAAAGTTTAGCAAGAAATAAACTTCTAATTTGTATCTGGCCAATTGGTTTCCTATTTATAGTACTTTTATATTTCCCAATTATTCGTTATTTTATTATCATTTCTTCGTTCCTTCTTAAAGTCAATTATTTCCCAAGTTTAAATCTTATTTCTATAATCATTCTTGTGACATTCTTCATTAATTATACATTTTGGATCTGGTTTTATTTAATTCTCTATATTTATTTGTGAGTTTTCCCTCTAATATTTAATTTTCCTAAACCTCCCTAACATTATAACTGGAATCGAATCGGTGGTGCTCTATCGGCTAACCAATTACCGTCGTCCGTTACATACTTCTGGGATCAGAGGAACATCATCTCTGCCCAGTTAAATGATTGCTGGAATATTCTACAGTCAATCTTCATTAATAAACCTCGTAAGGTAGTCATCATGTGACCTTCAATAAAATAATAAATAATAATCATATTCTAGGGATTATTCACTGTACTTTAACTCAGATCATATTATTTCTTCATATTAATTCTTCCTTCTATTATACACTTTTTCTCTCCAATACTTGGCTATTTTATTGACATTTATTAATTGGGTTTTGTCTTCGGATAATTCTGAACCATTTGTTTTTTCTTTTCTGGTGATCCTTTTGATGGTTCCATTTTGGCTTCTTCATTCTCTTGTCTTCATTGGCTCATATTCCTTTGTGATCAATACAGCTGGTTATGAGATTTTGGTCAGTACTATACATTACATTATGTAGCTATATTCTTCTGGCACAATCATTATTATTTCTTTTACATTCTAAATTATATTTCTCGCTATTATATTATATCAGATAAACTCATCTTGTTTTTTGGTTTTGATGATTTTTATTAGGTTGAATTAGTGTAAAATTTTTTTTTTTTCATATCAGTTTAAAGCAATTTCTTCTAAATTGTATAGTAAGGTGTTCTTACTTATTTTTCGACTTTGGTTGTTCTTTTTATCTTCAAAATTCTCTTTCTTATATAACTCATAAATTGTTTTCTTAGATACTTGTTTGTAAGTTGAGCTTACTTCATTTTTTGAATTTTGGGGTATTTATTCTTTTTTCATTTTAAATCATACTGTTTCTGAATAATTATTGAGTAAGTTGTTCTTACAGTTTCTTTTGGAATTTTGGGTTTTTTATTTACAATGGGTTGCTTGGTCCTGTATCCATAAAATCCGTCCCTTTTCAATATATTCTGTTTGGAATCTGTTTAACCGTGGTCCATTATTTCCTCTATACTGGTTGTTCGGGTCTCTCTAGTGTATAGAGTTATTTCTGTCCTTGTGACATATCTCATTATTGTACAGTTCTTGCCTCTTGTCACTATAAAATTGTCATTTATAGTCAAGCTCATCATCGTCCTTTGAACTGATTCTTCTGTACTGTCTCTTAATGGTTCTGATGGTTCATACATAAATTCCATAAGTCCTCCATGCTCCTTAGTTAGTTTTGGCCTTTTTGGTCCTTCTAGTCCATCTGGGAATTCAAGTGTGGTTCGTTTAAAGTTTCTCACTTGCCTTACTTCTCTGTTTTCCGTAATTGGTCTATTATGTAGCTGAACCAATCCCCTTTTCATCATTTCCAATTCTTCCCGTGTATTTATTAATTTCCTTTTACACATTTGTCTTATTTTCACTATCTTCATTTCATCATGAATCCGTTCTATTCTTCCGGTTCTATCAATTGGTATCTTGTAAAATTTTTCTTGGGTCTTCGCTTGTATGTTTCCTATTTGAGTAATTTTGGTCTCTACTTCTACTCTGAGTTGCATGATGGGTTCATCTGTCTTTTCCAGATCCACCTTAATTTCATTTATTTGCTGTCTTACTTCCACTTCACAGCTATCAACTCCTTTGCTCCATGTTTCATTGACAATTATAATACTTCCATTGATGACTTCCCTCAACGCTAGGCCTTGTTCATTGATGATTTGCCGCAACTCCTTATTATGGTTTTCAATTTTCTCATCCATTCGTTTGGTATTCTCCAGAATCTGCCTCAAACTCTCATCATTCCTGTCAAACCTTTTATTCATTTGCTTGATTAAATTTTCGCTCAAAATTTCGTTTTGTTTTCTTGAGTTCTCATTAATACGGTCTATTTTATTTTCCAGCTTTTTTGAATTTTCATTTATACTGTCTATCTTTTCACTGATTTGTCTAAAATCGGCCTTCAATCGTTCATTATTTTCATTTATGGTTTGCCTTAAAAGTTCACTAGTACTTTCCTTAATACTGTCTATTTTTTCATTAGTTTGTCTATTATCTTCTTTGATACTGTCTATTTTATTTTCTAGCTTTTCTGAGTTTTCTTCAAATTTTTTATTTAATTCTTCCTTCTGTTTCCTGGAATCTTCTTTGATACTGTCTATTTTTTCATTAGTTTCCTTAAATTTTTCGTTAGTTTGTCTTAAACTCTCATTAGTTTGTTTATTATCCTCCTTCATACTACTCATTAATTCCATTAATTTTTCCCAATTTAATCCTCCTCTGGCTTCCGCTTTTTCTGGTTGGTCCCCTTGGGCATCCTCTTCCACTATTTCCGTTTCCGTATCCCTAACTATTTCGATTTCTTCTGTATCACCTGTCTGTTGATCCATTTCACTGTCCGTGACTAATTCTATTTCTTGTTCCTGTCCACCTTCTTCCTTCTCCTTCTCTCTGCCCTCTTCTTCGATCTGCCTCTGGTCTTCTGCATTCCTGTGCCTCTAATGGTTGCCTGCTCAAGTTAAGTAACAAATAATATGATTTTTTACTTAACTAAAGCCCACTCGTTGAGCGCCAACTTGTAACAAATAGACTTATGGAGACGTCTTCGTTTTCGTTTAAGCCCCACGTTGGGCGCCAACTTGTAAAGAAATATTGGAAATATATAGGATGTGTTGAGTACGTGTTTAAATAAGTTCCACGTTGTTATGCGCCAATTTGTAAAGAGACTAATTATGTGTGTGTTAAGATGCGACGATGATGCCTCACGTTGTGAGCGTCAATTTGTAAAGAAAGAAATAAAGATCACCTATGAGGACGTTTGAAAACCCCACTGTTGTAATCAATTTAGTAACGAACTGCTTGTTAATTATGTGAGGACGTATGTTATAATGTATGATACCAGCTGGAGACGTCAAATTATAAAGAAATCTTGTCTATGAGTGTAATTAGTTATAAGATACTCCGGTGTAACAAACGCCAAGTAATACGTTGTAGGTGGCGATTCGTAACAATTAAAGTGCTGTTACCTGGTTTAATTAATATGTTATTAACTAATATACCTTGCGGTTGTGACCAGTGAAATCCTCAGAACACAGATTATTAAGTCCACCAACTTAGAATTATATTCCTGAATTTATAATGGTAGTATTCTGTAGACTTAATTTAATTCTCAGTGGTTGTTTAATATGAGCAATATATATGGAGTATTTACTGAATGTAAGTGGTTTTTGTCTCAACCCTAGTCCCTCAACGATAAAAATTTCATTCAAATTTAGTATGGCAAAACCCGTTAGTTCAGCAATCTCCCGTCTCACCAGCTGCAAACTTGGAGCGCTGTTATTAGAAATAAGTATACTTATAGGTTAGTTACTCGGAGTTTTTGTATCAATCTGTTAATAAATTATTACACCAACTACATATAGTATTTTCTCTGCAATGATTAAAACGTTATCTAATACAACAAATGTACTTTATTTATTTTTCTCTGGTATTTAACAAGTTACGTTGTCTCAGACAAACAATAAGACGATCCAATCGACTATCCCAACATATATCGATTCTTAATTATTCGAACTCTAAAAAAAAAAAACATATATACTTTGAAAATAATGACAAATAATTCTTATACCAGGGTTCGTGTAGTTCTTTGAACCATTAGTAAGGCCAGGTAAAACGCATAATTAAGGTTGTTCAATTTACAAAAAGAATAAAATTATTTACTTAAAATACAATGATATGAAAATAATTTGTTTTTTTACCCAAGCGGCGAAAGCTTCATTAGGCTTTGAATGTTTGTCAACAACGGTCAAAATGCAGTTTATATCGTCTTCACCCAGTAAAACTGCTCTGGTCTTCAATGAATGGATGATGATAATTCCACAGGAACTCTTGTGCTTCGATTCTTCTTTTGCGTCTTCACAATTCTTGGTCCCAACGAACTGGAATCAGGATCTCAGCTTACGCTGTCAATGAAGGTTATTTCGTCAACCGAATCTTCTGTATTTCCAAATATTTCCGTTAATTCAGGCTTCAACTCTTTATTGGTCTTCAATTTATAGCATGAATTGGTTTGATACCAAATTCAGCGGAATTATTTAGTGAATGAGGTGAGACGCTTTCAGTTCTTTTTTATTGTATTCATTGATAATTTAGAGGGTTATTTAATTTGTATGATTCATTGACATTCCAGTATAATTGTTTTGCAAAAATGCTTTTTCAATTTGGATATATATTTTCTTTATATTTATTCATATATTTTAAATATATCGGTTCATCTCAACCTAATAGCTTGTAACAATCAGTACCATCTATTCAAAATCAACAACTTACTAAAAATCAGTTGCCTTAACAACCATGTTTTCTATATATCCTTGAGCCGGCATTATAGAATATTACTACTCCTTTCCAATAAAATACTCCATGCTTGGATTAATATTGAATCACATAAAATTCTCCCCTAACCTTCCTTACTAAACAGTAAATGTTTTACTAGAGTTTCGTTGGACTGGGTTTACTAAAAAGGTATTAATTTCCTTTCACTAATATGGAATTTAGGCCTATAGATTCATTTACAACCATTATAACATTATTTGGTTTTTAACTTAATTTTCTTTTTACCTGACCTACTGTATAATTAATTATTGATTACATAGTTAATTACATGAATTTTAATTTACTGGTGGTTATTTGTTTTTACATTAATCAATTGGTTCTGGAACCCTTTATTAATTTATGACATAATTATCAGAACTACTTGTTAGACTTGAAACACTGGTCACACTCCTGATCCAATTTATAAACATTAATTAGAACAACAGTATCTTTCAATTTTATACAATACTGACAACTTAGTACAGTGCCTAACATTGGTAACTATACTGTGCTGTATAAAAACAAATCTAATATAAAATATAAACATAATTATTGAGTAAGTATTATTATCAAACAACATCATTTCATTTTTAACACATTCAACATACAATATAAATATTCTGTAGACCTTAACATGTCACAGTACAAAACAAATATTTCATTACATCCAATCATTCATTGGTCTGGCTCTTTTACATTTAATATTAGTCATTGCCTCCTTTTTACTTGAGGTCCTTATCAAACATATGAACTATCGAACAACCTTAAGTCAGGGTATGGTCTTTGACCATATTTCATTCAGTCTTTTATGTAACGTTGGGGAACCTCAACTATGTTGCGTTACAATATTCATAATGTTTATTACAATATATTCTATTAATTCAAATAATATTGGAAATGCTGGATATATGAACACGTCAGAGAAGACACTGCGAACTGTCATTTGGCAGCTGCGTACAGTTTCCAAATT
This sequence comes from Magicicada septendecula, assembly GCA_034769895.1. Lineage (NCBI taxonomy): Eukaryota > Metazoa > Arthropoda > Insecta > Hemiptera > Cicadidae > Magicicada > Magicicada septendecula. Next base: position 86,850,213 of record CM068372.1, on the reverse strand, counting down.
GTTGAATTTTCGAACGTTAAACCCAACTTCTTCTTCTTCTTCTTCTTCTTCTTCTTCTTCTTCTTCTTCTTCTTCTTCTTCTTCTTCTTCTTCTTCTTCTTCTTCTTCTTCTCTACTTCATGCCTCAGGTTGCAACGCCTGGTCCGGAAACCATCTTGTCATCGAACGCTCACACTGCGCTGACATCTGGGCTTGTAATTCAGGACGATTCGGAGAAGACGGTATTGTTGCTACATTCTTCCCAAATGGTTGCACCAATCGGCTTTGTATTCAGTATTTTTTTTTTTTTTTCAGTTCATAATCTGTAATTCTTATCTTATTTTTGCGTTACTTATTCTGTCTGTTACAGCTCTGAGAAAATTCATTTCAGCTCATGTAATTTTTCTTCTATCTTTCATTAATCAAAGTACCCGCGTTTCGCTCCTGTACAGTGCCAATGGAACCGGGTTGTCTTGTAAAACTTCACTTTAGTTTCTTTTATATTTTATATTCTATAAGAACGTTTAAATCTATTAACTTATTTTTAACACCACAATCTACTGTGGGATATATTTCATATCGAATTCAGTCAAAACTGGACGTATTCTCCAGAATTTTGGCATTTATCTCTGTTTTAGTTCTTGCTGGCTATTTCTCCAAAAAAGCCATACTCTTGTTTTCCATTATCTTAGCCATTATCAGTCCGCATTCCTCTGTTATATTTTTCAAAAGAATACTCACATCTGTAGATTATCTTCTGTCTGTTGTATAACAGCAACATCATCCTGATTTAGAATACTACAATCTAAATACGATCTAAATCTCGTATCATAAATACATATTTTATCCAATTGTCACTTTATAAACTAAGTCTAATTGCTTCGGAATATAACTTGAAGACCTCCACCAACAAAACCAAAGTTACAGCATTACACAATACGAAGAACGATCGATCCAGTACGGCATATCTCTGGTACGAACAAAGATCTCGATTAGTGACAAGTGTTGCTGTGATGTTAGCTACGACTCTGGCGGGAATTCAAAAATAACAAATCCAAAAACTTCAATCCATGTGCTGTAGAATAGTAATAACTTCAAAAGGGAAAGCCTTACAGAAAACACAACTGACATTTTATAAGATTATGGCTGTCCCAGTATTAATGTAGGAAGGTAATTCTGGGTATTGACTAAAACAGATGTCAGTAGGATACAAGGATAGGATAGTCTCACACATTCTGTGTAGGCCATGCACAACACAGGTAACTTGTATCAATTTCGGATAGTTGACACAGAGGGTTTCCGCTGCTTTCTTCATATACGACGCTGCAGCGGTAAAAAGCAATAGACAATCGTATTTATTATCCTTTATCCACAACAAGTACATAAGACCATTGAAATCAATTGATCATTGATCAGCAATCTACTGATTTTAATGGTTTGTTGCTGACATTTCTTAACAAGCGAACAAAAATGAAAGTTCGAAAACTATTGGTCATTTTTAAGCATACCGATAACTATATATCCCACTTTTCCTCCTGACAAGTCTGTAGTTTCATCAATGCTTTACCATATTTTCTCATTTTCACACACTGCTCTAATATTTTATAATGTTTCTTCACAGCAGTTTGGAAGATAATGTTTTCTTAAAGTAAACTCATCCTGGGGCATGTAAGTTCCTGTACTTGACGAGTACCAGGATTTCGCCACTTAACACCAATTAGCATTCGTATAGTCGTGTTGTATTCTGTGTAGTCTGTGCTTGGTTTTACCACCGTCAACAAGAATTTTGTCATTTCAGGTGATTGACCTATCCATAGTGTTCATCGGCCTTCCGTATTTCTGTATTCTGTATGGAGGTGGGGAACGAATGATTAGGTATTAAAAGTAATTATTTCTGTACCTGTTTATTTTTTGGAGTCTGCTAGATTTGTATGTTATGACAGTTCTACCTGCAATCTCATTTTCTTTCTTGCCGAATGCTGCGAACTCTACGTTCCTCGATCTTCATGGTTCGTCAGGAATGATGTAAGTCGTGGAGGTCTTCGAGTTTCTACTCTTGCTGCCTTTGTCCAGTCGCTGGCCGAAATTCTCTTGTCTTCGGCAGCGATGTCTTCGTTAACGTAACATCAGTGTGTTTGAACTTCCACCTCCAATCAGTGTCAAACGCCCTTGATGGCTCTCCTCCCGCATAATGTCAGCTTCGCTAAGCTATTTCTGAATAGCCCCGAGCGATTTCCATTCCTCTCTGCTTACCCCTCTCTCCTAAAATACCATTCCCAACCTCCTACCCCAAGCTCGTCTCTGGCACTGCCTACCTTTGCCACCGGCACGGAGGCTCTCTGCCTCGCGGAGAGCGACCGACGCCCCAAGGCGTTTTGCCTGCTGTATTCGAGAGGGCAGCATCTGCTGTCCGAATCGACAGCAGAGCCATTGCTACAAAATTATTCAAAACTGTTTCTTCATAAATCGGGCGTCATCTAACGATCAATGCGTCCAGTTTCCAGAGTGTTTTCAGTTGTAGGCATACTCTTAGAAAGACCAGCACTGTTTTACAGTTTTCATCTGGCAGTCATTGGGCACGTCCCGGACGCTGCGATCAAGCCACGGGCGTAAAGACGCCCCGCTATCACGAAGCAAAGCATAGCAATCCGAATGTCTCAAAACTTTCTTTTTTTGAAGATAATGTTTTGTTAATGACTACATTTTAAAACCAGAATGAACAACATAAGGTACAGATACGAAAATACAATATGATTATGATCGTCTGTGGCTCCATAACCCCTCATTGTCTTGGCCTGTTCATTTCCATTCGTCCCTGTTCTTCTATACCCGTGTCATTTCCTCTGTTCTTATAAGTACTACATCACACAGGCATATACTGTATCATTATTTTCTAATTACAGATTAAATCTTTAAATTCATCACGCTCGAGTACAGTTTCGTTTAGTAAGATAAATTGTAAACACAGCGTGTCCCATTGTGGGAAACATGTTTCATCGCCCGATTATTTTCACCGTTTGGTTAGAGGCACGTCTGTTGACAGTCATACGTGTGCGTACGTAATTAGCACTGTACGTAAATACTGTTATGTGCTGTGAACGTTTTTTTACCTTTTCACCAGACTTTCTCGGTTGACGTGTTACCGTTATGAACCTTAATTCGTCAGCATATCCGGAAACAGATGAGCTGACAAGGTTGCGAATTTGCTGTGTCCTAAATTCAAGAATCGTTCAAACGTTTCGTTTCTACACTCTGTGTTCTGACAGACGAAATCTAAGCAAAAAACATTTGGAGAAAAAAATAAGCAGAAATATTTTTAAACTCTAAAGGTAAAACACCAAAATTGTCGTTTATCTTGAGTCCTATTTATTACGTATATTGATGATAAAATACAATCCGCAAGTGGATTTATAGTCTTTAATCTTCTTCTTCTTCTTCTTCTTCTTCTTCTTCTTCTTCTTCTTCTTCTTCTTCTTCTTCTTCTTCTTCTTCTTCTTTTCCTCCTCCTCCTCCTCCTCCTCCTCCTTCTATCAGGAAATAGGCGAATCACCTGTTCTAGTCCTAAAGGAATACATCCGCTTCACCAACGCTCCCCAGTTCCTAGGTCTTCTTATACTTATTTATCCAATAGGCTTGTATTGTTAAATTTCTTTTGTCAGCCTGCCATCTGACATGCTATTCAGATGAGCAATCCATCTCACCTTGTTTTCTGAAATACGATCTTACTACTACTACTACTCTCCAGCACTACAGCCCATTGTGAGCCCTGGCTTCCGCTACGACCCGTCTCCACTCATCTCTGTCCATTGCCCTCAGTCTCCAATTCCTAATGCCCATCTTTCTCAGATCTTCTTCCACATCCTGCTGCCATCTTCTTCGAGGCCTGCCTCTTCTTCTTTTGCCCAATATCGTTCCACTTAATACAGTTTTGGGCATCCTCGTAACATTCATACGGGATACGTGTCCCAGCCATCTAATTCTAGCTGATTTTATGTGCCTCACCAGGTCTTGTCCACCAATCAACTCATTTATCTCACTGTTATTTCGGATCCTATACATATTCCCTTCCTTCACCGGTCCAAATATCTGTCTCAATATTCTTCTTTCAAAAATACGATCTTGCATATTAAAAATGTTCAACTCTTTGTGAATGTCTTCATTGTAGAGTCTACCTTTAACAGATCGCAAGAATCTCACATCACCTCCGATGCCTGTATCCTACTCAGTTTCAGAACCATACAATAACTTTGGCACAGCCATTGCCTTACACAATTTTAGTCAAGTCTCTCTCTTTGACATCAAGTTTTTAGTAAAGGAATAAATGTACATCCGAAAACATAACCTTTAATGCATTTGTGTATGTAGTTGATTGCAAGCATGTGTGAGTGGCTGTACAGCTACTGCCGTCTGTCGCATCCCTCCTGCTGGCCAGAGGCTTCTGTCGTTCCACTCTCCTCGTTACAGACCTTTTCTCCATCGTATTGTTATGTAATGCGGAAAACGTGTACGCCAGTACAGAACCTTCTACGTGTTTCTAGGCTATTCCAGTGGAATCCGGCTGTAATGTTGTGTGCGTACGTAATTCTCAACGCGTTAGCTAGACTGTAGAGAATCCGCGCGGCCGCGCGCCCTGTATCAAGGCGACAATGAATTACGCTCTGATGTTTTCCTTTATTGCTGATGCGTAGTATCGACTATTCTGGAACAATTCTGCTATCTATTTAAACGACGACAGCTGCGCTTAGCAGTCAGTTTGAGTTGCGATTTATTGGAGTGCGGTTCGTAGTACTGTGGCGAAGTGTTATGTGTTTTATAATTGTGCGGTACAATTGTAATACAATTGTGTTTTATACTCGTTGACATTATTATTGCGTGTGAACAATTTTTATTTGATTTGTTGTAAGAGACTATCTTGTAGATTACAAACTGTTTAATTGTGATAATTAAAGCTGGTATTTAGTGACTTAATTGGTGTGTTGTATTTTGTTTTCCACTGCACCATACGACGATCAGTAGACCGTCGTAACAGTATCATATAGTGCTCCTTCCACGATCTCCTGGGTCTGTCCCGTTTCCGTCGTCTCAACGATCGCAGTGATTCGTTCCACATGACCATAACATATGGGGCTCTTTATATTTACGGTTCTGATTCTGATTACACCAATTCGTCTTCTGATATCTTAATTTCTAATGCGCTGCACCCTACAAAACCTTCTCCAGAATTTCATTTTCACTCCTTGGAGCCTTCAGGAGTTTCGGAAGCCTCCACTGTAACATGAAATAGGGAATAAAATAAATAAAGGAATTTTCAAGCTCATTCAGTTAAATAAAAATACAGTTGAATATGTCGACGCAAAAACAAAAAAGAAATGCATTTGTAGGCGAAGAAACGGCGAGAACCTAAATAATCATTGAGAAAAACACTAGACGAAGTTAACCACTTTTTAGTTTTCTACGTTTCGGTTTGTCTATGGCGAGTGGATTTGGACATTTTGCGGCCTTAGAAAAAACAGGAAAATTTATTACCCCATTTTCGACAATTCTGTATCATTCGTCTCCTTGAGACTTTGTTTTCATCTTTTATTTCAGTAAAAAGTATTTACTAATGATTTCTTTAAAAATTCATTTTATCATAGGACGACATATTAAAATGAATCGATTTCTTTGTCCATGACGTGTCCGCTACTTAACTAAATATAATTAAATCACTAGCGACTCGAACACACAAAGTTTTTTATGGGTAAAAACGTAAAAGTTTTACCTTATAGCCTGAACCAGTTTTCGCTTTTAAAAATTTCTTCAGAGGCTTTTTAAAAGCGAAAACTGGTTCAGGCTATAAGGTAAAACTTTTACGTTTTTACCTATAAAAAATTTACAGGCATTGCACAAATGCAATGCACAGAGAAGGGCATTGAAAATGCTTCAATAAATCTAAAAAATATATATATTTATGTTCATTCACCAATCAATGAATTCATTCTTCATTCACCAATCAATGAATTCATTGTTCATTTACCAATATACAGATTATAAGTTAAATGTAGTCGCATTCATAAGCGAAGTTTTATATGTGTACTACTGGACGGTAGCGCGATGATTTTATTTTACTAGGTTGGCTAATCTGATTTATATCTCATCAACGTTCGCGTAATCGTACTTGACCAGTGCACATTCAGTAATCTCGGCGTTCGGTTCGCCGCACCTTTCCGTCAAGTTAGTGTCGACATTAGATGTAGGCCTTAGGCCTTACTATTTTCTATCATGGCCAACTAGCGCCACAACTTCATTCTTAACTAAATTTATTAATTATTGATTCAATATGCAGCATTAGCCAGCCTTCTTTCAATTTATTACAGCTGTAATGTGATCATTCAAATTATTAAAACTATTCGTGTACAGTCCACTTCTCTTATTTCTTAATGTAATTTAATACATCCTACACAACATCTTCAATCATAATGGAAGACCAGCAGACAAATATTTAATGCAAGATACATAATTTTCGCCCGCTCGGGCTGAACAAATTAACTCTTCCGGTCCGCACTTGCGGGACGTTACTTTTCTTAAACTGTTTCGGCCCACTTGGGCCGGGATCAGACATATTTTTGGTCACTCCGGACCTGGATTTCCACTTAATGTCTTTTGTATCTTTTTCTGGCCATCACGGGCGGGTTAGCACGTCAGCTAATGCGACCGTGGCGTGATTTGCGTCGCCACTTCGCTCGTCGTCTTCAGGCAACGTGATAGCAAGTTCCTGCCGGCTGCAGTGCCTCAAGGTGGTCATCTTGCCAGCTGTTCACCATCATCATCAAGGAGCCGACGCTGCGGGACGTCGCTGACCAGGTACCACCAGCAACAGTAATAAGGTGCGTAAAAGAATGTCTGAGGAAGGCCTCAAGGTGCTGACCAGAAAGAGAGGCGGATTAAAGTCCGCGATAGTGCGGATACAATCCGCGGTAAATTCATTTGACATTAATTTAACCACAAAACATTTTTTGACTGTGAGATTAGAAAGTCTTAAGAGCTTAGCCTCGAAGTACGACGAAGTACAGTCTGAGATAGAGCTTATAAGTAAAGACGTGAGCACTGCTCAGGCAGGCCGAGTCGAGGTTGAGGAAATGATATACTCAACTGAGGCAAACATTTTACAACTTCTTGACACTGTTAATACTCAGACTGTGCCTCCTGTACTATCGACGCCTGTGCATTTAAAACCGATAAGTTTGCCCTGCTTCTCAGGCAACATACTTGAGTGGCAACATTTCTATTCAATTTTTAATGATCTGGTGCATTCAAGATCAGATTTAACACCAGTACAGAAACTGCATTACTTGCATTCATCGGTGAAGTGTGAACCATTAGACTTAATTAAATCATTACCAATTTGTCAAGAGAATTATGTAATAGCGTTGAACTTGCTGTCCGATAGGTACAATAATCCATTTATATTAGCAAAATATTATGTACAGAACCTACTTCAGGTTAAGTCCACAATAAAGGACTCAGTCCAAAGCTTGGCTGAGTTTACGAATACTATAACGTCTTCTGTTAATTCGCTGGCGGCAATGAAGCTGTCCGTAAACCTATTTGAGTTTATTACTATACAATTGCTTTCCACTAAACTTGACCCTATCACTTTAAAACGTTGGAAGGAGTCTATAGACCCTGACAACTTGCCTAGTTTTCAAGACTTTACTCATTTTTTGAATTTGCGCCGACAGCTTTTAGAAAATACTATGCCAATTGAACCCGGACAGCAATTCAATAAACCTAGTGTAAAACCAAACAATAAGTTTGAGAAATGTAGTTTAAAAAATACTGCTGGCAGCAGTACCTTTAAGAGTTATCATGCTACGGCAAGGCATTATTCATGTGTGTGCTGTAAATCTGATCACCCGCTTTACATGTGTAATAATTTTCGCATATTAAGTGCCGCTGAGCGGGGGCAATTGGTGGCAAACCATAAATGTTGTATTAACTGCCTTAGAGCAGGTCATTTGATAACAAATTGTAAAAGTAAACAGGTTTGTAAAATTTGTTCAAAGGGTCACCACACCTTGCTGCACGCTAATTACGTGCCGAAATCAGCAGCTGCCAGCAGTAACTACTGCTCATTTAAATTACAGTGTAAAAACAATGTACTTTTATCCACTGCAGTTGTATATGTCATTGATCAGGCTGGCAATAGGCATAAGGCGCGCGCACTTCTTGACGCCGGGTCTCAGATCAATTTTTGTACGAAATCATTTGCGAAAAGATTGTACCTCAAACTAACCCGATCTAATATTCCGATTACAGGAATAAGCAACACAGCGTGTTGCGCTACTGACATTGTTTCTATGCGTATTATGTCTCGCTATCAGAGACATAGTTTCGAGGCCAAATTTGCCGTCTTATCTAACTTAACTCATAATCTGCCTTCAATATCGTTTGACATCAACCGGTTCCACATTCCAAATAAAATTTTTCTCGCCGACCCAGATTTTAATATATCTTCACAGATCGACATACTATTGGGGGCTCAATTTTATCTAGATTTAATATTAGCTAATAAGTACACACGCGGACCCAACTTCCCTATCATTCAGGAGACAAAACTGGGTTACATTTTGGCCGGCAATCTGCCCAAGCACTGCCACACCCAGGGTCCTGCTGTTTCGTTCTTGGCAAGGAACAATGACAGCCAAATCCTGCAATCTCTTGAGAGATTTTGGGAGGCAGAAACGATCCCCGGCGATACCCCTAATGGCGAGTCGGCTTGCGAAGAGCATTTTATGCGCTACACTCAGCGCAACCACGAGGGTAGATTTATAGTGTCGCTCCCATTCAAGTCTGATAATCCTCACTTAGGGGAATCCTACACAAGTGCCGAATCAAGGTTTTTAAACTTGGAGCGTCGATTCAGGCGCGATCCCAAGCTCGCTCGCGACTACGCAGACTTTATCGGGGAATACATGAAGCTTGGGCACATGACACCCATTGATCATGGCGCTATCAATTTAGGATCGTCAAATATTTATTACTTGCCTCACCATGCCGTGTTTAAACATTCTAGCTTGACCACAAAATTGCGCGTTGTCTTTGATGGTTCCTCCAAGACTACAAATGGCCTTTCGTTAAATGACCTATTATTGGTAGGCCCCAATGTTCAGCAAGATCTCTTCTCTATTCTGTTGCGGTTTCGCACACATAAGTATGTCCTGATTGCTGACATCGAAAAAATGTATCGTCAGATTCGCGTTGCTGAAGAGGACTGTCACTATCAGCGTATTTTGTGGCGTGACTCTCCCCTCGAACCACTTAAGCATTTCGCGCTGCGAACAGTAACTTACGGCACGGCTAGCGCCTCCTTTTTGGCCACACGGTGCCTTTTACAAATTGCTAGAGACAATCAAACTTCCTTTCCCCAAGCGGCTTTAGCCATCACTAACGACTTTTATGTAGACGATCTACTTACCGGTTCTGACACTATCCCCGATCTGACTAATCTGAAATCCGACCTAGGTGCGTTACTTGCTCAATATGGTTTCACGTTGCACAAATGGGCATCAAATGAACCCACAGCGGTCGCAAGTCATCACAACCTTTCACGACCCCTAAATAAACAGGACAATGTGCGTGCCCTGGGTATTCTTTGGAACAACACTGCTGATTCATTTTTGTTTGATGTCAACCTATCTCCGGTTCTTCATAGCATATCCAAGAGGCAAATTCTTTCAATAATCGCCGGAATATATGATCCACTGGGTTTAATCGGACCAGTTGTCTTTTTGTATAAACACTTCATGCAGCGACTCTGGCTTTGTAAGCTTAGTTGGGATGAACCGCTTTCCGGTCAGTCACTGTCGGATTGGCATTCTTTGTGTAACAAATTAAGTCTGATTGGTAAAATAGTGGTCCCGCGATCTATTCGTTGCAACCATCAGGCGGTTACAGTTCAGTTGCATGGTTTTTCGGATGCTTCCGAGAGAGGGTTCGGCTGTTGTGTGTATGTCCGAGTCATTTATCAAGATGCTACTGCTTCCTGTCGTCTTTTGTGTTCAAAATCTCGCGTGGCTCCCTTGCGCCAAGTGTCATTACCTCGTATCGAGCTCTGCGCTTGTTTGTTATTATCGCGACTTGTGTCTAAAATTATTCCTGCTCTTCATTCATTCATTGAGGATGTACATTTGTATTCCGATTCTATGGTGGCTCTTTACTGGATTCATGCGCAGTCTTCGCGTTGGAAAACATACGTCGCTAATAGGGTTGCTGAAATTCAGCGTCGCACGCAAACTTGTACCTGGCATCACATTGATTCGCGACGCAATCCTGCTGATATTATTTCTAGGGGGTGTCTCCCGGACGTTTTGCGCGATTGCTCGCTTTGGTGGCACGGTCCTGGCTGTCTGTCTCAATCGTCAGAGTCTAATCCTTTCCCATCTTTCGTACCGGCCACTCCATCATCTTCGGAAGTCATCGCGGAAGAGAAAACTACACATAACCGTTCGCTAATGTCTACCCTGGCTGTTGACTTATCGTTGGACTTTTCCTCGTTACACCGGCTGACACGTGTATACGCTTACTGTTTTCGTTTCATCAGAAATATTAGGCACTCATCTGCGGACAGGCTTTCGGGCGATCTGACCCCTGCGGAAATTCATCAGTCTCTTAATTTCTTTATAAGGCAATCTCAATCGACCCACTTCCCAGGCGAAATTAGTTGTCTTCGGAACGGATCTTCTGTTTCCATCAGAAGCAAGTTAGCCTCTCTCGACCCGTTTCTGGACGACACCGGAGTGATACGCGTGGGCGGACGATTGCAGCATTCCCAGTTATCTTACGACTCGAAACATCCTATCGTACTACCCCCATCGGCGCATGTCACACGCCTTATCATCGAACGCGAACACATTCGTTTGCTTCATGCTGGTGCGCAGCTCGTGCATCATTCACTGCGTCAACGTTGGTGGATTGTTAATGCCCGGCTAGTCATCCGTTCCATTATTCGTAAGTGTCTCAAGTGCATCAGGTTTAGCGCCACACAGCAGGTTCAGAGGCTTGGCATCTTGCCATCCCCTAGAGTCACTCCTTCAAGGCCGTTTCTATTTTGCGCGGTTGATTATGGTGGTCCCTTCATGATTCGTCATGGCGGGCAGAAGTCTAGAACTCTTACTAAGGCGTACGTGTCTCTGTTTGTTTACTTAGCAACTAGGGCTATTCACCTGGAATTGGTGTCCGACCTTACTGCCAGCGCATTTATAGCTGCTTTACGTCGTTTTATGGCACGTCGGGGTATACCTAGTCAACTGTACTCCGACAACGGCACGAACTTCAGGAAGGCCCGCACCATCTTACATGACATTTACAACTTTTGGCACGATAAGGATGCCATCACCTCGATCAAGTCATTCACATCCTCTCAGGGGATATCATGGTCATTTATTCCGCCCTCCTCACCTCATTTCGGTGGCCTTTGGGAGAGCGGCATCAAGAGTTTGAAATTTCATTTGCGGCGCGTGGTAGGCAAATCTATATTAAACTTCGAAGAGTTCACAACCGTTTTGTCTCAGATAGAGGCATGTCTGAACTCTCGACCTTTATTTGCTATTTCTTCGGATGTTAATGACCCGGTGCCACTTACACCTGGCCATTTTTTGATCTGCGCGCCCCTAACTGCGATTCCTGACCCAGACCTTTCTCACGTTCCTGTTTCTCGCCTTGGTCGTTGGCAATTACTTCAGAGGTTTGTCCAGGGCATTTGGAAGGCGTGGTCTCGCGATTATTTGCACCAGCTGCAACAGCGTCACAAGTGGAAGTTTGCCAAAGATAATGTTTCCATTGGTGACTTAGCCTTGCTCATTGAGGACAACTTGCCTCCATTAGCCTGGAAATTTGGCGTGATCATCGCCACATTTCCCGGCCCAGATAATTTGGTTCGCGTCGTGGACATTCGCACGCCTACGGGTGTTTTGCGGAGACCAATACATAAATTATGTCTATTGCCAGCGCGAGACGAGATGTGACACTATGGTTACAGCACAATGCGGCTTTATTCCGCCATTGACTTATTATTTATTACGACCATTTGGTCAACATGATTGTGATGGATTGTCACAATATTTTTGTCAATTTTGCGTCATGGCACGCTTCTGAGTATCACAGTTCTGGTGATATCTTAATATTTGTATTGTATGTTAATTTTTGTGGCATACTATGTCACACTTTCATTGATCTCATGGGGTGTACTGCATGTCTTTGGGTGGTCTTATTTATTAATGTTATTACATAATATTCGCATGTTTGCTGTCAAGTAACCATGCATTCATTTCTTTATATTGTTGCTGATAAATATGTACTATTTTGTGAATGTCTTAAATTGTTAAATTGTTTCTGTAATTTCAGTATTGTATTGTTGGCTGACATTACAATTATTTATCTTGTAATTATGCAAATTATTATTGTTGTATTCACATAAATTGTGTCGATGTAAACTATTGTAAGCGTCTACCGTGTGTAACTGCCTTGTCTAATTTATTTATATTGTACTTATATTTTATTCATTTTTGTAAGTAAGCATGCACAATTCTTTATTTAAATTATGACATACACGTCATATCTGGGCTACATTCAGCATCTAGCTTGCTCACACGTTGGCATACATTGTAAATTCCTGAAACTTCAGGAATAGCGTATTTAGGTCGATACATGTCGCCCTCCTGAATATACAATGAAACATGCAACTGTAACATGTTCAACAACAATTTTATTCATGTAATGAACTTCTGTACAGGTCTACGGACCTTAGCTAGCATTAAGCTAACTCTATGACTTGCACATTATGTATTTTTCGTTCATGTTTTGTAATGTTACGTACTGCGCACTTGTGTCAGTAATATTGGTTAACCAGACTTAGTGGTACATGAAACAGCTGTTTGCCAAACCTTGGCCTACAGTCGCCTATCTGCATGCTTATCTCAAATTAGCGGCCGATTGCCGTTATCTAATCTCAACTCAAGGTTCAACTCAGCCTTGAAGCTGATTCTAATTATTAAAACTCCACTATTTCAAATTGAATTGTAAATGTATTATAATTTATTAAAGAATGTATTAAAAAATCTTTTTGATTTTTCACGGGCAGCTTATGGACGGTAGCGCGATGATTTTATTTTACTAGGTTGGCTAATCTGATTTATATCTCATCAACGTTCGCGTAATCGTACTTGACCAGTGCACATTCAGTAATCTCGGCGTTCGGTTCGCCGGACCTTTCCGTCAAGTTAGTGTCGACATTAGATGTAGGCCTTAGGCCTTACTATTTTCTATCATGGCCAACTAGCGCCACAACTTCATTCTTAACTAAATTTATTAATTATTGATTCAATATGCAGCATTAGCCAGCCTTCTTTCAATTTATTGCAGCTGTAATGTGATCATTCAAATTATTAAAACTATTCGTATACAGTCCACTTCTCTTATTTCTTAATGTAATTTAATACATCCTACACAACATCTTCAATCATAATGGAAGACCAGCAGACAAATATTTAATGCAAGATACATAATTTTCGCCCGCTCGGGCTGAACAAATTAACTCTTCCGGTCCGCACTTGCGGGACGTTACTTTTCTTAAACTGTTCCGGCCCACTTGGGCCGGGATCAGACAACTACCTTATTGACAACAAAGAAGTAGTTTCTATGGAAACTCACCGGTTCCCATTTTCGATCACGCACCAGCGGTCGTTTTCAATGTGCGACACGTCCTTATAAACATTTTCAATGTTAAAACTCTGTGTTCCGAGTCGGTAGTGATTTAATTATATTTATATTAAAATGAGTATGTAAGACTGTTGATTTCCTCTGTTAAATCATTCCATCCCCCCCCAAAAAATTCCTGTGCGGGCCCACTGTCTGCGGGCTTAGACAGCTACCTAGTCTAATTAGTCGCCGTTAATTAGTCAACAGTCTACCTAGCTACCTAGTCTACCTAGTCGCCGTTGCCTAGGGATAGTGGAACTATCCCTTGAGATCTTGTAAAGCCTCCTTTCAAGTTTTCTATTGTATTTTGACTCCAAATAGTAAGTAGCAATTCTATCCTTAATAATCTACGTTTGATTTCTCCGCATACTGGTCAGTACAGAGCTTCTCAAATAATTTAGGTCTCTATTACAGCTTTACAACGGCTTCTTCTTCCATTTAAAGGAAATTTATTGTGCTCCCCATAATTACATATTTAAATTGCAGTTTTTAGGAAAATTCAATATATACAACATTATATTTGTATCAAGCGCCAATTACAGTGACAGATTGAAAAACCATCCCAACTTCCTTGCCAAGGAACTTCAGTCTAGTAGCGGTGAAGTGCATAGACTGAAGTGTTTCAAACCCGGTGACTTAGTGTACAGATTTTATTTTACTGTTTCAAACCAATATGTAATTTATGAAGTGTTTTTTTCTGTAGTACTTGTTTGTAATGGAGGTGCTTCACTGGAATGTCATTTTTCTGCATTCCTTCATGTCATTTTTTAATCAGAATTAATATTGCTTATTACCCTTGCTGCTGTTCCTGCTGCTGCTGATGATAATCATGATGATATTATTATTATTATTATTAATTTTAGTACAAGATTTAAACTAAAGGAAATTATTCCGAAAAGAGTTTTTGCACGGGTTCTGTCATACTGTGTGGTAGAGAAACATGGGTTACAACGAAGATCGAAAGTAAGATACAACCTCAAGAAATGAAGTGTACTCTTTAAGATGAGTGAAAGGGTCCACTCGTCGGGAGAGAAGGAGATACGTAACTATTAATACTTATCACTCTCGACGCTACAGCAGTTGGTGAGCGTCGGCCTGACATACAGTCCTCCTTAACGTATTCCTTGTCCATCCATCGCAACGGTCTCCCTCTCTTCACTTCTTACATGAAAAACTTTAGCCTTTTCGGCATAAACACGCCATCTGTTCTCTCCGTATGATTCAGCCACTGTAGCCTTTGAGCTTTTCAATTCTTACTGCATCTTCAAAAATATTAATAAATGTTAAAAGATTGTATAATATCCGGGCTATTGGGCCGTTTCGGCCACACACCGTAGGCCTTCTTCAGTAATAAAAGTTTTTAAAATGTTCGAACGTACCCCTGACTGAGGTAAAAGCAATCAGTCAGGGTACGTTCGGCCTACCATCCCTTGTCGAACATTAATAAAACTCTTACTCCATTTTTAAAACTGAAGAAGGCCTCCGGTTGGTGGCCGAAACGGCCCAATAGCCCGAATATTAGGCTATGAACTCTTTTAATAAATACTCCGGCCATGGCAGCCTAAGTAATAGATATTAATAAATACTTACAAACGTTCAACCGAGTTCAGTGAAACGAAAACACAGTGAGCGATGAATGAAGATAGGTTATAAATCAACAAATATATATATATAGTCTGTAAAATTAACGGTGGCGACTGGGACCGGCCAGACTACCTGAGGTGCCCTCACTGACGCACGCACACTCACAGCCGGCCCGCGCGCCACAGGTATAATTCGCAAAGTGTGACGTCCACTACATAATTACAACTTTTTAAATTTGATTTTAATGCCAAACGAAATTACCACTTTTGTAACCTCCACGAAATTTTAAGAAAAATGAGTCTAAACACGACAATAATTGTGACAAATCTCTGTTTTCAACGCTATAAAAAATCTGATCAAGCCACTAATGTTGATGTGGAAAAATAAAAAAAATAAAATATTGTTACACTCAAATTCAAAATTTATTCCTTCGTATTCATACAATAATATACATGGTAATCGACAGTAAAATATCAATAACTAAATATGTACACAAATTAGACATACATACTATTATAGGTCTACATAAGTAACAATAAATCCTACTTCCTATAGCCGAAATTATTCATGTTACTAATAGTCTTAATCTTAGTAATGATAGCTTTAACCTTTCCTTGTATGACATTTATCATCAATGTAAACAAACCTATAATAATTTTTAAAATGATTTTGAGAATATATTACAGAATGCGACTACCCTACAATTATAATTATAGGGTAATGACATCATTATGACTGTCAAGGACAGTGATTGCTTGTTGATAGTTGTTGTTTGGTATCATTTTTCGTAGAATTTTGCGCAGAATTCGAAAACAATAACGGTTTTGCAATACTTTAGCACAGTAAAAACATGCTCTCGCGCTTAGAAATGTTCAGTATGTGAGTCACGGCAGCCACCAAGGGCCAGGTATAATCCGCTGCGTGTGAGGGTGAAAGTCGGTCTGGCCTGTTCCAACCGCCACCGTTCATTTTACAGACTGTAAACCAAGCGAAAGACGAAGCATTACCGGTAGCGTAGAGAAGATGAGTACCGGTATCGTAATAAACTCCAAGCCTAATGTGTGAAGTAGAGATGAAGAGAATAAAAGAAGATTTAACTTTAACGACGTCTTGGATTGTTACAGTGTTTTCGAGTCGCCGCTGAGGTTAAAAATACTTCCGTAATGGATTGAAAATGGTTTAAAAATTCGAAACGCGTCATTAAGCAATTACAGCGTTGTAACGTGTCTGTACAAACAGTTATGAAATTGTATGGCAATTAATGTCAATTTAGAGTCGTACGAATTAGTCGTTCATCCGGAACAAGAAATATATTTACACTGCCTCCCTTGCACAAGATACCAAAGCGTTCTATTAAGAGACATCGAAAATATCGAGTAAGCCTACCTCACGGACGGAGTACCTCTCTCTCTCTCTCTCTCTCTCTCTCTCTCTCTCTCTCTCTCTCTCTCTCTCTCTCTCTCTCTCTCTCTCTCTTCGTGTTTTCGTTCTGTCTTCTTCAGCTCAATTACGGGTGTAGGTCGCTTGTAGCCTCCTTCACGTGAGTCTACCTAATGTCATATGCCCATCTCTTAGTGTGGAGTCTCAAATAAGCAACATTTTCTACCCTGTCAAAGCAGCAGTTGCTGTTGTTAAGTCATGTACGGTCTTCGAGCTTTCCGTGCCGCAGTATACTTGGTTTCATATTGGTTCAAATAACAATAAAAAAGTATCCAAATTGAGTAATGATTTTGGATTTACTATAACCAAAATCATGATTTCACACCAAGACAGAAATCGTTGGCCGCATCCATCAAACCAAGACTGCTTTTAACAAGAAGCGGAATGTCTTCATTTGCAACAACTTGAAATGCGCCTCAAGAAAGACCTGGTGAAAACCTTTGTGTGGAGTGTGCTATGCCACTGAGACATCGACACTCGGGGAACAGGAGAAGAGACGAGTAGAGGAGTTTGAGTTTTGGTGTTACCGGCGAATGCTAAAGATTCCCTGGATGGACGAAGTGACGGTGTTGATTGAGGAGGATGGAGGAAGGAGCCAAAGCCGTGCCTCTGGGAAACGTTGCAGAAAATATGAGACAGCTGGATAGGGCACCTCCTGAGGCATGGCAGCCTTTTCAAGGCAATCACCGAGGGCACGGTGGAGGGTACGAAATCCAAGGCAGAGCGAGGCTGGAGTACATCAACCAGACATTGGGGGCGGGGGCGTGCTACGCGGTCACGAAAAGGCTTGGAGGAGATCGCGAAGCCTGAAGAGCTGCTGCGAACTATTCCGCGGACCGAGAACCGCAGAAAAAGGAGATACTCAAAATTTAAATATCGCGCGTGTGTTTCTTTCAAAGTTCGCAGTGGCGCAACTCTTTTTACTGGGTCCCTCCGCAGGAATCCTTTGCGGTCCCCCCCCCCCACCACTACTAGGCTTCATGCTTTTCTTCCCTCTTGAATACTAAGCCCTCCTTTTAGCTGTGGCAACGACTAAAGTCATATAACGTAAAGAGAATAACTATTCTTTCTTGTACGATTTATACTCATTTAATAAAATGTAACTTTTCTTTCAATTAATAGTTTAATTTGTTATTTAGTCCCTTTTATGTCTTTGATCAACGTAAAAAAATACTGAAAACCATGTCGTTAGTAGGCAGTTATAATTTTGTCACTTATTGAACTTACATGCATCTTGAAAAAAGTACAAATTTTATTAAATTGAAATTCATGAAGACGGTGAATGTTTATAATACATTTTATATCGCACACTTTATTAACTACTCTCATATTTCGCTTGGCCGACTCTGCATTCTTAACTGGAACTAACTGTGCAGTTAAATAATTATACTCTCAAAATATATCATTGGTAAGGTGACAGTGAACAAATAAAAATCTATTTTTTGTTTTGGATGTTAAATACGTACAGGAAAATTTGGTTTTACTTAGGTTCAATGGTTTATTCGTAAAAAATTAAGAGAAACGTTTTCGCGGGACACGGTAGTCCTCAGCCCCCCCCCCGCATTCGCATTGTGGACTCTCCGGGCAGGCATTTACGCTACTGATTAAGTTCGTTGATGATAACAGTTGCCAGAAAGATCGACTGAATGAATAGAAATTTATAGCGGAGTATATCTGTATGCTGATTCAAGGCTAGTGTTTCAACATCTGTGTCAGTCGGCTACAGATATCCAGCTCATTTTTTTATATCTATCTATTTGTAAATTTCACCTGGTCATTGATAACTACCGGATTGAAGGAGACAGACGTGATAAGAGGTCCGATTTGCTTGCTAATCAGTTTATTACTTTTATATATGTCTGCGTTCCAACTTTATCTTTGTTATTATCACTTTTAGTCTGCCACCGAAAAAATCGCCCCAATTAGAAAAATGTCAATAAATAATTAAGTTACTTAGTTATGTGAGTAGGTATATTTTCAATTGCGCTGTGCTACACAATTCTTGTGAGTAAGAAATCGTTTTGTGTAAAGGTTACTGGTTGTCTGATGTCTGAGGGGTGGTTCAAATTTGTATCATAGTTCTTCAGGTTACCTTCTCTTAGCGAATAGGAAAGAAGTAGCCTTCGCACGTTTATTCAGCCCGTAGGTATCCAACTCGGTTTTACGTTTATGATATTTGTAGTGCAGTAATTCATTCTTCACCAACTTAAAAAGTATCTAGGCATATATCAAATAGTTTCTCGCTTGCTGTTCGGAGTTTACACAGATGTGTTCACTGTTGTTCACAGTTTTTCGATCCTTGTTTAATAATTTTTCCTTTTTTTTTAATTTAGTGTTTCATTACCATTCTAAAACAAAACGACAATTAAAAACTTGAAATGCGTTCGTTATTTTGATAAATGGTATGGTCGATCGCGGCATTCGGAACGCCATTTACAAGACAGTGAATTGATTTGTATTCCATCCAGTAGCGTGATCTTTTAGACGATTGTTTTGAGGGTCTGGAGTGCCCATTTTACGAAACTTTCTGTATCAAAACGAGTAGGCTGATTTAATTCAAATTTTACAGACTTCCTCACTAAGACGAAGTTTTCCAAGATATTTATAATTAACTCTATTAGCGTCTGCGGAAGGTAGGAAAACATTTCTGCCAGTTTCTTGGTATAATTTATTTTATTTGCATTTATACTTTCTGACAATTATTCTTGTTATACTATAATAATATTTGTCGCGTTTATACAAGAATATAGTTTTTGTTTATAATTACAATGTTTCGACAGTATTTTAACTGTCATCTTCAGAAATATACAAAAATAATTAATGAAATTTGAAACCAATTGAAATTACAACCCATGTTTCCACACTTACCATCTTGAGTACAACAAAATAAGTAACGAAGAACCCGTTGTTTTCTTTTAATTTTTGTAGTTTCATTCACAAAAATCTAAATCCCCGGAACCAACTCAGAACCACTCCCCCGGAATGTAATCCTCGCTGCGTCTCTGTCCGGGATAATTTATACAGTGCTTCTGATGAGTGAACTGAAAAACTAAAGCGTCATAAAAGAGACCCCGAAGTTTTTTTTTTTTTGCTCGAGGGGCATCAGAGTTCACCAGAAAAATCGGTGTTTTGTTGTCAAACTTTAAAGTATGTACTGCTTGTTATTATGTTTAATTGTAAATTTAATTATTGTTATTCAAAGTGGTCTGTCACAGACTAGTTTTTATGTTTAATTTGTATTGTTATTCGAGCAACTAATTGACTCTCTCCCACCAAACAAACGCTTAGTAAATTTTTTTCTCATTATGTTATGAACAATAGTGTCCAGTGACTAACTTTATTTAGGAACTAACTTTTCTAGAGAAGTTTTACTATTCGCATTTCTTTTTTGAATTGTATAACTGTATACAAACTTTAAAGCAAGGTACAATAACGTTGATTTTAATCATATACCATGCCCATCGAGCCCGAAAGTGTTATGTAATGACCAAGAAAACTGTATACAATTAATGAGACACTGAATTTGAGAAACTCATTAAGTTTGGACGCGCCATCAGGCTGTTAAAAGTACATAGAAATTTTACTGAACTTGATCAGACTGGATGTAATTTGTTACATTAACGTTTGCTTACAGTTTAGTTCACCGCAGTTGCACGTAAAGTCAAGAAAGGCTCCAGCACCAGAGGGCTTTGTGGCGCACAAATCCAAACTGGAACAGCTGAAAAACCATCCGGTACTGTTACACTGGGCCAACGGTGAGGTAAAGGCGGTCTACGTTAGTCAAGATGAGGAACTGTCCATGGTCAACCTGAAGAAAGGAATCTCGAGCATGTTACAGGTCAGTGTTTATAGTCTTGTTTTGTTGGTTACACATACACACACACTAACCATCGAGTCATTTATTTGTTTTTGTTTCTTTGTTTTCCAATTGGTTTGATACTCACTTAGAACAAGTATAAATGTTCAGAGTTATATAATATAAAGCACAGAGATAGATTGCACCCACTTACTACTCATGTGTAATAATTATTATTTATTTTAATATTTTAAAGAATCCTATGTTGGTAAACTGTCATAAATTTTATAAATCCTTTGTGAGTTATTGTGCAAGCACATGTGTAACGGTAAGTTCAAAACATTGTGTTGTGTCTTGACATACCTAATCTCCAGCAGATCGGATGCAGCCAATGGGTTTCTTCTAATCCTTTGCTTTTATTTCCATGTTAATTCCATTCCCAAGTCTCGTACTAAGTCTTCCCCATCTCCTTCTTCCCATAAGTGTCCAGTTCAGGCTCTGTTTTGGTAAACATTGCTAACCCATCCTCTATATACGTCTACTTTTTGTATTGTCAGCAGTATGTAAACTACAAGAGGGAGCATGGGAATCAATCCCTTCCCCCTGAGCCAATAACAATTTCAGCGAAATTCCATAATCACTCAACACCGGTCTGTTTCAAAGGCTGCATGTGTAAAACTAAGGCTCTTGAATAATTGTAGAAGTACAAAGAATTACAATATTTGTAAATTAATAAAATAAACTTTTCATTTAATAATGACAATTACATGATGTTCAGTAAATAATGTACTATTTCTGGCCATAAAAAGAAAAGACAGTTACATATGCACAGAAGATGAAGGCAGAGCCTATTAATCTATCTTTCTCTTTTTCACCCAGACCATCTTCCCCTTACAGGATTGACTATGTCATTATGCCTCTATACTAATATCTGTATGGTTTAAACCGTCATCTTAACCCAGCTAAATTAACAGTGTCTTGAATTTAATTCAGAAACATGAAAAGATTTTATTGCTGGAATACATAAAAAAAAAACGTACTTTAACATGAACTAAAAGTTGATTACTATATTCTTGGCATAACCTCCTTAAATTAAAGGGCAAAAGAGTAAAGAAACCGGGATTCTTTTATGCTTTTTTAAACAGCTTCAGAAATTTATGCAAGTTTTATTAAGAATACAAATTTAGTATAAAGTGATTCTAAAGAAATTAAATTTGTTGTTTTTAACTTTAATAGCAATAAATATATGTAGAATATTTTACAATAAGCACTTTTCCATATTTTTTCAACCTTTATATTTAACATTGATTTATTCAAAAACTTGGAGACACAAAAAATGATACACCAAAAAGTATATCTAATTCTCTTTGACCCGAGATCTGTGACACTTTCGAACAATAAAAATTGCCCAAGTTATGGCCAAAATACTGAATCAGTTAATTATCATGGCCTTCATTATTGTCTTGAATATGTTACCTGTGATTTATAATAAATACAGTAAAAAAAACCATAAGCTGTTGCAAATATATTGCTTATCCTTTATTAAAATATACATATTCCTAAAATGAAAAATGGAAAATAAATATAAAATTGATATTTCACTCCTATCTGAAAAAGTTAGTGGCCTAAATATTTGTTTTAAATTTCTTAGTGAGGAGAGTATAAGGAAAGTTGAATTGTAACTTTTAGAATTAGTCGTAATTGTTAGCAGGCCTAGCAATGTTACGTTTACAAAATCCTTGTCTATCATTACTGAATTGAGGCAGTAAAGCATGGTAATGGCTGTATTTGTGGCAGTGAGAATGATTTTGTGGAAAGACCATGATATTCAAATATTCCT
This sequence comes from Magicicada septendecula, assembly GCA_034769895.1. Lineage (NCBI taxonomy): Eukaryota > Metazoa > Arthropoda > Insecta > Hemiptera > Cicadidae > Magicicada > Magicicada septendecula. The sequence continues at coordinate 86,827,837 of CM068372.1, read as the reverse complement.
TTAACTTGGTTAAAACTCTCATAATATGCATTGTATTTTAATTGTAGTAAAGTTTCAAAAGAAATTAAGAATGGTTTTGAACAATGTTACATGTTCATAAACTTGCATATTTGGGTAGTTATAACAGAACCTCTGCAACAGCTATGCCTAGTCAGGTTCTACAGAGAATAGATTTCAAAATCTCTGCACAATAGCTGAAAACCCTAAACATGACCAACGATTAAACTTCATCTGTGGAAAGAAAAGTATAATAGAACAAACTTGAATTTTGTATGTGCACATTTAATTTCTTATATTAAAAGGTTTATTTCTAAGTTGTTTTGTTTCTGTGTTTTCAGTTTCAACTGATAGACCAAGAGAAACAAGAGACAGATGCTTCTGGACACTGTACAGTAACTTATAAGTCCATTACACCTGACACGATATACAAAGTAAAGAGGGACTGTAAATCTGAATCTCCTCTGCCTTACATTAACCATCCAGAAGAGGTGATGTAAATGGAAAATATTGTTTAAAAAATGCAATAAAAATATTTTAAAGAGACTTTAAAAAATATGTCGTTACATGTCGTAGTTGATCCAGACACACAATAAACCACTTAATAAGAGTAAATATAAAATTTTTAAAATAATTTGAATAATAAGGGCTGATAAATACAGTATTTATTACAGTTTGACTTTAATTAATTACATTACTTAATTTCTGTATGTAATGTATCGCAAAGTCAATGAAAAAATAACAGTACAACACATGAAACAGCAAGTACATTAAAAAAAAAACTGACTATAACCTCAAATAACCTGATAGTAATTGTAAACCTGCTGGTTTGCTATTGTCCAACACAACATGTTGTAACATGATTTACAACAATGTGCTCATCCAACATTTAAACTTTCTAATAGATTACATAGATTAGTGTACTACTACTACTACTATTACTATTAAACTTTTAGTTAAAAATATTAAATTAAATATACCTATTACGTAAATTAAATATATTACATTTAATATATTAGCCTATATGTATTATGTATCATTTGACTGCAATAGTGATATCAGCAATAATTAATTATTAAAATTTATAAGCATGAGACTGGATCTGATAACACCATATCTACTCAACAATACATCCTTGCCTACTATACCAATTGCTTATGACTAATACCAACACCCGTGACATTTAGTGTAGATACTTTTTAACTAGTTAAGAAATACTTAAGTTACTTTACAAGGTTAAAAAAATCTACATCCACTTAGATTATATTAAAGAATAATTCTAAACATCAGTAAAAGTGATTATTTTAAATCTTGTAATTTAGTGATTATGTAATTTACTGTAAATTACATCAGTAAAAATTCTAGCAAAATTTTAAATAATTTTCTATATAATTTTGATAAAATTGTTGTAGAAAGTATTGAATAGTTTAACAAATTCTTCTTCTCTTGGGTTAGTTAAAATGAAATTGCAGTAATATGAATAGATGATATTTTATTTACAAATTTATGAGAATTTGACTACCCTTTTTTTGACTAAGGAAATGCTTATTTGACTAAGGCATATTTTTAACACTGGCATGCAGATATGTAGTTTCCTCTTAAATTTTTTATCTACAAATGATTCAGAAGAATTTAATACCCACAGTGGACAAAATAAAACACAATTACATAAAACAGTAAAATTTATAGGAAACAGAAAACTTCCAATTTGTCTTTTAATTTAACGCTGTCTCTGTTTTAAAATCTGGCAAGGTAATCAAGTTTAAAAAAATTTTGTAAAATACAATTTTAATATTGAAAGTGAAAGTACATGTCTTTTATAAAAATTTACAGACGTTCTATAAGATTCCAACTTTGTTGTGTTTACATGCTGAACTGCTACTTGTCATGTTCTGGACGAGGCTTTTCAGTGTGCCCACCATTTTTAAGTCCTAAACCATGGACTTAAAAATGGTGGGAACACTGAAAGGCCTCATCCAGAACATGACAAGTAGCAGTTCAGCAAGTAAACGCAACAAAGTTGGAATTACAGAGACTGCTAATTCAAATAACAAAATGAATAAGCTATAAGATACTGCTTTAAGGAGAAACTGGTAAAACTAGTCAGAAATTTAGTTTCTAGATTTGGTGTATGGCTTACACTAAATTTAAATTATGTCTACCAATTTATATTACATTTGAAGTATAATCAAGCCGTCACCAATTATTAATAGTAATGGGTACTTTGCTACAAGTGGGTGGACTGAATAGCATATTACAGTCCCAAATTACATATTTAAGTACTGTCCCTTAATCCATCCATCAATACTTTCTTCACATAGAAATGTGACAACTTTTTCAACATTTCAAATTTCTGTTGTATCTTATTACTTGTGTACAATGCAAAGTACTTTATAAACAAAACGTTTTCAACATTAAAAATTGTATGTTTAGATATGGGGTACTTACGTGCAATCGAAACGCAACAGCATAATAACGATGGCTTCAGGACAGTCTGAACTGCAATCAGTCAGTTCTGAGGAAATGCATGAACTGAGGGTAGCAGTGAGGCAAGAAACTGGAGGCTGTGTTACGGCTCGTCAAGAGTTGACTCTCAAAGGTAAGCACAATCCTTTTTGTTTATAGCATTATAACATAGTTATGATCTGACAGAAATATCTGCTAGTCAGCTTACTTAACAATACTATAACAATACTTATAATCCTTACCAAAAACAAGTAAAGTTATTATCAGAATTTGATCCGTCCAGTTATTCCTTACTTGTGAGAGTTTAGTAATTAATATGTCCCCTGGGTATGTTATTAGCACACCACAGAGTAAGTCAACGCTGGGGCTGCCACCTTCAGGTTTAATGTCGAGCTCAATTTTCTGTCTGTAATGTAAAAAGCCTGTCTTACCAGACTAAAGAGACCAGTTTTCCCTGCACGAGACATGCGTAAGTATCTTTAGTGTGGTGGTTTCTTCTTGCCTCGCACATCCTACACCACTGACCAACAAAGGGTTTGGGACCAGAACACCCAGTTTAAGTTTAATCCTTGTTGAAGACGATGATGATGATTATCAGAATTTATTAATTATAAGTGAGTAATAGATATATAAACAAACTACCTCCGTATTAGTTGGTTGGGGGAGGGGGGTTCCCTTAACATCCACCTCTCTCTGTCACCAGTGCAATACAATCTAGATATTACTTCACCCTAATTTATATCCGTAATGATTCTAATTGTATGGCTGTAAATAATTTTCTCTTTGCTATTATTCAGTCTGGATCATGTTCTGCATTTGATAACATAAGAATACAATTAAATATCAAATTGAGCTTCTTTTTCTTCTGAATTTTATGTACTGTAAGAATTCCTGTTACAGGACCTAGTCTTTCCTTGTTTGTTCAAAACATCTGTGACACATTTATTTTAAGCTTCAGCTCCTTTTTTCATCTCCTACGCATATTTTAGTCTGCAGTGACTTCAGTTAATCTTGTGTGCATTGTTTCATAATCTTTATGATCTCCAAAAGAAACCATTTCAAACCATATGCAACCGTCAATATGTCAGTTTTAAATAGTAGCAACCATTGGTGTAGCCTCTGTCCATGGAACAGGTCATCTATAAGATCTTATACATAAAATATCCAGGCTGGCAGTTAACCGTTAGTGGATGTGATATAGCATAAAAAGCAGGCTACAACTGGTGAATTTCTTATTTCTTGTGCCAGTCCTCTTTCCCAACATGGAAAAATCTCAATCCTAGAAAATAATCTTGTGTAGCCCCTCAGATAATCTTGGTCACACCCTTCCTCCCAACTAGAAAAATCATGGCTGTAGTTCTGATACCCAATAAGAAAAACTCATAATAAAAGTCAGTCAGTTACTATTTAAAAAACATATTTAATACATATATATACATAATATATTTAAAAACATGAAGTTTTATTTGCTAAACCAGCCTTTTAATTTCTTACTTTTGCCCAAATTATTTGTGTTTTTCATAATTTCCACCAACTTCATTATTGTTTGCTATAAATAAATAATCTGGCTATCATGTTTATTCTTAAGTGCAGTGCGAATTTATGCTTATTCAATCACTAATCACATTAATTTCAATATCAAAAACTCAGTTTTTATGTACAGGCTTTTTATAAGAAAGTTTCAAATTAACCAACCAGTTATTTTAAATTGTAAAATCACAGCTTCTTCTCCAGTATTCATCTACATTGCTGTCAGTCCATCTGCGTTTTTCTTTGTAACCTCCTTCAAACTGATTCATATATAGTGGAACTATCCCTTGAGATCTTATAAAGCCTCCTTTCATTTTTTCTATTGTATTTTGACTCCACATAGTAAGTAGTAATTCCATCCTTAATAATCTATGTTTGATTTCTCCACATATGAGTCAGTACAGAGCTTCTCAAATAATTTAGGTCTCTATTACAGTTTCACAATGGCTTCTTCTTCTATTTAAAGGAAATTTATGTGCTCCCTGTAATTACATATTAAAATTGCAGTTTTTAAGAAAATTAAATACATACAATATTATATTTGCATTAAGTGCCAATTACGGTGACAGGTTAAAAAAATCATCCCAACTTCCTTGCCAAGGAGCTTCAGTCTAGTAGCGGAGAAGTGAATAATTATATTTTGAATTGCAGTTTTTAGGAAAATTAAGTACATACAATATTATATTTGTATTAAGCGCCAATTACAGTGACATGTTGAAAAATCATCCCAACTTCCTTGCCAAGGAGCTTCAGTCTAGTAGTGGTGAAGTGCATAGACTGAAATGTTTCAAACCCATTCAAACCCAGTGCCTTAGTGCAGTGTTCCGCAACCTTTTTTTACTCACGGCACACCCCAGACGGGCCTAGACTCAACACGGCACACCAAAATGTCTGTCCCCTCAACATCATATGAATCTTAATATAATTACGAAATATTACGTCGTTATGTAATCAATTTTTATTATTATTATTATTATTATTATTATTATTATTATAAAACAGGAATAGACTCATGCATTTATTAACAATTTATTAACTTTAATTCACTGTAGAAAATACGAATTTTAAAGTAAATAACTCTACTCATACCTTCAATGTGATACTTGAGCCTGCTTAGCTGCACACAGACGGCTGATTCGTGGTGGAATCGTTGACAAAGCAAGCCTCATTTCTTCATCAATGGATTTGAGTATCTCTCTCTTTGATGTTTTAATTTCAGTCAATGTCGAGAAGCCCAGTTCACACAAATATGTAGTTGAAAATGGTAATAACACATTAACTGCCATCTCGGAGATAGCCGGGTATTCACTGCTTATTGACAACCAAAATGTTTCCAAAGGCACTTCGAAAAATTTTAATTTCAATGTTCTGTCTGCTTTCAAATCTGCCAGTTCCTCTTGTAAGCCTAAATTATTCGGAAGATGTTTTGAATCCATAATGAATGGATCACGAACCCAATCAAAATCTTCAACACTCTCTCCAAAATATTTTTTGAAATTCTGCTGCAAGAGTACTAAATGTTCTTTAATTAAGTCCATCAACACCTTATTATCATCAGCAAGGGGCCATACAGTTGGGAACATCTCACACGATCCATTTTCAATTGTCTGTATCCACAAATTTAACTTATTAAATAAATCCTTGAATCTTATCCATACTAGTCAGAATATTTTCGTTTCTACCGTGCATTTTTCTGTTTAGTTCATTCAAGTGTACGAAAATATCGGAAAGATATGCCAACTTAGATACCCATTCATCATCTGCAAATAAATCCGCATACTCATGCCCCTCAATAGTCAAAAATGCAAGTACCTCCTCTTTAAGTTCAAACATTTGCGTTAACACTTTACCTCGAGATAACCATCGTACTTCTGTATGTAGCAGAAGTAAGTGTAGTGTGCTCTGATCCCATTTCTTGACACAAAACGTTAAAAAAGCCGCATATTTAGGGGCCGCGATTTGATGAAGTTCGCGACTTTTACTACTTCATCCATCACAGTTTTCAGAGGAGATGGCAAAGACTTAGCAACAATGGCTTCACGGTGAATGAGACAATGGTCGGTTCATAAGTTAGGATTTACTTCGCGTTCTTTACCCATGAATCCTTTCACTCGACCTGTCATAGAAGCGGCTCACCCCGTACAAACACTAACGCAATCCTCCCATGTTAATTCATTACGGACCACATGTTCATTAGTCGTACGAAATATTTCTTCACCGGTTGCTCGCTCGGGTAGTTCTTTGCAAAAAAAATAAATTAGTTGCAATTACATCCCCATCAACATACCTTATGTAGGAAAGAAGTTGTGCATGACCGCCAATATCGGTGGACTCGTTGATCTGAAGTGAGAACTTTCGACTGCTCTTTATTTTCTCCTTCATAATGTCTTCGATGTCACTGGACATGTCACTAACTCGGCGGCTGATTGTGTCATCAGAGAGAGGAATTTTTGAAATTTCAGTACCAGCTTCTAAACCCAGGACTATTTTTACCATTTCTTTACACGTGGGCATTAACAACGTTTCTGCTATTGTGTGTGGTTTTTTGGCCTTTACGATAAGTTCGGCTACCTTATAGCTAGCTTCCTGTACTTTTGCGAAACACGTACCGACGTAGTCATGAGTGTCACTTGTTTTTTATTTTGTTCCAACAACCGACGAAAATAATTCACATCTTTACTTAACAGAGAGGAATGTTTTGTTGACAAATGTCGTTTCAATTTACTGGGAACCATAGCAGCATTACTGAGTTTTTCACCACACACAACACACTCGGGGATTGGGCATGTTTTGTCACCACACCAAAAAAACGCGTAAGGTAAATAATTATCACTATATTGCTGGTGAACTACTTTCTGTTTCTTTTTTTCGGGCTCGATGGTTTCTTGCACTCGAGGACGGACCACTCCGTACAAGGAACTTATCCTTATAGAAAAAAAAATAGTTTAATAACACTGTAAAAATAGAAAATAGTAAGACTGGTGTAGCAATCACAATATTCGCACTACTGCAGAGCACAGCTGTGATAGAACTGAACTGAAATACTGTAATTGTTGTCTGACAATGTGTGGGTCCTTGGGCGAAGGAAAAGAGCAATAAAGTTTAAGAAGCGCCGACAAACAGGCACAAATATCAAAACAAGGCAATAAAATAATAAAAGAGAGGGAAATTTTTGCTAATCCCCGCAATTTTAGTTAAAAGCACGTACAGCCAGCCGTACACAAAAGATGCGGTGTTACAAAGAACTCTCTTGAATAGAGTTTAGAATGTTTAGAGTTTTGAACGTAAACTCTATTGTATGATTGGTGCGGGCTGCTAAAAGGCTTGCTAAAAGTCTTACGCAGCTTTCTTTGTGGTGAACACAAAGCTTGCCACCTGTAACCCATCAAACCGGCCCAATATTTCAGGCGAGAATGCAAATAACTTAAGATAAGCTAAGCAAACTATAACAACAATATCGAGTAAATAAATTACATTTAATGTCTATGAAAATATAACAGTTATCAGCATGTATTAAAGAATAAACAAGCACCTTCTTACTTAAAATCGACAATTAATTTATTACAATAATAGGTAAAAGTTCGCGTCACACCTTTCACCTTGTGACGGCACACTATTGTGCCGCGGTACAACGGTTGCGGAACACTGCCTTAGTGGACAGATTTTATTTGACTATTTCAAAGCAATATGTATTTATGAAAAGTATTTGCTGTAGTACTTGTTTGTAATGGAGGTACTTCACTGGAATGTCATTTTTCTGCATTCCTTCATGTCATTTTTTAATCAGTCATTAATAGTACTTATTACTCTTGCTTCTGCTGGTGCTGCTGCTGCTGCTGATGATATTATTATTACTATTATTATTATTATTATTATTAATTTTAGTACAAGATTTAAAGAATAGATACTCTACTACAATTTACTTAAATTACTGAATAATTGTAATTAAGTTTTGTTTATCCTGTGTCTGAATTGTGTTTCAGACAGATTGACAGGCATTTCTGTTCTCAAGGATGACACACTGGACGAAGTGGTGACAAGCATCGAGGGTAACACAGGACTGCAATATCTGAAGCAGACTCTCATTACGACCATAGAGCCTGTAAAATGTCAGGATGGAGCTTGCCCTTCTGTGAGTCAATACTGTTGATTTTCTTTTTTAACTGACAGTTCTTATAGATTTCTCTCTAATTTAAATCTTATCAATTACTTAAGCTGTATTGCTGGAGGAAAAATCTGGATACAACTTACAAAATTAGCAGGCAGTAATAATTGAGCCAATTGTTTAGATAGGGCAATTCTGTGAATTTGTTCTTCCTTGTTCACATGACATCTGTGATCACAAAGTATCTCTTGTCATATTGAGAATAAATCTATCTTGAGGAAGTTCCAGTTTATTTCCTCATCATAGAAGAAACTATGTAACAATTGTCACAGAGGCCAATCATAAAATTAACATATTGTTATGACAGTCTACTGATCGTCGTATGGTACAGTAGAAATCAAAATATAAGACACCAATTATGTCACTAATCACCAGCTTTAATTATCACAATTAACCAGTGTGTAATTAACAAGACAGTCTCTTTCAACAAATCAAATAAAAATTGTTCACACACAATAAAAATGTCTACTAATATAAAACACAATTGTATTACAATCGTCCCGCACAACACATAACACTTGGCCACAATGTTCCTACTACAAACTGCACTCCAATAATTCGCAACTCTAACTGAAACTGAACATCGTTCAGTACTTGTATTTATACCCTGCCAAAATACTAGAATATTCCATACTACGCATTAACAATAAAGGAGCGTAATTCATTTGTGGCCTTGACAGAGTTTGCGCGGCTTCTGGCACAGTGTAGCTAATGTGTCGAGAATCACGTACGCCACACACATTAAAGCCGGATTCCTCTGGAATATTCGATAAACACGTAGACGGTTTGTTCTGTAATGTTGTAACAATATCTATTAGGTATGTTATACTATTAGGTACACTAGGTATACTATACTTGTTATACTATTAGGTACATACAAAATAAGGACCTTTATAAAGGTGTAAAAGTCAAAAGCGCATGAAATGAGCTGAAGAAGATATGATTAAATAAACATGAGGTGAAACTGCTCGACAATCCAAATATTGAAGCAATTCAGTTATTTGACAACACGGAGGCAGTGGTCAACAGCAAAATGAGCCCTGTTGTAAAATAAAGATGACAACAAAGGAGTGAGCAGATTAGGTTTAGTGTCATGTTGCAAAACAAGAGCAAAATCAAATAAAACAGAAATAAGTGAGGGATGTCAACAGACAATAAATTAATAGTTTATGTATAAGTCATTGGTTAGCCTTAAAACTAGCATTAAATCAATGGAACATCTTCAGAACAAAACCACTAGCTTGAGTTTACTACACGTCAACAATGAACCAAGCAATATTCAAATGATGTGTCATGTGCTAGAATATGCTAGAGCCACTCTACTTTGATAAACATTTTGTTTTAATTAAAATTATCTCTTCTTAATGGGATCTTTAAATTGCATTGGCTTGATATTAGTTTTGTTTGATAATTAAAAACTGTTGTTTCTGTCTGTAGCTGAACAAATTAGTGAAAGAGAGCAGGGAGTTCCTCCAGAGCAATTACCTTGGTACCATAAAATCTGCTTCTGCATTTGTGAAACTGATTACAGCAGCTCGTCAAGCAAAGAAGGAAGATGTGGCAAAAGTTTTGAAGAACTCAAAAAATAGAGACATTATGTAAGTTTCTCCTGTAATTATTTATTTATACTGTGTGTGTGTGTGTGTGTGTGTGTGTGTGTGAGAGAGAGAGAGAGAGAGAGAGAGAGAGAGAGAGAGAGAGAGAGAGAGAGAGAGAGAGAGAGAGAGAGAGAGAGAGAGAGAGAGAGAGAGAGAGAGAGAGATGGAGGGAGGGAGAGACATATACATAAATAAGTAGGTAGGCAGATGGATAGGTAGACATGGTGAAGACTGATTTGATTGGTTGATGACCAGAGCCTGTTAAAATCCAGATTTGTGGTGCTAGTCAAATTTTCTTAATCAAAGCTTTAATAATTTCTTTCAAAAACGTTAACAACTTTCTGCCATCATCATCATCAGAGACTATATTCAGCACCACCATGAATTCTTGCACCAAATAAATGAACTTGATGATATATTTCTGCAGTGTTAAAATGACAAATAGAGTACTCAGAACAATGAAGCCCTTAAATCATACCAGCATGAATTTGGAAGTAACTAATGTTACAATTTTGACATCTGGTCAGAGATTTAAAAACAAGCTGATTGATATCCTCAGATTCCTGCTATGTTAAAAATAAATTTCCAGTTACTTATAGAACTGGTTATACTACACTAATTAATATATGAAAGCAAGTAAAACATACTTCAGGAATCAATGTGTTCTGTCTATGTTTTCTGACATAACAAGCCAGAAGATTACATGAAGACCTACCAAAACAAAGTAACTTTCATGACAATCCATATTGCATTATGAGTAATATACAGCTTCACGGGTTTCTCAACACAACAGGAAGTTAAGATTTTAAGCGCTTGCGAATTCCATAGAAAATTGCAGCTAATGTGGTTTAGATTACCGCATTCCAGGAGCAGATTATGTATGTTATCACCACAGGACTACAGATTACAAAGGGTACCATAACATTCATAAGCATACTACACAAATGAAACCAGTCAATGAGGAAACAGAAGGAGATAACAATACGTGTTAGAAAGAGAGGTCACACGTGAATACAATACGTGTTAGAAAGAGTGACTCTGTTTTACATGAATAGTTTATGTCTACTGTACACCTTACTTCGATAGACTAATAATATGATCTATTACTAAATGTGGTGTGTGGCTCAGAGTGGTGCCCATGTGTTTAACATGCATTGACTGCACAGTAGACATGAGCCTGATGTAGCTTTAGTTAAAATACATTGAACCATTGATATTTGTAGATATTTAAAAAAAAAAGTTGTAATAACAATAAAATAATTTCCATGCCATGTAATAACAATAAAACATTTTCATCTCATGTCCGCACATAGGCTTCCATGGCCGGGTGTCCATTATGTTTTTAAAATCTTCTTCCAGTATGGACCGGTCAAAAATGTCTTGTATGTGAAACGTTGTCATACAAGACATTTTTGACGTGGTCCATACCGGAAGAAGATTTTAAAAACATAATTTTCATCTCATGTTTAAAAGACCAATGAAACCTGAATCAATATTTATAATATTATTTTGAATGTGAGTTGGGGTTTCTCTTGTATACAACAAACCTTAGCCATATGGCATCACAATAGGTAATGTGGCCAGTACTACACTTCAGCTACCTTTAATTTCCCAAGGAATTGTCCCAGATACTCATTTTCACTCAATTGAGTCAAGAGTTCAAAAAGGCTTCTTCATTTTCTAATATTGCCAGGGATCAAAGCCAGATTCTCTAGTGTATCAGCCAAGTGAAACAATGACCAATCTAATCTGCTACTATACAAACCACATCAACCAATCTAACCAGCTACAACACAAATAGATCAATCAATCTAAACTTCCATACTACAAATCACAATATCATAGATTGTTATTTCATGAAAGTCAAAGTTAATTTGATGTCTACAGGCCTCAAATAATGGACTTGCTTGGAACTGCACAAACTATACAAGCACACCAAGCCGTCATCAACTACCTCCAGCTGGACAATGATGCATACCTTGATCTCAATGAACGATACTTTTGGGCTTTGTCATTTGGTTCGCATCCAGACTCTGAGATATTAACAGGTATCAAAATTTAATAATTATAATGGCTATTTGTCTAATTTATTAAGTACATTATATTTTGTAAATCATAAAGTGATCAGTGGCGTAGAATAAATTTTGTAATGGAGACACTAGATTTTTAGTTGGTATAAGACTATGTACACAGCAAAACATTTTGTTTCTTTCAGCATACCTTGTCTGGCAAGAGAACGCATTGTACCATGAAATCTTGTTTATATGTTCTTGTTTGATTTTTGCTTATTTTCTTAGTTGACAAAGTCAGTGTTGGTCTTTTAGTTTCCCGCTTGCATCAGTTCTCATGTTTTAAATTATACAGAGGAATAATGTGTACAAAAGTAAGTATTTTATTACAAAGTCTGACCAAAAAGTATCCGACCATTTTGGATACTATGTGGAGAGTTATACAACTACATTGTAAAACAGTAGCCAAGCAGACGGGACCTTTTGATGCATGGGGGAACATATTCATTACAGTATTGGACTATTCAGTTAGCTGTGAGACTCTGTTGTGTAAACACATGTTGCTGTGACTGCCATATTCAAAACATGTGAACAACTAGATCAATGACTTTGTGCATAAAAATTGAATGCTCGTCTGCGGAAACTATCAGGAAGATTAAGAAGGCGTTTGGAAAGGACTCGTTGAGTGATATGCAGATAAAATTGTGGTACAAATGCTTTAAAAATGGCTGAAAGTCTCTTGAAAGTTATTCCATGATCTGGAAGGCCTTTAACAAGCAGAATGATAAAAAACGTTGAATGTGTGCAGGCTGCAATAAACAAAAGTTGACAGCTGACAGTGCAAGAATGAGATACCGTATATTCAAGAGATTTTGACAGAACATCTTTGAATGAACAGTGTGGCAGCAGTATCCATGCCACAGGTACTGCCATAAAAGCAAAAGGAATTCTGTGCTAAGTTATACACAAACTGGTGTACTGTACAAGTATAATATAGACAAAGTTTTTCTGCCTTTCAGTTCTTCTTCTGATGCTTCCTATCCGTTTAAGATGTTGGATATCATACAGACTATTTTAATTTTTTGTACTGCTGCATTGAATAAGTTAGTTGTATTCATGGCAAACCAGGTCCTTAAATTTCTCAGCCATGAGATTCTTGGTCGGCCAAGTACTTTTCCCTGTAGTATGGACTGCAATAAGTAAAATCTCTGTTCATTTCTCATGTGATGTCCCAGGTACTGAAGCTTTCTTATCTTCACTGTGTTAATAACTTCCCTTTCTTTCTTCATCTTTCTAAGAACTTCAACATTAGTTATATGTGCTGTCCATGGTCAGTATTATGTGGTAAAGGCACATTTCAAAAGATTCCAATTTTTTAGTTGTGGCTTCAGTCAGAGTCCAAGATTCTACACTGTAGAAGAGGACCGAGAATACGTAGCAGTCTGTGTGTCTCAGCTTTGTGTTTATTGTTAAATCGGCCTTTTAATTACAAACATAAAATATTGCTGCTGCTGCTGTTGTTGTTGTTGTTGTTGTCGTTATTGTTATTGTTGTTCTTCTTCTTCTTCTTCTTCTTCTTCTTCTTCTTCTTCTTCTTCTTCTTCTTCTTCTGCTGCTGCTGCTGCTGCTGCTGCTGCTGCTGCTGCTGCTGCTTATTATTATTATTATTATTACTATTATTAATATTTATCTATTACTATACAGGCGTTGCTCTAGTTATCAAACTAGGATTAAGTTAACAATACTTAATGTTTGTTCTTTTGTCTGTAGGCTAAATCTGAAACACAAAATATACCCATACAATTTATACCCATAAAAATATATATCATTACTCCTTCAGGCTCTAATAACTGTTTGGTGAGGTTAGTTTTATTTAAATATTATGTATTATTACTTAATCTGCTCCAGATTCTTAAAATCTACGAACATTGTAGTTCATAACATCAAATTTGGGAGTAATGCGTGAGTGGGTGAAAGTATTAATGGTATGTTAAAGACAAGTACAGAATATTATTACGGACAGTATTGTGTAAAAGAATTTTGATTGCAGAAATTGTAGAAACAACATTTCACTAGATTCAACACATACACATATCATTATGATATAATAACAAATTTCTTCAATGGATACGTGTATATCATAGAATGGGCAAAATGTGTGTAATCAGAATAGAACCTGAATCAGATCTAAAATAAATATTGTTTTTAATGATGGCAACAATAAAATAAAAATGATTAAAAAGATCGTTATTATGTGTAGTTGACAAAAATCTGAACAAGGCATTAATAGACATCATAGACATTTATAACGACATGCTAAATTGAATCGTGTTAATTTTATTTTGCAGATGTTTACAGAATAGCTGAGAAGAAGCTAGGAAATGAGAAACTATTTGAGACACTTACTCTCAGTCTTGCAGCAATCACTAGAAAATTTATGAAACTTCCTGATAATACCAATCATAAGGTGCGTTTAATTCAGTTAGCATCAGTTTTTAATCTTGTTATGTAAAGTAAATTCAAAAAGTGTCTGGATATGTTATTGGCCATAAATAAATAGTCTTATTCCCACATACAATGACTTCATAAAATATCGGTATGGAGAACCATACATGACTTCCATATTCTAAGATTTATATTTAAAATCATTTTCAGCCAAACAGCCAGGCTGTGTCTTACCTGCCTTTTTATTGCTGTATTAAATGAAAAATATTATATTACATTAAAATGAAAAAATTATAATTTTATTGCCTGGCAACAAAATTATTTTATTTTTAACAATTACCATTGTTTCAAAAAGTTTAAATAAATTTTCAAGTACTTTACTCTTGTTAAAACGTAAAAGGTTGCAGGTAAACTACCCCTTCCCCTTAACCGATCTTCACCAAAATCGAAAGTCATTGAGACCTCTACAATTCAGTTATCGTTTGCCATAGAAAATACGCTTGATAAAAAAACGTTGCAGGTAAACTACCCCTTCCCCTTAACCGATCTTCACCAAAAACAATAGGTCTTGAGTACTCTACAAATCAGGGCTGTATGCAAAACATTATTTGATTCTGTTTGAATTTGCGGCTGTTATCGTTTGCCATAGAAAATACCCTTGTTAAAAAAATGTTGCAGGTAAACTACCCCTTTCCCTCAACCGATCTTCACCAAAAACAATAGGTCTTGAGAACTCTACAATTTAGGGCTGTATGCAAATAATCTTTTGATTCTGTTTGAATTTGCGGCTGTTATCGTTTCCCATAGGAAATACCCTTGTTAAAACATAAAACGTTACAGGTAAACTACCCCTTTCCCTTAACCAAAACCTTCACCAAAATCAACAGATCTTGAGAACTCTACAATTCAGGGCTGTATGCGAAACATTATTTGATTCTGTTTGAATTTGCGGCTGTTATCGTTTGCCAAACAAACAAAATTACCCTTGCTAAAAAAAACTGTTGCAGGTAAACTACCCCTTTCCCTCAACCGATCTTCACCAAAAACAATAGGTCGTGAGTACTCTGCAAATCAGGGCTGTATGCAAAAAATTATTTGATTCTGTTTGAATTTGCGGCAGTTATCGTTTGCCATAGAAAAAAAATCTATAGACAGACAGACAGATAGACACACAGACACTTTTCGGAAAACGACTTTTTTTCATGTTTTGAGTGTAGTAGAATCAGAATCTGCAATAATCTCGAACACGATTTTTTTTGCCATCACCATACTTCCATTCTTAAGGAATATGGAAGTAAAACAGTGCACTACAAACATTTATATATACAGACATATGGATCTTCATTTTGTGCTTTTGATGTATTTTCAACTAGCTTGCATCAATTACCATCCTATTTGTAAAAGATTTTATTCAGGCTGAAGGGAAAATGTTGGGTGTCCAGAGAATTTAATAATAACTCAAGGTTATCCAAAGGAGTATCACGGCAAGTTCAACTTGTTTAATAACAACAACAAAAAATTAACTGACCTTGCTATGAATGAACTTAATATTATATGTACTTCTAAATTTAGTATTTTATATATTTTATTAATTCTATTTCTCTAATGTCTCAAGAGACAGAGATGCTTTTCCAATGTCTCATGTATTTATAGAAAGCAATAAATTCTGTGGATCTATATAAATGTTGTTAGGAGATGGGGGTTCATAATATTTATCTCTTCTTCTTCTTCTTCTTCTTCTATGACATCACAGTTCGGAGTTGAACCTTCTCCTCCATAATCATCTGCCTCCATTCTTCCCTGTTCTTGGTGATCAATGTCCATCATTTTATTGTAAGCAAAGTATCAGCATCCCTTGCCACTGCATCAATCCAGCGATGCTTGGGTCTTCCAACAGGCCTTCTACCCTCAATTTGACTAAACAGTACCTTCCTAGTTATCCGTTTGCCTTCCATCCTTATGTGTCCTGTCCATTGCAATCTATGCAGTCATATGATGGTGGCCAGATTATTGTCTTTATACAGCTTGTATAGTTCCTCAGTGTGACGCATTCTCCATATCCCACTGACTTGGATTGGTTCTCCTCTCAAAATATTCTCCTCAAAATTCTCCTTTCAAAAGTATTGAGTATGTTAGCGGCTTGTTTGTCCAGAGTCCAAGTCACGCTGCCATATGTTATCACTGGTCTAATCATAACTTTATATATATAATGACCTTGGACTGACAGTGGATATTCCTTGTCTTGATTATACTGTAGTTGTCAGTGAAACATATGCTCTATTTGCGGCCTATATCCTTTTCCTTATTTAATTTATTTCTTCATTACATTCTGCCATTCAACATCCCAAATATTTAAACCAATTAACTATTTTCAGGTTTATTGGTGCAATTTCAAACTGTTCAGGTTTTCTGGTTTTTCCTTAGAGTGGTTTATCCCCTTCACTTTCTGTGAATCCAGATAGTGAAACCCCTGTGTCGAAACAGATACCTTTAGTCTTTCAATGCAACAGATCATCTTTTCAATGCAATCCATACTGCTAGACATCAGTGAACCCATACCATATTCACAACAGCTACTCAATAAAAGCATAGTACAACAGCTAAATGTTGAACTATGCCTGTTAACAAGAGACAAGTCTGTCCCCTGTATATGCTTTGCCGTAATGTAGATACATAAAATTCTAAGCCACAAATATCAGGAAAAATATGTACAGAAAGACTACTCTGGTAAATCAGAATGACTACTAATTTGTTACTCTGAATGAACTGTAAGTGTAGAAATTTGTTTATTATTTCATATTTTGCTTCTGACTGATATTGACTAAAGTACAAGCTAATGAACTACCATGTTTTTTGTTTTATGTACTTTCTTTCTATATCTTTACTGCAAATCAGTCAGTTTTCTTTTTATAAAACAATATTTTCAAATGTTATATTCTAGAAGTGCAGTACTAACATGCAGTAGGACCAAATTAATGTTTATAAATACATTTGCTGAAAGACAGAACCAAAGTTCATACTAAAACAAATTAGCTTTTCAGCTGGTCGAAATGGTGACATCGAAATTAACAAACCAGCTTGCAGAGTGCCCAACTAATGATGAACCTTGCAGACTGGTGTACCTTAGAGCTCTCAGGAATCTAGGACGAGAAGAAACCATTCCACAGCTGCTACACTATGCTGTCAATGGGACCAGAAAGTAAATATGTAGTACTTAGAAGTCATGTTATTGGTTAGTTCCTTTATATGATGTAACTAATTTTTTTTTCTCCTTTTGAATACATTAAATGCGAGTAGGAAGTGGTGCTGAACAGGGTATAAAATGTTAAACATAAAATGGTCCAGTTAAAGGGTACAGAATTGTGGATTAGATGTCATTTGATTATTCTTAAAATCGTTTGTTGGAAAATTAGCAAACTTCCCAAATCCACTGTTCAGAATACATACTGAATAAAACATGCAAAAAAAATCATTTTAAAAATGCGAAGACGCTGTTACACACTTTATTTCATTACAGACATGTTTTTAATTGATTTTGTTCAGATTTTTGTAAAGTAGCTATAAGTTTTGAAATAAGAGATGGGTAATTAATTATGTGTTATATGTCAAAATGCCCATAAATTTATTCTCTGGCATGTCAAGTGCAAGTTTTGTGCATGAATGCGCATGTTATTCGTGTGTTCCTGAATAACTCTTATAATGATTATAATTAACGTACGGTATCAGAATGAAACTTGGACAGTGTATGCGGCATAAATAGCGCTACATTTTTCATATGTCATAAACTCAAAACATATAATTTTACTATGTATTTTTTAAATGAATTCACTTTTCTATAGAAGCCTTATCTGCAGAAAAGTCATAAAACTTTTAGATAAAATCCATACAAGATTTTGCAGACTCTGGCATAGTCTTACATGATGTCTAGCTATCAAGGTAAAATCTATCACGTGTTCTAGATTTCAACCAATCAGGAACTCCAATTTCCATTTGAGATGTGCTTTAGTAAAGTAATGATCATGAAGTTCTCTTCTGTAACTCGTCCTTGTAAGACTTACTCTCTGTGCGAGTTTTTCGTGACAGTACACGTTTTTCTATAAAGGTGACGACAGTCCAAGATCTACGTACAAGATACCCATATGCTAGATCAAGGGGTTAATATAATGCAGAACCAAGTTGATTTGAAGATTTAATAGCGCTAAACCGTGTTGGTCAAGATTTCTGCTTAGGGACAGTTGTATTCATCGGGATACACCTGTATTAGTGCGTGGACACATTAAGATTGCCGGAAAGTGTATGCTAATCACTCTGTGTTAAAAAAATAATTAATTAACCTACTTTGCCAAACCTGAGATTTATAAGTAAAAACCATATTGGGCAGATAAACAGCACGTGTGAGTGAATCGCATGTGACAGTGTGTCAGTGAAACCAGCGGCAACTTTAACATAGTAGCCTACAACCGTAGGACAAGAAGGAATTTTTCAACCAAGTAAAATAAACAATTGTTCAAATTAACATTCATTAATAAATAAAGACAATATATTTTTAATAAATAAATTGTGTAAAGAATTTTACATATAAGATTTAAATTTGTTTTAATATAATAAATTCCTACCTCCAGATAAGAGACTCTGTTATATATTATTAGTTCTAATACACATCTATGCATCCTCAATTTGTTTTGCTGCAATACATATATGAGAAAAATGACACTAGTTTGAAATACTGTCACAATCGGCCTCATCAGTGCTGTAGAATATAAGGTGAAAACAAGGTGTAACACACAACTCTAAAGAACAAATTAAAGAAAATTAGAAAAGAGACTGACCAGTCTGTGCATATTTCTCCAAGACTAATGAAACAGTTGCATCACCAACGTCATCATCAGCTTCTTTTTATTTTTCTTCTTGTTCTCCTTCTTCTATCAAGCATTAGGCTTACGGCTTCTTACACTCTACACCACACTGCTGCCAGAGAGAAACCAGTCTGTATTAACCACATGCAGTGATGAGCTTCACCACTGAGAGGTTGTTGTGTGTAAATGTTGCATTGTTACTGACTGGGAACCGCTTATCTCAGTCAAACTTTTTTTGCCTCACAGTAGATAGATTGGTTTTGATTGACTCAACCTTGAGGTGAAGCAACATTATACCATGACAAATGAACATTATGCAAGCAAGCTCTCTTCCATTCAGTTGCCTTGCCACCATGAAGCTGTTTATAATGGAAAAATATTGATATATACTGAGGAAATAAATACTACCACATCACTGAGTGCTTACATTTCAGCTGCCCAGACTGTTCCAAATGTTTAGAGATCATTCTATGAGGCAGAATTACATAATGCCTCTTCCAGACATTACTCGACTACCCTACCAGCACGAGGCCTGCTATCTCATTACAATGCAAGGTGGCAGAGGTATAAATATTGAATTTCGAGGCAGCCATTTCAGTTACATGTGGTGATTTTACAGTGTGGTTCACGGTGATTGTTGCAGTTTATTGAGAGGTGCTTATTTTAGTGCAAAACTGTAATAAGGAGACATTTATTGTTGTGTGTTGGACAAATTTAACTTGAATTATTGTATAAGAGTGCTTTGTTGATTTATAACTGCTGTTTGTGTCCTAAATAAAGTTTGCAATTAGTGGGTGTCAGTTATTCTGTTATCATTGTACAACACAGTGATATCTGAGACCATTGTTAACACTATTTCAATGTAGCGCTGCTTTTCCCCTATTCATATGTGTATTTTGAAAACAATAAATTTAATAAAATTGATAACTTTACCTTTATTAGTTTTCTTTCAATTGAACATTAGAAGTTTACAATCAACTCTTTACAAAGAGGCTATATTAAGAATCATCATCCGTGGCTGTACAACCCTTGGTGGGCATGGCCTGCTCCAAGAGTCAACTCCATTCGTCCCTATTGTATGCCCTGGCTTTCCAGTTTCTTATGTTCAGCTTTCTGAGGTCCCTCCTCTATCTGATCTTTAAATCTACTTCGGGGTCTTCCCCTTTCTCTACTACCACTTGGTTTCTGGTAGAAGATATGTTTCGTAGGCTGTCGTTTCTCCATTGTCTCTATGTGTCCATATCACCTTAGAGTGTATATTTTGATTATCCTGACAATGTCCGGCTCTTTGCAAAGATGGTATAGTTCATAATTATAGCACCTGTGCCACATTCCATTTTCTTGTACTCCTCTAAATATTGTTCTTAGAATCCGTCATTCAAATCAACATAGAAGTCTCTCACTATTTTTTGTCATCACCCAGGTTTCTAAAGCATATATCAGCACTGGCCTGATAAGTTTTTTGTATATTTTGCATTTTCTGCAATAGGATGAACAATAAAGATATTTGAGGTCTGTTGGCCCTTTCCTTTCAGTCTTCTGGGGACTGTGATAGCAGCAAGGTCGTTTACTAACTGGTTATCATGGAGTGCAGGAAATTAAAAAATTAAAAATTCAACATTGTTTCAGTTTTCTTATACTTTCATAGAAAGTATTTACCTACAACATATGTTTAAGGATCTGTATAGTGTTACAATTATTATTATGTCAAGCTAGATACGTTTGAAATTATTAGTTATAGTTGTGTATGTGATAAAACTAATTGCCGTTATAGTAAAGAGAAAATAAAAAAAAATAACAAACAGCTAGTAGTGATAGAACTGCCAAATATTATTATTTTGTTAACTAAAATAGAGCATTAATTTTCCAAACAGTTATAATACATATGGAATGTGGAAACACACTTTAGATTGTTCATATATGATATTCATTGCTCAGAAAAACTATAACACACACACACACACACACACACAATACGAAAAAGCTATTAGAGATCTGAGAACATGTTATAGCCGAGTAAGACTATCGAAAAAAGGGCAAAAAAGGCAAATTTCCAGAAACAGCCACTTTGAGTCGTTTTTTTTTTAAACGATTGGTTTAGTGTTTACCTAAAAGTATATCCAAGTTCCAGACTTCTGACCGCCCATTTTCCCCAATTTTCCTGGACTTTTCACTTCCGTCAAACAGCGGAGCACGAGTCACTGAAATTTTCCTCGATTTTTCTGATGATAACTTCACCAAATCAGAAAAATAAAAAACCAGCATGTTCCCCAGAAAACTTCCTATCGATCTGTGTTAGTCGTGCATTTTTTAAAGGTAACGTAACCTATAAACAATTGAAACTTGCAAAAATATGCATTTTCAGATTTCCGTTAATCATGAGTGAAATAATGACTTTTCCTTCATAAAAAAAACTGTAAAATATAGTATTCAAATAGATGAATTTCGATATTAATTTTTATCCCGAAATATTTTGTCATTAAGCCACAATAAATTTTTCAAGTTGAAAATGGAAGTTTTTCAAAATTTGGTCCAGTCATCACCCTGACACCTTGACATCACAGGACAAAGTTTTTTTTTTTAAATATTCGTATTTTCATGCTCTATCAGCTAGTGAAAAAAGTTTGTTCTGTCATAGCTTCCCAAATAATAATTTTTAACTTTTTAATTGTGCGCGCATGTGTGCTTTTAAACAGCGAATGACCCCACGGGCTGAATCGAGCATATGCGCCGCCAAGAGCGTACTTGCCAGACCATCAGCTGCTCTTAATGACGATATTAGGCTCCTGTAGGTAGTTTAAAAAAATATATCACAATTAACAAAAACGCTTCATCACATCACTATATTTACAATTAGTGTGCAAATTGCGCAGTACGTAGTGCTGCCGCTTTGTGGCGCATACGTTTTTTCACCAGCTGATAGAGCATGAAAATATGAGTGTTTAAAAAAAAAACTTTGTCCTGTGATGTCAAGGTATCAGGGTGACGACTGGACCAAATTTTGAAAAATTTCCGTTTTCAACTTGAAAAATTTATTTGTGGTTTAATGATTTTTTTATGAAGGAAAAGTCATTATTCCACTCATTATTAACGGAAATCTGAAAATGCACATTTTTGCAAGTTTCAATTTTTGTATAGGTTATGTTGCCTTTAAAAAATGCACGACTAACACAGATCGATAGGAAATTTTCCGGGGAACACGCTGGTATTTTTATTTTTCTGATTTGGTGATGTTATCATCAGAAAAATCAAGGAAAACATCAGTGACTCGCGCTCCGCTGTTTGCCAGAAGTGAAAAGTCCGGGAAAATTGGGAAAAATGGGCGGTCCGATGTCTGGAACTTGGATAAACTTTTAGTTAAACACTAAACCTATTGTTAAACAAAAAAATCAGCTCAAAATATGCTGTTTCTGGAAATTTGCTATTTTTAAATTAGTCTTACTCGGCTATTATAAATAGGAAAAATTATAATTCCCCTGTTTAACATGTAACAAAATTTTGTAGTCTCAAAAAATAAATTGAACCCTTCAGTAAATTGTTTTATCGATGTGTGCTCATTCCAAGTAACACTTGCGTTGTAGAACAAGTGTAGCGGCAATGAAAGCCATTCGTTCTTTCCCAGTATCTGCATGGAATGATGACGTACTGAAGACTGCAGAGAAAATCTACTACCAAATCGGTAAGCGGTACGACAGCAGTGCACGAACGCTAGCACTCGATATTCTGCTCGAAGCGAATCCATCGTTCACCACACTGATTCATCTGTTGACGTCTCTTCTGGATCAGGATCCTGTGTACGAAGTGCAACAATACCTCTTGCAAAGAGTTCAACAGATTGGTGACAGGTAATAATTATTAACTTACCTGTAATTATATTATTACTATAATGTGTTATTTTCCTTTCACTATCAAGTTTTTGTATCCAGATTTTAAAGTATCAGTTCTTTTTAGTAAA
Organism: Magicicada septendecula; assembly: GCA_034769895.1. Classification (NCBI taxonomy): domain Eukaryota; kingdom Metazoa; phylum Arthropoda; class Insecta; order Hemiptera; family Cicadidae; genus Magicicada; species Magicicada septendecula. The sequence continues at coordinate 86,804,816 of CM068372.1, read as the reverse complement.
TAGGAAGACTACCAGCTTTATTGCTTGTTCCAAGAATTGGATTAGGACAGGCTATTATTCAATATCACTCTCTTAATAAAGTGTTTGTTGACTTTCCAGACATCTCTTTGTTAATTTTAAAAAATGTGGACAAAGTTTTTACTGGTAAAATGAACAGAAAGAAGTTGATCACAGAACAATAGAACATTCAAAAAGTATACTCTAGATCAGAAAACACTTGTGGCTTGTCAAAGTCAGTATAGTAGATACTTGAGTAGAAAAAATTTGAAATTGGTAGAAATATCTGGATGCACAGAACTGCTATCACTCAATTTGGGCTCATTGTCATCCAAGAACAAGCTTTACAAGAGATTTTTCACATTTTAACAGTGACAATATATCTGTCGTAGGATTGGTCAAACCAAAACCAATCAGAAAAACTGTGAGCTTCAGTGATTATAAGTAGCCAGTAAACATCAGCAGGTTCAGGATTGGTCAACAATGAAGGAGGACTAACAAAAATGTAGCCAAAATGTCTGGCTAAGGAACATGCCAAAACACACAGAAAGTAAAACAAAGTATAGAGAACAGATTTTTTCAAGGATTAGGTTATATAAACCTGTTCTAGCACCTGTCTCATCCTTCTACGACCCACGCCACTTCTACCAATGGCTTTATAGTTCAGTGCTGCTTTTGGCAATAGATCCTCTGTCATCCTTTGCAGATGATCCCATCGTTGTCTTCTGTAAGTTGAAATAATTTCATATCGTTATCCTTTCCCAGGGTCCTACTGCCACAGTTTCCAGACCGTACTCTGACGCTGCTTTGGGTACTACAAGTATTATAAAGTTTTACATGAACAGGTTACTGGTCTGTTGCACAAGCCCCTACCAGGAGGACCACAGACTCTTCTGTCAGGGTTATCATACCTTGGCCGAAAGGTTTTGGGGTGGGGAAGATTCACCCTCACCCTTCTCTTTCTGAGATAGGATTTAATGGCATTATTCTGATACTGAACATTTCTTAGTATTTCCAGTGCTCACCTATCGGCATCAGTGAGCCATCCTAAGCCACCCAAAATTAAGAAATTAGAATGAAAAAAGAAAGACACCGTAGCCCTCGAATACTCTAATAGCGTCGGGGTCAGAAAAGAACAAGAATTAGTCAAGAGAGACTAGACAGGAAAGATTAAAGAAAGGGATCTCACCCAAGACAAGTTGAAGCAAAGTGAGAATCCAGCTAGGGCAAATCGGTATTGCCAGACCTGTATCCACAAGATGTGGACCCCTGATGGAAACAATTTTTTTTTACACATTTTTTTAACTTTCATAAATTTGTTCTAAAAATGCATAAACAAAAAAATATGCATGACAGGTAGAATACAATATTTTTAAACAATAATTAAAAATATGAGCTTTTTATTCTTCCTATTTAACAAATATTTTTTTAATTACGTAAACATCTGGAAAATAACTTCTAAAGCCTTTCAACAGGTTTCTGATTGGTGTATTTTAAGAAAACATGGTTGGATGTTTAGAAATGCACAGTACATTTCAGGACTTCTTAAACAAACAAAATTTTAGATAAGACTTGAAAGCTATAATTAGAGCTTTCTCTAGACTTGGAACAAATGGAAATCATTAAAAATGCTATGCAGGCTGTCCAGATGTGCAACATTTGGTGCCAGATGCAAAATTATTGAACTGTATAAGATTGAACTTGTAAATATTTCTTTTAAGATTTGAAATTGAAGAATAATAATGTTAACACAGTAAGGTTATTCTCTTTTATGTTCATTTCAAGGAATTAGGCATTAGCCTGTCCTGCCTTCTTTAATGTAATTTCTCTTCCTGAATTTTGTTGTCCATGACGTGTCTGTTTTTTATTAATTAACTATAGAATACTACCAACTCAGATCACAAACTATTATTGATAAACGTGATAAATTTTTACTTTATGACCTAAACTAGCTTTCGCTTCATTAAAGCTTCATCTGCTTGTCTGACAAAGCTCTAACAGAGAGAAAACTAGTTTAGGCATAAGGTAAAAATGTATTATTTTTATCAATAATAATGTTGATCCAAGTTGGCAGTATTCTATATAGTTGAGTAATTTATCTTTTCCATTATGTTCATTGTCTTCTTGTCTTCATTATGTGCATCCTTTGACTCACCTTAGAAGACCCATTTCAATTATCTAGAATCATGATCGATTGCAATTAGCTAGTACTTAATTTTTGCTACCATTACTTTATAAAATTTCATGTTTGATATTTAGCAAGAAATGGCTTTAAAGTAGTTCAGACATAATTCAGTTTGATGAATTTTTATATATTACTGGAAGAGTTAACACGGTTTTAATAAAACGCCATTTTGCTAACCTAGTCTCTTGTTTCTTTATTAATAGCAGAGTAGCCAACATAACCATAAAACATTATTCAAAATCATTTTGATATTATACTTAAATATTGTAAGTAACATAGGCTATATAAAAAGTACAAATATTTAACACTTTCCCTTAATATCAAAATGTTTTAAAATAAAGTACAAAAGAAATTGACTGCATAATTTGTTAGTTTTAATGATATTGCATATTGACTCTAATAAAACAAAATAGCCTACTTTAATTTAACTTACAATAAGGCTACCATATATTTGTTGCTTCTTTTTAAACAAATTCATAACAATCTGTCATAGCCTATCTAATGAAAATTTTTTTCAGTTTTTAATCTTAGAAAAATACTATTTACAAAGTTTGATTGTTTGTTTTTTTTCTCAAGAATGTTTACTAGCTTACATAAATTTAAGCAAAATGTTTTTAAATCTTTCAAACTTGGTGTTTGATAATGGTTTGGTAAACACATCCGCTAACTGATTCTCTGAACAACAGTATTTGATATCAAATAATCCATCATGAAATTGTTCACTCATATAGTGAAATCTGACATCTATGTGTTTGCTCTTTCTACTCAATTGTCCAGATTTTATTAGTTTTATCGCACTTTGATTATCAACATTCAATGTAGTATTTACAGTTTTGTTTGTCAACTCCTGGATGAATTTTTTGATGTATTTGATTTCTTTGCAGCATTCAGCAGCAGATATATATTCCGCTTCTGTTGTTGATAAGGCAGTTATGGGTTGTTTTCTAGAACTCCATACTATTGGTGCGCCTCCTAACATTAGGACGTATCCACTAGTACTTTTTCTATCTTTCACATCTCCTGCGTAATCTGAGTCACAAAATGTTTCAATTTCTATACTGTTTGATTTTATTGCAGGAAAAAACATTCCCAGATTTTGCGTTCCTTTTAGGTACCTTAAAGTTCTTTTCACATTTTGTACATCTTTCTTTTCTGGTTTTTCCAAAAAACAACTTTCGTAATTGACAGCAAATGCCATATCAGGTCTGGTTTTGTTTGTCATGTAGAGGAGACTTCCAATGGCTTCTCTGTAAGGAAACTGTATTCCTTCATTGTCAATTACAGTAGTCTTCTCTTCTTGTACAATTGGGGTTGTTACTGACTTCCAGTTTGTCATATTAAAATTAGTGAGTACTCGATTTGCATAATTTGTTTGTTTAATGTAAATTCCTTCTTTCTTTCTAGTTATCTCCATTCCAAGATAAGTGGATGGTTTTTCACTACTTGTCATTTCAAAGTTTTCTTTAAGTTTTTCTAGTAAATTCTTCAGTTTTTCAGGATCTTTTCCCATCATGATTCCATCATCAACATGAATAGCTAAATATAAGTCATTCTTGGTGTCTTTAAATATACATTGATCTGTTTTGAGTTGTGTAAGTCCTTCATTTTTAAGAAATGATGTGAGTCTTTTATTCCATTGATTTGGTGCTTGTTTTAGTCCATATAAGGCTTTGTTTAGCCTACAAATTTTTCCTTCTTCATCAAATCCTTCTGGTTTTCTCATATAGATTTCATAATCCAGTTCTCCGTACAGGAATGCAGTTTTGACATCAAAAGTATGAATAACAAGATTTTCTTGAGCAGCTAAGGAAAATAAAACTCTTAACGAAGCACTTTCAACACCTGGACTAAACGTATCTTTAAAAGCCAAATTTCCTTTTGTTTGTTCGCAGCCTCTTACTACTAGTCGAGTTTTATATGTGCCGTCATCTTTTATTTTGAAGATCCATCTGCTAGTTAGTATTTCTTTTTCTGCAACTTGTTTTTCATCGACTATCTCCCAGGTGTTATTCTTGTTCAAAGATTCTTTTTCATTTTTAATGGCTAACTTCCATTTTTGTTTATCATTTCCTGTCATACGTTCTTTGAAAGTAAGCATCACTTGTCCATCTTGAAGATTTTCTTCATATCTAGTAGGACGTTTAATATTTACCCTTGGTCTTAAATTGTAACATTGTTCTTTTCATGTTGTTCATTTGTATTAGGCCTATCAATTTCTAGTCCAATTTCTTCTAGGCCTATTTGATTTTCTTTGACTAGGTTATTCTCTTTTTCTTCATTCATGTTTTCTTCTTCAATGATTTCTTCCATATCTTCTTCTTGAGTACATGGTACTATTTCTGGTATTTCTTCTGCTTTTGATTTTACAGACTCCCTTTTGAAGACAACATCTCTTGATACAAAAATATTTCTTTTCACTGGATCCCACAATCTGTATCCATTCAGTGTGTATCCCACAAAAATACTTTTCTTACTCCTGCTGTCAAATTTCTTAAGCTGTCCTAAAATTTTAGCATAAGCTACTGAACCAAATGTCTGAAGTCTTAATAGGTCAGGTGTCTTACTATACCATTTCTCTGCAGGTGTTGTATCTATTGTGACAGTTGGACTTCTATTGAGTAAATACGCAGATGTTAGGATAGCTTCCCCCCACATTTCTTTGGGTAATTCAGAGTCGAAATGCATTGCTCTAGCTTTTTCCATGAGTGTTCGATTCATTCTTTCCGCTGTGCCATTTAACTGCGCCGAATAGGGTACTGTATAATCAATAACAATTCCTCTTAATTTACACCATTGTCTAAGACCAGAGGCAATGTATTCACCCCCATTATCACACCTTATTTTAGAAGTTTTAAGATTGAAATGAGCTTCAGCTTCATTAACATACTCTTTTAAAAATGTGAAAACCTCATTTTTAGATTTTAAAAGATACACTTTACAAAAGTGAGTATTATCATCAACACATATCAAGAAATATTTTTTACCATCATGCGTCTGAGGTTCCATTGGACCACACAGATCAGAATGTATTATTTGTAAAGGTTTAGAAGCTCTGTCTCTTACTGAATTGAAAGAAGATCTCACTTGTTTAGCTTTGAGACAAATATCACAAAAAATATCTTCACATACATTTAAATTAGCTGAAATACCTCGAGACATTTTAGACAAGTTTTTTAAATTAGAAAAACTTATGTGACCTAATTTCCTATGCCATTCCATAGCTTCACTACTTTTAGTTTTACCCCTATGTTGATCAACACTTACGGGTACATCTGTTTGTTTGACATTTATATTAGCCTTAGGTCTACATTTATTTTGTTCAGTGTTACTTACAGCAGCTACTTTTGGAACACTTTCATTCTCAGTTAGGTTAACTACATACAAACAATTTTTTTTTTTACTACCTTCTAAAATTACATTATCATCTTTCAATATTTGAACTTTGTTTCTAGTAAATAATACCTTACCACCATTTTCAGTAATTGCATTGACAGACATCAAATTATTACTTAATTCAGGAACATATGAGACATTTTTTAAAGTACACTGTTCTAAGTCGACATAGCCTACAGCTAGTGATTGCATACTCTGATTTTTCTTTGCAACAGATATGTCTTTATTACGTGATTTTACATTTTCAAGGATGGATAAGTCATTTGTCATGTGGTTTGGAGTACAACTGGTATCTACGATAAAAGTTTTACTTGGAATAATGCTATTTTGATTTACACTGCCATAGCTTACTATAACTGGTGAATGAGTGTCAACGGTTTTAGTTAAAAAGGCAGTTTTACTATCATTAGGGCTATTGGGCTTTGCTTTAGATTTGTTACAGAAATAGCAATCTTTATCAGTGTGATTAGTTTTCTTACAAATACTTCATGATACTTTAGGTTTAAAGGATTTATTTTTTTAAGAAACAGTAATTTTCATAACTTTTTACAGTAATTACAAAACTTAGATTTGTTGTTTGGACAGTTCTGACGGATATGACCGGTATCTTTACATGAATAACATCTTAATTCTCTAAGCACACCTTGAGATCTGATTTTAAAAGCTACACTCTCACTATCACTCGATGACTTCGCTTCTTCTTGTATCAGCCTAGCCTTCACGTTCTCCAAGGTTCTGTCCGTTGAATTCGTCGAGTCCCACGCACTTGAAAAATGTTTGTAATATTCTGGAAGAATGCTCAGAATTTTGGTGATTATCATTGTATCGTCTACTTTCTGGTCGAGTCGATTGAGCTTGAATGCGATATAGGCTAAGTCAGACATCATGTCCTTTTGGTTGTCAAACTTGTAGTTGTAGAATTCTTGTAAAAGAGAGCATTTTTGTTGTGATGTGTCTCTTTTATAAATGTTAGATAATGTTTCAAACATTTCCTTTGATGTTTCACATGTGACTAAGTGCAATTTTACTGGATGTTCAATGGTCATAAGTATAATGTGTTGGGCTTTAGCATCCTTTAATTTCCATGTCTTTACCTTGTCTGTATCTTCACCTTGTTGCTCCAAAGTTTCTGTACCATTTACAATATCCATAAGTCCTATGGCTTTGAATAACACTTTGACCTCGAAATCCCACATTGTGTAAGCGTCGGCATCTTTAAGTTTTTGTATATTGTTTATTTCACTTTCGCCACTAGACATTTTTACATGACCTCAATTAACACGATTTTAATTTTACGATTTTTACTGGTTAAGGCTTTAACTGGGCCCATAACCTGATGAATTTTTATATATTGCTGGAAGAGTTAACACGGTTTTAATAAAACCCCATTTTGCTAACCTCGTCTCTTGTTTCTTTATTAATAGCAGAGTAGCCAACATAACCATAAAACATTATACAAAATCATTTTGATATTATACTTAAATATTGTAAGTAACATAGGCTATATAAAAAGTACAAATATTTAACACAGTTTAGTAAGTTTCTATTCCTAAATTCAGAACATAAGTAACTGAAATGAGCTATTTTTTTTCAGTAATGTTATACTCTAATACTACTTTATATCTAATGAACTCATTGTACAGAATGTCATCATTGTTGTTTTCAAACAAGATAATTTTACTGCATTCTATTTTGCAGTTTGACTGAGCATGTGTAATGACATTTGAAATTACAACTCAGTTTGTTGCCTTTCTCATTTTGTAATGTACCAGTATGTAACAAATATCAGCACGAAACAAACCTTCAGGAAAATTAAAAAAAATGATGCTGATAAGACTTCATATTTTCGACAGGTAAAGGCATGTTTATGGGATAAGTATGTAAACATATAAAAGAAAGTGCCCAAGGTTTTCAGGAAAACCCCAAAAAGAGGACAGGTGCCATCTGGACTGAGAAAAGGACGGAGATACATTGACCAAGAATGAAGGAGATATGAGAGGGGGGAAGAGATAGGAGAAGAAGGAGGAACCAATTGAACCAAACATAGTCCACAGTGGCTCATATGAAGAAAAAAAAAGCCAGCTGCATTATGATCACAGACTAAACTCTATACCACAGTAGTTGTAAAAACTAATTGCTGTGTTATTTAAATGTTGCAGGGAGCCCAACTTCCTAGAAACAGTGCAGTCAATAGTAAAAGTTAACAATCTGAACAACTACAATGTACTGGCTCAGCGCGGACTGTCAACAGCTTTCACGCGCTCGTTCATGAGGCATCCCAGTGCTAACGGAAGTTTGTCTACTATTCAGGAGATCTCTGGTGGTATAGTAAAACGTGGTCTGGTCGATGTCTTCTTTGAGAAACACAACAATCTGCAAAGTATCTTCACTGTAAGTATACAACTTTATCAAAGTTATATTAAATATAATTAAATCACTACTGACTCAGAACACAAAGTTTTTTATGGGTAAAAACGTAAAGGTTTTACCTTATAGCCTGAACCAGTTTTCACTTTTAAAAAGCTTCTTCAGAGGCCGCTGGTGGGAGCATTGTCCGTCTTGTTCTTGGCGACGGTATCGACTTTTGAAGGAGCGATGTTGTGTGTGTGGGGTGTGATATGTTCGAATAATACGTGTGATTTGAATTGTCTCTGTTCATTTAGGATGTCGTTTTTATGTGTTTTCGTGTGTTTGTATATTTCCAATTGTTCAAGAGTGTCTAGTTTTCGACCTTTTGTGTGTACATGTAGAATATCCATGTTAAGTCAATGTTTTTGTATGTGTGGTTTGCTTCAATGAGGTGGTTTGCAAAGGTGGATTCGGTAGTGGAGTGTAGTGCCTTTGTGTGTTCAATGTATTGTTACGCTGGTCTACTTGATTGTCGTAGGAACAGTGGAAAACAAAATAAGTACAAGACACCAATTAAGTCACTATCACCAGCTTTAATTTTTACAATTAAACAGTTCGTAATTAACAACACAGTCTCCTACAACAAATCAAATAAAACTTGTTCACACTCAATATTTGTCAACTAATATTAAACACAATTGTATTACAATATACCGCCCGATTATAAAACACAACACTTCACTAAAAACCACTTGAACGCGCACAGTAATATCACCCGATAATAACTGAAAACTAAGCAGCAGGTATGGGCTATTTATAGTCTACTGTGTTCTATAACATGCGTCCTTAACAAGCCATCAAAAATTCTAGAGGACACTTCAGCGCGACCTTCGCAGAAACACGCACAGCTGGGCTAATTGAGATGGTTAGATGGTTCCAGAACGCACGAGACATGCCACATTACGTAATACTGCCTCACACGTCAAGTGTCATGTATGCATTACAGCTGCGGAATCGTTCTCCAATGTACCAGAACGTTCCATAATGACATAACCAGTGGCGAAGCTAGTAGTTAATGAATGGGTAGGCAAAAATCTTATCTTAAATTTTTTTTAAGGAATCGCTAAAAGGACGGTGGTTCAAATCGGACGCTGAGGTAGAGTTTGCTGTAACCGAATGGTTCCACAAACAGCCGTAAGAATTTTACTAGCAGGGAATCTACAGGTTAGCGCAACAGTAGAACTCATGTCTTAATGTTAATGGAGACTTCTTTTAAAATCGTTGAATAAAAAATGCTTTACAGCTCTATACGTGTTTCTATTGAACAATCCTTGTATTAGTCATACACAATAATACAACTGATTGAACTTCAAAATTTTAAACTTGATTAGTTTCTATATATATGTTTAATGTTACAAATAATTCAAATAACAATCTTGATCATCTGTTAGTTCAGCGGAATAACAGGGACACTTTTAATAACCGCATAAAATAAATACACTTATAAACAACACAGGCGCTTTAACTTAACTGTTTGGACCACAGAAGTGAGGCATGCCTCAACGCTCTATGTGTACAGCGCGGGACAATCCCCCTCCTTTCACTTCCCTATCATACCCCTACATTGCTTACATACGATGTATACAAAAAAAACTCTGGCAAGTTCAGGTTGCCTCATTCGCTTTAAACGAGCTATGCCGAATCTCACCTGTCACCATCTAGCGGTCGCTCAGTAAAGCACGTTTCGGTTTAATAAATTTGACAGTCGCGGTAACAATGTATAATCTTTATGTTATGTAGTTCATACGTATTTATAATTTATATTCTACAGAATTTTTTAGGGTAGGCATTGCCTCCATGTAACTTCGCCACTGGACATAACACTTTTTCTGCATTATGTAACAGTATCTTTGTTTGAAGCTACGTCCAGTCTGGCCTATGTAGAATTTGTTGCCATCTGAGCAGTTTAGTTTGTAAACACCAGGTAGATTGAATTTGTTTTGTGCTTTGTGTGTCTGTTTTGATAGTGTGTGTTCTGTTTTGTATGTGATTTTGTATCCTGCTTTTTTGAATTTGTGGGCTATTTTTTCAGTGTAGTTATTGATGTATGTTAGTGTTATGAATTTGTTGTTTTCTGTCTTTGTCTGTTGTGTGTTTTGTATAGGAGTTTATTAAACTATTGTTCTGTTGTATCCGTTGGATTCTGCTAGATATTTTATCGTGTTTAGTTCGTCTTTGTAGTCTTTTTCATCTAGTCGGATGTTGTTAAGTCTATGTATCATAGTTCTGAAGGCAGTTAGTTTGTGTTGTACTGGGTGATTGGAGGAGTTGTGTATTAGTGTGTCAGTTGTAGTCGGTTTTCTGTATATACTGAATTTGTGCCTGTGTTCGAATTTTGTGATGGACAGGTCTAGGAAGTTTATGCTATTGTTGCATTCGTATTCAGCACTGAGGGTCATGTTTTTGTGTATTTTGTTTATGTGGGTTAGTAACTGTTCACATTGTCTTTTGTTTCGCCTGTATAGTATTATGATGTCGTCAACGTATGGACAATTATAACATCATTATATCATTATAATGAACAATGAAATTATAATGTATCATTATAACATGGACAATGAAATCCAAGAAAGTTATACATTTTTTGTAGAGGTTCCATTCCCAACTCTTTGTAGCCAATGAGAACATTTTGAATAGTTTAAGAATTCGTTTGTGTCTACGTTTTGTCATCTGGTTGCTTCAATCCCTAAATACTAAAATTGATTGGCTCATTGAATTAACTCGGATTCTTCTGGCTACAATTCCTCTGGCTCTGTCACTGATATGAATCACTGATATTTACATGATCTGCTTACACTTATTTTTCTTATTACACACTTCACTACAGTTCCTGATACACTTTCTACTCAAAACCTCCTCTACACTCTGCAGTCAATTCTTCATTGATCTCCCTGGATCTGTGAACTAAATCCTTTTCGATTTTTGCCCTTCTTGTTTTAACATTTTGTAATACTGATACCTAGGCCTGGCCCCAGCGTTTCTGCCGCCCTGTGCAGTATTATGAGTGTCACCCCCTCCCTATTTTAACTCTGAACACATTCACGCGCACTTGACCTACTCTAAAGATACAGCGATTGCCTTCAAATGACAACTAGGAATGTTTACATTGTTGTGTTTATCAAATTGCAATATCAAAGGGCAATATTACCTGTTGATGACTCATGCAAGGCAGCACTAATTGTTAGGTTTACGTTCTCTCGTTCACGAGTTTTCGACTCTTCATTAAACCCCGTTGACTTTTATACATAAAGTAATTCTTACTGATCTTACATATTGTGATGAAATTAAGTGAATAATTTTATTTTTTCCTTCAATTTCAAAACTTAACATCTCGGAATCTGCCACCCTGGGCGGTGGCATGGTTTGCCCCTGCCTGGAGCCGGGCCTGCTGATACCTCCCGGAGATCCAAGTACAGGAATAGTTTATACCCAGATCTGATATCAGGATCTTGCTTTATCTCAGTCCATTAAAACCACATTGGTTTCCCTAAATTAGTAAATTCAGAGTGTAGAGTTATAGTTTCTGTGCTTGCTAGAGACTTTGAAAACTTTAAAGTCACACTTCAAATAGCGACAGCTTGTGGCATAACTACAAGGGAGGAGATCAGTAAATCAATCCTCCCAGCACTATTAAAAATTTTACCAAAATTCTATAATCACTTAAAATATGCCTACTTCTACGCTCGTTGTGTGTGTTAAAATAATTGGAGAAATACAAGAAATTACAATATTTGTAAATTAATAAAATAAAGTCAGTTTCCTTAATAATTATAATCACTCAACATTTGCTATATAATGTACATACTTGTAGCATTAAAAAATCTATTATGTGCATGCCAGAAAACAAAGGCAGAGGCTACTAATCTACGTTTATCTTTTTCCCCAGACACACTTCCCCTTACAGGCTTGTCCATGTTATAACTCCTCTACTTAATCTCTATGGTTTGAACATCACTTTTGCACAGGTAAACTAAGTTTATTGATTTTAATTCAGAAGATTTTATTGCTTTTTTGTTTTTAATGAAAACTAACATGCTTTAACATTAACATAAGTTGCTTAAAACATTCTTAGAAAATGTCTTAGATTAAAACTTAAATGGATAATAAAACTGGGGGTTTCAAAATATATTCAGAAATATCCCTTTTCACAAGATCTGTTAAGAACACAAATTTTGAATTAAAGTGTTTTCTAATAACATGACATTTATTACCTTTAATTTGAATAACACTTAATCAAGTTAAACTATCTCGAAATCAGTGCTTTTCCACATTTTTTCAATCCTTATACTTCACATTGGTCAACTCAATAACTTTGAGATGCAAAGAATTTGTAAAATGTATTTATAAAATTACATGGGAAGAATCCTGATGAGGAAAATGGGGAGTCCAATCTTTAAGTTACTTCCCCCCCCCCCACCAGAAGCTACTCTTATCCCCCTCATAGGAGCAGCTCTTAGTTACAGCACTACTTGACAACATGTGTTTTAAGTGTTAAATCAAAGTGAGGTTAGGACCTCAGCTACTAGCATGCGTCTGCTTATTCTACAGCTGAATAGGGCTACTTTAAAGACACTTTTTCTTCTGTAAATATAATAGCACTGGCATGAGAAATAAAAATCAAGAGGTGGGAAACAGAGATTAATTCAAAAGATGAAAGGAGGAATTAGATACAAGTGGAAGCAATATCAGAATCAGCTCTGGACCTTGTAATTGCCATCCATGTTCTCACTAGCTATGAGCCCCTGGGGATCTGTTATTGTTACTTTTGTTCTATCAATATTAAATAAACTTGTTTGGGGGTCAGAAAATGAAGCTAACATCATGATACTGCTTTCATACTTGTGTCATTTGTGGATGCATAGGCTAATATGTATATTAGTTATTTCGCTTGTAAGCCTTTGTGGTTTTCACTCCGAATAACAGTGGCATAGCCAAGGGGATTTACTGGAAAATACAATCTACCCCCTCACTGGATAAAGTCACCAATGTACACAGTAGGCATTAACTGGTGACTACTGTGTATGACCAACTCCTGACACCTTCTGTTATTATCAATAATCCCCCACCATTGAAAAATCCTAGTCATTAATTTCTCATGAAAAATTATTACTGGCTGTCATTGGCAACGAATCGTTTTTATTTTTTATTTACTTTTTATTGTGTTGAGAGTTTTTGTATTTAACATTTAGTATCAGGCATGCCATTGAGATGTCATTGTAGTCATGCAAAACATTTAGTGGTAAGAAGAATGAAAAAATCATGTGTTAACTAAAAACCAGAATTGTTATTAACTAGAAAGTTGTTGTTACCTAGTTAGACATATGTCTGAATGAGAATACTGTTACAGCTGGGACTCTTTGCTGGAGGTCTAAGTTCTTTTGTTTCTTCTGATGAAAGCACATCACAATCAGATGAACCTGAAGAATTAGCGACTGCAGGAATGGAACTAACAATCATGGGTGTACAGATACGACCATTCGTATTTTTCTCTGGACAAGGAGAACTTATGGGACACGTATGGTCTGGAACTGCATCAGAAAAAACTCCTGCTTTCCAGGTAAATTTTACTATAATGAATCTCACTGTCTTTGCCAAGTAGCTGTTTTAAATGGCTCATAACAGTAGTACTGGCTTAACACTGAAAAACCTCTTGGTAAATTCATACCCAACTAGTTTTGTATCACACTAGTCTGCAGTTGTCCATCAAGTATTTTATAATAATTAATAATTTAGTATCACCAAGAAACTGTGGCAATAACCATTAAGTTCATAACCATTTTTATATTATTTAGTTTAATTTGATGTTATGATTATATAACCACAAACTACATTGTTCAATATGATAAACAAAATTCAATGTCAAACAGTATGAACTTGTTGCTTTAAAATTACCATCCACATTATTAGTGAATACTACTGTAACAACAAAATTCAGTAAACCCACTTTTTCGATCAAATCAGTATGGAGAATGAGTAATTATAATTATAAATATTGACTTATAAAAAGTGATAAAGCTGGTCTCCCATTGAAATTTATTTTGAAAATTATTTGACAGAGTGGGCCTTCTTCACCACTCACTATTGCTTTTATCTTTGGGAACAAAAAAAAATCACTTATCCTAAAGATAAAAGTGGATATTCTGATATATTTGTGTTTTTGCCAGCTAAAAAATCTTCCTCACATTTTTAGGATCTAAACTCTATTATTACTATGAATAGTGTAGGTTAAGCCGGCTATGCACTATCCATCGCCACTGTCCAGCATGCCCGACGTTGGTGATGGATGTGCGCACCACACTGTCATGCAGTTCGTCCAGTGTGCCAGACATTCTTTAGTTCTTGTTGTCATTCTTTTATTTTTATTCATGTAATCTGCCGAGGATATGTCCCACAGACATCTATTTAATTTATATTTTTTGATAAATTTTGATGTTATTTCACGGTCCATTATAAATTGTAATTAAAACAAATTAATAATAACAATTTTAGTACGTAGGCTTTCACGGCCGGTGTCACTATAATTATTTAAAACTTCCGGGCTGAAAGGCCGTGGTCGAATGCTTGATGTTCTTGCTAGCTGCAGAACATCAAGCATTCGACCACAGCCTTTCAGCCCGGAAGTTTTAAATAATTATAATAATAACAATATTTAAAATAATAACTGCTAATGATATTTGAATGTATTATGTAAACAAAGAATAAACTAAATTAAATATTAAACTGAAATTTTATCTAAATTGTTACTTATTAAATATAAACTAAAGAATGAATGTAGCGCAAAATTAAACAGTAAACATTTATTAAATGAATGTGCTCTAAAAACATGTACTGTACTTGCTCGAAAATGACAATTTGATAGACAGCAAGCGTACGCATGATTAAACATGCACGATGCACGATTCCTTGACATCCGTCAACACTACATACGATCCATCTGCACGTCGTGCGGCTTGAGCTGATGGTCTTGCTGGACTCATTTTTCGTCATGCTCATCCTTAAAAAAATACACGACGTGCGGATGGATGTCAAAGCTACCCACTATCGTTTTTGACTTGCTGTCCATCATGATGTCCAGCGGGGATGGTTAGTGCATAGCCGGCTTTACTGACATCTAACTTTTTTGACTAACCTTTTTAGCACTTACAAATATAATACTAGTTGAATACTGTTCAGTTGACACTAATCCAGGAGTAAACAAGCTTGTTAATGTTCACTTAATGACAGTGTACTATAAAAACAACAATGTTTTTTTTAAGCTGAACAGATATTTTATATTTGGTAATACCAAAACCTTTTACTGATTCTAAAGTGATGTATACTTAATGACTTCACTGAGACTGATCACAAATTGAAATCCCTTTAGAATCACTACATAAAATTTATTCTTTTTTTAAATTTATTTTTCGTATTTAATTTGTATGTAACTTCTGTATGTTAGAATATACTTCTGTATATTATCTGCATTCATATAAACATCTAACATTGGATGTAAATATATAAACGTATATTTCAAAAATTATTTCTGAAGTATATGTTTGACACAGATTTTCTGTTTGTCAAAGTATCAATAATTTCCTGACATGCTTACAGGCACTGGGATTAATACAGGACCACCTTCAATACATTCCACTGGAAGTTGGCTACATTGCAGAGCTTAGTCTGTTAGGTGGTGTGTCTTTTGACCTTTCTGGACAGGTGCAGCTCAGTTTGTGGAACAGGAATGCGGAATCACTTGTTGAAAAGAAGTTAGTTATCTATTTCACTTTCTATAATATTACCAGTATATAAATTGTGCAGTAACAATGAATGAATATTTAGTACATTGTTTAAAGCTCACTTGTGATATGCTGTAGGTTTAACATTGCATACTGCATAATGATGTGGCTTTAAGTTTATATGAGCTTGAATTTTCTATTAAGTAGAGTGTATAGGGGCCAACCAGGAGGGAAACGGCAAGTGGGAAAACCTAGAATGTAGTAGAGGATTCGTGTAGTGGTGAATGCTAGTTTGGGGAAGAGAGAGAGAGGGGGAGTGAGACTGAGAGAGAGAGAGAGAGAGAGAGAGAGAGAGAGAGAGAGAGAGAGAGAGAGAGAGAGAGAGAGAGAGAGAGAGAGAGAGAGGGGGGGCATTGAACTAGGATTAGCCCTGGAAGAGGTTGACTGAGGAGGCCAGAGCTCGATACGGTCTGTTATGCTATCAAATGAAGAACACTAAATATACCAGAACCAATAGAAGCAATTCAAATATATAATAGAAAACTGATGATCCAAACAGCAAAAATCAAAATAATCAGTAAGTAAAGAGAATGACAAGTGATATTTGTAGGGGCACTCACACTATAAAATGTTCAATTTATTGAATGAGTGATGCAAGTTCTCAGACTTAACTAGACTTTTGGCATTTGTCTGCCTGTCTCATAACATCTCACATTAACATTTGAATGCATCAACCGATTTCCATAAAATGTACCATATATTTATGTCCATATGTAACCCCACAGACCCGTACTGTTTTTGAAACTGATCTCACCAAAGTAGGGGTAGGGGTAAAAATATAATGTGTTAAAATTTTGAAAAATGTTGGGTATTAAATTTAAGAGAATTTTAACCAAATCTGAATATAGTGTTCAGTTTGAGAAATTTCAAAATGTTAAGGCATCAGTATCCAAAATAGGGTTCAAATTGTGAACAAATTGAAAAAAATCTATGCTAAGTATCATACCAAAGGACATTTTAACCCAAATCAGAATGAAGTGTTTACTTAAAGTTTTTTTAACTTTAGGAGTACCACAAACCAAACATAGAAGTTAAAATGTTGAGAAAATTGTAAAATTCTATGTGGGGCATCAAATTATGAGAATTTTATTCAAAACAAAAACTTGGTGTCTTAATACTTCGGCAAAATCAGTGTCCCTTGCAAATTTTGAACTACCTTCAAAACGTTTGGAAGTTATTCTTGCAACAAAATCAAAAGTTTGTAAGCTATTTTTACATATTGTTATTATTTGTGTACATTTGTGAAAAGTATTAGATATAGGCTTAACATATGTATCATTACATGTGATCGATTTCTTGTGGTGTTTCTCAGAAAACGGTAAGGAATTGTACATATGAAGAACTGTACCCAGAGGTTTTAAAAAATTAAAATTTATTAATTTGATTTTATCTAATAATAAATATATTTTGTTGAAAATAGTGAGCAAATTCTTCAGCTCAGGTAACTTTCTAGTTTAAAATATATCTGATTTTAAACAAAATATTATAATCTAGTTGTATCGAAGAAATTACAACTGCATGTATGGTTACTAATTTTAAGAGCCACTATGTTTGTGTGTTTCAGTGCTGGGCTGTCAATATTTGGCCAGATAAAGGTGAACACGTTGTTTGTACACAGTCAGGTGCAGTTTACGCTTGCCTCTGAGGGAAAGCTGAAACTGGTGTCAAACATAGACTTCTACAATACAATAGCTTTGTGCATGCAACTACAACAACCAGATACTGTTGTCAAGTGAGTATCAACTGCACTGCACTAGCTTCAACATAACACTTCTCTGTCAGTATTTGTTGACGATCTCGTCACTTATATACTAGTAAGGTGTTTGTAATGTTCCACTACAGATTTTTCCCTTCATTATTTCTGATACTGCAAGGTTTGTAATGTTAGATGCTTGGTCAATGAACTGTTGGATGAACTATCCCTTCATCTGTTTCCATCTATCTTCCCTCAGATGACAGTTTCTCATTAATGTCTTGTAAGAAGATGTATATCTCAAAGATTTTCTCAATATTTTCTAACATTTCAAAGATGTATTCATTTTCTTTTAGCCAGGATTCATTTTCATTAACTTTGCAGGATTAACCATTGTTGCTTATTCCAGCTTTATTATTTTATCCCCAGTTTCCTAAAACTACACGTTCTAAAGGCCTATAAATCACAGCCTTTTTTTGTATTCTGTCTGGGAACATAACAAGGTTCTTCCATCTATATTTGTTGTGTCCTACTGTATCTGTTACCACTTGTATTGCCCATGTCTTTTTTAATTATCTTTCTTATTTACTAAAGTTTTGTATGACCAAACAAAATTTGATGCTATCAGCATATATAACTTTCTTTGAGTTGATTATATTGTCCTTTGACGTCTGTTAGCATATTATTGTTTGCTGAAAAGTTGGTAATAAATGCTTCATCATCATGTAATTTTCTTGTTTCACTCATAAAAGAGACATAATTATGTTGAGATGAGAATGTTGAAATTTTTTCCTGAGAATGGTTCACGAGTAAACACCCCTGGATTGGTACAAAATTATTGGTTCCAAATTAAGCGTTCAGAGATAATCAAACTTCTGGTGGATAGTTGCAAATGATGAACTAATTTTGTATTATACCATTAGTAACTTACAATAAACAACTTCTATAATTACACTGGACATTTACGTTAAGTAAAATAAAATTAAAACAAAATTAAGGCTTTGCTTGTTTTAATAATTGTTTCATCAGTAGTTATTTGAGAAAACAACTCAGTATATATTCCAAGCAACAAAAGCTACAAGTTTTACAAAAAATAGGGCAATACTTGTAAAATGTACCGTATTTAAAATCAGAATTTTTTGTAATAATAATAGTACAATTTTTAAATTTATATCATAGTTTCTAAACCCAGAAACAGAATAACATTACTACCCATGGCTTTCTCTTTGTTTTAGTTACTTTCTTAACTCTACTGACTATATGCAGTATAGGTATTCTAAAAGGTTTTTCTTCAGTTTTATTTTTGTACATGTCATCTTAATTTATTCTAGGTTCTTTTCTAACAACCCTGCTGATGATTTTCTGGTATTTGTCAGTCTCCCAGTTTTCCTTTTTTCGTCTGGAGTGCATCATCTACTTGCTGTACATTCATTTCTACCAACTAGTTGCATTTCTTTTACATGTTATCTGTAAAAGATGATACAATTTTTCATTATTTATGTACACATCCTCTGTTATACAGAATGAACTAAATCTGTAATAAAAATTGTTAAGTGATGGTTCTGACATTTCTACAATACTTCAATGAACAAATTCAGATAATTACGTCAATAAATTTATTCTTTAATTTAGAAAAATATTTTTATTATATTATATGACAGTTTTTTCTTTGATTAATTATTGTATTATGCTATCAATATTACAATATGTACCTAGCATATTAAATGTCACTATCTTAATCATCATCATTGTTGTTGTTATTGTCTGCATCATCATCACCTCTTGTCTATCTGCTGCTGAACAAATGCCTCTTGATCATTCTATGGCGACTCATTTTATGTTTTACTAACAGCATAAATGATTAAGATGAATCAATCCTTAAGTTGATTTTAAGGCCACATAATAAAGAGTTGATATATTTAAAGAAAACTAAATAGGCTAGTAAAGTAACTAGGACAGTTTAGTAGAATCTGTGTTGAAAATAAATTTTTTGTTGGCCAGTGCACAGCATGTTTTAAAATGAAATGTAATGGATGTAACTGTTTTCTATCTTCTCAGAATGACTATTATCGTAATCACTACTAGTACTTTTCTGTTGCTGAGTCAATGACTGATGCTTTCACTGACTTCTCTCCAAAGCAAGGACAGCATCGCCCATCGTCCAATCTATCTGTGTACACAATATTTCCATTCATTCCTGTAATGGGCAATTCCCTGACTTCTATATTCCCATTTCTAATCTCACATCCTTATTTTAGATTCTGCCTCTGTTTTTAAGTCCCACAATGGAACAAAAAACACTTCTCTGTTGCCTGTATTATTATTATGCCCACTGATGTGAGAACCCATGATGCAAGTACAGACAGGGTTTTATACAATTTCACCGTTCTCTCCCTTTCTTTGTCTGTTTCTAAAGCCTCTTGTAATTATACAATGCAAAGTATTTTGTTAAGCTTCTCTGTTTTCCTGTTTAACACCAATTTCTTTAAAAGGGGATATATTGCAAACCAATTTGAATTTTTTTACCTCTTGAAGTAAGTTATTGGCTAATTTTTAACTTTGGTAGATACACTAAAGGCTACATCAGCTTGTCTTCCTAGAAACACAGTTAAAAATTGCTGCAAAGCAGTTCAATTTAAAGCAACTGCATTAAGACGCAAACTTGTAGGTCTATACAGCGGGTTTGACTTAGCAAAGACAACTGGTTCATTGGTTAAACTCAATTTTTATATGAAAATAATCTAGTTACTGTTTTTTTTGTATTATTAAAATTTATTTGTACAATTCCAATAAGTATTCTTAATTCATGTTAAGTAAAAAACTATTAAATTTCCCCATTTCCATTGTCACGTCCTCTCCAAAGTGGCTGACTATCTTATTAACCTTTGTTGACCCAGTTCTGATATTGAGACACCCAAATAAAATGGTTTCCGTTCTTTGGTTGATTTTGTCTAATGTGAAAATGCATCCTTTGTTACTTCAGTGGCATCTTCATTTGCCACACGCACACCTACTGTACTTATGTCATATCCTTTAATATTTTTATGTTTTATTATTTGAAATGACACTGTTTTACTATAAGAGATTGTAAAATTATATTCCTTTACAAGCCTATTCAACTTAGGCAGTGCTACTGAAGAGTTTTTCTCACTACTTGATATTATACTCGAATTTAATCAATAAACACTTGGTAAGTTCTACAGATGATTTTATTTGTTGACAATTGTTTCACCAGTTATGGTAGATCCAGAGGTTTGATTTCAACTGAAGGTCCTGTAAATAATACTTATTTATTTATTTTAGTAATTATTTTGATAAATATCATCATCAATTGTCACATTTCTCATTTCTGTAACATTAACTAAAAATAACAGGTGCTGTCAATTACTAATGTGAAATCTATAAATTTTCTCAAGTTAGTACAATACGGGGTACCGAGGAATTTTTTTTAAAGCTATGTATTTAATTTTTTTTATAAAACAACCTTATCACCTTCAAAGTACTCTCCATTACACTTAATACATTTGTCCGATCTGCGATCCCATTCCTGGAAACATTTTTCAAACTCGTCTGTTGTGATGGCCGACAGCTCCTGCCTCGTTTTTTTCTTTACCGCTTCCACGTCATCAAAACGCTGTCCTTTCATGTCCCTCTTCATTCGCGGAAACAAGAAGAAATAACACGGAGCGAGGTCAGGTGAGTAAGGGGCGTGGGGCAAGGGAGTCATGTTGTTTTTTGCTAAAAACTAGTGCACTGAAATGGACCTGAGGCACAAATTCTGCAGTGACCCTTCTCATTCCCAAATCTTCTGACAAAATTCGCTGAACCGAGCTCCAAGTTATTCCAGATAACTTACTAATCTCTTCAATGGTCCGTCGTCGGTATTCAAGCACGATTGCATGAACATTTTCAACATTTTCGTCAATTCTGGAAGTTGACGGACGTCCAGAACGAGGTTTGTCATCAATTGACATTTCACCTTCTTTGAAAACGAGAAAACCATTGGTACACTTGAGTCTTTCCCATAGCACTATCCTTGTAAGCTGTTTTCAACATCACAACAGTTTCTGCGGTGTTTTTCCCAAGCAGGAAGCAAAGTTTCACAGCAGCGTGCTGTTCACTTAAATCCGCCATGACAAAAAACAAGGAGCAAGCGAAACTGCTTTTACAAAAAGAATTACTGTGACTGGACACAACCTTCCCAGGCAACAACAATGACGGCACTGAACTCGGAACGAGTTGCGCTATGCTCGCCGAGTGGGAGAAATGCGTACTACGTAAGCTCCGCCAATCACAGCGCTATTCCGGTTATTTTTGGGTACCCCCTCATACAGTGGGTTGGTGGCCAGGTATCTCTACACTTGTAAGGGTAAACAGACGGTACAGAATCGATTCAAAATTTTACTTAAAAATGTATGTACAAATTCACATTCTGAAAGAGTTGTGTTTGTAAAGAAAGAATATTATGAATTACATACGAAATTTTGTGCTGAGAATTTGCTTACAGCAATAGTGAGTTTGTAATAATTATTTTTTTTTAAGGCAAAATGTTCACAAAATCGAAAGAATACCTGGGAGCAAGCATCGTTTACGCAAGTCCAAATACAAGTTGATCCCAGTGCCTGGTAGGACGTACGCGCTCAATCAGAAGAACAATGAAATGTGCAATATAATTTTTAAGGAATATTAAACAGTGTTGATAGTAAGAAGCAGTGTATAGATAAAAAAGACAATTTGTTCGTTTTTATTTTTGTTATAGTTTTAATGTTTACTAATTTAAATAGTGTATACATATATACATAGGCTGTGACAGACTGTATAGAATTATATATATAATATGTATAAGCCATGAACATTAAACTGTTTCTGTACTTATTCCAATATTGATGTGTAAAAAAAGTAAACTAAGAATCTCAAGGGATGTGGTGGTGATTTTGTGCTCAATCTGATGATCTATATTGTCCACAACCGAAAAAAAGAAAACAATTTTGTGTGGTTATACTTAGAAGCAGTATCCTTTAAAATGTTAATTTTAAAAAGTGAAAAATACATTATTTTATAATTGTTCTCCACAGGTGTTATCATGTTAACTGCCTTTTTTTTTATAGGAAAGCCTCAGAGCATTTATTATTCACACATTTATTTATAATTTTGGTGGACATAATGTAATCTTTATCTTGTATGAAATTTTTAATTATAAGTTGTGTCAGTGGTTATAATCAAACACAGAAATAACACTGTTGCACACCACAAATGTTTCCTATTGTTTAATGAAGAAATTTGTGTTAGTGGTTGAAATCACAATCAGAATGATCACAGTTGCACACCACTATATAAAAATTATCCCGATTAGCGCTTTCAAGCCTCACAGCCCATCGTCAGATCGGAATAGCTATTTTGTGTTATTAGTGCAACTGTGATCATTTTGATTGTGTTTCCTATTGGCGCTTTCAAGCTTCACAGCACATCATCAAATCGGATATGATCATATCTGATATCATTGTCAGATATTTCCGATCTGATGATGAGCTATGAAGCTTGAAAGCACTATTTGGAAAATTTTTTCTATATTGTTGTGCAACAGTGTTACTTCTGTTTGTGAAATGTTTACATTGGAAAGCCATAGTACATTGGTAACGTAGTTTCTTTAGTGATAACATGAAATTAATGTTCAGTGACCTTTATAGTTAAAATATCAATCTAAAGAAATAATATCAAATAATAGAGAAGGGCCGAACTTTCAGAAAACTTCAAACAATAGTCATGATTTGTTACTCAAGTTTTGACAAGCTTAGTAACTTAACACTCATTACTTCTACTCCAGAAGAATATCGTAAAGTCAATAGGTTTGTATGCATGTGATGACATAACACTTGAAGGGCTCTTTAATCTAAATTAATTTGGGAATAGGTAGCCCCTTGAATACCTGAGATAATAGATACCTTGACTAACCATATCTCTATGTACAGTATATTCAAAAGTTGAAAATACAATTCATTCTCACAATTAATACAGAAAATATGAGATGTAAAATTTAGATCCCTATGTTTATAATACTGACATTTAATACTAAAACTGTTTCTTATTCTGCTATTGTCTTTTTATTATTATAAAATTAATCATATTTAGTAAACTGGTAATATTATTGATTCCCTGTTGCCGCTAGAGAGATCTGGTGATTTCCATTTTCACCAATAGTTGCTACAGGGGCAGTGAAGAGGTATTGAGAAGCATATGAGCAATTACAAGATGATCAAAATTTGGTTGTCTAAATATTTTTAATTATAACATTATATGACAGGTTCAGTAATCTTTTTATATATTTACATATTACATTATCTATCTCACGTTGTTATGATGACAACAGGATATGACATTTTGAAAGGCTCACAGAGGCGTGCTGGAAAATAACATGGAAAAAAAAAAAAAATTTTTAAGTTGCTATTTATTTCTTACATCTCAGTTTTTAAAAATAAACTATATTTTATATCTGTACTCTATATTTTGTAGATGTTCTTCACAGAACTTTTAAAGTTCCTTCAATTGTCAATGAAAATTCTCCATAATCCCCTGGATAATTTTAAGCATTTCAGGATGATAGTTAAAATTTTTTATCTCATCTCATATTTTGCCCTTCAGTTCTTGAATTGTTTGCAGTCAGTTTCTGGAAGCTTTTTCTTTTAGGTAACTTCAGAGAAATTAGTATGTGAGAGCTCTGTCAGGAGACCTCACAGACCAGCTATATCAGATCTCGTAGGCCACTTAAATCGCCAAATTTTGAGATCACCTTACTGTTAAAAGACTGTCTGCAACCATTCCATTGTCTCTCTAGCCACATGGCTCAACACTCCATCTTGTTGAAACCACATATTTTCTATGTTCATGTTTTGACTTCGAAGAGTTAGTAAAAAACAATTCCTTAGCATTTCCCGGTATCACTTGCAATTCACTGGCACTGCAACGCCTTTTTCGTGCTCAAAACACTACAGATTGATGAGAAAATTTGAAGGCTGTCACTCTTTCACAATCCAATGGCTATTTATGCATATCTTGCGAGTTAGCAGGAACCAAATAGTAGTAAATTTGTTTGCCGTTGTGTCCACTTCAGTGAAATTACCTTGTCAAATATAAACAGATTTTTATGTGCAGCGATAGCAATATATGCCAGGGAGCCTACATAAGAAATGTTTATGGCCTGCATTTATAATACAGTCAAACATAATTGCCTTCAATATGTGGTATAAGGTCAATGCCACATATAGCAGCAAACACAGATTTATAAGCAAACAACACACAACACAGCCTTCAACAAAACTCCTTGTTCTATCATATCCATCTGATTTTATAAACAAAAACCTCCAGTGTTATGAAATAACTTATTACCAATGGATATAGAGTTGCCCAAATAAACTCATGGATAGATTTCCTGAGGGGATGCTGGAAAACTATCTTTCAAAAGAGGGAAGTAAGCTAAAAAATAATTATAAGTATAATACTAGTGACTCGGAACACTAAGTTTTTTATTGGCAAAAATATAAAATTTTTACCTTGTAGCCTGAACCAGTTTTCGCTTGTTACAAGCTTCATCAGAGGCTGCCATTCGGAGTGCTGTCTGCCTTGTTCTTGGTGACGGCACCACCTCAAAAGATCGATGTTGTGTGGGTACAGTGCAATATGTTCTAATAGTATGTGTGATTTGAATTGTGTCTGTTCGTTTAGGATGTCTAGCATCTTTTTTCTTGTAAAATCCATAAAACAATTATACAAGAAAAATGATGTTAGACATCCTAAACGAACAGACACAATTCAGATCACACATACTATTCGAACATATCGCACTGCACACACACAACATAAATCTTTCGAACAATGGCGCCATCACCAAGAACAAGATGAACAGCGCTCCTAGTGGCAGCCTCTGATGAAGCTTGTAGTAAGCAAAAACTGGTTCAGGCTACAAGGTAAAAATTTTACATTTTTGCCAATCCAAGTCACGAGTATTATACTTATAATTAGTTAATCAACAGACACGTCATGACCAACAAAATCCAATAATTTAAGCTAAAAAGTCCGAGAAATGTTGCTATAAATATTCACAGCAATATTATATAATTATGTTCTAAAAATATGGATTTACATTGTAATTAAATACATTTACATTTCTACAAATCCATCATTTTCTATATATGTAACTCGAAAGTTTCTTGCAGTAATTGTATATGGTTAAATACAATTTCTTCTGCAAGTAGTATTATAATTTTATTCTTTCAATTCACCTGATGTATGTTTCACTGAATATATCAGTATCATCACAAGTTTGTAAATTACTTCTAATATAACTGTCAAAACAGCTGATCAACAGATATAACCGTCAATATAACCAATATAACATTAAAACAATCGATAATTTAAATTGATTATTCATTATTTTATATTAAAATCGAAACAAATTCAATTATTCGTTATTTTCTATATTGAAATCAAATCAATTTGATTATTTGTTAATTCATGTACAAACCTCTGATGATACTAGCATATTCAGTGAAATGTACGTCGGGTTAATTCAGGGTGACCAGATCTCATAACAAAAAAAGAGGACAGGACACCAAAATTTAGGACAATTAAGGAAAAATGTAGGACATTCCTAAATAAAAGCTACAAAATTAATATGTATTATTTCTGTTTGTTTAATTGGAAATTATATAACATAATACAGCTCTTGACAGTCATATTTTATGATACAACTTACAAGTACTTATATTTTATTTTATTTATTTAATTTTATTTACTGAACCTATATTTAAACAAGAATTCTTTTGACATCTTGAAATCATTACCTCATGAACTCAATTGTATTTATCAGATGAACCTATTTTATTCAAAATGCCTTTATGGTTTAAAATATCTTTATAAAATTCAGAGCAAGACAAATGCTTAAAATTATACTTTACAAATAACAAATTCTTGATTGAATTTACATTTAAATGGTTCCTCTCATTTGTCCATTGTGCTGAAATTAGTGAGAAAACCCTTTCAATGTTTGCATTGTGTCCAGGCAATGCAAAAAAATACTCTGCTATTTTAAGTAGTTCAGAATGACATTCATTAATTTTGGTACTCTCAAAATACTTGACCCACTTATCATTACAGGACTTATTTTCAAGATCTTTTTTGTTTTGTTCAAGAAACTTGTTCAAATTACATAATTGGTAACAGCATTTTGCATCGTCAATTATTATTCCTTTATCAAGTAAAAACTTAACAGATTTTTCCACATCTTCCATGAGTACTTTTGTTTTCAAATTCATCCATTGGAATTCGGTAAATGAAATACTCCATTTCTTTAAATAGTTGTAGCACTCCCTGTATACGGAAAGTGATTCCACCATGAAACAATCTACTTCACTATCAAATCCCTCCTCCCGGGCACATGACAACACCTCTTTTGTGTTTAAGGGATAAAAAGGAACATTGCAATCTATTTTCTAGCAGTGAAGATACATTTTCTATGATATTCATTATATCAATAATAGTATTTTTTTCTTTTTGAATCTCCTTGATATTCTCATGAAATACAGACATAAACGAATGCAGGTGCCATAAATAGGCTTTACTCAAACTGGATGAAACAAATTTTTTTAACATTTTGGGAGGACTAGGCAAAGATAAGAAATATGATTGTAAAGCATCATACATTTCGAGTATTCTATGAATTGCTGGGAAAAGTGATAGCCATCTTGTTTTAGTATGGGACAGTAACTGTTTGTAGTTTGTATCAACAAACTCACAATACTCTTTAAGTTGTGCTGTCCTCATTGTATAAATAGAAAAATAATTATACACTTTCATTATTATGGATTCCAAATCAATACTCAAAGTGTCTGTCCCATGTTAAATGGCATTATGTAGGATATGGGCTGGACAGCCTATACCAACAATATTCTTGTTCATATTTGTCTTTAATTTTGTGAAAACATTATTACCCTCATTCCTTTTAAGACCCCCAAAATTAGTATTTATATTATCACCAACGAATGCTATACACTTTTCAACAATATCTAGCCGTGTTAGTGTTTCACTTATGCAGAATGAAATTGTGTCTGAGGTTTCATTAGCTGTTTCTTTAAGCTCTACTATTTTTGTCTGGATACCCCCTAATTTGTAATCAAAAAACTGTATTAAAATTGGAAATAATTTTAAGGATCCATGATTGCTAGCATCGGTACACACTCCGAAGAATGATATCTCTTTCAAGCACTGCATTGCTACATCAAGAGAATGTGGCCCAATGACTTTATTATAGATTCAGTCTTTGTCCTAGCACAAAAAAACGTTTTTGGCGATATCAGAGTCACAGTAAATATCAGCTTTTAGTTTAGGTGTACAATCCATAGATCGATAAGATGAATGGTGTACAATGGTGTGGTATGCCAAAGCTGCATTTATTAATTGCGTGGTTTTTGGTAACTGGTTGAAAAATATTGATATATTTGCAATGTTGCTGCAACTCTGTATGTTTTTCTTGTGTTTCTGGGACTGGAGATGAATTTCCAAATCTTGTGCTCCTGAGCAAATAAAAAAATATATTGATAAATATGTAACATTCAACCGCAAACAAAAAATAAGTTTTTAAATTAGTTCAAAGAGAACTAAGAACTTATTGCCCCCTTAAGTAATTTATAAAAAGGTTAATTATTTATTAATGTTAATGTAAAAAGCGTCGCTGTCTGTTGAGGGCGCCAACTATTCTAAAATTGCCTCACCTAAACGTGCAGCATCAGCATGAGCCTTCTATTGCAATACGTCTATCTTCTTTGCTCAGAGAAGGTTATATTACTAAAAAATATCGATATTTTGATATATCGACATATTTTAACCAAGCTTAGCTCCTATAAAGTGTACTACACACTAGCTCCTACATACGTCTACAAGTGAAGACCATGTATTTAATCCACTTACCTTTATTGGCTACGGAAACGTATGTTCCTGCTGGACACACAAGACATTCTGCTTCATATTCATTTCTGCTGCCTTTAAAGGACTTATATTTGCTTGATAAAGAATCATTAAATTGGCATTTACGTTTCGGCATTATGAAACGCCGGAATCATAGATTCACTACACAGACACAACCTTTATGAACGCCAACCCAAAAAAAATGGCGTTTAACACTGCCACCTTGCGGTCAGACATTCGAAGCTTATCCTTTTAATTCAAATTTCAAGGCGCGAATGTCTCATTAGCTACACAGCGTATATCCTATACATAAAAAATTAGTTCTTTAATTAATTATGCATAAATAAATGACAGGTGAATATGTTTTCACAAAATGGAGGACATTTTGGAATTATTCAAAATTCCTCCCGGACCCCGGACAGGAGGTTGAAATGTAGGACATGTCCGGGAAAATGAGGACGTCTGGTCACCCTGGGTTAATTGAAATGATAAAATTATAATACAACTAGTTGCAGAAGAAATTATATTCAATAATGTACATAATATTTCTAAAAATATATGTTTAGAGTATAAAAGACACTGTATCTGTTCATATATGGGGCCAAGCAGTATAACCATTAGTTCAAGCACAATTTTAGTAGGAAAACAACAAGACTGGTAAAAATATATCAATGATTTTAAAGGCTAATGTTAATTTTTGGTTAGTAAAAACACAAATTTGATATGGCTAAAAAAGCTTGTTCCATAGTTTCATATATTATGATGTTCACAAGGAAAGTCAAGTGTTTGAATGTATGTAAAGAAGAATCTCTTTATTCACTGTATAAGAACAAATAAATGATAAATTTAATTTGTTTAGCTAACTATAACTATATTTTTTTGTTAAATTTTGTATGCTCAATCATACACAAGTACACAGTAATTTTGTATAGCAGA
This sequence comes from Magicicada septendecula, assembly GCA_034769895.1. NCBI lineage: Eukaryota > Metazoa > Arthropoda > Insecta > Hemiptera > Cicadidae > Magicicada > Magicicada septendecula. The sequence goes on along the minus strand of CM068372.1, from coordinate 86,775,472 downwards.
ACACTCCATAATGAACATTTCTGTATAATAAAAAAAACTGCCTGGTTCCCCAAAACTCTCTCACTTTCAGTTGCTGAATTTTTCAACACAGTTTTAAAATGACTTTTTCTTTCTTTTATATCACCACAGTGTCACGCCAACCTGTCCTATTACATATTTCATTCATAATACACCTTGTGAGCTCAAGCTCAAGCTTGCATATTTGCCTTACCAAATATAACACCCTTAGGCTTAGTATTGTTAGCACCAAAAATTTTCCTGCTTCTGTAACGAGCCATCCTTAGAGGCAAAACTGAATCATCCAAGTTTTACTACTAGGAGATTCACACCATTGAATGTGCAAAATATCGAGTACTATGAACATTAATAATGATGAACTGTGGTAGTTACTAATTTTTTTAAAAATTTTTTTGTACTATTAGGTTCACCTCTGCAGATTTGAAACTTGTTTTTGTGTTTTCTTTGTTGACACCTATAAACAAAAAAAAAACAGACAACATAATTAAAATATTGTGTATTATAAAAATTTCTGTAAATAACTGAGTGTAAATAATAAAAAAAATATCTACGTGTGTTTGAAAATACATCTCATAATGAAATAAATAAACAAATTTTTTACAAACAAAGATTATATCAAGCTGTTGAAGTATCTTCTTTCCTAAACCTGTTGTTTCCAAATTAAAATCAATTATTCTAGTGTTTCATGTTTGTACACTAATAAATGTATAGTAATATGGTAAATACATAAACATACCCTTTTCCTGTACTTTTGTTTGTTTGTTTTTTTTTCTTCATAGGACTGTCTATAACTTTGTGGATAGTGTGGTGGTAACTTATAACATTATGACCGAGTGTCAACAGAACTTGTGTTAGCATGTTTGTAAACAGCATGGAAGAGTCCAATTCACATACTGTGTAAAATGTTAAGTGGTTGATGGTCGCCTCCCCCACCTGCAGGGGGGGGTGGAATTGATGCAGTATTTCTGGATGTGCCACTACTGTTTATCTCAACAAACACGAGCTATGGACGACTCTGTATGGTATTGTTTTAAATGTCTCAACAAACTTTATTCAAGTATATAAGGAATATATCATAGTACCGTAGTTAAAACTAAAATTTTGTAAAACTATTTTGAATGGGTGTTTTTGACAGTGGCATGTAATTTGCGCAGTGAACACAAGCAAACGTGGAGAAATGGAGAAAGCAATATGTATAGCAACACATATAGTATTTCCAATTGACTTCATCATTAGTTGATAACCATTTCTCATGGACTCTGTTTTTCTATTACCATGTTGCTTGTTTCTTCATTCCACCACCAATATCTATATTTGTTGTTATTTACTGGCAATTCCTATAAAGCTTCTTTACGGCTTCTTGTACATATTCAACTATGTTTTAATACATAATCAATACACTTGAACATGTTATGTTACCTAATTTCAATTTAAGCTTACATTTATATAGGAAAACTGTAGAATCATTCTGTGAACTAATCTTATAATGCGCGTTTATCTAGCAGTGGTATCACCTGTTTTTTGTCCATGGAAAATTTTCTTGCTGAATGCATTTAATGTACATATAATCACCATTTTATCTTCCTGTTTGAATAATAAAACCTAGTGCTATGACAATTATGAAACGTTCTCAAAAAGTCTGCAGGTGCAGTGTCTCCATCAAGGCTGTGCACTCAAGTAGCTTCCAGATTGTTCGAGTACTCTTAACTATGCAAATTATGCCGGGACACTCCCAAAAGAATAGAAAATTATTCTGGAACATCTGGGGGATCTATATAAGCAACAGCAGCGGGCTTAGAAGTGAGTTACACCTGGCAAAATTGTAGAGTGGAGATCAAGTGATTACTGTTATAATTAGTGTGGAACTCTAATAGTTGACACTGTTATTGTGTGTGAACAAATTTAACTTGAATTTTTGAATGAGAGTACCTTGTTGATTTCACATTGTTATTTTTGCTTAATTAAAGCTAATAATTAGTGACTTCATTGGTGTCTGTATTTTGTTTCCACTTTTCAATCCGGCAATCCATGAGACTGGCATAAAATATTATTACCAAGTTTAAAAAAAAAATAATAATAAATACATAAATAGACTGGATAAATGTGGGGAGTTGATATCAGTGGTAAAAGACTTTCCTACCTGTGATTTGCTAATGACATAACTCTAACCTCTGAAACAGCAGACAATTTCAGACAAATGCTCTGGTAGAATTAGTAGAGAAATAAGGGAAAATCAGGGTTAAAATGAACTTGAATACAATGAAAATATGAGTTAACAACACATTTAAAAAGTGGAAGGCAAACAGAAAATATCCAAGAATACAGAAACCTACAGCAGCAGACAGGAACAGGAAAATGAAATTAGGACATGCAAATTAAAAGAAGGAGGTGTGGGCTGAGTTGAGTACATTTGCATGTGTGCTGAGAAAAAAGATTCCACAGCACCTTAAGATGCAAACATTTGAACATCATGTAATGTCCATTATAATATATGTGAACAAATATAGACTTTTACACAAAAAAAACAATATACAAATAATACAGATAGCATTGGAAACATCAATGTTACATGTCTTCTTAAGGTACATAAAATGGAATTAATGTATTACATACCGATCAAAGCTTAATGATGTAGATGGAATAACCCATTTGAGATGGACTGTCATGGTCATGTTGCTAGAATTCAAAATACATGCTGAAGTAGTAAAGTAATTTGAGATCATTGGGAAAATGATCAGTGTGCTGATACTAGTTTAGATTAGGATGTTAGGTTTTAGGAGGAAGAGTGAAGCATAAAGGAGGAAAGCGATTGTTGTGGGAGAGAGAGAGAAGATAAGTAAATATGACTTACCGGACAGATCAATGTTAGGTGTCATATGAGACAGAAACATAATGGCTGGATCTGACACTCATTAAAAGATAGTGATGTAGACAGAATAACACATTTAAAGTGGGCCTATGCTAGTCATGTTTCCTGAATTTGACAAACTAGCAGAATCATTAGTTAGGAGGGATAAGAGGCAGTGGTGGCTGGTGGTTCCAGTAGTTGTTGAGTTGGTGGGGGAGAGGATGGGGTAAAAGGGCACATTAAACAGGGCGCAGACCAACATATCTGCATCGTACATAGTGCTGCCGTATGGAAAAAAATAGAAAGTTACTGTTTTTCCCCAAAAGAGAGCTGCTAATGAAAATGGAATGATTCTATCAGTATGTCTACCTATCCCAGATTCCATGTTCCCACGTACTTATGAATGATTGCTACAAGCACCACTAACTTTGCAGTAATCAAATACTAAATATGCAGAGAAAAGTAAAAGATAAACAGAATCATGCTTTTTATACCTATAAAATAATACACTGATTTGAAAGTGATCCTTGTGTTTACGAGAAATAAAAAATAAGAACAGCAAATTTATAATAGAGGCTAGTTATTTTTAAATGTCCCATTTGAGCTATAAGAACAGATTTTCCCTGTATATAAACTGCAAGACACATAAATTCAACTACATAAAATATTACTTGAAAACTCTACTCTAAAAAGAGAAGCGAGTGGAATTCCGCCTGCTTTCATTTACAAACAACAAGAAAAAATAAATCTGTATAAAATATTAAAAATTTCACAAATATTTCAATTTTTATTTTTGATTGACACGTAATTATCACAATCACAGTTATACAAAATTATACCTATAATTTTATAACCTCAAAAACAACGAGTACACGTTTACTTTCAACCAACGTAAAAAATAAACCTGATATGATTTACAAATCAAGAAGGCTGTGTACACTTCATGACAAAATTAAAGATGCACTACAGCGCTGTTAGTGGAACACTGTGGAAACTTTGCAACCACCAAGCTTACATTGGCAACATACAACTGTGAAGAGTAACGCACGTTCTCTCATATGCTTGTGCAGTAAGCTCTGCCATTTACTCTTCAAGTTGCAAGCGGGCTACAAGCACCAGCCCGCGCGCCACATTTGAATTGTACGTGAACATTGCCGCATAGAATCTAATATGTTTTCCGTTCAAATTTATGACACTTTTAACTGCTTAATGATTTCGTATATTATTTTATAGTTTAGTTATTTTATATTGTTGGTTGTGCAACCATAACACCAGCCGCCACTGGTAAGAGGAGAGGGATGACTGCGATGGTGATGGTATTAGAAGAGCGGGGGAATTAGATGGATGGGAGCCGCACAGGATAGAATAACTTGGTGAAACATGAGAAGGATCCAGGCTTCTCATGTTAATACAGAATTTTAAAACATTACCATCTTTCTCTTTGGCCTCCAAAAGAGCTAGCTGTCATCTGATGTGACCACACAAAATCTGTTTTATCAGAAGTCATTGACTACAATAAAGAAAATTATGACTTGGTTTATCGATTTTCAAATTTAAAATATCTCCTCTTCTTCCCCTTTCAACATTAGGCTGCGGACTGTTGCGCCCCGTAGCCGTGGTACAAGAAAGAAATTCCACCACCGCCAGAGAGAAATCAGCCATCTAATAACTACATATGGTGGCAAGCTGAAGTCATGTGCGTGCATAGTGTAACCATGTCCTTATTACTTATCTAGCAGTCATGCCAGACAAGACTGCTGTATTATGCCCCCCCCAGGAACAGATCAAGTCAGGAAACTGACATGATCCCATGACCACAGCACAGCTTTTGTGATTATGAATTGCAAACAAAACTGCTGTACCAGCCTACATCACAAAAAATTGATATTATAAAGTTGAAATAAAACCAGGGCGTTAGGCTATGGTCGGTTGCTGATGACTAGCGACATAGTTGGCTTACGTTTCAATCCCAGCCACCAGGGATCTTCTTCAGAGCTCCAAAGTGACTGAGAACACACGTACGGCAGATCTTAGTTGAATAATATCCAAGTACTTTTACTGGGTATAAGCAACAGGGTATTGTTAGGCTAAGATCTGCCGTACATGTGTTCTCTATCGCTTTACAGCTCTGAAGATCCCTGGTGGCTGGGATTGGAACGTAAGCCGATTGTGTTGCTAGTTATCAGCAACCCACCACGGCCTAACAACCCAGTTTTATTTCAACCTAATAATGTTGACACCGGCCGTGTAAGCCTACGTTTAAAAAATGGATAGTTAATTTAATTACTTCTTTGCTTATTCCTGTTTCCAGTAATACACTTGTTTTACAATTCCATTAGTTTCTGTAGGAGACTAAGACTTACTATACTGATTTTATTATTTGTATCAGAATTTAATTTTTATATTAAAGTGGAGATGGGCCATTAACAGTATGGCTGATCCACCATAGACGGTGGTCTACGCCATTCATACTGGTTCATCACCACAATTGAGGGAATGACCGAGTGGTGTAGTGGGAGGGGAAGGGCCCAGACATGAGTATATGGATATGATAAAAGGAGGAAGAAGGTATGCGGTTATTAAGAGACTGTATTCAGAAGGAAAGAAATTGCAAGCCCAACAAGCCCACAGCTTAGTCTCCAGCAGTAATTATTACCTTGTCTATTAGGAGATGTTGCATAGTCCAGCTACTCTGGTTGGTGTTGTAATGCTGAATGGACACCGTAGAGGCCTCCCACAACCTTTTGTACCCGTGGCAAGAACGTTAGCCACAAGTCCATCATGAAAGTCAACAACACATTCCTTAAAAATGGGAATTTATTTAATTAACAGAAATTGCTCCTAGTGTTACATTCCCAAGAAAATCTGTTAATCGGAGAGTAACGGATAAAAGGCACAATACATGTAGAATCTTATGAACAATATTTAATTATTAAATTTTTTTATTTTTAAAAAAATTTATAGGTTACATAATGTCTGAATGTATACATCACTAATGTTACAATTTACACATAATGTATAACAGACAAAAGTCTCCGTTAATCAATCAGGCACACTAAACATTAGTGTAATAAATTTATTTGGTCAATTAAATCTACATTTACTTGAACTTACAGCATTTATAATTGTTTCTATCTAACTATACATAATACTTCTATAAATCCATTAGTCTTTTATAGGTTTCTAATCATAAAAATATTAACAATCTTCATTACATATGTAAGTATAGAAGGCAAAAAAGGACGTTTGTGCTATATTAATAATATATAAACAACGTACATTGACTAGATCATTACAAATTCTTTAATGTTTTATAATTTTCCTAAACATTAAAATCGATTAATATTTCGTTAATCAACTAATTTACGATAAGAGTTGTTTTTTTCCTTAACAAATTATTTACCTGTGCGCAAGTCATTCTGTGCGAAACAAATATTTAATATTTTGACAGGAATGCTTTTAGTAATAGTTCAGACTTTAAAAAAAATAACAGTCATTTAAAACAAAAACCATGTATAATACTTATAAATAAGTAAGCAACAAAAAGTAAATGCATTAATGAATACCACCCGAATGTGAATCATAAGTAAGAAAGTCTCTAACTCTCACGTTGCAACAATTCGCACATCTAAAACTACCACCATCATTGTTATATTACATGATGTGACAGCTTTTTAAATCTAAGGCTTCAAATTAAATTTAAATTTAAGGTTTTCACTTCAAGTAAAAACATAACAAGAGAAGATTAATGACATATTCATTAAAACGTTTTCTGCCACGTTGGTCATAATGACTGAAAACTTGTCAAACTAATCACACCGCATCGGTCACTATGACTGAACAACATTGTATTGTAGGCAAGAAAAAATTGGTTTGGCGGAGGAGGACAAAATGACCAAAACAAAATTGGCAGAGAACGTGTTAACAATTTGCAAGAAACTCACATATTCAGAAACAAAGGAATTGTAAAAATTATAATTGGTTATATACTACTGTACTCTTTGATGTAACACACCTCAGAAAAGAATTTAAAAAGAGAATATTTATTTATGAATATTACAGTCTGCATTATTTTAATGTTAAAAGTTCAAAGCAATGATTAGAATATTTACTTTCAATTTATTGCAAGTATACATTGTAACAACAGATGATAGAAGATAAATTGAGGAAAAAATAAACAGTAATTATAATACACTAAAAACTCGTTTATACAAAAATCCGGTTTATCCGAAACAATTTTTAGTAAATTTTAAAAATACACAAAAGCATTTTCCTGTCTCTATAATCTATATTTAATAGCGTAGACAAGCGATTCCACGTGATATAAAGTAGAGAGTCAATAATCAGAGCTAATTGGGATAAGGGGTAGGCCTACTCTGAATTATCGATATGCTCGGATTTTTGAACATAAAGTATTATGTTCATATATTGTAAACAAAGTACTGTATACTGTTATCTATTACAAAAGTACATTTCTGTCCCGTTTTATAGTTTATTGTGTCATATTCGCTTGTTGTAACTTTTAAATTATTATTATTATTATTAAATAAAGTTACTGTACTTAGATATGTATTATTATTTAAATAGAAGTTTCAGTTTATCCGAAACGGGTGCGGTCCCATCAAATTCAGATAAATGAGTTTTTAGTGTACTCCTTTTTGTCTGTGAAGCGAGATCAAATTGTGGATATGAAATAAATATTCAATTTTTTGAAGCATGTACAGAGGCTGGCCTGCCGTAATAATGGATATAACGGGCTCTTATCACAGAACATTTTTCTTTACTTCCAAAATATATGGTAGTCTTCAGAATTGAACCACATGATAAATAAAACACAGCATTTCACTGAAGAGAAAAAAAGTCTTACGTTTTGAAGGCTGAAAGTCAAGAAATATTACTGCAATGATAATGCATGTCTGGTGTAGGATACTGTATAACTTGATTAACTGTGTTGTTCAGAAACTAACATTCATTGATATTAGTAACCCATCCACTTTATATTGTTCAATTATATTTTACAGTTCCATTATATAAAAATGAAACCATACCACTAACTGTTAGGAAATACGGAATAATTAACAAAAGAATCACACAAGCACAAAAGTACCCATGTGTGTAATTGCACAAATAAGTTTTAATTAAAAAAAAAAAATGGTTTTACAAATACACTAAATACCTATTAACACCAAATAAATAGATATCAATACCTATATATACCTATTATTATTGCACTTGTTAAAATAATTCTTTTTTTTAAACTTACTTCAATGGAGCTCATTTGATCAATACCTGTAGCACCACATATGGATGTGCACACGCATGTGTGCGAACACACACATACACCTCTCTCCCACCATATATTTTGATGTTTCTAAATAGATAACTGATATTGTATATACTGATTTTTAAGCACAACTTTTTCCACATACATAAAGCTAATAATATACACAGATAATTCATATCACTACTAATAAGGCTACCATTTTGTTGAAAAGCTGATATAGGTTTGTCTTTTAGAATTGTATTTCTACGCTTGATTCACAGTACTGTGATAATGGTAACAGCACAGTCTTTATACTGTTTTATATAACATTAATATTATATGACCATGTCAGGAAAGATGGTGGCTGAATAATTTGATATTACCACGAATTGAGATAGCAAAGTATAATGCTGTAGATGCTCCAATGGGTTGTGCAAAATGGCTACATCAGAGTTTGTAAAGAATAATATAAGGCCAACAAGCCATGGACTGAGGGCAGCGAAGACTGTGAAGAGGATGGCAAGATAATATAAAAATGGATATCTTACAGATGCTCAAGGTGAGAACTGTCAAATGGCTGTGAAGATAGAGATACTTAAAGTTTTGGGGATTCAATCCCACACCCTCCTAAATTTCGCACTCGACTAAAAAACTCTAATACTGAGTCACCTTATTGTCCTTTTAAGGAAGGTATAAATTGTAGTTTTAACAAATTTTGATCAATGAGTTCTCAGTTAGTTACATATACCTTCAGTTTGTTTTTCATGGGCACAGATACTCCTCTCTACACAGTTTGGTGATTACCAATTACTTTTGGCTCAAGACTTTGAAGACATAGGGTACATGACTAGAAAATTGATAAAGGCATATCAGAAATGGGGACTAAAGGTAAATATGAATAAAACAAAATACATGCCAATAGGTGACCTTCATCAAGACTTGAAATTGGAGGAAGACATGGGGAAGATTTCATATACAGAGGAATTAAAATGTTTAGGGGTGAAAATTATGGCCAGTAGGAAGCAAATAGAAATACAATACAATCCAGAATTAATTTGGGAACGATGACTATATCTACACTAAACGGAATCCTGTGGGATAAGCAAATTACAGCAGAAACTAAAACCAAAATATTTAAAACCATTGCTAGAAGTATCATGACTTACGCCCCAAAAGTTTGGACTACTAATAAACACACAAGAACAAAATTACTGACAGCAGAGATGGACTTTTGGAGACGTTTGGCAAGAGTATCCAGACGTGAGAAAATTAGAAATGAAGTAATTAAGGACAGAATGAATGTGAAAAATTCAACTGTTTCTTTTATCCAAACAAAAAAAATACAATGGTATGGACACACGAAAAGAATAAATATCACTATAATATTGACGACTCGGAACACAAAGTTTTTTATAAGTAAAAACGTAAAGTTTTACTTTACAGCCTAAACCGGCTTTCACCTATAGAAGGCTTCATCAGAGGCTGTCGTTAGTTGGCTACTAACGACAGCCTCTGATGAAGCCTTCTATAGGTGAAAGCCGGTTTAGGCTGTAAAGTAAAACTTTACGTTTTTACTTATAAAAAACTTTGTGTTCCGAGTCGTCAATATTATAGTGATATTTAGTTAAGTAATGGACACGTCATGGACAACGAAATCCACGAAAAGAATGGTACAGGAAAGATTGCCAAGGAGAGTCATGGAATGGACCCCACCAGGAAGAAGGAAAAGTGGAAGACCACCTATCACTTGATAGAAGAAATTCAGACTATATTGAGGTAACGAGAAATTGAAGATCTTTGGATAGACAAGCAGTACTGGAAGATCAAAATTCAATCACTTCTGTAATCTTTGGTTCCGAAAAATGTGTAAACATTGTACAGCCAGAATAATAATATAAATTGTAGTTACAATAAGCAATTATAATATATTTTGTATATCTGAAGGAATGTTGTTGGGAGATGTAATCAGAATATTTTGCCCTCCACTTTTGATAGAACCCCTACAAAATAAAAGCCTCCATCGCCCATGCTTAAAGTTATAAGCTGAAAGACGTAATGGATAAATCAGGAGTAACAGGAATAGAAGAAGGTTTTATAACTATTGAGAAAGTGAAATAAAACAATTGCATGTAAGAGAGAGAAAATGAGTTGATTAGTCCACAAGACTGTGCCCTTACCTATTATTACTGCAAATAGTCTTACACACAAATATGACCCACACAAATATAACTCTGTCTTATACCAAATATTTAACAACTTGTTATCAAATACATTTTGAATACATGGTCATAGAAGTACATTTGCTGAATATATCAGTGTATTAAGCTAGTCTGCATACAAATGAAGTCTAAAAATAATAATTTCATGTAAATGTATAAACACAACTTTTCTAATATTTTGAAATCAAATGATTTAAAAAAAAATGTTTTCAAACACATAAGTTGGCTTTATTAAAATCGGTAACTACTGGGCTGGTGGGCTGTGGTCAATTGCTTACACAGTGATTCGTATTTTTTAAAACGGCTCGGCCACCCACTGGAGGCCTTTGTCAGTTGAAACATGTTCAACGGAGGATGGTAGAGTACAGGGAAGGGTGGTCTTCACGTGTTCAACAGTTCTTCCATACTTTGTTGGTGGAAAGCGAACTCCTTTGTTAGGAAACAGGTATGACATGGGATGCAAGAATGGACAGAGTCCATAACTGGAAAGTGGATGCAGCAGACACAACCATACAAAGGAAAACTGTATTAGGATTATGGTATACAATTTTAAATACACACTGCTAAAAGGCTTTTACAATCCCATTAGTCAATTATGACAGAAGAAATATTAAATTCCGTAGGTTTTCATGGCCCCAGGCAACCATGTTATTTATTGCAACTGTCAGGCTATATAAAAGATCGTCTCCTGAGTTTAACAATCATTTTTACCAGTCTTTGAGACATCCATACCACCTTTCTATCTGTTACTAATGTAATGATGACTGCTTGAGTCATCAAAACATTAGTATGTAGCAAAGAGACAACTTTTAACAATCAACCACAGCTGACAAGCCCAAAAGTTTTTATTAAACAATATAAGGAAATCATCACTAAATTATTTAGTATTTCAAAAACTTATGACTAAATACATACTAAATACTAATATATATACTACTTAATCAAAAAAATTAATTAATGGCATAATTACGCTATAGTGCAGTAGTATTTAGTATTATTAAATGCAAAATATAAAGAGACACAAAGAAGCTAATTTACTATCAAATAACCATATAAATCAAGTCAACTTATTTCATAAGTCTTATTTCAACTTCATTTCCATAACAGAAAAAAAGAATACAACCAGCATTAAGGTGATTATATATTATAAAAAGTACAGTTAAAGCAATTCTTAAGGGATATAATTCTGTAATATAATGCCATATTACAGAAATGTCTCCAATACTTTCTTCCCATGTATAATGATCTCTACTTGTTGTATAAGGCACAAAAACAAAAATTATGATATATTTTTAAACAATACACAACAAACATCTCAAACAGTGAAATTATATGTAAACATCTTGCACATGATTAAGAATAAACATCTTAAGTAATAATGATTTGTATTGAGATTTGAATGATACAGTTTTCACAGAATATAAAATAAGTATTATCTGCATAAAAATATTTACCTCTTTCCTAATATAAATAATTTTATTGCAAATATAAGCTCTACGTCATCAAAACTAGGAATATTTCTTCTGAAGAAACATTCAGCAGCGAATGATAAGGCACAAAAACAGTAAGTTACCTACAAACGGTGCGTGCATATCGACAGTTTAATGACGCTGTAATTTCAGTACAAAGCTGAGCTTCACAGAACCTATGATGATGGGCAAATATGAGACACTGATACGCAGAAGAAAACAGCAAAAGTCACAGTAAAATCTACATACAATACACAAAAAATTGCACCACTTCCACGATTCTGTACACAGGACACATCCTCAGTATGAAATAATGTTCTCATTTGTTAACCTTCATAACTTCCATTATAAAGAACGACAACATTACTGCAATTGGGCCACTGAGGATGTCTCATTATAGAATGGCTTTATGTTGCTGTTATTAAAAACAAAACACTGATAAACCAGTAAACAGTGTTTTTCTTTAGAACATCCTGTGTGCCACGCATAATGTATTCATCACACATACAAAGTCTGATCAGAAATTTAATTAAATGTTTGAGTTTCTCTTGCTAAACATGACTAATTCAGTACACCCAATACTGACACATCTGACTACAACAATTGGCTGACTTTCAGCCAAGTTGGATGCACAGTTTGATTTGACAGATAACTCTTTAATTTGTAATTCATTACGTATTGGGTGACCTTTTAATAGTCTACAGGGCGAGAAAAAGAAATTACATTATATTTTGTGTTACAAATAAATACACATTTGTTTAAGTGTTGCAGAAGCTTTTGGCAAGTCTGGTATGCACCCGAACGAGCAGTTTACATATGGCATAAAAATGCCCCACGTGAATTCCCCCCCCAAATTTCGCGACTGCTGTGAAGACGTAAAACAGAAATTTCTGAGCAAGCTCAAGGCTGTATCAAAAACTGCAATCCATAAATGTTTTGAAGAGAAAAACAGTTGGCACAAACTGTGCTCTATCTGATAGAGGTCACTGCTACGTTGAGCTGAAAAATAATAAAAGTGCCTACATGACTCTTTTAACATGTAGCATGAGGCTGTTCTGTAATGCTGATCATTCTGCACGGTATTATCAAGGTCAGACACTGATACAGCTTCTTGTGAGTTTTAGAGCGCCTATCCGAAAAGTGACAGATTATTCTTGAATCTCAGAGGGTATAAATTACCAGCAGCCAGCTAAGCAGTTCAGTTTGACCTGGCGACATTACAACTGCGGTTCGAAGTGACTGTTGCAGTTTAATAAAAGTGATTATTGTGTTAATTAGTATGAAATTGAAATAAGATGACACTTATTGTTATGTGTTGGACAAATTTAACTTGAATTATTGTACAAAAGTGCCTTTGTTAATTTTCAAATGTTGTTTGTTTCTAATTACTGATTCATTGGTGTCAGTTATTCTGTTTCCAGTGTACAACCACGATGATCCGTGCAACCGTTATAACATTATTTTGAGGGGGCAATGTACATATACATGAATACACTTTTAATGTTTCAAATAAACAAAAATCACATAAACTTTCTGATCAAACTTTGTATAAACTCAATACGGGATTTAGTTATACTTTATTTTCCCTATGCAAAATGGGCACTAACATACAGAATTGCCACAAAAGCATGCAACGCAACTGTGACTCGTATCAGGACTTCCAAACCAGAGTCAATGGTGCTTCAGAGAGTCTGGCAGATTTCTATCTGAATTCGAGCAGAAACAACCCAACATGATACAAGGGTTACAAAGATGACAATTAAAAAAACCTGCAATCCAGGTTAGAACACTTTCATTTACTTATCTTGTCAGTATAGGTCAGCATAGCACGTAAATGAAACAAAAAAAAAACAGTATATAATTGACAGCCAGAATTTACTGGAACACAACTATCCACAACCTTGATTACTTTTTATATTCTACCACTAATACTAATAATAACAGCCTAATACAGTAAACTCCCGATTATCCGTGAGCAGTTTATCTGCAAAAATAAATTTCAGCTGAATAATAAAGTTTCTGTTCCACTAATTGTAATACACTATTTTATTAACTACTGTAAACAATACTGCTTTAAAATTATGTAATTTATATAAAGATATATTCGATGGATGGATTATGTCACCGCTCACCAGTTTTGTTTGTCGCTTGGCAGCTGGTTACCATGAGTCATCCAGGAATACATACTTTACTGGGAACAGTTAATTTTCTCTGTCAGTTATGCTTGTCTGTGTGTTTATGTGGTATAATTGAAAGCCGTTGTACTCTACTAGCTCAGTTAACAAAAAAATGTATACTTATACTGAACGCCACCTGTGATGTTTACTGACAGGTCAGCAGTGACTTCACTGGCATGTGCATTTTTCTGACTTTTTTTTTTAATTCACATATTCCTAATTCATTCCTGAATCTAATCCCTGCTGTGCATGGAAACGTGGGAGAGTTTACTTGGATTTTGTATAGGCTTATATAACTTTTCTGCATATATAGGTAGTAACTTCAGAAATACACAGTGTAGGTGACACCCTACACTAGGGTGTAGATTGATAGACAATTTATCAGTTCAACTTCTTCTGATGAAATGTCAGTTCGTGTGAACTGATATTTAAACTTCACAGAAGATGTTATTATTAGTTACACAATTTTTATGAGGTTCCTTAATGAATGTCTTACAGTACCGTTTTACTGTATTGCTTTACTTTACACAAACAGCTAATGTTAAGAAAAAATTTTCATTTAATAAAGATTTTTTGTACATATTGTGTATTACCCATAGATATGGTTATCTGCAGCGATCAAGACACCCAATTCTGTGGATAATCGGTAGTTTACTGTACTAATAAAATAATGGCTCCTTCTTGTGTCACTGAAGTAGTTTAAGGGTTAGGCAAGATAGTCTGCCTTATGTGAGCCCTTCAGCATAAAAGAAAGTGTGGCTAACGCTACACTGCAGCCCCCCCCCCATTATTGTCCCAGGAACTCGTTCCCCAGGCTGAGACAACATGGAGGCTGAAAAATGCACCTTTCAAATATTACCAAACATTCATAAGTATTTATTTTATTGCTTTGATTTAAAGACTAAAATCAACCAGGATTGTTTAAATAACCAAACTGTACCAAAATATCTTTTTAACAATAAAGATTACTGTTACACATAATGAACAAATTAACCATATTAACCACCTCCTTATACACTGATGAACAACTTTTATAGTCTTATCTCAAAATACAGATATCACAGAGGGTATCCACATAGTCCCCTCTCTCTAAACACAGGCACACAAATTACATGATTTCACAACTCACATGATATTCTCTTCAGTTAACTTATGAAATTATGTCATTTCTACATAAGTGATATAATTATGTCATTTTACTACAATTAATTAAAACTGTGATATAAAGTAAGTTGTTTAATGTATATGACTTACTTTTGATAGTTTATAAATACAATAATTAATTTATAAATGATGAATATTGTTTATTTTAAACAACGCATATATTTATTTATAAAATAATGTCTTTATTTTCATTAATTTATATATATATGTTACTTAGAGGCATAAGATGCTTGAATATTTTCCTCACACTAAACCATAGTCTGTACACACATAAAGCATGTTAATTATTGTCTTTTACGCTGTTTCACATAACATATTAAATGCAAGAATTCATTAACATTATTTCACAGGTATTATTATAATCAAAGGTTTTAATGGAATATGTAGTAGCCATTCACAGTTGAACAACGGATACTGTACAATGCATACTAACACTACAGAAAAATATGCGCTTGTCTTTAAAAAAATCTTTCACATTGTACAGTATTTGAAAATGATTTTTTAGTTTGTATGTATATTACAGAGAGAGCAAGTAATCAAATTTAATACTGTGCATTAACACAAATTTATAAGCCATAAGAATTACTAAAGCTTTTCATGCTTTAAAAATCTGACAATTATTGTTCTTCTTTCGTCTTTTATAATTAAGGCAAGCTTATGTATTACAGTTCCAACCCTTCCTAACCTTATCTAATCTTCTTCCTTTAAATTTGTATTCCCTTCTTTCAACTTTATATTAGTTACCCTAAGTTCTCATAAACTTCTTAAAATTTGTATACAAGCAAAATTGTAGCTCAAAATAGTATTAAAGGTATTGTAGTATTGTCTTTGTAGACAAGTCATACAGAAAAAAGAAAAATGTCACTATCAAATATTGGCTTGGAGCTACAAAGTGGGTGACAACAATAAGATATATGGAAGCGTTTGAATCACGGTTTTTAAAGAAATGGTTGACTTTCCGTGAGAAACAACTGGATTGTAGATATGCCGGGAGAAAAATCAAGAAACATCTCTTTAGACTATAAACAGAATTGTAAGGACTGTACTCGATACAACTAATTCATACAAAGACTGAGTAGCAGTGGACGAGATAAACTGCAGAAAAAGACAAAGAACAAAGTACAGAAAACCTCGATTTAACGGACTAATTGGGGCTGAGGGGTGTCCATAAAATCGAAAGTCCGTTAAATCACAAATTTTGTTTTTTGAGGATATATTTAAACCACATAGGCCTATAACACTTGAAATGTTAATACTATCAATATCATGCAAATACCGTATTGTTCCGAATACAAGCCGCACTTTTTCTCCTAAAAACATGGTCGCTAATTTGGCCTGCAGGTTGCATTCGCGCGCTAATGAAATTCGAAGTTATACCTGACTTCTGGCGGGACAAACGCTTTTGGTATCTATGAGTTGTTTACTGCCTAAGCAACAGCAGTTTGCCTGGCTGTGGTTAACTCTGGCGTTATGATTTCTGACTACAACCGAAGGTTTTAACAGCAAACTGAAGAAAAAATAGGAAGATAAAGTGTAAGTGCGTGTGCACGCGCGCGTGCTTGCACACTTCTGTAGGCAGCAAGATAAAGGATGAGTAGAGGGGGTGTGAGTAACATGTTTCTAAATAACGGGTAAACTGCCAGTGTCATTTTCTGTTGTAACAGCGACAACATCGCTTATCTGTACTTTGTTTTCATTTGGCGTTTTTGTAGTGCATTTGCGGTATGAGTGATACTGTGGAGACTAAAGGCACGCAGTCAAATCAAATTAAACGTAACCCGTACAATGCGAATTATAAATTAATTGTGATAAAAATGTAGAAAAAACATGCAATTGCGAAGCCGCAAGGAAATTCGATATTGATGAATCCTGTATTCGACGATGGAGAAAAGAGAAGGAACGACTTTTAAATGCAAATACTGTGCGACGAGCATTCGCGGGACCTCAAGTTGGGCGTTTTGTAGCAGTAGAGTCCAGCGTCTGTGAATACGTATGGCTTTTAAGAAGGCAAGGACTCCCTGTCACTAGACATGTTTTAAAATTAAAAGCTTTAGAAATCGCAGAAGGATTTAAAAGTCTCCGGTTTCAAAGCCAGCTTCGGGTGTATAAGACAAATGATGCGGCGAAATGGATTTGCACTTAAATGACATACATCGCTCGTGCTAAAACTACCGAGTAACTACGAAGAAAAACTCCTACAGTATCAACGGTTTGTCATTTATTTACGCAAGAAGCATAATTATTCACTTGAACACATGGGAAATGCCGATGAAACGCCCGTATTTTTTATTTACGTATATTTACGGTGGACCAAAAGGGAACCAAATCTGTAACAGTAAAGATTACAGGAAATGAAAAATTACGTCCCACTGTAATGCTTGCTGTATTAGCCGATGGACGAATATTTCACAGTGAAATAAGATGCATATCAGTGTATATTGTTCAGTGTTAGTCGTTGTGATCTCTTCCACTGAACGTGTGCGACGCCTGCGTCAATGACAACGCAAAGAAAGGGATTGTGAAGAATTAAATGAATTCTTGATGAATACTCCGTTCTCGTCAAATACAATTGAAGATGAGAAAATTTGCGTGTTTCAAAACAAGAAGAAAAGAAACGAAAGAATGCTGCGATAGCCAAGCAATATCGCCAGAACAGGAGAGTCTGCAGTTTATGCACATTATACGTTTCAAAAGCCTAAAAACATTATCATGCTTTTTTTCCTGTCAAATTCTGTCCGTTAAATCCGAAGTCGTTAAACAGAGGTCTGTTAAATCGAGAGTTTACTAAACATGAAACAGACTCCTGTAGACATGGGGCATGAAAATTAGTGAAGATATTGATTGAGTATAAATGAGACAGAAATGGAAGAAAGGGGGATTAGAAGAAGTGCTAGGCAAGGATGCTATTTGTCATCAACACTATTCGATACTAATGCTGAAAATTTGAACACTGAAGCCTTACAAAAAGCAAGAGGAACTGAAATGGGAGGAGAAAGAATAAAGTCTATTAAATATGTGGAAGATCACACAGTGTTGGCAGAAAAAGAGTAAGAGTGACAATTTATGATGGAGAATTACTGTAAGAATTGTAACGTGACAAAGCTATGGGATTTATTTTATTCTTTCATCAATTGTAATAATGTGGAGTCACCCACACTGAGCCCCTGCTTTAATAATCAAAGCTTACTGTTTGAAACACCCAGTTGTCAGTTTCTACAATCAGCCAGGCGAGGTGCGACGAAATCTGTAGCATCGGAATGTGTCCAAGCACGCATGTGCCAATTTTGACATCATGAAGATCACGTATAGTGTTCCTGGTCGCCGGCTACGAGATTATGATAAATAACGAGAATCTGCGAGAAATGCGCTCAGCCAATGAGAAGGCAAGTTGGCACGCTCAGGATGATGCTGGCCATCTTGAAAACGACTCACTTAGCGTCATCTGGTCGAACCGCGCGGATCAGTGTAAAAGTGCTCGAGGGCCGAAATCTAGTAAAATGTGGTAAATAACAATAAATAAATATGGTATAAAGTGTTATAACAACCTCAAAAGGAAAGTGCTCAAAATTTAACCAGTACCAAGGTATATTTCGGACAAAAAAGTCAACGGAGGACAAACCCCGGTAGTGTTCAACCACGTGTCGGAGGACATCACAGGAAAGTACTTATATACAAATGAAATAACATGCCAATATAGAAAAGAGCTCTAAATCAGGGGGGTAAGAAGTGTGAAAGGGAAAGAATGAATGAGTTAAGTGCTGCGTTGCCTTATTCGATAGATTTAATATTTGTTAAGATATATAATTTAAGATATTTAATTATTAATTCATGTTTTATGTTTGGAAAGTTAATTAAACGGTAATAATAGCTTTGAGAAAGCTATGTATTATGTAGAACAGTTGTTTATAAACCACGTCCGGGAAATGTGTAAGAAAATAAGACGAAACAAATTTGTAGTAAGGAACGTAAAAAAGAACGAACAAATGTTGAATTTAATTGTAATAAACAAAGCTGTTTAAAATATGGTAAAGGAGAGTTGATGTTTATTAGGTAACGAAACCCAATAACCACTCTTACAGGTTACGAGTTCGCATGAAAGACCCTGGATACCATGTGCAGGTAGGCATTTTGCGATTTGTGAAGTTTGAGTAATTCATAGTAAAATAAATAAAGTTATTTGCAATTCACTAGTAACTTTACAGAATGAGGAAATAGTTTAGAATGAAGGCTTCGTTTGACACAGAATGGAAGACCTAAGGTGGAAATCAGAAGCAGAATATCTAAGGATTAGAGAGCTTTTGCAAAAGGTAAAAGCATTACTGAGATTGAATGTCTTATTTGGAGTGTGTTTCTGTATAGCAGTGAAACATGCACAACCAAAAAGAAAGAAGAAAGCCACCTAGAGAGCTTTGAAATGTGGTTGTGGTAAAGGACTAATAAAGGTGGAATGGACTGAGAAATTGAGAAATGATGAAGTATTGACGAGGACACAAACTTCTGAAAGAAGTAAAAAACATTAAAACTCTTGGTTGGACCATACATTGCATACAAACTGTCTGCAGGTAAGAATCATAGAGGGATAAGCTGGAAGGACACAGAGGGCAGGGAAAAAGAAACGTTAGAATGCTTGATGACATCAGAAAGAGAAGTATGTATAGACAGATGAAAACAGATGCACAGGACTGGGAAAAATGGAGAGCATCCAATTGAAACTTGTTGTAAGACAGTTTTACTAAAGAAGAAGAAGCTATATTAACAGGTTGTAACGGTACAATTCTGGTCCTATTATATTTTGGGGAATAATGGATATAAATGGTAATTTTATTTAAAGTCATATAAATAAAACCTAGTAAAGTTTTATAAGGGTTTTTAACTGCGTAGTATTGAGTGGGCAAGATTTGCGTCAAGGTCAGGGATAGACTCACAGAAACAGCAAAAACAGTTCGTCATGTCAATGTGTCAACCAGCTGTGCCCATGATTATGTCAGCCAAAATATGCAAGGCGTAATACATACTTTTGTAAACAAAGGGTTGGGCGAGTTACACAAAGGAATGAGTGACGCAGTTTGTCCCCCACCTCTGTATTGCAGCGTTTGCGAACAAAGACAGTCTCGTTTCATCAGAGTAGCGCACCGGCCGGCAAT
This sequence comes from Magicicada septendecula, assembly GCA_034769895.1. Taxonomy (NCBI): domain Eukaryota; kingdom Metazoa; phylum Arthropoda; class Insecta; order Hemiptera; family Cicadidae; genus Magicicada; species Magicicada septendecula. The sequence goes on along the minus strand of CM068372.1, from coordinate 86,755,170 downwards.
TCCCTAAAAGCTACTTACACCTAAATTTTACACAACCAAGTTTTGCTATATAATGTAAAAGTGCAGTAACAGTGCAATGTAAAACATAAACAAAAATTTTCGTAAAGTTTTTAAACATCTATTATTGCGTTTTCAGCGATGGGACGTCTGCAGGACAATAATATCAGCTAAGTGACAAAATGTGGTCAATACAAAACTTTTAATATTTCGATATTTTAATATTTCATTCAGTATTCAATAATAATAAAAATGAGCTCAATTTGGGGAAAAGTAAAAGAAAAATGTAACAAAAATGCGAGCGTGAATGAATGAGAGAATGTCCAACTACATTTAATAAGTGCTGGGTTGTGAAATTACTTATAATTATGATATCATAAAAAATACAATTGAATATGTTATTTGAAATGTTTAAGGGGATTTTTTGACTTAAATAATGTAACTGCGTCTCATGACGTAACACCTCAAGGTGTATAGCAGCGTGCTTGTTTTCGCACGGTAGAGTCACATGTTTTGTAAGTAATATGTTATTAAAAGGTAATGTCATTTGGTAAACATTTCAAGCAAGCGTAAATTATTTCAAATAACACATTCCGCTATCTTCTGGTTCGCTTAACCAAATTCTCTGCCCTTAAGGTAAGTAAATGTGCTTGTATATAACAAGATGGCGCCTGAACAAAAGTTGAATAAAATTATTGATATTCCATAGTAATATTATGGCAGTAATAAAAATAATATAACAAGGTCACTTCTAACTAACCAGAAGACAGAAGTTGGGAGGTGTGTACCAGAATTATCAGTCTGCCAGGACTGCTTGCAACTACTCTGAAAAAAATTAATAATACAACAGTTACAATTATACTGTTCACTCTGATCAACCAAAGATAGCTAATAACATTGCATATAAAATTAAGTATACAAAAATATGATTGTATTTGGTTGACAACTATAAGTGGAAATTCATTACTCATCTGCTAATGTCAGGCTTTTCAGTTTCTACATCTCATCTGTATAGATAATAAGCTTCCCACCAACTAGCTCACGAGCAATTGTCAAGGAAGACTGCTGAAGGCGAGTGAGTAAAAAATGCAAATAGTCTGTTTATGGAGAATAGTTTATGGTGGATGGACTTGGTCACCTTGGAGCATGGTTAATGTGAAATTTGGTAATTCAAGACGAATGAGAACAGAGCGTATAACCAAGAGAACGATAGGTTGATAATCGTCAGTGAGCTGGTTGGTCAGTAACACACACATATTCTTAGATGAATGTACTGAAAGATTATTGCAAAACAACTTCACAAAGTGAGAAGCACAGAAAGGGCTCATCCAGAACAAACAGACCACCAGACTGGTGACAAAAACTGACATCGAGTTGTAGACTGCTAACAATAAATACATAACAAAAATTAATTATATACTACTAAATACATTTACTGTAAGTACAATGGAATAATGTAATTGCCACTCAAAAAATGAATTCCCAACATAACAAAACAAAGCAATGGTTAACATACAAATTAAAAAATCTTATTTTAATTATACATGTAAAAAATTGATGAAAATACTGAAATACTCTTATTTTAAACAAAAAATTATTTTAAAATGCACATAATAAGCCGTAAAATATACTAATTTTGTTCAAAATGATATTTAAAATACTTTAGTCTGAGTTTAATTAAACACACTACAGTAGTAAAATGTTAATTAACAAGAGATGTCAAATATCTGATATATATCTTGAGAAAAGTTCAAAAAAATTCTTTAAGAGACAAAGCTTTCTAGCAATCACAAGAAATACAATCTAGTGGGTTAACGTTCTTTAAACTTTAGTACAGGTCTTGAAGATTTTTCACTCAACTACTTTCTTTTTCAAAGCTCCTCCTGTGTTTAAAAAAATGATAAATTTTGGTTGCTCAAAAGATTGAGCATACCAACACTGATACTTATTTTTAAAATAATTTTTAACCCATGTTGTATTAAAGTACTATTTTAACCCTTTGAGCACTATGTATGTATTGGTATGTTCACTGCAGAACATCAGTAATGGGCTAATAACATACCAGTATGATTTTTAACTTTCTGCTCAAATTACTATGATTACCCATTCACATTCGCGTCTGTGAAATTTTTTAGTTACATAAAAATTACGATAACCTTGTGTAATGAAAATCTGTATGATTTTATATACACTCCTCTAATAAGACTTGAGTGAGTGGTTCGCTGTTGAAAAGAGTATTTGAATCATAGATTCGGCTTAACTTATCACAAATTCCCCACGATCTGAAGAAGTTTTAAACTGGAGGGAAGCAAGTCCCTTTAGGATGAAAGGGTGGAAGGACTAAAAGAGTTTACCTGCAGTGATGAAGAAATAAAGAACTTAACGATGTTACGAAGGTGAATGTGTAAAACTGATTACTTAGACAGGTGCTATGCTGCCATGTGGCATTGAGCTAGTCCCTAATACATGCTACTCCTTCACATGCACAGAGCACACTGCAAAAGCAGTCGATAGGGGCGTGCAAGTCAACCCATGTATATGCGAGTCAATCTATGTACACGTCGAGTTCAAGCACGTAAATATTTCACGTGCCAAAATACTGAACAACTTCAGTTTTAGTACTAACAATTCTATAGGTTATTTACTTATGATTGTACATTCTATAAAAGCAACAGTACCAAAGTATAAATGATTTACTCTTGTTTATATTACATAACTATCAACTACCTTAAAAAGTGTGTTTGTTAAAATTGGCTAGTTGTAATCACAATCATATTATTCTTATGGAAGAAATCCCTCTATATTTTACCAATTTTACTATGATTCCGAAAATAGCTATGATTATAAAATATAAACACAATTTACAAGAATAAAAGCAATTATTCGCCCTTATTTCTCAACCCATACAAATTTGTTAAGGGCTCTTTTGTGTCATAGTTTCGGTAAAGTATTTGGTAACATAAACATGACTACGAAGACTGAATATATTAGTACACACGAAAACGTGGAGTGAAACAAAGAAAATCACATAATCTAAAAAAAAATGTAAACTGGGAACTCAGTATGGACTTGTAAAATTAAGCCTTCAAAAAGAGTTAAAACATACACTGTGAATTTAGTTCATCCACATGCTCACATGTGATTTTTGAGCATTGGATTTTTTGTCACGTTAATATACACAATTTTTCCATTTCTCAGTTGTATGTGAATTATTTTGAAAACTTTCAGAAATAATACTTTTACTGTGGTTGTTTATTATCTACACAACATAATAACACATGTTTCCTTATCTTGAAACATAATGATAGCGTTAATGCTCTACTGTATTAATAAAAATGTCTGCTGATTCCACACTTACGTATTTATTGATAATATTAACTTATTCAAATGCAATTAGTTTTATATTGTTTTATTTAACATTTATTCTAATAAAAAATGCAACAAATCTTTTAATAAAATATTCCACGCTTTTGCACACAACCAATTACACATTTTCATCCTTCAATTATATTGTACAAATGTATCTGACAGCTTGTTACAGACACCAGAAGTAAACACACAATATACAATATTAATTAAGCAAATTAATATTTAAATACAAATACAAATTAATAATTAATATACAAATACTAATTAAGCAATAGGTAAAAAATTGCCTGATTACACATGTAAATAAAAAAAACTCATACGGTTAAGATTAACAGTAAAAACAATAAAAACAAAAAACTCAACAATAATAATAAATTCAAAACAAATAAAAAAATTCACATTTTCAACAATATGTACACACACACTTACGGTAACAAAATTATTATTTGAATAAGTCTTACAAATTTATTTATGTTAAAAAAAAACAAAATAGGAAATAAGAATTACAATGTATAATGGTCAAATTTTTTTGTATACATGGCACTGATGATTTAGATAAGATGGTCATAGCTTCCTTTAAACCACAGCAAGGAACAGGACTGATATTACTTCAAATTTTTTAGAAAGAAATCTATGTTTTATCAAAATTTGTCATACTTTCAAATTACTTTATTACAAATATTTACATTTGATGTTTACTCGAATATGACAGACCGACTTATACTCAGACGCCATATTACTTACAATCTACAAACCTGAGAACAAAAAAAGGCATGGTACTCATAATAAGAATTTCAAATACACAACTTAAAACAAATCTAATTAACTGACTTCCTTGAACTTAACATTCCACTGCTCTATAGATCCCGAACATCAGTTATTGTTATGGTACGTCAGTATACTGTTACTATATTTTCAGTAGTAAAAAATCCAGGATATGATCATCACTTTCACAACTAGAACATGGATTCAAATGCACAATCAAATAGAAAATTTGGATGCAAATATGCACCAAAAATATTTAAAATATGCATCACAGTACCCAGAAATAAATCTGTTGTTTCTGTTGCAAGGAAAGTGAATGCTGCAAGGCACTGTTTTGAGCCCCAACTGTGTTATAATTTCAGGTAATTTAGAGAAGTGACTACATATGAACTTTATATATTGTCACAGCTATCTCCAACTAAACATTCTTGAGCTATTGCAATTTGACTGTACCTGCTGCACTGAAGAAATTTAATACGTTTCCAGTTCATGAAATGTTACATCCAACATGTTTTATAAAACATTTATACGCAGTCGAATAAAAAAAAACTATTTAATTAGGAAAGGGGTCAAGTGATTATTTAATACAGCAATTACACTGAAAATATGGATTTTCATTGTAATAATATTCAGCAGGATATACATTTACAAGCAATATCAAAGGCATGCACATTACATGGTGTAGTATTTTTCGATGTACCTTTATGTCGGTAAGAGAATGCAAATTCTACATGAAAATCCAGGCTCTAGTTATCACAAACAGGCCAATAAGTGTGTACAAAGGATGTGATTTTGTGTTACATATTCTGACCTACTGTCTACTTCAGCTTGGTTTTTTTAGAGTAGTCTTAATTTTTAACAAAAGGGAAAACGTCAAATATTTCTTGTTCTCTTCGGACTTAAAAAAAAAAGAAATGGCATGTATTTATGTAACATGAATTCAGAATATTTAAATACTTAAATGAAGTATACATGATATCCGTTATTAGATGTTAAACAGTAATTCAAAATTACTGAATCTGGTAGTAAATCAAACTAGCAGAATCTAGTACGAGGGTCATTCAAATATAAACCGGATTTTTTACACAGATTTATTGGTGACAGATAAAATTACAAAAAAAATATCTTTTTTCTACATAGTTTCCTTCAACAGAAATACATTTTCTCCACAGGATAGGTAGCTTCTTGATCCCCTCATCAAAAAAAGAAGATGGGTGTTCCAACAGCCAACTGTGCACATCCTGCTCAACCTCTGCATCATTGTTGAATTCTTCCCCTCCTAACGCTTCCTTCAGCACACCAAACATGTGGAAGTCACACGGAGATAAGTCTGGACTGTAAGGGGTGTTCAAGAGGTGTCCAGTGAATTTCAATGAGTTTATTGTGAGTCTGAGCTGCAGTATGCGGCCATGCGTTGTCATGGAGAAGCAGAACGTCACGAATTGGTTGCTGGCGTCGTTTGTTGCGATAAGCGGCCCTGATGTCATCCAACAGCTGGCAGTAGTATGCCACATTCACCATCTTTCTATAGTGAAGGACATCAATCAGCAACATACCTCTTGAGTCCCAAAATACAGTTGCCAGAACTTTCCCTGCCGACAGGCGAGTTTTGGCATTGACCGGCACCCCCTCTACATTTTTCCACCACTTGCGTTCTCCACTGCATCATGACCGTATGAAATTTTTTGGCCCAATCAAACACTGGTGTTTTTGAGAGTAGCGTGTTTAGACTGTGCCTGCAGTCTGGTCAAAATCTCAGTTGATTTGACACCTTCATTGGTGAGAAATCGGATAATTAACCATTGCGCAACAGACGAAGGTACGTCATGCTTAGACATTGTGCTACTGACGCGGGAACGAGTTCTGCTGGCGTGGCTGGGCGTTCCCTCACCTCCACACATCCCCACCTAACTACCTCAAGCGCCCCACCTCACTCACTCCACTTCCTGATACCACATGTAAAAAATCCGGTTCATATTTGAATGGCCCTTGTAGTTACTCAAATCATAGACTACTTGATCCATATAGGTGCCATACGCATGTTTATTCTTAAATATTCTGTTCACGTACTGAAAATTTAATATCATGTACAAAAGAAAAATAGCAATGAATCAACTTACAACATATACTTGAATAATGATCTGATAAAGCATTGTTCAGAGCATATAAAATCCTACGGTTTTTTTAAATTAAAAGTAGTAGATTTCAAAAATAAGTTTGAGAGACTTTAAGAAGAAAGTCACTGTCTCCTATGGCTCTAAATGCGAGAGATCAACCGAATAAACTGTCAATGATTCCAGGCACTGGAAATGGATAACTAGAGGTGATTGTTCACAGGGTGTTGTGAAGGAAGCCAGGCCCTACTACATGAGTGAGGATGATGATACAAGGAAGGAAATGATGCAGCCTGGACTATTCCTTTGACGAATGTGATATCCTTGCTTTTATTTAGTTGAAAAAGTTAAACATGGAAAAATGTCACTATTATGATCTGCTAAAATAACAATATGGAACTTAGATTACTTCCAAATTGCAAAACCACGTGCGACTTACAATCTCCGTTCATAAATTTAGCAGAAGGATGAATTTACAACACGTTGTATTTCAACTTCATTGAATGAGTCAGGAGTAAACCACAAGACTTTCTCTCCTGAAAACCAAACTGATTTGGCATTCCATGGCTGTTATCTAGTATGGACAAACATAATAGTAGATGATTACCGTTTGGAGTAGGTACAGGATTTCCAGTATTATTCGGGATGTAATATTTCATGACGTCTAGAAAGAGATGTGGAGAACAATTTAAGTAAATTTAGATTCATCTGTGGGACAATTTATTAAAAAATAAAGTTAGACCAGGAACAAAATTAGATTTCATATCTAATCATATCTACAGTGCAGTCATGGACTCTGCTAAAGTGGATGTAAGTAAAATCACTTTGGCAGAACTGAGGTTTTTAAGAATGGTCAAAGGATGCTCATGATTACATTTGCTTTGCAATGAGGATATACAGAGTTTGCTTAAAGTGTCCCCGTTGGTTAAAAAAGTTCATGAAATGAGGATAGATGAATGGAATATGTATTTTGGAGGAGGACTCTATACCAAAGATCAGATATTTTAATGCTCCACAGGATAGTCGAAACGTAGAAAGGCTCGGATAACGATGGTCTAAAAAAAAATTAGCATAAACAATACATTTAAAATGTTTTAGCACTAAATTTAATTTAAGAATAATAAATTAGCACAAGTATTTAAAATGTCTTGACTACACCATAATTAGTATTTACCCGTCTAAATCTCACCTGACAAAATATAATGTAGTAAATTTAGAAACAAATCAATTGTGCATTACTTAAAACAATTATTATTCATAACTCTGAGGTACAACCATTCAGAAAAGAAAATAATTATTAAATGTTTAAATTTTTATGACCACATGAATTAATGGAATTAACACTAATTATGAGTAATAACAAATAAAAAAACAAACGTTATTTTGTAATTAAATGCAAAAAAAATATAAATTATATAAAAACAATTAAGTTACATATACGATGATTTACATAAAAGTACAAAATTGTAATGATTAAAAATTTAATAAAAGTGTTATTAAAAAGTGTTATATAAAACTATTTTTAATGAAACTTGTATATTTCAGTACAAGTTGGTTATGACAAGAAATAAATTTTGAAATAAAAATACATGTATACTTGTATACTTGGTGGCCCCTCAATAAAGTAAATACACAATATAAATGCCAAGAAAATGTATACGTAGGAAAATGAAAAATTATGCGGAATGGAATGCTTAGATCATCAGCCTTCTAACTCCACACTGGCAACAGAACTTGGCCGCAGCCACCGGATACTTTGCGCCGCACTCGTGGCAGAAACGTGCACTGTTTGGTGGCTGGACCAACGGGAAAGAATGTTCTGAACCACTTGAGTTGCTGTCCTTTTCCATGGTTGTTGACATGTCATCAGGAGGTGATTTCCTATTCAAACTGCAACAATTAATTAAACATTATATACTCACCCATGCAATGATCCAAGCATTTAATACAATTTTTTTAAAATTATGAAATCCATATTGAATAGATTACTAATAACAAATCCATATACTAATAACAAAAAATATACACAGAAAGTAACAAAACAGTGCTATAAAAATTACTGCATTACTTTTAATGTTTTACAGCCAGAGGTTAATTTGTTTCTTTTTTTTTGGGGGGGGGGGCATTATGTTGTGGGCCATTATTTTTCCTTCGGCTAGACATTTTGGCTACATCTTTGGTAGTCTTCTCCAGTTCTCCAGTGACTGCCTTGGCTCTGTCAGTAACACAGGTAAAATGGCTTATCACTTTTGCTGGCTGCTCATAATAGCTGAACTGGCTCGCATGCTTCTAAGCCTACCACAGATATAGCCGAAACATATACGAGGTGTGTTCAAAAAAAGACCAAACTATTTGTGTAGCACGTCAACTAGCGCACAGAGCGAGCTGCAGAATTAAGTGCTGCTAGCGACAGGTTTTGATGCCTGAATGCCGTTTTCTCTGTCCCGTCACGATCTTCAGTCTTCGAGCTACACGCGCTATAGTGGGCACGGGCACACACCGTCCGGCGGATTTATAACGAAGTGAGAATGAAGATCTTAACACAACGTGTGTGTATACAATTTTGCTGCTGACTTCGTAAAATCTTTACAGTGCTATTTCCATTGTCTTCCAAAGTTTTCATTACCATTTGCATTGGTACGCAGTTGTTGACCGATTTCAAAACAGGTCTCTTTCTGATCGTCGTCAACAAACACAGTAAGAATTTTGCAGTGATACGATACATTTAAATTTTTCTATCAAAATTTAATTTTACGATCTTAAATGGATTCTGTCAGAAAGTATCGGCATTTAAACGATGATTTACAATTATCACATCACGAGCTCTCTTCCCATGATCTTCGATATCGCTTTGATCTGCACCAACCATAGTTTTTCCCTCTTTAAAAATTCTTAAACTAATTGTTCGCCTCATGCAGGCTTCCACGTATGTTTAATTGAAAACCAGAATGTCTCTGAAAAGTTTTAACCTAGTATTGCTAAAAAATTTCATACGCACACGTTGTTCTCGCGGTCTGTCTTAATCGCTTTGTCACTAATCCGCTGGCCAGCATGTGCACGTCCCCACTCAATGTGATATACCTCAAAGACTACTGCAAATAGTGGAACACAATAAGTGGCAGTTTGTTGTCAAAAACTATCGCTAGGTGCGCGCAAAGTCGCGGCGCGTCGTTTGTGCGGGTTGATGTGTTACTCAAAAAGTTTGGTCTTTTTTTGAACATACCTCGTATATGGCTGAAGAAGAAACACTGGATCACAATCTCTATCACAGACAAAACTAAAAGACAAGCAAGAACAATGGTTGCATGTTGTATACAACTAATTATCAATTTTGACAGCTGAAGCTTTGTACTGTGAGGTGATATCAGAAAGTACCTAAAACTCAACCTTCCTACTTAAAAGGAGTGTGGTACAAAATTGTGCCATTTGAAAATTGTATTTGTTGTTGTGTTTTTAGGTTGAATTTGTGGTGTTTCACGATTGCTGACACGGCTGAACTGAATGAACAGAGAGTTTGTATTAAATTTTGTTTTAAACTTAAAAAAGACAACAGCAGAGACACATTAAATGTTGAAACAAGGTTTTGATGGTGAAGCTGTCGGGCAGACTCAAACCTATGAGTGATTTAATAATTGAAAAAACAGCAGAACATCTGTTGAAGATGATGAATGTTATTGGCAGACAATTCACTATATATATATATCAAGGTGTAAGTTTGTCACACAGGACTTGCCTGCACGTTTTGTCAGAAAAACTTTGGAATGGGCTACATTACACCAAAATTTGTGAAAACATCATGGAGTGCCAAGAATGTGAAAATTATCTAAACCTCATGTCACAGATTACTGGTGATGAAACATGGCTTTAAATGACTCATGAACAAAACATGAGTCATCTCAATGAAAATCGTCAAGTTCAGCAAAAGAGCATGCAAAGTTTTGTTCGAAAACGAAATCAATGTTATGTTTACTTGCTTTTTTTTACTCTGTTCCCCAGGGCCAGACAGTCAATGGTCAATTCTACTATGATGTTTTGAGGCGGTTTCGAGAACAAGTGTGATAAACATTCTGAGATATGGGCCAACCAAACATCATGACAAAGCATAATGGTCAATTCTACTATGATGTTTTGAGGCGGCTTTGAAAACAAGTGTGACAGAAATGTTCTGGGATATGGGCCAACCAAACATGGGTGTTGCATCATGACAACGCATCAGCACTTACTGATAATTACTAGCAGTTAATAGCTAGGACGTTTAAATATCCCAAAAATCAGCGCATGTGTAATTCTTTGTTGTGAAATTATAAAAGACACATTCTTTGAACAATTACATTAAAACAAAGACAAGATAATAACAGAATTTCACATAATTATGAAAAGTCATTTTGAAACATAATCTTACCTGTTGTATGCAGAGTCTGGACAAAACTTGATTGTTGGAGACTGGTCATAAAGGATTGATTCCACTTCATCTTTTGACTGTTTTCGACTTCCATTGTTTGCTTCCAAAGGCTGCGAACTGGAAATTAAGGTTGGGGTAAATTTTAAGGAAGGTGAATTGGATTGAGGAGGTGGTGAAGAGGACATATATAACAATTCTGTCATGGATTTTAATAGCTCTTGTTCAGCATTTAGTGTTTCTGCATCAGAGAGTGATTTATGTAATGAACTATCAGATGAACTTTCATTATTAATTCCTTCTTGAAACTGATCACTATTGTCGATAGGGGAACTAAAGAACAAATCATTTTTATTAACAGGGATGTTAGTTCCATACAAGAGATCTTCCATTTTTAGTTTTGTCCTAAGGAACTCTCGACCACTTCTTGGTGACTGAGAAACGGAAGATGATCTTTTTACTGGAGTGACATCATTTCTTTTCTCTTCATTCTTAGCGCTATGACTTACACCTCTTCTTAAACAATTTTTATTGCTATCAATAGATTCTATGCTAATAGAGGAGCAAAGACTTAAACTACTTAAACTAATTGGATTTTTGTTCTTATCGCTTCCCTGTTCACTGTTATCAGGGAGTGGTGTGGATGCATTTGAAACAGTTTCCTCGATTGATTTGTTTTCTGAGCCCGTGTCCAGAATTTGTTCTGGAGACAATCGTTCAGTCGTGTTTTGCAAAGACTCATCAACAGTCTCTATTGGCGAGAACTTTATGAAAGCTGACTTTGGAGAGGTAACAAGTACTGGGGATGTAGTTTTTTCATTAGCAATTGGTACTGAAGATGGCACAAGAGGATTTTTAATGGAGCTGGGAGAGGATGATGAAACAGGACTTGGTGCAAATTTTATTTTGTCATCCTGACCCAGCAACTCCTTCATCTGGCGTTCAGCAGATGCGAACGGATTGTAAGGTTCTTTTTCCTTTCCACTGTCACAACAAGTAAAAGTCACTATTAGAAGCAATTGATTTTCCAATAAAACATAGAAACATGAAAGCAAATCAGTACTCAACTATTCTTCCCAAATTCTGGAATACTGATATTTCCATCATATAAAAGCATCTAATTACTCAAAATATCATAATACAAAAACTATCTACTAAATAAAAATTATGTATATAAGGCGTAAGAATTAAATCATATTGAGCATCTCTAGTGTTGATTCAAAATACAGCTTAAACTGACCAGAAATTACAATGATGCAAAAGTATTGCAACAGAAGCTCGAACATGCAAAAAAAAAGGAAAAATAAGCAGAATTCAAAACAGTTTCAAAATCACAATATTCTAAAATATTAATCAAATACAGTTTGAGTTGCGGTTATCTGGCCTTTACTTATTCAGCTTTTTGTTTATGCGAACAGAGTACTATAAAACACTTAATACTAAAAATTAGTAAACAATGGTCCAAGTAACTCATGATGATATAGTACAACTTGTAAACGATGATGAAATTGATATGGATGAAGCCATAACCTATAGAGAAAGAAGGTATAATAATATAATGACCTATAATAAAAGACTGAAGGCTATTGAGAGATGGTTTAAAATTACACAGGGCAGTGGAAGAATTATGAGTATTCACGCATTGACCTTCCACAGATTTTGTTACCTGACAGCAAAAAAAAGGCAATCAGTGAGAAAATTACAAGCAGTCTCCAGTTAAAAAAAAACAGATTAATGGATTATAGATGCTTGTTAAAAAGCATCTTGTTGCTCTGCACTAATCCAGTGACTCCCAAGAAGGTATTTAAGTCTCATCAGATTAGCTATCTACCTAACCTGATCATGAACTAAATTGTTCAAAAGCACTTATACTTGGCAAGCACTGAACTGGCAGTATGCAGCAATATCAGCAATGGCAGCAAAAGCAATATGCTGACAGGGGAACCTCACTTGGCATGAACAAAGTCAGTTGATGGGGCTAGGAGTTTCCAAAAGAGCATCGTAAATGAAGAAGAATTCCAAAATTTTGACCCTGAAAACATGTAAGAATATGTAGAAATTCAACTTTTAGTTTTGAAAATTTATCAAAAATGCATGAAATACATCACACTTGAAATTAACATAAGCTTGTAAATAATTATTTAAAATCATATATATGCATTTATGTTTTCTCTTTAAAAAAATTTGTAAATAAGAATAATGTTTTTACTTTTTGGTGCCAAATTCAAATTTTAAAAAAAGTCTGAATATGTTATAACACTTTTTGTCACAGGTTTCTTAGTGAAGTAATGTTATTGCTAAAAACTGTCAACTGCTTCCACAAAATTTAGCTTAATTTCAGAATTTTCAAAAAACAATGCATTAACCCCAAAATGTCTAAAAACTGAAATTAAGCTAATAATTATTTACAAGTTTATGTTAAATTTCAAGTATGGCGTATTTCATGTTTTTTCATAAATTTTCAAAACTAAAAATTGAGTTTCTACAGCTTCATCAACTGATTTTGTTCACACCAAGTGAGGACAGAAAAAAATGAATTTGTATTATGCTAGGAAATCTTGACGCGAGTTCATTTTGCATTGTTAATAACTATTCTGTCTGTTATGAGTACAAAACAATTTTAATACACTATAATATCGACCACCATTCCAGACAGTTCAACACTACCAAATTATTGCATTTAGACTATTTGTTTCTTTTTCCAACCACACAAACTCTTCTAAGATTTCAGTTAGATTATATTTTTACTTTTTTGGGGAGAAAATGACAGTCAAAAAACTGCTGAAAAAAAATTATACTCCTTTTGAAATGGCCTAGGGTTAATATCAATTACACTATATTATTTTGGTTACTTTTATATCTTCGGTTATTATAGGAACCATCCCTGGACTTACATTTTGGAAGCCAAAACATTGAGTAAAATTAAACAATCACAGTGGACATGTAAATTATAAGATTCAGTGGAGCCGAGTATATAAGAATTTTAACAAACATATTAATAGCTGAAAGACTTATCAAAGATTCACTACGCATGTAATTAACAATAACAGACCATCAAAATAGGCTGTTGGATTGAGACTATGGTGTACAAGGACAGAAGTGTGGCTAGCACTACATTTTGGAAACCTGTTATTTATCCACTTCTCTCTCTTCTACAGCACCACACCCCCAGATTGAACCTTCATATTTTGCCTCTAACTTCTCAGTAGCATTTTTGTAGCTTTCCTACTGGAGTGTCAAATGCTCTTTTTGCTAGTCAATACTCTCCCATTCTCATCGCACATCTTGTGCACCATAGTTTCTGTTCTTTACCAAATCTGATACAGTTGCCTACCTGAAAAATTGATATATTTCCTGATATGTCTCTTCCTCTCAAAAATATTAAGATTGTTTATCGTTTTGTATTAGGTCCCATGCTTCACTACCATAACTTATTATATTAGGTGCTCACTTCCACAAGCAAAAGCAATCTGGAGGCTGCACTTTGATTTTATTACAGTGCAGTCCAGTAATCAAATGGACCTGTAGTTAATGGCCAAGACACATACCCATTGGCTGACTAAGCTGCTACACAGAATGTTCCCAAAAGATGGTGCCAAACTTCAAGCACGATTCTACTCATTAAACAAGAGGAACAAGTCCAATAAATATACTGCTACGATGGTCACACTGGATCGTCATGGATACGGTGTAAATAGAATAACAGACACCAATGAAGTCACTAATCACCAATTTTAATTAGTCACAAGCAACAATTAGAAATCAACAAACCATTCTTATTCAATAATTCAAATTAATTTTGCCCAACATACACAATAAATAAATGTCAGCTTCTACAGTTTTGCACTAATTAACATAATAATAACTTTCAACTAATCCACAACAATCACTTGATCCGCACTGAATAAATTACCAAACTGAAACTGAACTAGGTCATCCAAAATCCAGTATTTTACCTCCACTGCATTGCAGTGTAGTGAGCTAGCAGGTGTGGATGCTGGGAAGGTAATCAAGTACATATCTGAAAGGGGCATCAGCATCTTGCATGACCTAGAACGTAATTCTGCTGCGCAGAATGATCTGTAAACATCTAGAACAACTCGCACACTGCAGCGTGTCCAGAATCACATGTGCACTCCGCGATGTGGTATTATTTATTTCATCAGCATAACAATATATTGAGAAATACTTGTCCCATATGTCTGTATGAGTTAAAAAAAATAATTACTGATGAATGAAACGAGGTGTGGAGTTGAAATTTGGTACACACAGTGCGTTCATCACATCTTATAAGTACAAAACAATCCAAATATTATTACCACTCAAATTTTGAAAATGTTAGTTGATTGAAAATTTTCAGTTTAAATTTCAAAAAATCAGTACTTATAACAAAAAAATGTCTTATTACATGAAAAATTATTCCTTTTATTCATAATCTAATGGTTCCTTGTTTATGGAATTCAGAAAAAAAGGAGTTGTTACACTTATTTTATAAGAAAACAGGCCAACTGTTGTGTTACAAATGAAATGTAAGATCTCCATTACTTTTTATCCAAATTTCATAAATGAGGTACCATTACCTCATCCTTTATGACTAAAGGACTAATTTGTTATGTAAAATTACATTAATATGTAACATTTTTGTTATAAGTACTGATTTTTGTGAAATCTAAAATGAAAAATTTCAATGAACTGCCATTTTGAAAATTTTTAGATAATACTTCGGACTGTTTTGTACTCAAAAGAATGATGTGTATACCAAATATCAACTCCACATCTCATTTTGTTCAGCGGTAATTTTTTTTTTTTAATCTCACAGACAGATGGAAAAACTGAGCACTTTTTTGCATTGTTTATTGGATACTTTTCCTTCAGTTTAATGAGTACAATAATTCCTGAAGTATGACACGTCTTTTGATAACACCTGTATATGATGGATATTCAATAACTAAAGAGACAAACAGCTGTGACAGTTTTAATTACTGTAACATTTTTTAGTTTTTATATAATTCTCAGAATCACTTATATATATATATATATTTGTCTAACCTTTTTACAAGCTTTCTTTCTCATGCTTGCTATGAAGAATTCTGTATCTCCATACTGAAGCCAGTTTATGGTATTTGCTCTTTATTGCTGTGTTGCAAACTTTACATCAGGTAACTCTTCATTGAGGGAAAACTAAACAAGACAAATCATATGTAGCAAGATGTGGGTTGTAAGAAGTCTATGATAGAATCTCCCAACTCAGTTCTTCAATGATGTCAAATATCAAACATGCAATTTGTGGATGTGCACTGTTATGAGGGGAGAATTACACTTTGATCTGTAAACCAGCTTGTTTCTTCAATCCTGCAGGCTTTTTTTTTGTTCGCATGTTGGAGTAGTACTCAATACTTCTTGAATGTCAGTCTTACACAAAAATAAAATACATCACAAAAACTAGACCTTCAGTGTCCTAAAATACTGTCCTTCTGTTGGACATTCACAATGGTGCCCTCGTCACTTGTGTTCGGCCATTTTTCTAATTCTTCCACCAACTTATATAAATCTGCATGATTTATAGAACTTTCTTTCCCCTGTTTAGTCATACAACACTTGATTCCTGATGGGTTTCATCAGAGAGCAAAAATCTAATCACTACATGCTGTATTTCAAATATACTATTCTCTAGAGGTCTATTACAGTTCAGTCCATTAATTACTGAAGTTAGGTTTACACAAATTTATATCAAACAGCTATGAAAAATTTATTATCTCCAATCCCAAAGTACTGCTATCACTGCTATACACCTGAAAAATGTATACCTAACACCAACTTATATAAATTTGCATGATTTATAGAACTTTCTCTGTCCTGTTTAGTCATACAAGACTTGATTCCTGATGGGTTTACATCCTCAGAAAGCAAAAGTCTAATCACTACATGCTGTTTTTCAAATATACTATTCTCTAGAGGTCTATTGCAGTTCAGTCCATTAATTACTGAAGTTAGGTTTACACAAATTTATATCAAATAAAAAATTTGGTAACTCCAATTCCGAAGTACTACTATCACAACCTGAAATAATGTATACCTAACAACAAATGGCATGTTAATGCTATACAGGTCAAAGGACAGAGTTTTATAATAGTACAGTAAAGCCCCGATTATCCGCGGAATTGGGTGGCAAGGGCACCGCGGATAGTGAAAATCGCGGATAACCCGAAAAAAGACTAAAAATGAGGTGTAAACATGAAAAAAAATATTTCAGCATAAAAACTATCTTTTATTGTACAAAAAACATAATATGTAAAACTTTTAAAATATGTACAGTACAGCAGAAACCTTTGCTCTACGTCTAAATCACTAAAATAAAGAACAGTAAACAAAAAACAATACTGTACTGTTACAAAAAGTGTTCAGTTACACCTTTTTAAAAAAAATCAGTCACTCGTTTTTGCTTCTTGCTTTGGAAACACCTTTTCTTTATTCTAGATTGTACTTTCCTTAACATGAGTTTTTCTGCCAGATGTGCGTCATCGTCTTGTTCCTCTAAATATTGAAGCAATCCGTCTATGTGCTGCAAAGCAGTTTCGTGTGTCATCTGCGCAGGTGCCTCGTCTTCTTTACTTTCACTTTGTTCTTCTTCGTTCTCGTTCACTCCCATTGCTTTGTTCGTTATCTCTACGAAGTCAGTCGTTCAAACCCCGGCTCACTTGCGTCGCATTCCAGCAACTCTTCTATGTTCTCTTCGTCGACATTCTCACCTCCCGGAACGGATGTCACTAGGTCAACAAGTGTAGCGGTCGGCATGACTTCATTCTCTTCTTCACAAATATTTTGGTTGACATTTGTTTCGATACTCAGAAACAGTTTTCTCCATGATTTAACAAGGGTTGAGGGTTTGATGTAATCCCATGCAGACGCAATATCGTAAATGCTATCCAAAATTGTATAATTCTTCCAAAATTCTTTGAGATCGCAGCCTTCTTCGATTTTTGACAGTAACAACTTTGTTCTGTATGTTCTCTTCATGGTTGCAATGACTCCCTGGTCCATAGGTTGTATCAGCGCAGTAACATTTGGGGGCAAAAACTTTGCGAAGATTTGCCCGTCAAAAGATTTAAGCACACATGTAGCCGGGTGTGAAGGCGCGTTGTCAATTAACAAAACAGCCTTCTTTGGCAAATTTTTTGAGTCAAGATGTTTACGTACTTGAGGCACAAAAATGTTTTCAAACCATTCTTGAAAAATCTGCTGGTTCATCCAACCTTTTTTTTGGTTGAAATAATCAACTGGTAAATTTTCTGCTCTTGTCCCCTTAAAAGACCTCGGTTTCTTAGATTTACCGATTACAAGAAGCCTAAGTTTGTGACTGCCCGCAGCGTTGCTGCATGGCAAGATTGTATTTCTTTCCTTGCTACTTTTGTGACCTGCCGCTTGATGTTCACTTTCAAATGCTAAAGTACGAGTGGGAAGACACTTCCAAAAGAGCCCTGATTCATCAGCGTTATAAATTTGTTCATATGACAGACTGTGCCGTACCGGGTTCGGCAGCGTATTATAAGAATTTTAAAAACGAGCGCCGCTGACGTCACGCACGGCCACACGGCTACGGTACTTTGTTGTTGGCACACAAATGTTGTGCAGCTACGCAATACAGCTGGCAGCGCCAATGTTTCTGTACATTCCTGCATCCAGAGGTTACTTGGCTAGGCCGACACATTGAATCGGCCTCATTTCTGTTTTGTCCTCCAACCTAGTCATCTGCTCTCGACTGGCGGATACCGTTTGTTCTGGACTTCCTCGGCTATCAATATGGTTGGCTAGATAAAGTGTAGCTCCAGGTGCTCGAACAAGGGCGAGATGGGTGTCGGGTGGATGTACATCTGTCCACCCTAATGGCAGAGACGATCTTATTGCCACGATGCTGTCAGTCGAGGACAACTTAGGACTCTTCCAACGCTAAGCTGCACCCGGGACTTGTGACATGACTGTGACATCACTGAGCCGCGCCTATACGGACTAAGTACACCGGACAATCCAGGTGGGAAAATTCTGATTATCTATTTCTCTCTCTCTACAACATGGTGAATGCACAGAAGTCGCCAGAAGCTCACTCGTGAAGTTCTGAACATTATACTCTAGCACAAACTCTCATGTTCAATTATGTTATTGCATGTGTGAACATTACCGCAGTACACCTAATGAAGTATCTTATAACTGTATAATGTGTAAGAAATTACACACATACACACACATCCGCAGTTTGCTGTAAGATCTAACTTTTCAGCTAATTAAGACCATTAGGGAGTTAATTATCTTGTGCTATCATGTCATCTGGTCATGGCTGAGTTTTAATAACGTAACGGGGGCTGTCTGATGCTTTAGATGAGAAACTATTTTCTTTCACACACATACTTAGCGTTTAATGATTAAAGTCAGGGTCGTTTAGCTGGTTGAGTTTCGGGGCGGTCACTTACATTCTCTGGTGTGAACTACCAAGGCAAATCTATGCTTAGGAGCTGAGATATTCAGTTTACGCTGTCATTTATATTTGTACATATCTATACATATTAGATATGTATCATTCATTTACTGTAGTAGGAATGGGTTTATGAGGAGGTTAGTGTTGAAATGAGGGATGTTTTGTTATTCATGTCGTATATGTGTTTGTGTGTGTAATTTTACTATATTTTTCTGGGGGAATATGTAACGGATTTAAAAAAGAGAAAAACCATAAATGTGCTTACTGAGACAACAGGCTAGCCTATTTGATACTATACAACACTTACGGATTAGTATTGCTTTATGAATGAGATTATTACTAACTTTGACTCATACATAATCAGGCAGAAATTTTGCAATTAGGTCAATATCCAATTCACTTACTTTGTGACATCATGAATTAATTGATATACATATATATATATATATAATTCTGCCTTTAATGGTGTGCTCACACAATCAAGAACTTGTCATGTATGTAACATCTTGCAGGTTGAATAAAGCACACGCTTGTTGGTTAAAAGAGTTTTTCATTTGCAAGTCCTGTCATTCACCTGGGGGGACATGTCTGTAATTGTATTTGGGCCTTGCACACTTTTGCTTCCTCTAGGTTTTCCACCTAGTTCTAAATATGACGTCTCTACCCTTTACCAAAAAAACTTAATAAAAATAAAATTAAATAAAATAAAAATTCAAAAAAATTACAAAACTTAGAAAAATAAAAGGGGGGTTTCAAATGTTAGATCAGAGCGTGGTTATGATTCCAGGTAGGTAGTATTTCTGCCTTATTTTTTCTTTTCTTTGGAACTTGAGAAATTTTAGAATCTGGGGACTTACATTTATTTCCTTAAATGAAACTTGGTGTGGCTACAGACATGTCAGCTGGTGTTAGGACTTGCAAATTATTTCAAATTATTTTTAATTAGAATCCAAGTGTTGCAAGAAAACTTAATGGTAGTATAACGAATTAATAGAAAGAATAACCAAAAAAATAAATAGCACATTTTATAAAATGAATAAGGGGTTGATGAAGTTTAAAATAATTTAATATGTGTTACTGTTTAAGTGATTATTTTGTGATGTTGAGTGTGAGATGAATTTTGAAAAAGGGGTTATAGGAATGTGATTGATTTTTTTTATGAATGTGTGCTGGTTGATTTCACTTGCACATACCCTGGAGCTCAACCAGATTCTGGACGTGATGAGGGCCGTCAGTACTTGTCGATTTTGATTGTGATTTGTCTCCTGGATTAGACTACGTGTTTTCTAGCACCCCGTTATATGGTAATTGTTTATTGAGGGCGTTGCGTTGCAGTACCATGTTTTTTGAATGCGGTTATGGTCCGACCAAGGGCATGGATGTGATAGTTTATATTTTCGATTATATCGAATTTTATGTGTACTTGGTGGATGGTATGTAGTGAGTTAGTTTGGTTGTTTTGTGTCATGTTCTCTTCTGGGCATTTTGTATGACTGTTTCTCTGCTTTTATGACACCCATCTCGTTGTATCGCTAGAGCATTCTGGAGCCGCTTGTATGATCAAGTTCTTCCTGTCGTTCTCTTCAATTATTGCTTTTACGTGGTGTGTGTGGATTGCGCGGTCATGTCCATTTCTGTGAATGTGGACTTGTTTGTCAAAGATGAGCTCGAGTGGGAGGTCCGGTTCCGGGGACGGAAGCCGCAGGAGACTGTTGTTTCATTAAGGAAGCAACTCCGTGAGGCTCTTGCCTCCGGTGAGGCACCGAGTGGGAGAGTATTACTTACGGATGTCACAGCCGAGGTGGAGCTGTGCTCGGAAAAATTTTCAGAACTGCGCGATTTGGCCGAAGGCCTGGAGTCGGCGGCACCCACCTCTACGGCTAGACAGAGGGTACGCCAACGTTTACAACATGTTCTATGCCGTTTACAGAATGCTGAATCACAGGCTACCACCTCGGAATTAGAGAAAAATGTTGTCACTCTTAGGGAGCAAGTGGCGATGGCATTGCGGGAGTTTTCTCTCGGCCAGCGTCACCACGTGGATGCGAATTCCGGTTCTTCTTCATCTTCTGTTGAGACGGCAGCCAGGGTGGAACCCACTGCCCATGTTCCTGCCTTTTCGGATATGGCTACAGCGAGCTATCACAAGCTCCCTAACCCGCTGTCGGATGTCATTCAGCGTCTCCCAGTTGTCGATGGTCTGGATCCCGAGGCGCTTTTGAGATTCTTGCGCATATTTTTTCAGTTGGCCGATTTCCCTGGACTGTCGGAGCGGACTTTGCTTGAGCTCATTTACCCGTACTGTCGGGGATCTATGGCTGAGCGCGTGACAAGTACCCTTAGGGATGGCGGTGGCATTGACCATTTCCATCGGGAAGTCCTGGACGCTTTCGTACCGGGAAGGTTACACGACCGGTTAAGACATAAACATTTTTATAGAGTTCAAGCAAGCGGAGAGTCCCTTGCTCATTTCATTTCCAGTGTTAAGGACGCGGCCCGGATCCTGAGGCTGGGGTTGTCTGAGTCTGAAGTTATTCACACTATTTTGGAGGGCGTGACGCCGGAGGAACGGTCACGTTTGACATTCGCTGTCCGTCCCCAAAGTTTTATTGATTTGGACCAGCTGTGCGCCGAGTCAACCACTATACGGGGTAATGACGATATTAGAGCCCACGAGGCTAGGAGGCGTTCAGATCGCCCTGATTTAGAGCGACGAGTCGGGCAGCCCGGGTCTTGGGGTCCTCGGCCTGCGCCGGTTCAGAGCTGTGAGGTACGAGAATTATTCTGTTCTAGGTGTCATAGATCCGGTCACGTTGCGCGCTATTGTCACGATGCTAGACGGCGTCAAGGGACTTCCCGAAATGGTAACTTTCCAAAAAACGTAAGCTCTCGGGGAAGATAAGTAGGGAGTGGTCTTCCCCGTTAGGCCGTTCGGTTCCAGTTTCACTTAACCCCAGGCGGGTAGCAAATCCCGGGTCATCTGGCTCCAAGGTCCTGCGAACTGTCCCCAACTACAGTTCAGTATGCCCCTTCCTATTGGTCGAGTTGAAAAAGGGTCAGCTCAGAGCCTTGGTTGACTCTGGATCAGCCCGATCCATAATTTCATCTAGAGTATGCGAGGACCTTGAACAACAGGGCTTACTATTAGGGTCGGATCGGTCTTCCGTAGTATGCTGGACTGCATCGCGGGAAATTCTGCCCATCTCCCGGGTGGTTTCCCTAAGTATTAAAATCGAGTGTTTTTCATGGCTGTGGCGATTTTTGGTTTCTCCAGCTCTGGGAGTCGACTGCATTGTGGGTGCCGATTTCATCTGCACGAGTGGTCTCGTTTTAGACATACAAGGGCACCACTGTTATTTTAAATTCAATCGGGAGGTTGTCATTCCTTTCCTTGGGTACCAGGGAGCCAAGGGAGGTATCGAAGAGGTTGTGTGTCCCGATTCAGAAAGAGACCATCTCACTCCGTCCCAGAAGCATGCTTTGGATCATTTGTGTGAGCAGTTCCCCACTGTATTAACTCCCAACTTGGGGCTCACACATCTTTTGGAGTATAAGATCCGTTTGACGGACTCCGCTGTAGTACGTTCACACCCATACAAATTCGCTCCTCCAAAGATGGATGTTCTTAGAGAGAAGGTTCAAGAGTTGCTTAAACAAGGGGTCATTGAACCTTCCAACTCTAGTTATGCAAGTCCAGCATTTCTGGTGCCCAAGCCTGGGGGTAAACAGCGTATGGTCATAGACTATCGCAAACTAAATGCTAATATTGAGGTGGATTCAGTTCCTCTTCCCGATTTACATTCCGCTTTCGATTGGTTTAGTGGGGCCAGGTACTTCACCATCTTTGACCTCAATGCCGCTTATCATCAGATTCCTCTGTCTAAGGAAAGCCGCCCTTATACGGCATTCTGTGTGCCATGGAATCTTTATCAATATACTAGAGTACCCATGGGTCTGGCCGTGGGGGCTCAAACCCTCACGCGACTACTCGACACTGTATTCCATGATGTGAAATTTAAATTCATTTTCAATTATCTTGATGACCTCTTAGTCTATAGCAAAACGTTCGAGGAGCATCTGGGTCACCTGAGAGAGGTGATGTGCCGATTGAGGAGTGCTGGCCTCACTATCAATCCAGACAAAGTCAAATTTGCGCAAAAGAGTATTTCGTTTTTGGGGCATCTCGTCTCATATGGGGGTGTGACAGTCGACCCGGAGAGGACACAAGGCATCCGAGATTTTCCTCCCCCTAGGGATGTGAAAGGTGTTGCCAGATTCGTTGGCATGGTCAATTTTTATCGTAGATTTATCCCTAATGCCGCGGAGATTGCTGTACCTTTAAACGAACTCAGAAAGAAGGGTACCAAATTTGTGTGGGGAGAGAGGCAACAGTGGGCCTTTGATACCCTCAAGGAGGCGATCGTCTCTCCCCCTGTGTTGAGGATGCCTGATTTTTCAAAAAAATTTATTTTGCAAACGGACACGAGTTCTGTTGCGCTCGGGGCGGTTCTGTCCCAGGAAGTCGATGGTGCTAGGCAGCCGGTGGCATTTATATCCCGAACCTTGACCCAACAAGAAAGGAAGTCTTCAGTGTATGAACTAGAGTGTCTTGCTGTCGTGTACGCTCTAGATAAGTTCAGGCGTTTCTTGGAACACGCTGAGTTCCTGTTGGAGACCGATAATCAGGCTCTCTCCTGGCTTCTTGCTCATCCCCGGCAGCTGGGTAAAATAGGGCGTTGGGTGGTCAAGATCTCATCCTTTAAATTCAAAGTGCAACACATCCGGGGAACACAAAATGTTGTTGCAGACGCCTTGTCACGTATGTTCTCACAACCCAGCGAAGCCAACTCTGAGCAACCCTGTTCCGTTCTGCTGGATTTTCCTTTGGCCTTTACTGATGTGTTGCCCCATCAGTTAAATGATGAAGAGTTGGGTCCTATCATCCAACACCTAAAAGAGGGTAACGTGCAGGTTCCATATTTTCTGTCCAAGGGCGTCCTGTGCTGCCGAGAACGAAAAGGACGTGCCCCGAAGGTTGTGCTGCCTAGCAAACTCGTGCCAATGGTCTTCAGTTACTATCATGATTCCCCAATAGGTGGCCATAAGGGAATTTCGAAGACCATTTCCAGTATTAGGAGGCATTTCATCTGGAAGGGCATGGACAGGGACATCGCGGCTCGTGTGAAGGCATGTCATCTCTGTGGCTTGAGTAAGCCTGTTCAAAACACTAAATTGGGTCTATTGTCATCTGATGTGGCGAGCAAACCAATGGAGAAGTTATTCATAGACTACGTGGGACCTTTCCCTCGTAGCAAGTCGGGTAACGCTTACCTACTTGTTTGTGTGGATGCTTTTTCCAAGTTTGTCTGGCTACTGCCCTTACGACAGGCAAACACTCGCTCAACCATCCTTATGCTACAGTCCCATGTCTTTCAGCATTTCGGTTTTCCGTCCACCACGCATTTCGGTTTCTCTGCTTTTATGACACCCATCTCGTCGTATCGCTAGAGCATTCTGGAGCCGCTTGTATGATCAAGTTCTTCCTGTCGTTCTCTTCAATTATTGCTTTCACGTGGTGTGTGTGTGGATTGCGCGGTCATGTCCATTTCTGTGAATGTGGACTTGTTTGTCAAAGATGAGCTCGAGTGGGAGGTCCGGTTCCGGGGACGGAAGCCGCAGGAGACTGTTGTTTCATTAAGGAAGCAACTCCGTGAGGCTCTTGCCTCCGGTGAGGCACCGAGTGGGAGAGTATTACTTACGGATGTCACAGCCGAGGTGGAGCTGTGCTCGGAAAAATTTTCAGAACTGCGCGATTTGGCCGAAGGCCTGCAGTCGGCGGCACCCACCTCTACGGCTAGACAGAGGGTACGCCAACGTTTACAACATGTTCTATGCCGTTTACAGAATGCTGAATCACAGGCTACCACCTCGGAATTAGAGAAAAATGTTGTCACTCTTAGGGAGCAAGTGGCGATGGCATTGCGGGAGTTTTCTCTCGGCCAGCGTCGCCACGTGGATGCGAATTCCGGTTCTTCTTCATCTTCTGTTGAGACGGCAGCCAGGGTGGAACCCACTGCCCATGTTCCTGCCTTTTCGGATATGGCTACAGCGAGCTATCACAAGCTCCCTAACCCGCTGTCGGATGTCATTCAGCGTCTCCCAGTTGTCGATGGTCTGGATCCCGAGGCGCTTTTGAGATTCTTGCGCATATTTTTTCAGTTGGCCGATTTCCCTGGACTGTCGGAGCGGACTTTGCTTGAGCTCATTTACCCGTACTGTCGGGGATCTATGGCTGAGCGCGTGACAAGTACCCTTAGGGATGGCGGTGGCATTGACCATTTCCATCGGGAAGTCCTGGACGCTTTCGTACCGGGAAGGTTACACGACCGGTTAAGACATAAACATTTTTATAGAGTTCAAGCAAGCGGAGAGTCCCTTGCTCATTTCATTTCCAGTGTTAAGGACGCGGCCCGGATCCTGAGGCTGGGGTTGTCTGAGTCTGAAGTTATTCACACTATTTTGGAGGGCGTGACGCCGGAGGAACGGTCACGTTTGACATTCGCTGTCCGTCCCCAAAGTTTTATTGATTTGGACCGGCTGTGCGCCGAGTCAACCACTATACGGGGTAATGACGATATTAGAGCCCACGAGGCTAGGAGGCGTTCAGATCGCCCTGATTTAGAGCGACGAGTCGGCGTAACGCTTACCTACTTGTTTGTGTGGATGCTTTTTCCAAGTTTGTCTGGCTACTGCCCTTACGACAGGCAAACACTCGCTCAACCATCCTTATGCTACAGTCCCATGTCTTTCAGCATTTCGGTTTTCCGTCCACCATTGTCTCTGACAATGGACCACAGTTCATTTCGAAAGATTTCCGGCGAATGTGTTTCGCTAACGGCATCAAGCATGTGACCACTTCCCCGTACTACCCTCAACCGTCCCACGTGGAGAGATTTAACCGGAATCTCCGTTCAGCTCTCATCGCCTACCATGCTGAACAACAGGATTGTTGGGACCTTAATTTGAAGTGGTTGCAATTGGCTTTTAACACGGCCCTACACGAGAGTCACAAGGCCGTACCCTTTGAAGTCATGTTTGGTTTCTCGCCAAGTTTGCCGTTGGACAATTTGTGGCACATTGAGGATCTTCTACCTAACGATCCGAAGGTAACGACTGTGGACAGATGGCGGGAGGTCCGGAGGAATTTGCTTCGTGCGCACGAACGCGTCCGTAGTCGCTACAATCAGGGGCGAACTCCGAACCCATTTAAGATTGGCGACTTGGTCTACTGTCAGAGCCATCCGATCAGCTCAGCCATAGATAGGAGGGCCGCTAAACTATGTTATCGTTGGTCGGGACCATACCGCATTCTTCGGTTTGTGTCGCCCGTCACAGTGAAATTGGGTGATCCCGGAGGGGATGTTGAAAGAGTAACCACTCATATTTCAAAGCTAAAGTTTTGCCATAGGGCATGAGTTAGGGATGACAGTTAGTCCTATAAAAAGGGGGGGAACACTATTTAGGTTCCTGGATCTCAGTTATTAGATTTGGGAGGCCTTGGTGGTCAGTACTCAGAGCCGGCCGGCGATTCTTCTCTTTCTCCTGTTCTTTCCTGTCTCTTCTATCTGCATGCGGACCAGAGCCCGGCGAGCATGCAGGACTCACACTTACACCTTCTCTTTCAGACACACATTCACTGACTCACACCTCTTCCTTCTGCTTTTTCGTTTTCCTGTGTTACTGAACTCACCAAGAGCGTTTTAGAATCTGAGATTTCCTGGTTTTCCCGCAGCCGTCGTGCTTGAGGACTTGTTTGTTTTGGGTCAACCATGTTGTCCTTTTGGGGTGAGGGTGTGCCGTACCGGGTTCGGCAGCGTATTATAAGAATTTTAAAAACGAGCGCCGCTGACGTCACGCACGGCCACACGGCTACGGTACTTTGTTGTTGGCACACAAATGTTGTGCAGCTACGCAATACAGCTGGCAGCGCCAATGTTTCTGTACATTCCTGCATCCAGAGGTTACTTGGCTAGGCCGACACATTGAATCGGCCTCATTTCTGTTCTGTCCTCCAACCTAGTCATCTGCTCTCGACTGGCGGATACCGTTTGTTCTGGACTTCCTCGGCTATCACTATGGTTGGCTAGATAAAGTGTAGCTCCAGGTGCTCGAACAAGGGCGAGATGGGTGTCGGGTGGACGTACATCTGTCCACCCTAATGGCAGAGACGATCTTATTGCCACGATGCCGTCAGTCGAGGACAACTTAGGACTCTTCCAACGCTAAGCTGCACCCGGGACTTGTGACACGACTGTGACATCACTGAGCCGCGCCTATACGGACTAAGTACACCGGACAATCCAGGTGGGAAAATTCTGATTATCTATTTCTCTCTCTCTACAACATGGTGAATGCACAGAAGCCGCCAGAAGCTCACTCGTGAAGTTCTGAACATTATACTCTAGCACAAACTCTCATGTTCAATTATGTTATTGCATGTGTGAACATTACCGCAGTACACCTAATGAAGTATCTTATAACTGTATAATGTGTAAGAAATTACACACATACACACACATCCACAGTTTGCTGTAAGATCAAACTTTTCAGCTAATTAAGACAATTAGGGAGTTAATTATCTTGTGCTATCATGTCATCTGGTCATGGCTGAGTTTTAATAACGTAACGGGGGCTGTCTGATGCTTTAGATGAGAAACTATTTTCTTTCACACACATACTTAGCGTTTAATGATTAAAGTCAGGGTCGTTTAGCTGGTTGAGTTTCGGGGCGGTCACTTACATTCTCTGGTGTGAACTACCAAGGCAAATCTATGCTTAGGAGCTGAGATATTCAGTTTACGCTGTCATTTATATTTGTACATATCTATACATATTAGGGTGCATTCATTTACTGTAGTTGGAATGGGTTTATGAGGAGGTTAGTGTTGAAATGAGGGATGTTTTGTTATTCATGTCATATATGTGTTTGTGTGTGTAATTTTACTATATTTTGCTGGGGGAATATGTAACGGATTTAAAAAAGAGAAAAACCATAAATGTGCTTACTGAGACAACAGGCTAGCCTATTTGATACTATACAACACTTATGGATTAGTATTGCTTTATGAATGAGATTATTACTAACTTTGACTCATACATAATCAGGCAGAAATTTTGCAATTAGGTCAATATCCAATTCACTTACTTTGTGACATCATGAATTAATTGATATATACATATATATATAATTCTGCCTTTAATGGTGTGCTCACACAATCAAGAACTTGTCATGTATGTAACATCTTGCAGGTTGAATAAAGCACACGCTTGTTGGTTAAAAGAGTTTTTCATTTGCAAGTCCTGTCATTCACCTGGGGGGACATGTCTGTAATTGTATTTGGGCCTTGCACACTTTTGCTTCCTCTAGGTTTTCCACCTAGTTCTAAATATGATGTCTCTCCCCTTTACCAAAAAAACTTAATAAAAATAAAATTAAATAAAATAAAAATTCAAAAAAATTACAAAACTTAGAAAAATAAAAGGGGGGTTTCAAGATCTTCAGACAACACAAACTCTTCAAAATCACGTTGAAAATCATCAGCTGCTTGTTGATCACCACTCAGCTTCTCTCCGTGTAGACCAATCTCTCTAATTCCATGACGTTTCTTAAAACGATGTAACCAACCGGACGACACATCAAAATTTCCTTCTAGCCCTAACAAATCAAAAAAGATTTTTGCTTTAGCTGCAATGGTAGGACCAGACATGGGGGTGCCCTCACTTCGCACCTGAGCTAACCATTCCGCTAATGCCGAGTCAAGTTCATTATAGGTGGATTTCTTCATTGTTTTTCGTTTTTTCATCCCAGAAGCACTGTCAGACACTGATGCAAAGGCCAACAGTTTGTCTTTTTGCTTTAAAACGTCTCTCACTGTTGTTTCCCCGATCCCGTAATTCAAACACATCTGCCTCCTTGAAGCGCCATTTTCTATTTTAGAAATCGTTTCAAGTTTTTGTGCAATCGTTAACACAACCTTCTTTCGTTTTTCAGCCATTATTAATTTCAGGAACTAACGAACTGATCACGACTGATCACTAAGCACGCTTACTGACAACTGACACCACTGGCAGACCGAGAGAATATGTACGTAGAGGGGGAAGGTTAGTGAACTTGACCAAAACAAAAGAGCAAGAGCCAAAACAAAATTCCGAGAAGGCCTATAGGATTACGGTGCACAATAAACCTGTCAGAAATTTTCGACCTTCGCACTGTAGGGCCTATTGTATTTTGCCTGTTTTTGGCTTGGATTAAAATTGGGTTTTTTGAGGTTCGTAATTAAAAAGATTTTTCGCGGCACTCGCGGATAATCAGGGCTTTACTGTATGTACAGATTATGGAGCCTACAAAAAAGTATCCAGTTGGGTACAGCAGTGTTGGTTGACATTTTGTAGGATTCAACCAAAAATTGTACACACAGCACAGAATTCTACACTTTCTGTTTCAAAAAGCAAACTATACGAGTAAAAATAAATAAGAAAACGTTAGTTTCCTTTGTATCCAGTCAGCCAAATCAAATATTTTATTAATACATAATCATTAGTAATTCATATTACTACATTACTAACCACCATCTTCTAAGACTCTTTTTGTTTTTGCTGAAAACGGGCAGTCTTGATTTTATGTGTGGTAGATGTACAACATTGCGTTTTAACAATTTATTTTCTTCTTTGGAGGGGCACTGAACTGTTTTACAAGCACTGGAAAAAGCTGGAACAGGAATTCTAGACACGTTCCTGTGATGTTTACTCCCAGTTATCACCCAGTCCGCAGAATGCGTGGCATGAAAGGTTGTCACATGTTCTGTATATGATTCTGATGATACACAATGTTCACCATAAAATGTTGCAGTTTGTGTATTAATTTTTTCACTATCAATTAAATTGAATTCTGAATTGCAGACGTTGGTTTTCCTGAAAAGTGTAGGTAATTTCGTTCGCTTATTTGACAATGTTTTATTGGGCTGGTTTATTTTATGCTTCCTGGGACCTTTCAAATCAACCACAGAAACCTTTTCTTTTACTTTTACCTTGTTTAGACAGGGAAACATACAAGGCTTTTTGTTCAAATCATTTACACTCCAGTCATTTGATGATTCATCTCCAGAACTTTCTGCAAATTTTGAGTATTTAATTTTATTCGTTGAAGATGGGCCAAATTTTACTGTAGTCTGTGAAGAGATGGCGTCAGACTTTTCTTCACCAACATAACTGTTCCTTTTAACACTGAAACTTGTCCTTTCTTCAACAAAGCACTTTCTTGTCCTTTCCTTCTCAGCACTCCTGTATGATACTGCTGTTGTTTGTGAATATGATTCCGAAGACATTCTATACATTGTCATTCTACAAATTCCGTTGCTACATTCTTTCTTAAGTTTTAGTGGTGGTAACTGTTTTTTCCTGTCCTTGTTTAGATTAACATTTTGAAACATATTATGCTCACTAGAAGGCCTAGATTCTAAGTAAATCGTACGGTTTTGTGAACACTCTTTCTTATGGAATGTCTTAATTTTTAAAGGAGGCAATGATGCTGGTTTTATTCTGCCTTTAGACGGTTCATCGTTACAAATATCGCTATATTCACTGTCAGAACTCATACTGTAACTAGGATTTGAATCTGAAGCTGCTGTCGAAATGAAATCGCGATCAGTCTCTTTAATTGTACCAGCTTCATTATTACAACCACTTAGACTGTGTGAATCAATATCTGCATATTTACTATCACAATTTATCAGTGACTCATCAGAAGATTGTATTTCTACACATTTTTTATCAGTGTTGATAGGAATATTGTCACCTGCATTATTATAATATGAACAAGGAAAAGGAAATTTATTAGCTTCAGAGCGTTCCCAATGTTTTGCTGAACAAACTTGTTTACAATTATTAGAATTCATAATCTCTACACTCCTTGAATCAAATTCATTATCACCACCACCACCACCATCAACATTATCATTATCGTCATCACCATCATCATCATCATCATCATCATCATCATCATCATCATCATCATCATCATCATCATCACCACCACCACCACCACCTTCTTCTTTAGTCTCTGGTACAAATGTGCCACCTGACTGTATATTAATGCCTGAATTATCATTACAGTTATGATGCTGATTGAGACAGTCATCTGAAATCAAATTTTCCTGTGTACATTTTACTGTATTTGCATTGTTGTGATTATTATTCAATTCAATAAAGGATATATAATCTTCGTTGTTAAACATATTAGTTGGATTTGATAATAATGAAACGGGCATAGATTTTTGGGTATCAACGATTTGATTGGAAACACTGATATCGATATCCTGTGACCTGATTGTATCTGGACACTGGGGTTGCTCTATATCTCTAGTTATGTTCATACCCTTAATTTTTATTTCCTGATTTGCAGTATCAACTTCATCACTCCCTTTTATTATTAAACCTGATGATGAAGAATGATGTGAATGCCCTGTACAATTACTCATCTGTTTATTTTTATCAACATTCTGATTTTGATATGGACAAGTTAATTCTGAAGTCATAGAATGTTCACCGTTTCCTACAATTTCATTATTTCTGCCACAATCATTATAGTTTGTGCACAATGCATTGGATTCACAATGGGGTGCATTTACTATATCTTTTGCTGGTATGTCACATAAATGGAGTTCATCTTCATCTTCAACATTATCATCATTGGTATGCTTTCTGTCCGTAACTCTATGACTTTTGTAACTGATGTCCTGGTGACACTCAACGGTTTTAACAGAAGCTACATCTATTTCTTCTGATTCACCCACACTGTGATTTTGATTATTTACGATTGGACAATCCATATGAACATGTTTAGATTCAGACAATGAATCTGAAAATGATAAGTCACTTTGCTGAAAACTGTCATCATTTGTACCATCTAAATTCAGCGTTATGTCTTCAGCAACACTACTGCATGCAAAATTTTCACACACCAAGTTATCGGCTAAATGTCTGCAAAAGTTTTCGTAGCTTCCCACTGACACTTCACATTCATCTTCAGTGACGAACCCACTGTTCTCCACAGTTTTTTGGGGCCACTTTACAAAATTATTTTTACTTTCTAGTAAACATTTCTCTAAACTACTGTTTGTATCTATATATCTACTATGGTCATCTGTACTTATGTTAAGGATTCTGTCTTGGTAGTGTTGAAGCTTCTTATGCATGGAATGGATCGCACACGGCATAATGGTCAGTTCCGGCACTTCTTTTAGCACATCCATTGAATTCAATTTCATATGTCTGTTGCGAGGAAATGCAGAGGAAAAGTGCCTGGCAACAGTAAGTACTATAAGTGACAAACTGGTGAAGAACACGCTGTTCTCTACTACACTTGTATTTGCACTTATACTAAGATATGTAGTTTATGCAATTTACTAAAACGCACTGTCACAGTCATAATTCACTTTATATACATTCTTTAAAGAATTAAAGGAAAACCATAACACAACCCCAAAATCCCACAATCCCATAACACAAAGGAAATAAATTATACCACAATCCCAATGTTGCAACATTCCATGCATACAACGTACAGAAGTATTAATAATTCAATTACATGAATTATTAATAATTACTGATATCTATCATATACTCCATAATTATAAGTTGCAACTTTACACAAGATGTGTTGCAGACACAAAAAATTAATAGAAAACTTATTTTTTCACTGTGCTACAAAACTTGAGTTACAAAACAAAGTGAAAGAACATAGTAATCTCTATTTAAAGAACACAGTAATTACTCGCTTTTGTGTGTCTGGTGAGACACAAAATGGCACAAGACTAAAAACAAGTAAAAAAAATAATTATTAGTATTATCGGTGGGGTTTGACAATAAAAGCAAAATTTCTGGACGATCCTACACCTTCCTTTATATTTACTCAAGACCACAGTCAGTTTTGTTTCCATTTTCTACATCGTATTCGAGCGAATCAACAAATTTTTTAAGATATTAAACAATATTCAGATGAAAAAGGCTGTTGGGTCAGTCCATGTCAATTCAACCAGGCCATCTCACCCACCATCTCAGATTTTGATGAAACTTGGCTTATTTCTTCTCCCTACAGAGATAGTAACCACACCAAATTTTAACCCTCTATCTCTCTCCATTTTCATTGTATAGGCTTTCAAAGTTTTGAAATTTTGGTGTTTTTAACAATCGGATGTTGCGAAACAAGACTTGTTAACCTTTTGAAAATAATTTGTAACTTTTTTATTTATCATCCAATCTTTGTGAAATGTTGTAGTTACATACTCTAAAGTATAAGGATTCTAGTAAAAAATACACAACACCTTTAAGTACAACTAAGGCTGGAAAAAATGTTTTATTTTATCTTTGTAGTTTTTTGGTGAAAACATGGTTTAGCATTAAATTGAATATCACAGAAAGGGAAAGGGATAATCATAAAAACTTTTTTTCAAAATAATCCTCAATACATGGGCTATCATATGAAAAAATAAAATTGATGGGGTTTTCATTCCTTTGTTGTTTTTTCTGTTAAAGGTAAATTTTTAAATTTTTTATTAAGCGATTTTACTAAGCCATAGATTTTAAAGGTCTTAGGTATTTCTTTTAATAAAACTAAAATTTTAAGTGATTATAAAACAAACAGGCCCTATATTAAAACAAATATCACAGAAAGGGAAAGGAATAATCACAAAAACTTGCCCACGCAAAGAAAAACTAACAGACTTTTTACAAACAAAATTTGAAGATTGTGATGAAGACAACACCACTGAATTTAATCAATGGATTTCAACTGACAGAACACACATGATTACATGTTCTGCAAAAATTGGTGAATTTATTGATGACCTTTCATCTAAATTGGAAAAACTTGTCCCACACTCTTACATTGCAAAGTCTCAATCAAAATATTTCAAGACACTTAAAGAATCTTCTGATGCAAACGTTGCCACAGTATCAATTGCCTTTAGTGAAAATTACTCTTTTACTATCCAGGACGAAGCCCAAGGACATCGAACTCTTGCACTGTACATGCTATTATAATTAACCTTAAAAGTATTGAAGGTGAAAGATTGGTTTTGTCTCTTTGTGTGATATCTGACGACATGAAACATGATGTTTGTATGGTCTACAAAATTCAAGAAATTGTGACAGAATTCATTAAAGAAAAATATTCATATGTTACAAAAATCCACTATCTCAGTGATGGCTGTGAAGGCCAATGTAAAAATTAATTTAATTTTATAAACCCTTGTCTGCACAAAAAAACATTTTAAGTTCAGGGCGCAGTGGTCGTTCTTTGCAACTAGCCATGGGAAAACTGAGTGTGATGGTATAGGAGGCACTGTTAAAAGGCTAGCACGAAAAGAAAGTCTACAAAGACCTCTTGGACATCAAACATTACCTCTAGCAGATTTGTTTGAGTTTTGTAAAGTCAACATCACCAAAGTTAATTTTCAATTTCTTTCTAAAGATTCTGTAAATCACATATGTTCTGACCTTGTGGAACGCTTTGAAGATGTACAAACACTTCCAGGAACCAGAAGTTTCCATAACTTTAAGCCATTAGATTGTTTAGGGAACTTGGAAGCAAGGAGGATCAGTAGCGATGAGAAACCCACCTTTACGTATAATTTAAGGAATAAATAGACATCACTTGTGAGAGAAGAAAATTTTAACCCACCATGCTATGTAGCTTGTAAATATGACAATCTGTGGTACTTTGGAATCATCACTGAATTAAATAAAGAAGAAGGTGATATGACTGTTCAATTTTTGCATCCTGCAGGACCATCGCCATCATATCATGGCCCAAACAACAGAACATTTGCCCGGTGCCAATTCCTCATGTGCTTGCAATTGTTGAGTCTCCTCACACATCAACTGGAAGAACCTACAGATTCTCAGAGGAGTGTATGAGTTCAATTCAGAAAAAAATGTTACTCCATTAAATTTCTTTGACTGTACATACTGTAAATAACAAATATTGGAATTCAGTTTTGGTAAATTTCCAGACTTTCTTATTAAATGTACATAATGTTAAATAATATTTGATTTTTTGTGTCAGCATTAAAAAAAAATTTTGAACAAGCCTATTTAGGTTAAAATAGAACATTTCCTATGGATGAAAATATTTATTAGTTATTTATTCTTCAACCTAGGCCTATACCTCAAAATCAAAAGTCTCAAAAAAATGCAATTACGGATTTTTTGAATTTTGATTGATTACTTGAAAAGTTGTTGCTATTGTTCTAACTTATATTTGTTTTAATATAGGGCCTGTTTGTTTTATAATCACTTAAAATTTTAGTTTTGTTAAAAAAAATACTTAAGATCCTTTTAAATTGCTATGGCTTAGTAAAATCGCTGAATAAAAAATTTAATAAACTTACCTGTAACAGAAAAAAACACAACAAAGGAATGAAAACCCCATAAATTTATTTTTTCATATTATAGCCCATGTACTGAGGATTATTTTGGAAAAAAGTTTGTATGATTATGCCTTTCCCTTTCTGTGATATTCAATTTAATGCTAAACCATGTTTTTTCCAAAAAAACTACAAAGACGCAGATAAAACATTTTTTCTAGCCTTAGTAGTTTTACTTGAAGGTGTGTATTTTTTTCTAGAATCCTTATACTTTAGAGTATATGACTACAAAATTTTACAAAGATTGGATGATAAATAACAAAGTT
Organism: Magicicada septendecula; assembly: GCA_034769895.1. Lineage (NCBI taxonomy): Eukaryota > Metazoa > Arthropoda > Insecta > Hemiptera > Cicadidae > Magicicada > Magicicada septendecula. Next base: position 86,719,306 of record CM068372.1, on the reverse strand, counting down.
ACAAATCATTTTGAAAAGGTTAGCAAGTCTTGTTTCGCAACATCCGATTGTTAAAAACACCAAAATTTCAAAACTTTTAAAGCCTATACAATGAAAACGGAGAGATACAGGGTTAAAATTTGGTGTGGTTATTTATCTCTGTAAGGAGAACAAATAAGCCAAGTTTCATCAAAATCTGAGACGGTGGGTGAGAAAATGATTTTTTCTTTGGTTGAATTGATATGGAATGACTCTGTTGCATCTTGAAGACGATTTAAATATTAAACCAGTCAATCAATGTTAGGTCTGTTTAAAAATGCATCAACCACACAGGTGTACCATTAACAAAGCAAGCATCAATTGTAAAACCAACAAAATAATAAAAACAGCGATAAAGATAACAGCAACAACAACAATAATAATTCAAACTCCACATCACTCTATGTATGAGATTTTGTTAAATGGGTCATTGTGATTTGAAAAACACTAAAAGTGCACTTTAACGACTGATGGCAACTGTAACAATTATTCTTGTTTATGAATAAACTGTGTTTCTAGAACACAAGTGTGGGTCCTTGCGATTATGTATTAATTTATATTAAAAATGCTTACTTCTTAAGAATAATGAATACTCACTGAAATACGTATACGCAGTCTGTTCATAAAGTATCTGATCACATTTTTTTTCTGGAAAAGTACTGAATGTCAGAGGTAAAACTTGGTAAATAATGATGAATGCAAGAAGCACATTCTACATTAAATAAATAATGCTTGTAGCGGGGCATTTTGGGCCTACCTGAGGCAATATAACAAAATTTGTATTTTTTTTTTATGATAGTAAATAACATTTGTGATGATAGGGAAAAACTTAGGTAAATTTACTGTTTGGAGCGATCGCAACGGTGGCTGCACTGCTTGAGGCGTTGTATGCAGAATTATTTAATAATATTTTATAGACCATAGAACAGATTCAATAACCGACTAACTATGCCAAAGTCAGTTCAAGGACACAACACAACTGTAAACAAGTTATATAACCATGTCAGACCATCTGACGTAAGAATATACATCAGAGCCGATCCTGTGTTGGAATGCGGTCATGTAACGAAAGTAGTCTGCTGGCAGAGTGATATAAACTGTAAAAAACAAAGGAAATTGATCATCCTACAACAGCCGCTTCACAAATTAGCGCCTGTAGCTCTCCCCCAGTCTCATCTCATCACTCGCGCGAGTGACATGTAAAAGTTTCGAAACGTAAGTGCGGGCCCGCAAAACAACAAAATGTGAATAATATATTTCAAAATGTGGCTAAACATTCAAAATTCATATTAAAATGTGATTAACAGTTTTCATAAACCATATATATGAAACCATATATATCATGAATTAAGGTGAAAGTGCGCACAGAAAGCGATGTGACGTCGTCTGGACTAAAATTCGGACTCGAGGCAGATAAGTCTTACTAGGATATACACAACATCATCAAAATTTATTATATTTTTCAGAAATTCAAAACACATGGGGCAAATTAAATAAAATGGGAGTCAAAGGGGAAAATTTTAAAATGGATTGAATGTGAGAGTGTGTGAGGGGTTTTGCTTAATTATATATATATATATATATATATATATATATATATCATGAAGTGCTGGTTTCCGTTCTAAAATTAATCTTAGGTTTATTGTATATTTCTATTCTAAAGAAGAAAATCATGCATATTAAACGTTATTATTCTTTTTTACAAGATCGTAACAAAGTAAGGGGAATATTTGTCTCTATAAAATTTTGAATTATGTTAAGGGCTATATTTTCACGTTGTCTTTTGTAATGTAAAAATGAATTAAAATGGGTGTGATGGTAATTCAGTTGTACTTTCTTAAATAACCAGTTCTGCACTTCCCGGTTTGCTGATTCGAACCTTGGTAATTTTCTTCTAACAGTTGGCAACACAAGATGGCGCCCGAAGGAGTTATTCAGAAAATAATTAAATTGAAAGTAAATTCCCTTAGGTTAAATTATATTTATTTAATATCAATTTGTTTAATACTGTACAATTGGCTTCTGGAACAGGGACAATTTATATAAATGCAATTATATAAATACAGCCCATTGGGAAAGCAGAACGGTTGTTTGAGGTAAAGCCAAAATCACGTAAAATAGATATAAAAGGTTATGTTTTGTAGTAGGGGTGAGTAAAATATTCTTGTTAGTAAGTATGTGTTACCTATAATAATATTTTATAAAGAAATTTATATCTAAAAGATTTTACAAAAAATGGCAGATAATAACGAGGTTGCAGTTGAAATGAACGAGTCGGTTAGTGTGGAAGAACCAGGGGTTCATTCAACCCCAGTAAATCAATCAAAAGAATTCAGCCTAACTGAATCCGCTAGAGACGACTCGAGTAATCTATCGACTCCAATCTCAACAAAATGTAAACAAGTAGAAAATGATATGATGAGTGTTATATTAAAGCAGTTCGAGAAAATGAACAGTAAATTTGATATTCAAAAGAATAGTTTGGATGAGTTAAAAACCCAAATTAACGAAATAAAGAGTGATTCTGACGTTAAATTTAACATCCAGAATGACAAATTTGATAGACAAAGTAGGGATATTAATGAGTTGAAATATGAGATTCAAGTATTAGATAAATGTTTAGAAAATACTAACCAAACGATAAGAACCAGTTTAAATAATTTAGAACAGAATGTTGAGAAGTTAGGTGACAATGTTTTAAGTATGACAGATAGTAAAAATGATGAAATAGTAGAAAATGTAGTATTAAATAGTGAAGACGATGATGTTGATTACAATTCTGAGAGTATAGTGGGGGTAAAGAATATTGTAGAAGCAAATAATGAGAAAATAATCAAAAATAGTACTGATGAATGTGTAGAGGGTGATTACGAGATGTTAATGTATATCAATGAGTTAGAGAGAGAGTGGAAAAATAGTATAATGATGGAATGTGGACAGAGGGTAAATTTCCCCATTAAATTTTTTGAACCAAGGTGTTCTCAAATGTTGTTGTTTTTGCAGGGTAAGAGACCCATATTAGTAGATGAAGTAAAGAGTATGTTGATTTTGTATAATGTTGTACCCTCTGTTTGTAATAATTATGAGAGCGTGATGTGGTATTATGAAGAGAGAGATTTGTGTGTGGAGAGAGAGATTGAATTGTATAAGTTAAAAGGAAATTATGATGAATTGAGAAAAAGATTACCTGTTGAAAGAGAAATAGAGAATTATTTTGAGAATATTTTTATAAGTAATAATGACTTATCTGACGTGATAGTAGAGAAATATAAAAATGAGAAAACAATTTATCTGACATTAACAAATAACACTGATGGAGACTGGACAATCCTAACTTATGGTGACAAGATTTATAATGGTATAATGGATAAAGTAAAGTTGATGGGTTATTATGATAATAATAATTATAATAACTTGTGTGTGGACAATAATGATGAATGTTACAAATATACTAGATATATATATGACGATGGAGGTTGAACTCAAAAAAATTAGTGAATAGACATTTTTAAATACTGTAAATTTTGGTAATGACCTTGCAGATTTGGACATATGAAGTGTGAAACAATGGAACTGTTATTGACGTATAGTTTGTAAATATAATGTAGTGAATTCATTTGTGTGTATTATGAAATGTTAGGTAAGTAATGTGTATTATGTATTAGAAAATGTTGTGATAATAATAATAATATTATTAATATTTTGCATTCTAATTAAATAATAAAATAATTATGAAGACAATAATTAATGATTTTAAATTTATGGTAATAATTGCAATATGTTGTGTTTTAATAATCGATTGAAGTAAATAATTTGAGATGTTTAGATATTGTAATTGAATGTTATATGTTTGAATTTGATAATGAATTTGAATTGTTTGATAAGATTTCAATTTAATAATAATTAATAAATAAATGAATGTTAAATGGTTTATTTTGTGGAATATCATAATGGTTAAAAAGATAGATTAATAATAATTTTTAAATTTTGAGTAATCCAACTGCAGCACAGGATAAATAATGAAATAATAAATAAAAGATGATAAATAAAAGAGTTAATAATAAAAATTTCAAATAATAATGTTTATAAGTTTTTATATAAATTACTTAAAAGGAGAATTGTTTGTTTAATGTATGCCAATAATCCAGGTTCATTTCTATTTGGATATTATGTTAGGTAATGTATTATACACGATGTGTACGTTATCCAGGGGGATAACGTATTAGAAATTTGCTATATTTTAATTAATAATGATGATTTGCTACTCAATAATTTTGTTCTGATTTGAAAAATAGATGCACTAAATACTTCCTATAATGTGTTTATTATGTCTTATTGTGTTAATTGCATTTAATATGTTAGGAATAAGGATTATAAAAATATAATAGTATGTTTTCAATGTGTTTATAGATTTTAAAATAAAAATTAAATAAATTCGTGATAGTTAAAATTTTCGATGGGTTTAAAAAGATAGAAATGGGTGATAGTAATTGTTTGAATAAAATGTTTGAATCAGTTCAAGTTGAAATTTTGTGGGACATATAGATCTGTCTAAATTGAAGTCAAAGTTAAAGAAATAGTAGAGATGAAAATAATGTAATGTTGTTTTGAGTTAATGTATGTTATAGAATATTGAGAAGTATAAGTGTAGACACAGTAGAATTGGAGAATAATTGTAGAGTTTTGAGTGATATATTGTTGTTTATTTTGTTGATGTTATTTTGTTGTAATTGTAGTGAGGTAATGAGATTGAGATTTTGGGGATGGCAATTAGTAGTAGGGGTAGTGTAATGTGGGAGTCCGCAACATAAGGGTTGGGACGGGATTAGGTATAGTTTTAGTGGAGACGGGGTTGCCTTAGGTAGAATCCAGGAACCAGAGAACGGGAATTGAGCTTTTGGGGGGGGGGGAACACGTATCCTATGTACAAAGGGTTAGAGAGTATTTTTTTTTTTATATATAATGAGAAGGTGGCGAATTGAGTTAAAGTAGTAAGTAGTTAGAGGAGGAGAAGGGTTAGTAGATTTTTGATAGAGGGGTGTCATACTAGTTAAAGATTTTGTAAGGGAGCGTTAGAGTAATAAAAGGGGAAGATTATGAGTAAATGCCAAGTTGATAAAGTGAATTAGAATGAATAACGTAGAATCACCCAAATTAATGAAAGGGAATAATAAATGAAATGATGGGTAAAAAAAAAAAAAAAAAAAAAAAAAAAAAAAAAAAAAAAAAAGAGAAACGAATTGATAACAGTAAAGTGAGATTAAAAAAGGTAATTTTCTGATTTTATATGCAAACTTAATGATGTAAAATGTGTAAATTTTAAATACATGTTTATTTTAGATAATGATAACAATGTGAGTTATTAATGTACTATGTTTTCTTATGTTAGGTTATGTTGTTAGGCATTCATATATATGTTAGAGATAAGTAAAAAATAAAATCAGTGCTTCTTAGCGCAAACCAGCACCGCTAGGGGGAAACAGATCAGTTGGGGATATGGTGTTCTATAAGGCCACTATTTGATATTTTGATTTGTTGTTTCAGTGGTTGGTGATGCTGTGGTAGCGGACCTGAGCTGGTCAGCGCGTCAGAGCAGGGGCGTTAAGTATCTGTCTGACTCTACGGTGTTGGGATCTCGATAGAGAAGTCCAGTATTGTCATGCAGATGCGGTCACAGTCACCGGACCAAGGGTGAGTTGATTATATTTTTTTTTGTAAACCGTAAAGGGGGTTGTGGCGACATATCCTGGCTGATCCCTTTAGCAAGTATGAATGTGTCAATGAGATTTTTTATGCTTCGGCATAAAATATCTCATTGAGGGGGTATTGTAGTGGGGCATTTTGGGCCTACCTGAGGCAATATAACAAAATTTGTATTTTTTTTTATGATAGTAAATAACATTTGTGATGATAGGGAAAAACTTAGGTAAATTTACTGTTTGGAGCGATCGCAACGGTGGCTGCACTGCTTGAGGCGTTGTATGCAGAATTATTTAATAATATTTTATAGACCATAGAACAGATTCAATAACCGACTAACTGTGCCAAAGTCAGTTCAAGGACACAACACAACTGTAAACAAGTTATATAACCATGTCAGACCATCTGACGTAAGAATATACGTCAGAGCCGATCCTGTGTTGGAATGCGGTCATGTAACGAAAGTAGTCTGCTGGCAGAGTGATATAAACTGTAAAAAACAAAGGAAATTGATCATCCTACAACAGCCGCTTCACAAATTAGCGCCTGTAGCTCTCCCCCAGTCTCATCTCATCACTCGCGCGAGTGACATGTAAAAGTTTCGAAACGTAAGTGCGGGCCCGCAAAACAACAAAATGTGAATAATATATTTCAAAATGTGGCTAAACATTCAAAATTCATATTAAAATGTGATTAACAGTTTTCATAAACCATATATATGAAACCATATATATCATGAATTAAGGTGAAAGTGCGCACAGAAAGCGATGTGACGTCGTCTGGACTAAAATTCGGACTCGAGGCAGATAAGTCTTACTAGGATATACACAACATCATCAAAATTTATTATATTTTTCAGAAATTCAAAACACATGGGGCAAATTAAATAAAATGGGAGTCAAAGGGGAAAATTTTAAAATGGATTGAATGTGAGAGTGTGTGAGGGGTTTTGCTTAATTATATATATATATATATATATATATATATATATATATATCATGAAGTGCTGGTTTCCGTTCTAAAATTAATCTTAGGTTTATTGTATATTTCTATTCTAAAGAAGAAAATCATGCATATTAAACGTTATTATTCTTTTTTACAAGATCGTAACAAAGTAAGGGGAATATTTGTCTCTATAAAATTTTGAATTATGTTAAGGGCTATATTTTCACGTTGTCTTTTGTAATGTAAAAATGAATTAAAATGGGTGTGATGGTAATTCAGTTGTACTTTCTTAAATAACCAGTTCTGCACTTCCCGGTTTGCTGATTCGAACCTTGGTAATTTTCTTCTAACAGTTGGCAACACAAGATGGCGCCCGAAGGAGTTATTCAGAAAATAATTAAATTGAAAGTAAATTCCCTTAGGTTAAATTATATTTATTTAATATCAATTTGTTTAATACTGTACAATTGGCTTCTGGAACAGGGACAATTTATATAAATGCAATTATATAAATACAGCCCATTGGGAAAGCAGAACGGTTGTTTGAGGTAAAGCCAAAATCACGTAAAATAGATATAAAAGGTTATGTTTTGTAGTAGGGGTGAGTAAAATATTCTTGTTAGTAAGTATGTGTTACCTATAATAATATTTTATAAAGAAATTTATATCTAAAAGATTTTACAAAAAATGGCAGATAATAACGAGGTTGCAGTTGAAATGAACGAGTCGGTTAGTGTGGAAGAACCAGGGGTTCATTCAACCCCAGTAAATCAATCAAAAGAATTCAGCCTAACTGAATCCGCTAGAGACGACTCGAGTAATCTATCGACTCCAATCTCAACAAAATGTAAACAAGTAGAAAATGATATGATGAGTGTTATATTAAAGCAGTTCGAGAAAATGAACAGTAAATTTGATATTCAAAAGAATAGTTTGGATGAGTTAAAAACCCAAATTAACGAAATAAAGAGTGATTCTGACGTTAAATTTAACATCCAGAATGACAAATTTGATAGACAAAGTAGGGATATTAATGAGTTGAAATATGAGATTCAAGTATTAGATAAATGTTTAGAAAATACTAACCAAACGATAAGAACCAGTTTAAATAATTTAGAACAGAATGTTGAGAAGTTAGGTGACAATGTTTTAAGTATGACAGATAGTAAAAATGATGAAATAGTAGAAAATGTAGTATTAAATAGTGAAGACGATGATGTTGATTACAATTCTGAGAGTATAGTGGGGGTAAAGAATATTGTAGAAGCAAATAATGAGAAAATAATCAAAAATAGTACTGATGAATGTGTAGAGGGTGATTACGAGATGTTAATGTATATCAATGAGTTAGAGAGAGAGTGGAAAAATAGTATAATGATGGAATGTGGACAGAGGGTAAATTTCCCCATTAAATTTTTTGAACCAAGGTGTTCTCAAATGTTGTTGTTTTTGCAGGGTAAGAGACCCATATTAGTAGATGAAGTAAAGAGTATGTTGATTTTGTATAATGTTGTACCCTCTGTTTGTAATAATTATGAGAGCGTGATGTGGTATTATGAAGAGAGAGATTTGTGTGTGGAGAGAGAGATTGAATTGTATAAGTTAAAAGGAAATTATGATGAATTGAGAAAAAGATTACCTGTTGAAAGAGAAATAGAGAATTATTTTGAGAATATTTTTATAAGTAATAATGACTTATCTGACGTGATAGTAGAGAAATATAAAAATGAGAAAACAATTTATCTGACATTAACAAATAACACTGATGGAGACTGGACAATCCTAACTTATGGTGACAAGATTTATAATGGTATAATGGATAAAGTAAAGTTGATGGGTTATTATGATAATAATAATTATAATAACTTGTGTGTGGACAATAATGATGAATGTTACAAATATACTAGATATATATATGACGATGGAGGTTGAACTCAAAAAAATTAGTGAATAGACATTTTTAAATACTGTAAATTTTGGTAATGACCTTGCAGATTTGGACATATGAAGTGTGAAACAATGGAACTGTTATTGACGTATAGTTTGTAAATATAATGTAGTGAATTCATTTGTGTGTATTATGAAATGTTAGGTAAGTAATGTGTATTATGTATTAGAAAATGTTGTGATAATAATAATAATATTATTAATATTTTGCATTCTAATTAAATAATAAAATAATTATGAAGACAATAATTAATGATTTTAAATTTATGGTAATAATTGCAATATGTTGTGTTTTAATAATCGATTGAAGTAAATAATTTGAGATGTTTAGATATTGTAATTGAATGTTATATGTTTGAATTTGATAATGAATTTGAATTGTTTGATAAGATTTCAATTTAATAATAATTAATAAATAAATGAATGTTAAATGGTTTATTTTGTGGAATATCATAATGGTTAAAAAGATAGATTAATAATAATTTTTAAATTTTGAGTAATCCAACTGCAGCACAGGATAAATAATGAAATAATAAATAAAAGATGATAAATAAAAGAGTTAATAATAAAAATTTCAAATAATAATGTTTATAAGTTTTTATATAAATTACTTAAAAGGAGAATTGTTTGTTTAATGTATGCCAATAATCCAGGTTCATTTCTATTTGGATATTATGTTAGGTAATGTATTATACACGATGTGTACGTTATCCAGGGGGATAACGTATTAGAAATTTGCTATATTTTAATTAATAATGATGATTTGCTACTCAATAATTTTGTTCTGATTTGAAAAATAGATGCACTAAATACTTCCTATAATGTGTTTATTATGTCTTATTGTGTTAATTGCATTTAATATGTTAGGAATAAGGATTATAAAAATATAATAGTATGTTTTCAATGTGTTTATAGATTTTAAAATAAAAATTAAATAAATTCGTGATAGTTAAAATTTTCGATGGGTTTAAAAAGATAGAAATGGGTGATAGTAATTGTTTGAATAAAATGTTTGAATCAGTTCAAGTTGAAATTTTGTGGGACATATAGATCTGTCTAAATTGAAGTCAAAGTTAAAGAAATAGTAGAGATGAAAATAATGTAATGTTGTTTTGAGTTAATGTATGTTATAGAATATTGAGAAGTATAAGTGGAGACACAGTAGAATTGGAGAATAATTGTAGAGTTTTGAGTGATATATTGTTGTTTATTTTGTTGATGTTATTTTGTTGTAATTGTAGTGAGGTAATGAGATTGAGATTTTGGGGATGGCAATTTGTAGTAGGGGTAGTGTAATGTGGGAGTCCGCAACATAAGGGTTGGGACGGGATTAGGTATAGTTTTAGTGGAGACGGGGTTGCCTTAGGTAGAATCCAGGAACCAGAGAACGGGAATTGAGCTTTTGGGGGGGGGGAACACGTATCCTATGTACAAAGGGTTAGAGAGTATTTTTTTTTATATATATAATGAGAAGGTGGCGAATTGAGTTAAAGTAGTAAGTAGTTAGAGGAGGAGAAGGGTTAGTAGATTTTTGATAGAGGGGTGTCATACTAGTTAAAGATTTTGTAAGGGAGCGTTAGAGTAATAAAAGGGGAAGATTATGAGTAAATGCCAAGTTGATAAAGTGAATTAGAATGAATAACGTAGAATCACCCAAATTAATGAAAGGGAATAATAAATGAAATGATGGGTAAAAAAAAAAAAAAAAAAAAAAAAAACGAATTGATAACAGTAAAGTGAGATTAAAAAAGGTAATTTTCTGATTTTATATGCAAACTTAATGATGTAAAATGTGTAAATTTTAAATACATGTTTATTTTAGATAATGATAACAATGTGAGTTATTAATGTACTATGTTTTCTTATGTTAGGTTATGTTGTTAGGCATTCATATATATGTTAGAGATAAGTAAAAAATAAAATCAGTGCTTCTTAGCGCAAACCAGCACCGCTAGGGGGAAACAGATCAGTTGGGGATATGGTGTTCTATAAGGCCACTATTTGATATTTTGATTTGTTGTTTCAGTGGTTGGTGATGCTGTGGTAGCGGACCTGAGCTGGTCAGCGCGTCAGAGCAGGGGCGTTAAGTATCTGTCTGACTCTACGGTGTTGGGATCTCGATAGAGAAGTCCAGTATTGTCATGCAGATGCGGTCACAGTCACCGGACCAAGGGTGAGTTGATTATATTTTTTTTTGTAAACCGTAAAGGGGGTTGTGGCGACATATCCTGGCTGATCCCTTTAGCAAGTATGAATGTGTCAATGAGATTTTTTATGCTTCGGCATAAAATATCTCATTGAGGGGGTATTGTAGTGGGGCATTTTGGGCCTACCTGAGGCAATATAACAAAATTTGTATTTTTTTTTATGATAGTAAATAACATTTGTGATGATAGGGAAAAACTTAGGTAAATTTACTGTTTGGAGCGATCGCAACGGTGGCTGCACTGCTTGAGGCGTTGTATGCAGAATTATTTAATAATATTTTATAGACCATAGAACAGATTCAATAACCGACTAACTGTGCCAAAGTCAGTTCAAGGACACAACACAACTGTAAACAAGTTATATAACCATGTCAGACCATCTGACGTAAGAATATACGTCAGAGCCGATCCTGTGTTGGAATGCGGTCATGTAACGAAAGTAGTCTGCTGGCAGAGTGATATAAACTGTAAAAAACAAAGGAAATTGATCATCCTACAACAGCCGCTTCACAAATTAGCGCCTGTAGCTCTCCCCCAGTCTCATCTCATCACTCGCGCGAGTGACATGTAAAAGTTTCGAAACGTAAGTGCGGGCCCGCAAAACAACAAAATGTGAATAATATATTTCAAAATGTGGCTAAACATTCAAAATTCATATTAAAATGTGATTAACAGTTTTCATAAACCATATATATGAAACCATATATATCATGAATTAAGGTGAAAGTGCGCACAGAAAGCGATGTGACGTCGTCTGGACTAAAATTCGGACTCGAGGCAGATAAGTCTTACTAGGATATACACAACATCATCAAAATTTATTATATTTTTCAGAAATTCAAAACACATGGGGCAAATTAAATAAAATGGGAGTCAAAGGGGAAAATTTTAAAATGGATTGAATGTGAGAGTGTGTGAGGGGTTTTGCTTATATATATCATGAAGTGCTGGTTTCCGTTCTAAAATTAATCTTAGGTTTATTGTATATTTCTATTCTAAAGAAGAAAATCATGCATATTAAACGTTATTATTCTTTTTTACAAGATCGTAACAAAGTAAGGGGAATATTTGTCTCTATAAAATTTTGAATTATGTTAAGGGCTATATTTTCACGTTGTCTTTTGTAATGTAAAAATGAATTAAAATGGGTGTGATGGTAATTCAGTTGTACTTTCTTAAATAACCAGTTCTGCACTTCCCGGTTTGCTGATTCGAACCTTGGTAATTTTCTTCTAACAGTTGGCAACACAAGATGGCGCCCGAAGGAGTTATTCAGAAAATAATTAAATTGAAAGTAAATTCCCTTAGGTTAAATTATATTTATTTAATATCAATTTGTTTAATACTGTACAATTGGCTTCTGGAACAGGGACAATTTATATAAATGCAATTATATAAATACAGCCCATTGGGAAAGCAGAACGGTTGTTTGAGGTAAAGCCAAAATCACGTAAAATAGATATAAAAGGTTATGTTTTGTAGTAGGGGTGAGTAAAATATTCTTGTTAGTAAGTATGTGTTACCTATAATAATATTTTATAAAGAAATTTATATCTAAAAGATTTTACAAAAAATGGCAGATAATAACGAGGTTGCAGTTGAAATGAACGAGTCGGTTAGTGTGGAAGAACCAGGGGTTCATTCAACCCCAGTAAATCAATCAAAAGAATTCAGCCTAACTGAATCCGCTAGAGACGACTCGAGTAATCTATCGACTCCAATCTCAACAAAATGTAAACAAGTAGAAAATGATATGATGAGTGTTATATTAAAGCAGTTCGAGAAAATGAACAGTAAATTTGATATTCAAAAGAATAGTTTGGATGAGTTAAAAACCCAAATTAACGAAATAAAGAGTGATTCTGACGTTAAATTTAACATCCAGAATGACAAATTTGATAGACAAAGTAGGGATATTAATGAGTTGAAATATGAGATTCAAGTATTAGATAAATGTTTAGAAAATACTAACCAAACGATAAGAACCAGTTTAAATAATTTAGAACAGAATGTTGAGAAGTTAGGTGACAATGTTTTAAGTATGACAGATAGTAAAAATGATGAAATAGTAGAAAATGTAGTATTAAATAGTGAAGACGATGATGTTGATTACAATTCTGAGAGTATAGTGGGGGTAAAGAATATTGTAGAAGCAAATAATGAGAAAATAATCAAAAATAGTACTGATGAATGTGTAGAGGGTGATTACGAGATGTTAATGTATATCAATGAGTTAGAGAGAGAGTGGAAAAATAGTATAATGATGGAATGTGGACAGAGGGTAAATTTCCCCATTAAATTTTTTGAACCAAGGTGTTCTCAAATGTTGTTGTTTTTGCAGGGTAAGAGACCCATATTAGTAGATGAAGTAAAGAGTATGTTGATTTTGTATAATGTTGTACCCTCTGTTTGTAATAATTATGAGAGCGTGATGTGGTATTATGAAGAGAGAGATTTGTGTGTGGAGAGAGAGATTGAATTGTATAAGTTAAAAGGAAATTATGATGAATTGAGAAAAAGATTACCTGTTGAAAGAGAAATAGAGAATTATTTTGAGAATATTTTTATAAGTAATAATGACTTATCTGACGTGATAGTAGAGAAATATAAAAATGAGAAAACAATTTATCTGACATTAACAAATAACACTGATGGAGACTGGACAATCCTAACTTATGGTGACAAGATTTATAATGGTATAATGGATAAAGTAAAGTTGATGGGTTATTATGATAATAATAATTATAATAACTTGTGTGTGGACAATAATGATGAATGTTACAAATATACTAGATATATATATGACGATGGAGGTTGAACTCAAAAAAATTAGTGAATAGACATTTTTAAATACTGTAAATTTTGGTAATGACCTTGCAGATTTGGACATATGAAGTGTGAAACAATGGAACTGTTATTGACGTATAGTTTGTAAATATAATGTAGTGAATTCATTTGTGTGTATTATGAAATGTTAGGTAAGTAATGTGTATTATGTATTAGAAAATGTTGTGATAATAATAATAATATTATTAATATTTTGCATTCTAATTAAATAATAAAATAATTATGAAGACAATAATTAATGATTTTAAATTTATGGTAATAATTGCAATATGTTGTGTTTTAATAATCGATTGAAGTAAATAATTTGAGATGTTTAGATATTGTAATTGAATGTTATATGTTTGAATTTGATAATGAATTTGAATTGTTTGATAAGATTTCAATTTAATAATAATTAATAAATAAATGAATGTTAAATGGTTTATTTTGTGGAATATCATAATGGTTAAAAAGATAGATTAATAATAATTTTTAAATTTTGAGTAATCCAACTGCAGCACAGGATAAATAATGAAATAATAAATAAAAGATGATAAATAAAAGAGTTAATAATAAAAATTTCAAATAATAATGTTTATAAGTTTTTATATAAATTACTTAAAAGGAGAATTGTTTGTTTAATGTATGCCAATAATCCAGGTTCATTTCTATTTGGATATTATGTTAGGTAATGTATTATACACGATGTGTACGTTATCCAGGGGGATAACGTATTAGAAATTTGCTATATTTTAATTAATAATGATGATTTGCTACTCAATAATTTTGTTCTGATTTGAAAAATAGATGCACTAAATACTTCCTATAATGTGTTTATTATGTCTTATTGTGTTAATTGCATTTAATATGTTAGGAATAAGGATTATAAAAATATAATAGTATGTTTTCAATGTGTTTATAGATTTTAAAATAAAAATTAAATAAATTCGTGATAGTTAAAATTTTCGATGGGTTTAAAAAGATAGAAATGGGTGATAGTAATTGTTTGAATAAAATGTTTGAATCAGTTCAAGTTGAAATTTTGTGGGACATATAGATCTGTCTAAATTGAAGTCAAAGTTAAAGAAATAGTAGAGATGAAAATAATGTAATGTTGTTTTGAGTTAATGTATGTTATAGAATATTGAGAAGTATAAGTGGAGACACAGTAGAATTGGAGAATAATTGTAGAGTTTTGAGTGATATATTGTTGTTTATTTTGTTGATGTTATTTTGTTGTAATTGTAGTGAGGTAATGAGATTGAGATTTTGGGGATGGCAATTTGTAGTAGGGGTAGTGTAATGTGGGAGTCCGCAACATAAGGGTTGGGACGGGATTAGGTATAGTTTTAGTGGAGACGGGGTTGCCTTAGGTAGAATCCAGGAACCAGAGAACGGGAATTGAGCTTTTGGGGGGGGGGGAACACGTATCCTATGTACAAAGGGTTAGAGAGTATTTTTTTTTATATATATAATGAGAAGGTGGCGAATTGAGTTAAAGTAGTAAGTAGTTAGAGGAGGAGAAGGGTTAGTAGATTTTTGATAGAGGGGTGTCATACTAGTTAAAGATTTTGTAAGGGAGCGTTAGAGTAATAAAAGGGGAAGATTATGAGTAAATGCCAAGTTGATAAAGTGAATTAGAATGAATAACGTAGAATCACCCAAATTAATGAAAGGGAATAATAAATGAAATGATGGGTAAAAAAAAAAAAAAAAAAAAAAAAAACGAATTGATAACAGTAAAGTGAGATTAAAAAAGGTAATTTTCTGATTTTATATGCAAACTTAATGATGTAAAATGTGTAAATTTTAAATACATGTTTATTTTAGATAATGATAACAATGTGAGTTATTAATGTACTATGTTTTCTTATGTTAGGTTATGTTGTTAGGCATTCATATATATGTTAGAGATAAGTAAAAAATAAAATCAGTGCTTCTTAGCGCAAACCAGCACCGCTAGGGGGAAACAGATCAGTTGGGGATATGGTGTTCTATAAGGCCACTATTTGATATTTTGATTTGTTGTTTCAGTGGTTGGTGATGCTGTGGTAGCGGACCTGAGCTGGTCAGCGCGTCAGAGCAGGGGCGTTAAGTATCTGTCTGACTCTACGGTGTTGGGATCTCGATAGAGAAGTCCAGTATTGTCATGCAGATGCGGTCACAGTCACCGGACCAAGGGTGAGTTGATTATATTTTTTTTTGTAAACCGTAAAGGGGGTTGTGGCGACATATCCTGGCTGATCCCTTTAGCAAGTATGAATGTGTCAATGAGATTTTTTATGCTTCGGCATAAAATATCTCATTGAGGGGGTATTGTAGTGGGGCATTTTGGGCCTACCTGAGGCAATATAACAAAATTTGTATTTTTTTTTATGATAGTAAATAACATTTGTGATGATAGGGAAAAACTTAGGTAAATTTACTGTTTGGAGCGATCGCAACGGTGGCTGCACTGCTTGAGGCGTTGTATGCAGAATTATTTAATAATATTTTATAGACCATAGAACAGATTCAATAACCGACTAACTGTGCCAAAGTCAGTTCAAGGACACAACACAACTGTAAACAAGTTATATAACCATGTCAGACCATCTGACGTAAGAATATACGTCAGAGCCGATCCTGTGTTGGAATGCGGTCATGTAACGAAAGTAGTCTGCTGGCAGAGTGATATAAACTGTAAAAAACAAAGGAAATTGATCATCCTACAACAGCCGCTTCACAAATTAGCGCCTGTAGCTCTCCCCCAGTCTCATCTCATCACTCGCGCGAGTGACATGTAAAAGTTTCGAAACGTAAGTGCGGGCCCGCAAAACAACAAAATGTGAATAATATATTTCAAAATGTGGCTAAACATTCAAAATTCATATTAAAATGTGATTAACAGTTTTCATAAACCATATATATGAAACCATATATATCATGAATTAAGGTGAAAGTGCGCACAGAAAGCGATGTGACGTCGTCTGGACTAAAATTCGGACTCGAGGCAGATAAGTCTTACTAGGATATACACAACATCATCAAAATTTATTATATTTTTCAGAAATTCAAAACACATGGGGCAAATTAAATAAAATGGGAGTCAAAGGGGAAAATTTTAAAATGGATTGAATGTGAGAGTGTGTGAGGGGTTTTGCTTATATATATCATGAAGTGCTGGTTTCCGTTCTAAAATTAATCTTAGGTTTATTGTATATTTCTATTCTAAAGAAGAAAATCATGCATATTAAACGTTATTATTCTTTTTTACAAGATCGTAACAAAGTAAGGGGAATATTTGTCTCTATAAAATTTTGAATTATGTTAAGGGCTATATTTTCACGTTGTCTTTTGTAATGTAAAAATGAATTAAAATGGGTGTGATGGTAATTCAGTTGTACTTTCTTAAATAACCAGTTCTGCACTTCCCGGTTTGCTGATTCGAACCTTGGTAATTTTCTTCTAACAGTTGGCAACACAAGATGGCGCCCGAAGGAGTTATTCAGAAAATAATTAAATTGAAAGTAAATTCCCTTAGGTTAAATTATATTTATTTAATATCAATTTGTTTAATACTGTACAATTGGCTTCTGGAACAGGGACAATTTATATAAATGCAATTATATAAATACAGCCCATTGGGAAAGCAGAACGGTTGTTTGAGGTAAAGCCAAAATCACGTAAAATAGATATAAAAGGTTATGTTTTGTAGTAGGGGTGAGTAAAATATTCTTGTTAGTAAGTATGTGTTACCTATAATAATATTTTATAAAGAAATTTATATCTAAAAGATTTTACAAAAAATGGCAGATAATAACGAGGTTGCAGTTGAAATGAACGAGTCGGTTAGTGTGGAAGAACCAGGGGTTCATTCAACCCCAGTAAATCAATCAAAAGAATTCAGCCTAACTGAATCCGCTAGAGACGACTCGAGTAATCTATCGACTCCAATCTCAACAAAATGTAAACAAGTAGAAAATGATATGATGAGTGTTATATTAAAGCAGTTCGAGAAAATGAACAGTAAATTTGATATTCAAAAGAATAGTTTGGATGAGTTAAAAACCCAAATTAACGAAATAAAGAGTGATTCTGACGTTAAATTTAACATCCAGAATGACAAATTTGATAGACAAAGTAGGGATATTAATGAGTTGAAATATGAGATTCAAGTATTAGATAAATGTTTAGAAAATACTAACCAAACGATAAGAACCAGTTTAAATAATTTAGAACAGAATGTTGAGAAGTTAGGTGACAATGTTTTAAGTATGACAGATAGTAAAAATGATGAAATAGTAGAAAATGTAGTATTAAATAGTGAAGACGATGATGTTGATTACAATTCTGAGAGTATAGTGGGGGTAAAGAATATTGTAGAAGCAAATAATGAGAAAATAATCAAAAATAGTACTGATGAATGTGTAGAGGGTGATTACGAGATGTTAATGTATATCAATGAGTTAGAGAGAGAGTGGAAAAATAGTATAATGATGGAATGTGGACAGAGGGTAAATTTCCCCATTAAATTTTTTGAACCAAGGTGTTCTCAAATGTTGTTGTTTTTGCAGGGTAAGAGACCCATATTAGTAGATGAAGTAAAGAGTATGTTGATTTTGTATAATGTTGTACCCTCTGTTTGTAATAATTATGAGAGCGTGATGTGGTATTATGAAGAGAGAGATTTGTGTGTGGAGAGAGAGATTGAATTGTATAAGTTAAAAGGAAATTATGATGAATTGAGAAAAAGATTACCTGTTGAAAGAGAAATAGAGAATTATTTTGAGAATATTTTTATAAGTAATAATGACTTATCTGACGTGATAGTAGAGAAATATAAAAATGAGAAAACAATTTATCTGACATTAACAAATAACACTGATGGAGACTGGACAATCCTAACTTATGGTGACAAGATTTATAATGGTATAATGGATAAAGTAAAGTTGATGGGTTATTATGATAATAATAATTATAATAACTTGTGTGTGGACAATAATGATGAATGTTACAAATATACTAGATATATATATGACGATGGAGGTTGAACTCAAAAAAATTAGTGAATAGACATTTTTAAATACTGTAAATTTTGGTAATGACCTTGCAGATTTGGACATATGAAGTGTGAAACAATGGAACTGTTATTGACGTATAGTTTGTAAATATAATGTAGTGAATTCATTTGTGTGTATTATGAAATGTTAGGTAAGTAATGTGTATTATGTATTAGAAAATGTTGTGATAATAATAATAATATTATTAATATTTTGCATTCTAATTAAATAATAAAATAATTATGAAGACAATAATTAATGATTTTAAATTTATGGTAATAATTGCAATATGTTGTGTTTTAATAATCGATTGAAGTAAATAATTTGAGATGTTTAGATATTGTAATTGAATGTTATATGTTTGAATTTGATAATGAATTTGAATTGTTTGATAAGATTTCAATTTAATAATAATTAATAAATAAATGAATGTTAAATGGTTTATTTTGTGGAATATCATAATGGTTAAAAAGATAGATTAATAATAATTTTTAAATTTTGAGTAATCCAACTGCAGCACAGGATAAATAATGAAATAATAAATAAAAGATGATAAATAAAAGAGTTAATAATAAAAATTTCAAATAATAATGTTTATAAGTTTTTATATAAATTACTTAAAAGGAGAATTGTTTGTTTAATGTATGCCAATAATCCAGGTTCATTTCTATTTGGATATTATGTTAGGTAATGTATTATACACGATGTGTACGTTATCCAGGGGGATAACGTATTAGAAATTTGCTATATTTTAATTAATAATGATGATTTGCTACTCAATAATTTTGTTCTGATTTGAAAAATAGATGCACTAAATACTTCCTATAATGTGTTTATTATGTCTTATTGTGTTAATTGCATTTAATATGTTAGGAATAAGGATTATAAAAATATAATAGTATGTTTTCAATGTGTTTATAGATTTTAAAATAAAAATTAAATAAATTCGTGATAGTTAAAATTTTCGATGGGTTTAAAAAGATAGAAATGGGTGATAGTAATTGTTTGAATAAAATGTTTGAATCAGTTCAAGTTGAAATTTTGTGGGACATATAGATCTGTCTAAATTGAAGTCAAAGTTAAAGAAATAGTAGAGATGAAAATAATGTAATGTTGTTTTGAGTTAATGTATGTTATAGAATATTGAGAAGTATAAGTGGAGACACAGTAGAATTGGAGAATAATTGTAGAGTTTTGAGTGATATATTGTTGTTTATTTTGTTGATGTTATTTTGTTGTAATTGTAGTGAGGTAATGAGATTGAGATTTTGGGGATGGCAATTTGTAGTAGGGGTAGTGTAATGTGGGAGTCCGCAACATAAGGGTTGGGACGGGATTAGGTATAGTTTTAGTGGAGACGGGGTTGCCTTAGGTAGAATCCAGGAACCAGAGAACGGGAATTGAGCTTTTGGGGGGGGGAACACGTATCCTATGTACAAAGGGTTAGAGAGTATTTTTTTTTTTATATATAATGAGAAGGTGGCGAATTGAGTTAAAGTAGTAAGTAGTTAGAGGAGGAGAAGGGTTAGTAGATTTTTGATAGAGGGGTGTCATACTAGTTAAAGATTTTGTAAGGGAGCGTTAGAGTAATAAAAGGGGAAGATTATGAGTAAATGCCAAGTTGATAAAGTGAATTAGAATGAATAACGTAGAATCACCCAAATTAATGAAAGGGAATAATAAATGAAATGATGGGTAAAAAAAAAAAAAAAAAAAAAAAAAAAAAAAAAAAAAAAAAAAAAAAAAAAAAAGAGAAACGAATTGATAACAGTAAAGTGAGATTAAAAAAGCTAATTTTCTGATTTTATATGCAAACTTAATGATGTAAAATGTGTAAATTTTAAATACATGTTTATTTTAGATAATGATAACAATGTGAGTTATTAATGTACTATGTTTTCTTATGTTAGGTTATGTTGTTAGGCATTCATATATATGTTAGAGATAAGTAAAAAATAAAATCAGTGCTTCTTAGCGCAAACCAGCACCGCTAGGGGGAAACAGATCAGTTGGGGATATGGTGTTCTATAAGGCCACTATTTGATATTTTGATTTGTTGTTTCAGTGGTTGGTGATGCTGTGGCAGCGGACCTGAGCTGGTCAGCGCGTCAGAGCAGGGGCGTTAAGTATCTGTCTGACTCTACGGTGTTGGGATCTCGATAGAGAAGTCCAGTATTGTCATGCAGATGCGGTCACAGTCACCGGACCAAGGGTGAGTTGATTATATTTTTTTTTGTAAACCGTAAAGGGGGTTGTGGCGACATATCCTGGCTGATCCCTTTAGCAAGTATGAATGTGTCAATGAGATTTTTTATGCTTCGGCATAAAATATCTCATTGAGGGGGTATTGTAGTGGGGCATTTTGGGCCTACCTGAGGCAATATAACAAAATTTGTATTTTTTTTTATGATAGTAAATAACATTTGTGATGATAGGGAAAAACTTAGGTAAATTTACTGTTTGGAGCGATCGCAACGGTGGCTGCACTGCTTGAGGCGTTGTATGCAGAATTATTTAATAATATTTTATAGACCATAGAACAGATTCAATAACCGACTAACTGTGCCAAAGTCAGTTCAAGGACACAACACAACTGTAAACAAGTTATATAACCATGTCAGACCATCTGACGTAAGAATATACGTCAGAGCCGATCCTGTGTTGGAATGCGGTCATGTAACGAAAGTAGTCTGCTGGCAGAGTGATATAAACTGTAAAAAACAAAGGAAATTGATCATCCTACAACAGCCGCTTCACAAATTAGCGCCTGTAGCTCTCCCCCAGTCTCATCTCATCACTCGCGCGAGTGACATGTAAAAGTTTCGAAACGTAAGTGCGGGCCCGCAAAACAACAAAATGTGAATAATATATTTCAAAATGTGGCTAAACATTCAAAATTCATATTAAAATGTGATTAACAGTTTTCATAAACCATATATATGAAACCATATATATCATGAATTAAGGTGAAAGTGCGCACAGAAAGCGATGTGACGTCGTCTGGACTAAAATTCGGACTCGAGGCAGATAAGTCTTACTAGGATATACACAACATCATCAAAATTTATTATATTTTTCAGAAATTCAAAACACATGGGGCAAATTAAATAAAATGGGAGTCAAAGGGGAAAATTTTAAAATGGATTGAATGTGAGAGTGTGTGAGGGGTTTTGCTTATATATATCATGAAGTGCTGGTTTCCGTTCTAAAATTAATCTTAGGTTTATTGTATATTTCTATTCTAAAGAAGAAAATCATGCATATTAAACGTTATTATTCTTTTTTACAAGATCGTAACAAAGTAAGGGGAATATTTGTCTCTATAAAATTTTGAATTATGTTAAGGGCTATATTTTCACGTTGTCTTTTGTAATGTAAAAATGAATTAAAATGGGTGTGATGGTAATTCAGTTGTACTTTCTTAAATAACCAGTTCTGCACTTCCCGGTTTGCTGATTCGAACCTTGGTAATTTTCTTCTAACAGTTGGCAACACAAGATGGCGCCCGAAGGAGTTATTCAGAAAATAATTAAATTGAAAGTAAATTCCCTTAGGTTAAATTATATTTATTTAATATCAATTTGTTTAATACTGTACAATTGGCTTCTGGAACAGGGACAATTTATATAAATGCAATTATATAAATACAGCCCATTGGGAAAGCAGAACGGTTGTTTGAGGTAAAGCCAAAATCACGTAAAATAGATATAAAAGGTTATGTTTTGTAGTAGGGGTGAGTAAAATATTCTTGTTAGTAAGTATGTGTTACCTATAATAATATTTTATAAAGAAATTTATATCTAAAAGATTTTACAAAAAATGGCAGATAATAACGAGGTTGCAGTTGAAATGAACGAGTCGGTTAGTGTGGAAGAACCAGGGGTTCATTCAACCCCAGTAAATCAATCAAAAGAATTCAGCCTAACTGAATCCGCTAGAGACGACTCGAGTAATCTATCGACTCCAATCTCAACAAAATGTAAACAAGTAGAAAATGATATGATGAGTGTTATATTAAAGCAGTTCGAGAAAATGAACAGTAAATTTGATATTCAAAAGAATAGTTTGGATGAGTTAAAAACCCAAATTAACGAAATAAAGAGTGATTCTGACGTTAAATTTAACATCCAGAATGACAAATTTGATAGACAAAGTAGGGATATTAATGAGTTGAAATATGAGATTCAAGTATTAGATAAATGTTTAGAAAATACTAACCAAACGATAAGAACCAGTTTAAATAATTTAGAACAGAATGTTGAGAAGTTAGGTGACAATGTTTTAAGTATGACAGATAGTAAAAATGATGAAATAGTAGAAAATGTAGTATTAAATAGTGAAGACGATGATGTTGATTACAATTCTGAGAGTATAGTGGGGGTAAAGAATATTGTAGAAGCAAATAATGAGAAAATAATCAAAAATAGTACTGATGAATGTGTAGAGGGTGATTACGAGATGTTAATGTATATCAATGAGTTAGAGAGAGAGTGGAAAAATAGTATAATGATGGAATGTGGACAGAGGGTAAATTTCCCCATTAAATTTTTTGAACCAAGGTGTTCTCAAATGTTGTTGTTTTTGCAGGGTAAGAGACCCATATTAGTAGATGAAGTAAAGAGTATGTTGATTTTGTATAATGTTGTACCCTCTGTTTGTAATAATTATGAGAGCGTGATGTGGTATTATGAAGAGAGAGATTTGTGTGTGGAGAGAGAGATTGAATTGTATAAGTTAAAAGGAAATTATGATGAATTGAGAAAAAGATTACCTGTTGAAAGAGAAATAGAGAATTATTTTGAGAATATTTTTATAAGTAATAATGACTTATCTGACGTGATAGTAGAGAAATATAAAAATGAGAAAACAATTTATCTGACATTAACAAATAACACTGATGGAGACTGGACAATCCTAACTTATGGTGACAAGATTTATAATGGTATAATGGATAAAGTAAAGTTGATGGGTTATTATGATAATAATAATTATAATAACTTGTGTGTGGACAATAATGATGAATGTTACAAATATACTAGATATATATATGACGATGGAGGTTGAACTCAAAAAAATTAGTGAATAGACATTTTTAAATACTGTAAATTTTGGTAATGACCTTGCAGATTTGGACATATGAAGTGTGAAACAATGGAACTGTTATTGACGTATAGTTTGTAAATATAATGTAGTGAATTCATTTGTGTGTATTATGAAATGTTAGGTAAGTAATGTGTATTATGTATTAGAAAATGTTGTGATAATAATAATAATATTATTAATATTTTGCATTCTAATTAAATAATAAAATAATTATGAAGACAATAATTAATGATTTTAAATTTATGGTAATAATTGCAATATGTTGTGTTATAATAATCGATTGAAGTAAATAATTTGAGATGTTTAGATATTGTAATTGAATGTTATATGTTTGAATTTGATAATGAATTTGAATTGTTTGATAAGATTTCAATTTAATAATAATTAATAAATAAATGAATGTTAAATGGTTTATTTTGTGGAATATCATAATGGTTAAAAAGATAGATTAATAATAATTTTTAAATTTTGAGTAATCCAACTGCAGCACAGGATAAATAATGAAATAATAAATAAAAGATGATAAATAAAAGAGTTAATAATAAAAATTTCAAATAATAATGTTTATAAGTTTTTATATAAATTACTTAAAAGGAGAATTGTTTGTTTAATGTATGCCAATAATCCAGGTTCATTTCTATTTGGATATTATGTTAGGTAATGTATTATACACGATGTGTACGTTATCCAGGGGGATAACGTATTAGAAATTTGCTATATTTTAATTAATAATGATGATTTGCTACTCAATAATTTTGTTCTGATTTGAAAAATAGATGCACTAAATACTTCCTATAATGTGTTTATTATGTCTTATTGTGTTAATTGCATTTAATATGTTAGGAATAAGGATTATAAAAATATAATAGTATGTTTTCAATGTGTTTATAGATTTTAAAATAAAAATTAAATAAATTCGTGATAGTTAAAATTTTCGATGGGTTTAAAAAGATAGAAATGGGTGATAGTAATTGTTTGAATAAAATGTTTGAATCAGTTCAAGTTGAAATTTTGTGGGACATATAGATCTGTCTAAATTGAAGTCAAAGTTAAAGAAATAGTAGAGATGAAAATAATGTAATGTTGTTTTGAGTTAATGTATGTTATAGAATATTGAGAAGTATAAGTGGAGACACAGTAGAATTGGAGAATAATTGTAGAGTTTTGAGTGATATATTGTTGTTTATTTTGTTGATGTTATTTTGTTGTAATTGTAGTGAGGTAATGAGATTGAGATTTTGGGGATGGCAATTAGTAGTAGGGGTAGTGTAATGTGGGAGTCCGCAACATAAGGGTTGGGACGGGATTAGGTATAGTTTTAGTGGAGACGGGGTTGCCTTAGGTAGAATCCAGGAACCAGAGAACGGGAATTGAGCTTTTGGGGGGGGGAACACGTATCCTATGTACAAAGGGTTAGAGAGTATTTTTTTTTTTATATATAATGAGAAGGTGGCGAATTGAGTTAAAGTAGTAAGTAGTTAGAGGAGGAGAAGGGTTAGTAGATTTTTGATAGAGGGGTGTCATACTAGTTAAAGATTTTGTAAGGGAGCGTTAGAGTAATAAAAGGGGAAGATTATGAGTAAATGCCAAGTTGATAAAGTGAATTAGAATGAATAACGTAGAATCACCCAAATTAATGAAAGGGAATAATAAATGAAATGATGGGTAAAAAAAAAAAAAAAAAAAAAAAAAAAAAAAAAAAAAAAAAAAAAAAAAGAGAGAGAAACGAATTGATAACAGTAAAGTGAGATTAAAAAAGGTAATTTTCTGATTTTATATGCAAACTTAATGATGTAAAATGTGTAAATTTTAAATACATGTTTATTTTAGATAATGATAACAATGTGAGTTATTAATGTACTATGTTTTCTTATGTTAGGTTATGTTGTTAGGCATTCATATATATGTTAGAGATAAGTAAAAAATAAAATCAGTGCTTCTTAGCGCAAACCAGCACCGCTAGGGGGAAACAGATCAGTTGGGGATATGGTGTTCTATAAGGCCACTATTTGATATTTTGATTTGTTGTTTCAGTGGTTGGTGATGCTGTGGCAGCGGACCTGAGCTGGTCAGCGCGTCAGAGCAGGGGCGTTAAGTATCTGTCTGACTCTACGGTGTTGGGATCTCGATAGAGAAGTCCAGTATTGTCATGCAGATGCGGTCACAGTCACCGGACCAAGGGTGAGTTGATTATATTTTTTTTTGTAAACCGTAAAGGGGGTTGTGGCGACATATCCTGGCTGATCCCTTTAGCAAGTATGAATGTGTCAATGAGATTTTTTATGCTTCGGCATAAAATATCTCATTGAGGGGGTATTGTAGTGGGGCATTTTGGGCCTACCTGAGGCAATATAACAAAATTTGTATTTTTTTTTTATGATAGTAAATAACATTTGTGATGATAGGGAAAAACTTAGGTAAATTTACTGTTTGGAGCGATCGCAACGGTGGCTGCACTGCTTGAGGCGTTGTATGCAGAATTATTTAATAATATTTTATAGACCATAGAACAGATTCAATAACCGACTAACTGTGCCAAAGTCAGTTCAAGGACACAACACAACTGTAAACAAGTTATATAACCATGTCAGACCATCTGACGTAAGAATATACGTCAGAGCCGATCCTGTGTTGGAATGCGGTCATGTAACGAAAGTAGTCTGCTGGCAGAGTGATATAAACTGTAAAAAACAAAGGAAATTGATCATCCTACAACAGCCGCTTCACAAATTAGCGCCTGTAGCTCTCCCCCAGTCTCATCTCATCACTCGCGCGAGTGACATGTAAAAGTTTCGAAACGTAAGTGCGGGCCCGCAAAACAACAAAATGTGAATAATATATTTCAAAATGTGGCTAAACATTCAAAATTCATATTAAAATGTGATTAACAGTTTTCATAAACCATATATATGAAACCATATATATCATGAATTAAGGTGAAAGTGCGCACAGAAAGCGATGTGACGTCGTCTGGACTAAAATTCGGACTCGAGGCAGATAAGTCTTACTAGGATATACACAACATCATCAAAATTTATTATATTTTTCAGAAATTCAAAACACATGGGGCAAATTAAATAAAATGGGAGTCAAAGGGGAAAATTTTAAAATGGATTGAATGTGAGAGTGTGTGAGGGGTTTTGCTTATATATATCATGAAGTGCTGGTTTCCGTTCTAAAATTAATCTTAGGTTTATTGTATATTTCTATTCTAAAGAAGAAAATCATGCATATTAAACGTTATTATTCTTTTTTACAAGATCGTAACAAAGTAAGGGGAATATTTGTCTCTATAAAATTTTGAATTATGTTAAGGGCTATATTTTCACGTTGTCTTTTGTAATGTAAAAATGAATTAAAATGGGTGTGATGGTAATTCAGTTGTACTTTCTTAAATAACCAGTTCTGCACTTCCCGGTTTGCTGATTCGAACCTTCGTAATTTTCTTCTAACAGTTGGCAACACAAGATGGCGCCCGAAGGAGTTATTCAGAAAATAATTAAATTGAAAGTAAATTCCCTTAGGTTAAATTATATTTATTTAATATCAATTTGTTTAATACTGTACAATTGGCTTCTGGAACAGGGACAATTTATATAAATGCAATTATATAAATACAGCCCATTGGGAAAGCAGAACGGTTGTTTGAGGTAAAGCCAAAATCACGTAAAATAGATATAAAAGGTTATGTTTTGTAGTAGGGGTGAGTAAAATATTCTTGTTAGTAAGTATGTGTTACCTATAATAATATTTTATAAAGAAATTTATATCTAAAAGATTTTACAAAAAATGGCAGATAATAACGAGGTTGCAGTTGAAATGAACGAGTCGGTTAGTGTGGAAGAACCAGGGGTTCATTCAACCCCAGTAAATCAATCAAAAGAATTCAGCCTAACTGAATCCGCTAGAGACGACTCGAGTAACTATCGACTCCAATCTCAACAAAATGTAAACAAGTAGAAAATGATATGATGAGTGTTATATTAAAGCAGTTCGAGAAAATGAACAGTAAATTTGATATTCAAAAGAATAGTTTGGATGAGTTAAAAACCCAAATTAACGAAATAAAGAGTGATTCTGACGTTAAATTTAACATCCAGAATGACAAATTTGATAGACAAAGTAGGGATATTAATGAGTTGAAATATGAGATTCAAGTATTAGATAAATGTTTAGAAAATACTAACCAAACGATAAGAACCAGTTTAAATAATTTAGAACAGAATGTTGAGAAGTTAGGTGACAATGTTTTAAGTATGACAGATAGTAAAAATGATGAAATAGTAGAAAATGTAGTATTAAATAGTGAAGACGATGATGTTGATTACAATTCTGAGAGTATAGTGGGGGTAAAGAATATTGTAGAAGCAAATAATGAGAAAATAATCAAAAATAGTACTGATGAATGTGTAGAGGGTGATTACGAGATGTTAATGTATATCAATGAGTTAGAGAGAGAGTGGAAAAATAGTATAATGATGGAATGTGGACAGAGGGTAAATTTCCCCATTAAATTTTTTGAACCAAGGTGTTCTCAAATGTTGTTGTTTTTGCAGGGTAAGAGACCCATATTAGTAGATGAAGTAAAGAGTATGTTGATTTTGTATAATGTTGTACCCTCTGTTTGTAATAATTATGAGAGCGTGATGTGGTATTATGAAGAGAGAGATTTGTGTGTGGAGAGAGAGATTGAATTGTATAAGTTAAAAGGAAATTATGATGAATTGAGAAAAAGATTACCTGTTGAAAGAGAAATAGAGAATTATTTTGAGAATATTTTTATAAGTAATAATGACTTATCTGACGTGATAGTAGAGAAATATAAAAATGAGAAAACAATTTATCTGACATTAACAAATAACACTGATGGAGACTGGACAATCCTAACTTATGGTGACAAGATTTATAATGGTATAATGGATAAAGTAAAGTTGATGGGTTATTATGATAATAATAATTATAATAACTTGTGTGTGGACAATAATGATGAATGTTACAAATATACTAGATATATATATGACGATGGAGGTTGAACTCAAAAAAATTAGTGAACAGACATTTTTAAATACTGTAAATTTTGGTAATGACCTTGCAGATTTGGACATATGAAGTGTGAAACAATGGAACTGTTATTGACGTATAGTTTGTAAATATAATGTAGTGAATTCATTTGTGTGTATTATGAAATGTTAGGTAAGTAATGTGTATTATGTATTAGAAAATGTTGTGATAATAATAATAATATTATTAATATTTTGCATTCTAATTAAATAATAAAATAATTATGAAGACAATAATTAATGATTTTAAATTTATGGTAATAATTGCAATATGTTGTGTTTTAATAATCGATTGAAGTAAATAATTTGAGATGTTTAGATATTGTAATTGAATGTTATATGTTTGAATTTGATAATGAATTTGAATTGTTTGATAAGATTTCAATTTAATAATAATTAATAAATAAATGAATGTTAAATGGTTTATTTTGTGGAATATCATAATGGTTAAAAAGATAGATTAATAATAATTTTTAAATTTTGAGTAATCCAACTGCAGCACAGGATAAATAATGAAATAATAAATAAAAGATGATAAATAAAAGAGTTAATAATAAAAATTTCAAATAATAATGTTTATAAGTTTTTATATAAATTACTTAAAAGGAGAATTGTTTGTTTAATGTATGCCAATAATCCAGGTTCATTTCTATTTGGATATTATGTTAGGTAATGTATTATACACGATGTGTACGTTATCCAGGGGGATAACGTATTAGAAATTTGCTATATTTTAATTAATAATGATGATTTGCTACTCAATAATTTTGTTCTGATTTGAAAAATAGATGCACTAAATACTTCCTATAATGTGTTTATTATGTCTTATTGTGTTAATTGCATTTAATATGTTAGGAATAAGGATTATAAAAATATAATAGTATGTTTTCAATGTGTTTATAGATTTTAAAATAAAAATTAAATAAATTCGTGATAGTTAAAATTTTCGATGGGTTTAAAAAGATAGAAATGGGTGATAGTAATTGTTTGAATAAAATGTTTGAATCAGTTCAAGTTGAAATTTTGTGGGACATATAGATCTGTCTAAATTGAAGTCAAAGTTAAAGAAATAGTAGAGATGAAAATAATGTAATGTTGTTTTGAGTTAATGTATGTTATAGAATATTGAGAAGTATAAGTGGAGACACAGTAGAATTGGAGAATAATTGTAGAGTTTTGAGTGATATATTGTTGTTTATTTTGTTGATGTTATTTTGTTGTAATTGTAGTGAGGTAATGAGATTGAGATTTTGGGGATGGCAATTTGTAGTAGGGGTAGTGTAATGTGGGAGTCCGCAACATAAGGGTTGGGACGGGATTAGGTATAGTTTTAGTGGAGACGGGGTTGCCTTAGGTAGAATCCAGGAACCAGAGAACGGGAATTGAGCTTTTGGGGGGGGGAACACGTATCCTATGTACAAAGGGTTAGAGAGTATTTTTTTTTTTATATATAATGAGAAGGTGGCGAATTGAGTTAAAGTAGTAAGTAGTTAGAGGAGGAGAAGGGTTAGTAGATTTTTGATAGAGGGGTGTCATACTAGTTAAAGATTTTGTAAGGGAGCGTTAGAGTAATAAAAGGGGAAGATTATGAGTAAATGCCAAGTTGATAAAGTGAATTAGAATGAATAACGTAGAATCACCCAAATTAATGAAAGGGAATAATAAATGAAATGATGGGTAAAAAAAAAAAAAAAAAAAAAAAAAAAAAAAAAAAAAAAAAAAGAGAAACGAATTGATAACAGTAAAGTGAGATTAAAAAAGGTAATTTTCTGATTTTATATGCAAACTTAATGATGTAAAATGTGTAAATTTTAAATACATGTTTATTTTAGATAATGATAACAATGTGAGTTATTAATGTACTATGTTTTCTTATGTTAGGTTATGTTGTTAGGCATTCATATATATGTTAGAGATAAGTAAAAAATAAAATCAGTGCTTCTTAGCGCAAACCAGCACCGCTAGGGGGAAACAGATCAGTTGGGGATATGGTGTTCTATAAGGCCACTATTTGATATTTTGATTTGTTGTTTCAGTGGTTGGTGATGCTGTGGCAGCGGACCTGAGCTGGTCAGCGCGTCAGAGCAGGGGCGTTAAGTATCTGTCTGACTCTACGGTGTTGGGATCTCGATAGAGAAGTCCAGTATTGTCATGCAGATGCGGTCACAGTCACCGGACCAAGGGTGAGTTGATTATATTTTTTTTTGTAAACCGTAAAGGGGGTTGTGGCGACATATCCTGGCTGATCCCTTTAGCAAGTATGAATGTGTCAATGAGATTTTTTATGCTTCGGCATAAAATATCTCATTGAGGGGGTATTGTAGTGGGGCATTTTGGGCCTACCTGAGGCAATATAACAAAATTTGTATTTTTTTTTTATGATAGTAAATAACATTTGTGATGATAGGGAAAAACTTAGGTAAATTTACTGTTTGGAGCGATCGCAACGGTGGCTGCACTGCTTGAGGCGTTGTATGCAGAATTATTTAATAATATTTTATAGACCATAGAACAGATTCAATAACCGACTAACTGTGCCAAAGTCAGTTCAAGGACACAACACAACTGTAAACAAGTTATATAACCATGTCAGACCATCTGACGTAAGAATATACGTCAGAGCCGATCCTGTGTTGGAATGCGGTCATGTAACGAAAGTAGTCTGCTGGCAGAGTGATATAAACTGTAAAAAACAAAGGAAATTGATCATCCTACAACAGCCGCTTCACAAATTAGCGCCTGTAGCTCTCCCCCAGTCTCATCTCATCACTCGCGCGAGTGACATGTAAAAGTTTCGAAACGTAAGTGCGGGCCCGCAAAACAACAAAATGTGAATAATATATTTCAAAATGTGGCTAAACATTCAAAATTCATATTAAAATGTGATTAACAGTTTTCATAAACCATATATATGAAACCATATATATCATGAATTAAGGTGAAAGTGCGCACAGAAAGCGATGTGACGTCGTCTGGACTAAAATTCGGACTCGAGGCAGATAAGTCTTACTAGGATATACACAACATCATCAAAATTTATTATATTTTTCAGAAATTCAAAACACATGGGGCAAATTAAATAAAATGGGAGTCAAAGGGGAAAATTTTAAAATGGATTGAATGTGAGAGTGTGTGAGGGGTTTTGCTTATATATATCATGAAGTGCTGGTTTCCGTTCTAAAATTAATCTTAGGTTTATTGTATATTTCTATTCTAAAGAAGAAAATCATGCATATTAAACGTTATTATTCTTTTTTACAAGATCGTAACAAAGTAAGGGGAATATTTGTCTCTATAAAATTTTGAATTATGTTAAGGGCTATATTTTCACGTTGTCTTTTGTAATGTAAAAATGAATTAAAATGGGTGTGATGGTAATTCAGTTGTACTTTCTTAAATAACCAGTTCTGCACTTCCCGGTTTGCTGATTCGAACCTTGGTAATTTTCTTCTAACAGTTGGCAACACAAGATGGCGCCCGAAGGAGTTATTCAGAAAATAATTAAATTGAAAGTCAATTCCCTTAGGTTAAATTATATTTATTTAATATCAATTTGTTTAATACTGTACAATTGGCTTCTGGAACAGGGACAATTTATATAAATGCAATTATATAAATACAGCCCATTGGGAAAGCAGAACGGTTGTTTGAGGTAAAGCCAAAATCACGTAAAATAGATATAAAAGGTTATGTTTTGTAGTAGGGGTGAGTAAAATATTCTTGTTAGTAAGTATGTGTTACCTATAATAATATTTTATAAAGAAATTTATATCTAAAAGATTTTACAAAAAATGGCAGATAATAACGAGGTTGCAGTTGAAATGAACGAGTCGGTTAGTGTGGAAGAACCAGGGGTTCATTCAACCCCAGTAAATCAATCAAAAGAATTCAGCCTAACTGAATCCGCTAGAGACGACTCGAGTAACTATCGACTCCAATCTCAACAAAATGTAAACAAGTAGAAAATGATATGATGAGTGTTATATTAAAGCAGTTCGAGAAAATGAACAGTAAATTTGATATTCAAAAGAATAGTTTGGATGAGTTAAAAACCCAAATTAACGAAATAAAGAGTGATTCTGACGTTAAATTTAACATCCAGAATGACAAATTTGATAGACAAAGTAGGGATATTAATGAGTTGAAATATGAGATTCAAGTATTAGATAAATGTTTAGAAAATACTAACCAAACGATAAGAACCAGTTTAAATAATTTAGAACAGAATGTTGAGAAGTTAGGTGACAATGTTTTAAGTATGACAGATAGTAAAAATGATGAAATAGTAGAAAATGTAGTATTAAATAGTGAAGACGATGATGTTGATTACAATTCTGAGAGTATAGTGGGGGTAAAGAATATTGTAGAAGCAAATAATGAGAAAATAATCAAAAATAGTACTGATGAATGTGTAGAGGGTGATTACGAGATGTTAATGTATATCAATGAGTTAGAGAGAGAGTGGAAAAATAGTATAATGATGGAATGTGGACAGAGGGTAAATTTCCCCATTAAATTTTTTGAACCAAGGTGTTCTCAAATGTTGTTGTTTTTGCAGGGTAAGAGACCCATATTAGTAGATGAAGTAAAGAGTATGTTGATTTTGTATAATGTTGTACCCTCTGTTTGTAATAATTATGAGAGCGTGATGTGGTATTATGAAGAGAGAGATTTGTGTGTGGAGAGAGAGATTGAATTGTATAAGTTAAAAGGAAATTATGATGAATTGAGAAAAAGATTACCTGTTGAAAGAGAAATAGAGAATTATTTTGAGAATATTTTTATAAGTAATAATGACTTATCTGACGTGATAGTAGAGAAATATAAAAATGAGAAAACAATTTATCTGACATTAACAAATAACACTGATGGAGACTGGACAATCCTAACTTATGGTGACAAGATTTATAATGGTATAATGGATAAAGTAAAGTTGATGGGTTATTATGATAATAATAATTATAATAACTTGTGTGTGGACAATAATGATGAATGTTACAAATATACTAGATATATATATGACGATGGAGGTTGAACTCAAAAAAATTAGTGAATAGACATTTTTAAATACTGTAAATTTTGGTAATGACCTTGCAGATTTGGACATATGAAGTGTGAAACAATGGAACTGTTATTGACGTATAGTTTGTAAATATAATGTAGTGAATTCATTTGTGTGTATTATGAAATGTTAGGTAAGTAATGTGTATTATGTATTAGAAAATGTTGTGATAATAATAATAATATTATTAATATTTTGCATTCTAATTAAATAATAAAATAATTATGAAGACAATAATTAATGATTTTAAATTTATGGTAATAATTGCAATATGTTGTGTTTTAATAATCGATTGAAGTAAATAATTTGAGATGTTTAGATATTGTAATTGAATGTTATATGTTTGAATTTGATAATGAATTTGAATTGTTTGATAAGATTTCAATTTAATAATAATTAATAAATAAATGAATGTTAAATGGTTTATTTTGTGGAATATCATAATGGTTAAAAAGATAGATTAATAATAATTTTTAAATTTTGAGTAATCCAACTGCAGCACAGGATAAATAATGAAATAATAAATAAAAGATGATAAATAAAAGAGTTAATAATAAAAATTTCAAATAATAATGTTTATAAGTTTTTATATAAATTACTTAAAAGGAGAATTGTTTGTTTAATGTATGCCAATAATCCAGGTTGATTTCTATTTGGATATTATGTTAGGTAATGTATTATACACGATGTGTACGTTATCCAGGGGGATAACGTATTAGAAATTTGCTATATTTTAATTAATAATGATGATTTGCTACTCAATAATTTTGTTCTGATTTGAAAAATAGATGCACTAAATACTTCCTATAATGTGTTTATTATGTCTTATTGTGTTAATTGCATTTAATATGTTAGGAATAAGGATTATAAAAATATAATAGTATGTTTTCAATGTGTTTATAGATTTTAAAATAAAAATTAAATAAATTCGTGATAGTTAAAATTTTCGATGGGTTTAAAAAGATAGAAATGGGTGATAGTAATTGTTTGAATAAAATGTTTGAATCAGTTCAAGTTGAAATTTTGTGGGACATATAGATCTGTCTAAATTGAAGTCAAAGTTAAAGAAATAGTAGAGATGAAAATAATGTAATGTTGTTTTGAGTTAATGTATGTTATAGAATATTGAGAAGTATAAGTGGAGACACAGTAGAATTGGAGAATAATTGTAGAGTTTTGAGTGATATATTGTTGTTTATTTTGTTGATGTTATTTTGTTGTAATTGTAGTGAGGTAATGAGATTGAGATTTTGGGGATGGCAATTTGTAGTAGGGGTAGTGTAATGTGGGAGTCCGCAACATAAGGGTTGGGACGGGATTAGGTATAGTTTTAGTGGAGACGGGGTTGCCTTAGGTAGAATCCAGGAACCAGAGAACGGGAATTGAGCTTTTGGGGGGGGGGGAACACGTATCCTATGTACAAAGGGTTAGAGAGTATTTTTTTTTTTATATATAATGAGAAGGTGGCGAATTGAGTTAAAGTAGTAAGTAGTTAGAGGAGGAGAAGGGTTAGTAGATTTTTGATAGAGGGGTGTCATACTAGTTAAAGATTTTGTAAGGGAGCGTTAGAGTAATAAAAGGGGAAGATTATGAGTAAATGCCAAGTTGATAAAGTGAATTAGAATGAATAACGTAGAATCACCCAAATTAATGAAAGGGAATAATAAATGAAATGATGGGTAAAAAAAAAAAAAAAAAAAAAAAAAAAAAAAAAAAAAAAAAAAAGAGAAACGAATTGATAACAGTAAAGTGAGATTAAAAAAGGTAATTTTCTGATTTTATATGCAAACTTAATGATGTAAAATGTGTAAATTTTAAATACATGTTTATTTTAGATAATGATAACAATGTGAGTTATTAATGTACTATGTTTTCTTATGTTAGGTTATGTTGTTAGGCATTCATATATATGTTAGAGATAAGTAAAAAATAAAATCAGTGCTTCTTAGCGCAAACCAGCACCGCTAGGGGGAAACAGATCAGTTGGGGATATGGTGTTCTATAAGGCCACTATTTGATATTTTGATTTGTTGTTTCAGTGGTTGGTGATGCTGTGGCAGCGGACCTGAGCTGTCAGCGCGTCAGAGCAGGGGCGTTAAGTATCTGTCTGACTCTACGGTGTTGGGATCTCGATAGAGAAGTCCAGTATTGTCATGCAGATGCGGTCACAGTCACCGGACCAAGGGTGAGTTGATTATATTTTTTTTTGTAAACCGTAAAGGGGGTTGTGGCGACATATCCTGGCTGATCCCTTTAGCAAGTATGAATGTGTC
The DNA here is from genome assembly GCA_034769895.1 of Magicicada septendecula. Taxonomy (NCBI): domain Eukaryota; kingdom Metazoa; phylum Arthropoda; class Insecta; order Hemiptera; family Cicadidae; genus Magicicada; species Magicicada septendecula. Next base: position 86,683,123 of record CM068372.1, on the reverse strand, counting down.
AATGAGATTTTTTATGCTTCGGCATAAAATATCTCATTGAGGGGGTATTGTAGTGGGGCATTTTGGGCCTACCTGAGGCAATATAACAAAATTTGTATTTTTTTTTTATGATAGTAAATAACATTTGTGATGATAGGGAAAAACTTAGGTAAATTTACTGTTTGGAGCGATCGCAACGGTGGCTGCACTGCTTGAGGCGTTGTATGCAGAATTATTTAATAATATTTTATAGACCATAGAACAGATTCAATAACCGACTAACTGTGCCAAAGTCAGTTCAAGGACACAACACAACTGTAAACAAGTTATATAACCATGTCAGACCATCTGACGTAAGAATATACGTCAGAGCCGATCCTGTGTTGGAATGCGGTCATGTAACGAAAGTAGTCTGCTGGCAGAGTGATATAAACTGTAAAAAACAAAGGAAATTGATCATCCTACAACAGCCGCTTCACAAATTAGCGCCTGTAGCTCTCCCCCAGTCTCATCTCATCACTCGCGCGAGTGACATGTAAAAGTTTCGAAACGTAAGTGCGGGCCCGCAAAACAACAAAATGTGAATAATATATTTCAAAATGTGGCTAAACATTCAAAATTCATATTAAAATGTGATTAACAGTTTTCATAAACCATATATATGAAACCATATATATCATGAATTAAGGTGAAAGTGCGCACAGAAAGCGATGTGACGTCGTCTGGACTAAAATTCGGACTCGAGGCAGATAAGTCTTACTAGGATATACACAACATCATCAAAATTTATTATATTTTTCAGAAATTCAAAACACATGGGGCAAATTAAATAAAATGGGAGTCAAAGGGGAAAATTTTAAAATGGATTGAATGTGAGAGTGTGTGAGGGGTTTTGCTTATATATATCATGAAGTGCTGGTTTCCGTTCTAAAATTAATCTTAGGTTTATTGTATATTTCTATTCTAAAGAAGAAAATCATGCATATTAAACGTTATTATTCTTTTTTACAAGATCGTAACAAAGTAAGGGGAATATTTGTCTCTATAAAATTTTGAATTATGTTAAGGGCTATATTTTCACGTTGTCTTTTGTAATGTAAAAATGAATTAAAATGGGTGTGATGGTAATTCAGTTGTACTTTCTTAAATAACCAGTTCTGCACTTCCCGGTTTGCTGATTCGAACCTTGGTAATTTTCTTCTAACAGTTGGCAACACAAGATGGCGCCCGAAGGAGTTATTCAGAAAATAATTAAATTGAAAGTCAATTCCCTTAGGTTAAATTATATTTATTTAATATCAATTTGTTTAATACTGTACAATTGGCTTCTGGAACAGGGACAATTTATATAAATGCAATTATATAAATACAGCCCATTGGGAAAGCAGAACGGTTGTTTGAGGTAAAGCCAAAATCACGTAAAATAGATATAAAAGGTTATGTTTTGTAGTAGGGGTGAGTAAAATATTCTTGTTAGTAAGTATGTGTTACCTATAATAATATTTTATAAAGAAATTTATATCTAAAAGATTTTACAAAAAATGGCAGATAATAACGAGGTTGCAGTTGAAATGAACGAGTCGGTTAGTGTGGAAGAACCAGGGGTTCATTCAACCCCAGTAAATCAATCAAAAGAATTCAGCCTAACTGAATCCGCTAGAGACGACTCGAGTAACTATCGACTCCAATCTCAACAAAATGTAAACAAGTAGAAAATGATATGATGAGTGTTATATTAAAGCAGTTCGAGAAAATGAACAGTAAATTTGATATTCAAAAGAATAGTTTGGATGAGTTAAAAACCCAAATTAACGAAATAAAGAGTGATTCTGACGTTAAATTTAACATCCAGAATGACAAATTTGATAGACAAAGTAGGGATATTAATGAGTTGAAATATGAGATTCAAGTATTAGATAAATGTTTAGAAAATACTAACCAAACGATAAGAACCAGTTTAAATAATTTAGAACAGAATGTTGAGAAGTTAGGTGACAATGTTTTAAGTATGACAGATAGTAAAAATGATGAAATAGTAGAAAATGTAGTATTAAATAGTGAAGACGATGATGTTGATTACAATTCTGAGAGTATAGTGGGGGTAAAGAATATTGTAGAAGCAAATAATGAGAAAATAATCAAAAATAGTACTGATGAATGTGTAGAGGGTGATTACGAGATGTTAATGTATATCAATGAGTTAGAGAGAGAGTGGAAAAATAGTATAATGATGGAATGTGGACAGAGGGTAAATTTCCCCATTAAATTTTTTGAACCAAGGTGTTCTCAAATGTTGTTGTTTTTGCAGGGTAAGAGACCCATATTAGTAGATGAAGTAAAGAGTATGTTGATTTTGTATAATGTTGTACCCTCTGTTTGTAATAATTATGAGAGCGTGATGTGGTATTATGAAGAGAGAGATTTGTGTGTGGAGAGAGAGATTGAATTGTATAAGTTAAAAGGAAATTATGATGAATTGAGAAAAAGATTACCTGTTGAAAGAGAAATAGAGAATTATTTTGAGAATATTTTTATAAGTAATAATGACTTATCTGACGTGATAGTAGAGAAATATAAAAATGAGAAAACAATTTATCTGACATTAACAAATAACACTGATGGAGACTGGACAATCCTAACTTATGGTGACAAGATTTATAATGGTATAATGGATAAAGTAAAGTTGATGGGTTATTATGATAATAATAATTATAATAACTTGTGTGTGGACAATAATGATGAATGTTACAAATATACTAGATATATATATGACGATGGAGGTTGAACTCAAAAAAATTAGTGAATAGACATTTTTAAATACTGTAAATTTTGGTAATGACCTTGCAGATTTGGACATATGAAGTGTGAAACAATGGAACTGTTATTGACGTATAGTTTGTAAATATAATGTAGTGAATTCATTTGTGTGTATTATGAAATGTTAGGTAAGTAATGTGTATTATGTATTAGAAAATGTTGTGATAATAATAATAATATTATTAATATTTTGCATTCTAATTAAATAATAAAATAATTATGAAGACAATAATTAATGATTTTAAATTTATGGTAATAATTGCAATATGTTGTGTTTTAATAATCGATTGAAGTAAATAATTTGAGATGTTTAGATATTGTAATTGAATGTTATATGTTTGAATTTGATAATGAATTTGAATTGTTTGATAAGATTTCAATTTAATAATAATTAATAAATAAATGAATGTTAAATGGTTTATTTTGTGGAATATCATAATGGTTAAAAAGATAGATTAATAATAATTTTTAAATTTTGAGTAATCCAACTGCAGCACAGGATAAATAATGAAATAATAAATAAAAGATGATAAATAAAAGAGTTAATAATAAAAATTTCAAATAATAATGTTTATAAGTTTTTATATAAATTACTTAAAAGGAGAATTGTTTGTTTAATGTATGCCAATAATCCAGGTTGATTTCTATTTGGATATTATGTTAGGTAATGTATTATACACGATGTGTACGTTATCCAGGGGGATAACGTATTAGAAATTTGCTATATTTTAATTAATAATGATGATTTGCTACTCAATAATTTTGTTCTGATTTGAAAAATAGATGCACTAAATACTTCCTATAATGTGTTTATTATGTCTTATTGTGTTAATTGCATTTAATATGTTAGGAATAAGGATTATAAAAATATAATAGTATGTTTTCAATGTGTTTATAGATTTTAAAATAAAAATTAAATAAATTCGTGATAGTTAAAATTTTCGATGGGTTTAAAAAGATAGAAATGGGTGATAGTAATTGTTTGAATAAAATGTTTGAATCAGTTCAAGTTGAAATTTTGTGGGACATATAGATCTGTCTAAATTGAAGTCAAAGTTAAAGAAATAGTAGAGATGAAAATAATGTAATGTTGTTTTGAGTTAATGTATGTTATAGAATATTGAGAAGTATAAGTGGAGACACAGTAGAATTGGAGAATAATTGTAGAGTTTTGAGTGATATATTGTTGTTTATTTTGTTGATGTTATTTTGTTGTAATTGTAGTGAGGTAATGAGATTGAGATTTTGGGGATGGCAATTTGTAGTAGGGGTAGTGTAATGTGGGAGTCCGCAACATAAGGGTTGGGACGGGATTAGGTATAGTTTTAGTGGAGACGGGGTTGCCTTAGGTAGAATCCAGGAACCAGAGAACGGGAATTGAGCTTTTGGGGGGGGGGGAACACGTATCCTATGTACAAAGGGTTAGAGAGTATTTTTTTTTTTATATATAATGAGAAGGTGGCGAATTGAGTTAAAGTAGTAAGTAGTTAGAGGAGGAGAAGGGTTAGTAGATTTTTGATAGAGGGGTGTCATACTAGTTAAAGATTTTGTAAGGGAGCGTTAGAGTAATAAAAGGGGAAGATTATGAGTAAATGCCAAGTTGATAAAGTGAATTAGAATGAATAACGTAGAATCACCCAAATTAATGAAAGGGAATAATAAATGAAATGATGGGTAAAAAAAAAAAAAAAAAAAAAAGAGAAACGAATTGATAACAGTAAAGTGAGATTAAAAAAGGTAATTTTCTGATTTTATATGCAAACTTAATGATGTAAAATGTGTAAATTTTAAATACATGTTTATTTTAGATAATGATAACAATGTGAGTTATTAATGTACTATGTTTTCTTATGTTAGGTTATGTTGTTAGGCATTCATATATATGTTAGAGATAAGTAAAAAATAAAATCAGTGCTTCTTAGCGCAAACCAGCACCGCTAGGGGGAAACAGATCAGTTGGGGATATGGTGTTCTATAAGGCCACTATTTGATATTTTGATTTGTTGTTTCAGTGGTTGGTGATGCTGTGGCAGCGGACCTGAGCTGGTCAGCGCGTCAGAGCAGGGGCGTTAAGTATCTGTCTGACTCTACGGTGTTGGGATCTCGATAGAGAAGTCCAGTATTGTCATGCAGATGCGGTCACAGTCACCGGACCAAGGGTGAGTTGATTATATTTTTTTTTGTAAACCGTAAAGGGGGTTGTGGCGACATATCCTGGCTGATCCCTTTAGCAAGTATGAATGTGTCAATGAGATTTTTTATGCTTCGGCATAAAATATCTCATTGAGGGGGTATTGTAGTGGGGCATTTTGGGCCTACCTGAGGCAATATAACAAAATTTGTATTTTTTTTTTATGATAGTAAATAACATTTGTGATGATAGGGAAAAACTTAGGTAAATTTACTGTTTGGAGCGATCGCAACGGTGGCTGCACTGCTTGAGGCGTTGTATGCAGAATTATTTAATAATATTTTATAGACCATAGAACAGATTCAATAACCGACTAACTGTGCCAAAGTCAGTTCAAGGACACAACACAACTGTAAACAAGTTATATAACCATGTCAGACCATCTGACGTAAGAATATACGTCAGAGCCGATCCTGTGTTGGAATGCGGTCATGTAACGAAAGTAGTCTGCTGGCAGAGTGATATAAACTGTAAAAAACAAAGGAAATTGATCATCCTACAACAGCCGCTTCACAAATTAGCGCCTGTAGCTCTCCCCCAGTCTCATCTCATCACTCGCGCGAGTGACATGTAAAAGTTTCGAAACGTAAGTGCGGGCCCGCAAAACAACAAAATGTGAATAATATATTTCAAAATGTGGCTAAACATTCAAAATTCATATTAAAATGTGATTAACAGTTTTCATAAACCATATATATGAAACCATATATATCATGAATTAAGGTGAAAGTGCGCACAGAAAGCGATGTGACGTCGTCTGGACTAAAATTCGGACTCGAGGCAGATAAGTCTTACTAGGATATACACAACATCATCAAAATTTATTATATTTTTCAGAAATTCAAAACACATGGGGCAAATTAAATAAAATGGGAGTCAAAGGGGAAAATTTTAAAATGGATTGAATGTGAGAGTGTGTGAGGGGTTTTGCTTATATATATCATGAAGTGCTGGTTTCCGTTCTAAAATTAATCTTAGGTTTATTGTATATTTCTATTCTAAAGAAGAAAATCATGCATATTAAACGTTATTATTCTTTTTTACAAGATCGTAACAAAGTAAGGGGAATATTTGTCTCTATAAAATTTTGAATTATGTTAAGGGCTATATTTTCACGTTGTCTTTTGTAATGTAAAAATGAATTAAAATGGGTGTGATGGTAATTCAGTTGTACTTTCTTAAATAACCAGTTCTGCACTTCCCGGTTTGCTGATTCGAACCTTGGTAATTTTCTTCTAACAGTTGGCAACACAAGATGGCGCCCGAAGGAGTTATTCAGAAAATAATTAAATTGAAAGTCAATTCCCTTAGGTTAAATTATATTTATTTAATATCAATTTGTTTAATACTGTACAATTGGCTTCTGGAACAGGGACAATTTATATAAATGCAATTATATAAATACAGCCCATTGGGAAAGCAGAACGGTTGTTTGAGGTAAAGCCAAAATCACGTAAAATAGATATAAAAGGTTATGTTTTGTAGTAGGGGTGAGTAAAATATTCTTGTTAGTAAGTATGTGTTACCTATAATAATATTTTATAAAGAAATTTATATCTAAAAGATTTTACAAAAAATGGCAGATAATAACGAGGTTGCAGTTGAAATGAACGAGTCGGTTAGTGTGGAAGAACCAGGGGTTCATTCAACCCCAGTAAATCAATCAAAAGAATTCAGCCTAACTGAATCCGCTAGAGACGACTCGAGTAACTATCGACTCCAATCTCAACAAAATGTAAACAAGTAGAAAATGATATGATGAGTGTTATATTAAAGCAGTTCGAGAAAATGAACAGTAAATTTGATATTCAAAAGAATAGTTTGGATGAGTTAAAAACCCAAATTAACGAAATAAAGAGTGATTCTGACGTTAAATTTAACATCCAGAATGACAAATTTGATAGACAAAGTAGGGATATTAATGAGTTGAAATATGAGATTCAAGTATTAGATAAATGTTTAGAAAATACTAACCAAACGATAAGAACCAGTTTAAATAATTTAGAACAGAATGTTGAGAAGTTAGGTGACAATGTTTTAAGTATGACAGATAGTAAAAATGATGAAATAGTAGAAAATGTAGTATTAAATAGTGAAGACGATGATGTTGATTACAATTCTGAGAGTATAGTGGGGGTAAAGAATATTGTAGAAGCAAATAATGAGAAAATAATCAAAAATAGTACTGATGAATGTGTAGAGGGTGATTACGAGATGTTAATGTATATCAATGAGTTAGAGAGAGAGTGGAAAAATAGTATAATGATGGAATGTGGACAGAGGGTAAATTTCCCCATTAAATTTTTTGAACCAAGGTGTTCTCAAATGTTGTTGTTTTTGCAGGGTAAGAGACCCATATTAGTAGATGAAGTAAAGAGTATGTTGATTTTGTATAATGTTGTACCCTCTGTTTGTAATAATTATGAGAGCGTGATGTGGTATTATGAAGAGAGAGATTTGTGTGTGGAGAGAGAGATTGAATTGTATAAGTTAAAAGGAAATTATGATGAATTGAGAAAAAGATTACCTGTTGAAAGAGAAATAGAGAATTATTTTGAGAATATTTTTATAAGTAATAATGACTTATCTGACGTGATAGTAGAGAAATATAAAAATGAGAAAACAATTTATCTGACATTAACAAATAACACTGATGGAGACTGGACAATCCTAACTTATGGTGACAAGATTTATAATGGTATAATGGATAAAGTAAAGTTGATGGGTTATTATGATAATAATAATTATAATAACTTGTGTGTGGACAATAATGATGAATGTTACAAATATACTAGATATATATATGACGATGGAGGTTGAACTCAAAAAAATTAGTGAATAGACATTTTTAAATACTGTAAATTTTGGTAATGACCTTGCAGATTTGGACATATGAAGTGTGAAACAATGGAACTGTTATTGACGTATAGTTTGTAAATATAATGTAGTGAATTCATTTGTGTGTATTATGAAATGTTAGGTAAGTAATGTGTATTATGTATTAGAAAATGTTGTGATAATAATAATAATATTATTAATATTTTGCATTCTAATTAAATAATAAAATAATTATGAAGACAATAATTAATGATTTTAAATTTATGGTAATAATTGCAATATGTTGTGTTTTAATAATCGATTGAAGTAAATAATTTGAGATGTTTAGATATTGTAATTGAATGTTATATGTTTGAATTTGATAATGAATTTGAATTGTTTGATAAGATTTCAATTTAATAATAATTAATAAATAAATGAATGTTAAATGGTTTATTTTGTGGAATATCATAATGGTTAAAAAGATAGATTAATAATAATTTTTAAATTTTGAGTAATCCAACTGCAGCACAGGATAAATAATGAAATAATAAATAAAAGATGATAAATAAAAGAGTTAATAATAAAAATTTCAAATAATAATGTTTATAAGTTTTTATATAAATTACTTAAAAGGAGAATTGTTTGTTTAATGTATGCCAATAATCCAGGTTCATTTCTATTTGGATATTATGTTAGGTAATGTATTATACACGATGTGTACGTTATCCAGGGGGATAACGTATTAGAAATTTGCTATATTTTAATTAATAATGATGATTTGCTACTCAATAATTTTGTTCTGATTTGAAAAATAGATGCACTAAATACTTCCTATAATGTGTTTATTATGTCTTATTGTGTTAATTGCATTTAATATGTTAGGAATAAGGATTATAAAAATATAATAGTATGTTTTCAATGTGTTTATAGATTTTAAAATAAAAATTAAATAAATTCGTGATAGTTAAAATTTTCGATGGGTTTAAAAAGATAGAAATGGGTGATAGTAATTGTTTGAATAAAATGTTTGAATCAGTTCAAGTTGAAATTTTGTGGGACATATAGATCTGTCTAAATTGAAGTCAAAGTTAAAGAAATAGTAGAGATGAAAATAATGTAATGTTGTTTTGAGTTAATGTATGTTATAGAATATTGAGAAGTATAAGTGGAGACACAGTAGAATTGGAGAATAATTGTAGAGTTTTGAGTGATATATTGTTGTTTATTTTGTTGATGTTATTTTGTTGTAATTGTAGTGAGGTAATGAGATTGAGATTTTGGGGATGGCAATTTGTAGTAGGGGTAGTGTAATGTGGGAGTCCGCAACATAAGGGTTGGGACGGGATTAGGTATAGTTTTAGTGGAGACGGGGTTGCCTTAGGTAGAATCCAGGAACCAGAGAACGGGAATTGAGCTTTTGGGGGGGGGAACACGCATCCTATGTACAAAGGGTTAGAGAGTATTTTTTTTTTTATATATAATGAGAAGGTGGCGAATTGAGTTAAAGTAGTAAGTAGTTAGAGGAGGAGAAGGGTTAGTAGATTTTTGATAGAGGGGTGTCATACTAGTTAAAGATTTTGTAAGGGAGCGTTAGAGTAATAAAAGGGGAAGATTATGAGTAAATGCCAAGTTGATAAAGTGAATTAGAATGAATAACGTAGAATCACCCAAATTAATGAAAGGGAATAATAAATAAAATGATGGAAAAAAAAAAAAAAAAAAAAAAAAAAAAAAAAAAAAAAAAAAAAAAAAAAAAAACGAATTGATAACAGTAAAGTGAGATTAAAAAAGGTAATTTTCTGATTTTATATGCAAACTTAATGATGTAAAATGTGTAAATTTTAAATACATGTTTATTTTAGATAATGATAACAATGTGAGTTATTAATGTACTATGTTTTCTTATGTTAGGTTATGTTGTTAGGCATTCATATATATGTTAGAGATAAGTAAAAAATAAAATCAGTGCTTCTTAGCGCAAACCAGCACCGCTAGGGGGAAACAGATCAGTTGGGGATATGGTGTTCTATAAGGCCACTATTTGATATTTTGATTTGTTGTTTCAGTGGTTGGTGATGCTGTGGCAGCGGACCTGAGCTGGTCAGCGCGTCAGAGCAGGGGCGTTAAGTATCTGTCTGACTCTACGGTGTTGGGATCTCGATAGAGAAGTCCAGTATTGTCATGCAGATGCGGTCACAGTCACCGGACCAAGGGTGAGTTGATTATATTTTTTTTTGTAAACCGTAAAGGGGGTTGTGGCGACACATCTTGGCTGATCCCTTTAGCAAGTATGAATGTGTCAATGAGATTTTTTATGCTTCGGCATAAAATATCTCATTGAGGGGGTATTGTAGTGGGGCATTTTGGGCCTACCTGAGGCAATATAACAAAATTTGTATTTTTTTTTTATGATAGTAAATAACATTTGTGATGATAGGGAAAAACTTAGGTAAATTTACTGTTTGGAGCGATCGCAACGGTGGCTGCACTGCTTGAGGCGTTGTATGCAGAATTATTTAATAATATTTTATAGACCATAGAACAGATTCAATAACCGACTAACTGTGCCAAAGTCAGTTCAAGGACACAACACAACTGTAAACAAGTTATATAACCATGTCAGACCATCTGACGTAAGAATATACGTCAGAGCCGATCCTGTGTTGGAATGCGGCCATGTAACGAAAGTAGTCTGCTGGCAGAGTGATATAAACTGTAAAAAACAAAGGAAATTGATCATCCTACAACAGCCGCTTCACAAATTAGCACCTGTAGCTCTCCCCCAGTCTCATCTCATCACTCGCGTGAGTGACATGTAAAAGTTTCGAAACGTAAGTGCGGGCCCGCAAAACAACAAAATGTGAATAATATATTTCAAAATGTGGCTAAACATTCAAAATTCATATTAAAATGTGATTAACAGTTTTCATAAACCATATATATGAAACCATATATATCATGAATTAAGGTGAAAGTGCGCACAGAAAGCGATGTGACGTCGTCTGGACTAAAATTCGGACTCGAGGCAGATAAGGCTTACTAGGATATACACAACATCATCAAAATTTATTATATTTTTCAGAAATTCAAAACACATGGGGCAAATTAAATAAAATGGGAGTCAAAGGGGAAAATTTTAAAATGGATTGAATGTGAGAGTGTGTGAGGGGTTTTGCTTAATTATATATATATATATATATATATATATATATATATATATATATCATGAAGTGCTGGTTTCCGTTCTAAAATTAATCTTAGGTTTATTGTATATTTCTATTCTAAAGAAGAAAATCATGCATATTAAACGTTATTATTCTTTTTTACAAGATCGTAACAAAGTAAGGGGAATATTTGTCTCTATAAAATTTTGAATTATGTTAAGGGCTATATTTTCACGTTGTCTTTTGCAATGTAAAAATGAATTAAAATGGGTGTGATGGTAATTCAGTTGTACTTTCTTAAATAACCAGTTCTGCACTTCCCGGTTTGCTGATTCGAACCTTGGTAATTTTCTTCTAACAGTTGGCAACACAAGATGGCGCCCGAAGGAGTTATTCAGAAAATAATTAAATTGAAAGTAAATTCCCTTAGGTTAAATTATATTTATTTAATATCAATTTGTTTAATACTGTACATGCTACTAATAACAACTGACATATATACTAAGAGGTTAAAAAAAGTCACACATGATCAGTTCGCTAAACAGTACTGGTGTAGTAATCTGCCTAGTTGTACCAGTCACACATGATCAGTTCGCTAAACAGTATTGGTGTAGTACTCTGCCTAGTTGTACCAGTCACATTCAAATACTTTTCCAGATAAAACAAAAAATATGGTCAGATACTTGTAAACATACGTACTTATAAATATAATTACACAAGCTTTATTTAAAGCATGATGCCATTATTGGCATCACTTAGTAAGCTATCGTTAATAAAAATTTATAATAATATACAGTGGAACCTCAATATAACGCCTCTGTGATCAAACGCAACCGTTGATGTAACGCCCATTTTTCACGGTCCCCACAAATTAAATAGTTAAACTTGGGACCTCTATATAAAGTGCTTTTTGGCTGGCCCACAGAAGAGCGTTATATCAAGGTTTCACTGTACACGTTTACATCTATGTGCATAATATCCTAAAGTTTACACAGGCAGTCTTATTATAAAATTACCACAAAAACTCAAGAGCTACTGCAACAAATGTGGCTTAAATTTTGTGCATGTGATTTCTGGCTTTGAAACTGAATTACATGACATACTGAATGCTAGCACTGACAACGAATTGTATGTCTTAAATACCCTATAATACAAAACATATTTGCATGTGTAACGGGACAAAAGGGGCATAACCATTTTATATAATAATTTTATGAAATCCATTGTTAGGGACGTACTGGAAGTTATAACGAAGTAGGTGACTCACATCTCAAGTCGAACATTACCGTATAAGGTGAGGTATTTGCTTAATTATCATAATGTCACGCTTGGATCAAGAGAGCTCCACGTGTTTTCAATGTTACAATGAACTTCCGGAGTCGAGAAACGTCTGGAACCGTCGACGCTTGAAGGCGGGAGATGAGTGGACATCCGGTGGAGCCTCGTGGTCAATGCGCAAAAAGCTCGGATAGTATACACCTGCGAGCCCAGCTCGCGGCAGTCTGCAGAACACCATCAAACAGTACAGTTGCATTGTAATAGTGTCGGGAGCCATACGCAGTCAAGTGTGGTAGGCCTACCAAAGAGTATTTAAATTATAATGGCACAGTGAGAGACAGTTCAGAACAGTGACGGTGAAATAAAAAGTTTTAAGACGTTTGCTGTTTGAATAAAAAGGGGACTTGCAACGTAATAGTGCGCAACATTTGGATACAGAGTACAGATAAGTAACAGTGACAAAGAAGAAAAATATAATAACAAAATAAATAAGAGCTCTAATAAAAGGGGGTTAAAAAGATATGTAAAGAGAGTGAGAGAGTGTGTGAGAATATAAAAAGAGAAAAACCGAAGTACTGGTTTGCCTATTATAATTAATCCTTTATAGTTTTGTTTAAATAATTTTTTTGTATTATCAATGTTTGAGTAATTTATAAAAAATGAATTTGATTAGTAAATTTTGGTTTGCATACAAAGAAAATAAATTAGATTGCTGTGCTACAATAACCATTTGTTAGAGTAATTATTACGCCAGAACCATACCTTATCTGCTGTGCCAAAAAACCCGCCTAAACGAACCTGTGAGGGTATGAATTAAGGGAATTAATTTAACTCAATTGTTTTAATGGGAAGAGTGTAAAAAGGTTTCCACATTCCCTTTTTCCAAATGTGGTGGCGACCTTGTGAATTTGGGATCTTCTGGTTTTTAAAATAAGGTAAGTTGTAGTAAGTTTGTCAGAATCGGGGTAAGTAGTCTTTTTGTGTATCCTTCATTGATATAAAGTTACACGTGCAAGACTTCAACATAAAGAATATACATGACTCATCAAAGAAACAAATAAAAACTATTCATCTTGAAAAGAAAAAAGAAAATATTTGCAAAACAAATGTGCAAAAGGTGCTCATACACAAACCAAACTTTTAATCTTTTATTAACAACATTATGTTCACCTGGAAGAGCACTTTCTCAGCTCTATGTATCTATTAATGTTACCCCCTTTTCTGTGTAAATCCATACTGCTAGACCTACGACAAGACAAAAGTGACACACACCACCTTATTAAAAACAAACGACATGAAGAAAGAATATTCATATAGTCAGTTACAAACTTTAAAATTACGTATAACATTTTTGGTAAGTTAATATTTTACTATAATGTTTATATAAATTCTGAGCTATATTTCTGGTACTGTGAGAAGGGGAGACAATTGGAAGACACAAAAGATTTACATCTTTATATAAAAATTCCATGTAAATACATGCAATCAATTTATTTAGTGGTTAGAATGTACTGTAAAAATGCTTGAGGAAGGTCATTTATGTGGATTCATAGAGTTGGAGACAAACAGACAGTCTAAGAGAAGATGAACTGATAGTACAAAGGACTTAAGGATGGAGTGAGAAGATGAAAGACACAGGAGGTGAACAAAGAGGAATGGACTAATCTTACACACAAGCCAATGCTCCACATGGGTTGTATAGACAATCAGTAAGTGTAAATAAAGAATACATACTTACACACATAAATAAAATATAAAAACTTTTTATAATAAGTATATTATGTAAAACTTTTTTAAATACAAATAATAAACAGTAAAACCCTGGACACCAGGCAGTCATATAGTAAGGATTTATAAGGTAAGACGTTTGAATTTTGATGTAACTTAAATGCACGACTCTCTACCACAGTTGCATAAATGCACTGTGATAAAATGTTACTAGTTTACAGTATAGCATTAGATGTATTTTGTTAGTCCGAAGATGCTTGAACAGTTCTGCTTTGGTTTTTTAAAGTACAACAGATAAATTCTGAAACATTGTTCTACATATTCATGACGATCAAGGAAATCCAGAATTCAGCTGAACAAAGTAACAATTGATCCATCATGCAAAAGTTTCAAATCTAAAATACACCCGTTTAGATGACATTGCCAGGATTCCAAAATAAACACATTTTCTTAGTAAATCTACTTCGCTAACACTTTCAACAACTTTTTGTTTGTGTCATTCCCTAGTGAACCAGTGGTATTGTTATTTCAAAAAATTGTAGCAAATATATCTTTTAACAAAACAGTACTTATTATATCATTTTAAAGCACCTTCTATGCAGTTCTAGGATATATTCTTATTATTCTGATCACACGTATGACAGTTTAAACAAATTAGTCTTAAACATACTCTTTAATTACAAAAAAAAATTAACTTCATTATTTAAACTTATGGCAATTATATTTACACTCTAATAGCTAATTTAATTAGCCTCTATCAAGAAACAATGAAAAACAGTGAAATTCTGAACAGTATTCGTCAACTGGCACTGTAACTGGAGATTCTTGTTCATACAGGGAGAGTTGGCTGGATATCATAATCAGTTCTATCAGTGTCAACGTCACTACCACTATTTCCTCCCCTTTTTGCGGCATTGGTTCTTATTATGATGGATCTGCATACAAGGAAAACCAATACAACCACAATAGGATGAAAGAATATAATATATGTGAAATACATGTAACTCATTTAGGTTATGTGTATGAAATTATATTTCTGTGTCATCATCGGAAGATTCGTCATCAGGTTTGGTGGTACATTCTTATCCAAACAATCAATTTCAAAATTAAATTTACTGGAATTTTCATCGTATATTGATTCGTCAAGTACAAAGTCACGTGTATTTCACATTCTGCTTATGTTAGCCAACACGATGCGCATAGAATATACAACAGCCTGAACACTTAACACCGATTACTTCACTTGTTTGTAGAAGACATCCACTGGTGAAATATTGAACTAACATATAACAGTAGGCTATGTAATGAATGGATCTGCCTTACACTACAGATTGGACAGTGTATGCGTAAATGTGTTTAACCACACGAAAACCGAGCGCCCGAATGGCATACACGCATGGTCGGGTTTCGGCATTTAGCGCTGCCCGTATTATATATAGGCATGATGTTGAAAGTGTTAAAGAGTCTATAAGCACCTATCTTACCTTTGTGTTAAACCAGTCTTTTTTGTAGGAGCAGGGGAGTTTTGCACAGGGGCAGTCGTTGAAACAGGCACAGCTGTTGAAATATTTCTATTGTTCCTAAAACTTCCGACTCTGCTGAAACTGTTGTTGGACGTAGTTGTAGTGGTAAACGATGGTGAACTTAGAGTTTCCTTGACCTCTGTTATGAACAAACGCATAATATATTATTAACAAGACACGAACATATCCATAAGAAAACACACACACACAATTTAAGAGTACAACTTTACTTCAGTATATTTTTACAAACAGATGAAATATGTTACAAACAACACTTTTGTGGGGTTTAACACAGTTTCTTGCTTATTGATGCCACAATGGTTTGAGCAATCTACAATGAGGCATCCTCAATAGCTGAATGAGGCAAGTCTAATTCAGAGCTAATAAGAATCATTTGTTACAGAGTGGTAAAAATGTCTGGCATTAAGAAAATGAAGTTGTGTGTGTTATAACAGTGTTGTTATTATTAATATGAAATATAAAACCACAGACAGTTAAATGTGAGATAAGATACATAACCACAACTAACAACTACTCCCAGCCTTATCTAACTCATTTTCTTGGCATCAAATGTTATGTTCATTTTACGGTAAAGTATCCTCAGTCTTTTCCAGGAACCCAGCAATTTGTCACTATGTCTCAAGTCTTAAAACAAACCACAAGTATTCTAATTGCACTACTGTTTAACATTCTATTTTAAAGACTGTATACACAAGGCCCTATTTATTCACATGGTAGTTTTTTGTAGCGACTTTTCAAATACTTCAGTTCACTTCCAACTACACTAATTGGTGTAAATAAAATAGACTAAATCCTCTCTAGAACAAATAATACCCCTACAATTCAGTAGCTGGGAGTAGAAAGGGTGAATACCAAATCATGGTGTTGGGAAATCGTGTTTAAAGTTTGTGAATTTCAGTATTAAAAACATAGATTCTAATTAGTGTACACTTTTATTTTTAAATAATTAATGATGAGTAAAATACAAAAATAATAATATTGTTACGAATTCACAGTATAATCTACATGTTTATCGAACGTTCCAGAGAGATCCAGAATGTAAGCGTGTGGCGTACATGCTTGTAAACGCATTTGTGAGAGTTCTCGATGCCGCCAGCCGAGTGGACTGTGTCAAGGCCGCAGTTAATTACGTAGTTCATATGGACGCTGACGCAATTAGGAATCGTCTAGATATTCGACTGGCTATAAACTCAACGGTGTTCAGTTTAGTTTAGTGCGAGATATTGACAGTGCGGTTTGAGAGTTATAGTAGCGATATTACTGTGTACGGTCAAGTGGTTATTAGTGAAGTGTTGCGTTTTATAATCGGGGAGTATAATTACAATTTATTGTAATACAATTGTGTTTAATATTAGTGACATTTTATTGCGCGTGAACAGTTTTTATTTGATTTGTTGTAGAGACTGTGTCGTTAATTACGAACTGTTAAATGTGTGATTAGTGACTTACAACTGTTTTAGTGATTTGTTTCCACTGTACCTACGACGATCAATTAGACTGTCGTAACAGTGGTGTCAGAAGTGGGATAAAACGGTTAACAGTGGAAACAGTGGACACTTTGTACAAGATGAGTGTAATTCGTAATTATTCGGTAAACATGGATACCAGTCAGATGATGGATGCTTTACAAACACTGCTGCGGCAGACACAGGAAGAAGCAGAAAAACAACAGGATGAGAAACGCAGACAGGAGGTGGAAGAAGCAGAAAAACAACAGGATGAAAAACACAGGCAGGAAAGAGAAGAGGCTGAGGAACGTCAGAAAGCACTAATGCTAGAAATCGAAGGAAGACAAAAAGAAGAACGAAGACAAGAAAGGGAAGAAACAGGGGAACGACATAAGCAGGAAGCAGAGGAACGTAAACTTGAAACAGAAGACATCAAGGAGTTAATACAGGAGCAAAAGCAGACAAGAACAAACCGCTGCAGAGTTGGGTCACCTACGAGGTGAGCTTAATAAGCAAGTTACTAAAATATCGGAGGTACAAAAATCAATGACATTAAAAATAGCTGAAGTAGAAAAATCTGTCTTGACTGTGGAAGAAACTATGTCAACAAAAATATCTGCAGTAGAAAACTCAATGGCAAACATAAGAGAACAAATTAAAAGTGAAGTTAAGCAGTGCCTGAAAATGCAGCCAAAACAACTTTGTGAACAAACTGTACCAAAGATAAAAACAGAAAAAGACGCAGAAAATAAGTCAACAGAGAAAGTAACTTTACCTGCAGCAGGGACAGTTCATGTCAAAGCTCCAACCTTTGACGGAAGCAGTCACTGGGCAACATACCTCCGCCAATTTGAAGCTGCTGCATGCGCAAATAATTGGACAGAGAAAGACAAGGCTGTTTCACTCGTTCTTGCATTAAAAGGACTGGCAGCAGAATTACTACAGAAAGTGCCACCTGACAGCCAGAACACCTATGCCGAATTGATAAAAGCTCTGGAATTACGGTAGAGTGATAAACATTTGCGAGATGTGTACTGCATCCAGTTAAGAGCAAGGCGACAGCATTCTGGGGAGAGTCTTTAAGAGTTTGAAGCAAGTATCGACAGACTAATTAGACTGGCCTATCCTGAAGCACCAGAAGATTTCCGAACGAGTTTTGCGATGCAGACATTTACTGCCGGTGTCCAAGATAATGAACTACAGTAAGTGTTACGAATGGCAAGACACCAGAACAGTGCGGACGCCCTGGTACATGCTTTGCAATTTGAGGCCACCAAATCAGCGTCTGATTGGACAAGTCATAAAGTGCGCGCTAAAAGATCGCGATGGGACAGACGATGAGGAAGAAGAAAAAGGAACATAGACTCGACGGTCGGCGCCACAGAATAAAATAAGAAAGGATGGAAGACCGAAGTGTTATAGATGTGGGAAACCTGGACATCTACAACGAGATTGTTGGGTTAGAATTCAGCAGCAGGGAAACGAGCAATAGTCGGTACAACGGGGCGTGTGCTGACTAACTGGAGGAACGAAGCCCCTAGACAATACGCAATTTCTACACTTCAGAAAAGCGGCGGGAGCTTGGTAGTTACCAGATTTGTTCAAGAAGGCGCAACAGTTTCTATTGTGCGCGCCGACGTTGTGAAAGATCTCAAGCCAATCTGGTGCTCTTGCAGCTTGCGAACAGCTACTGGACGGCCTGTAAAAGTATATGGAAAAGTGGAGATACACCCTACGCCTCGGTCGACTTGACTTTAATCATCAAGTACTGTACTTGTTGCAGACATTGTGGATGAAGCAATTCTTGGTGTGGACGTTATGAACGCATACGGATTTATAGTCGACTTCAAGAACAAAGTCTTGAGAATCAGAGGCGAAGAGGTAATGCTATCAACAATGACAGCAGAAAAATTAATGGACGTCATAAACCAAGTAGCCGTAACTGTTCCGCCAAACTCCGAAAAGATCATCATGGTTAGAACCGATGTAGATACTAGGGGCAACCAGTGCTCTATATTCGGACCCCAGGTAGTCTGCACACCGGGCATACTAATTGCCAGAAGTTTAGTAAAACCTGACGAAACCGGAAATGTACCTATTAGAGTGGCAAATATTTTGGATCAGCTACACTTTACAAAGCAATACGTTCCTAGGCAAATTGACTCCTGTAGGCTGGGTAGCCGGAATAACGCAACGAAGATCCAGTTCTTCGGATACTTCCAAATTACCAGAGGAACTGCAAGAATTATTGAACAGATCTTCTAACAACCTCTCACGTGGTGAGGTAAAAGAACTCAGACAGTTTTTACACGAATCCAAAGATTGTTTTGCAGGTCGGTGACAGTCACTGGGAAGAACCTCTCTTGTGCAACATCGCATCAATACTGGGGACACAACACCGATACGCCAATCTCCTCGCAGGCCTCCATTATCTAAACAAGAGGAAATTTCTCAGTTAGTACAGGACATGTTGACAGAGGGAGTAATCGAACCTTCATCAAGTGCTTGGTCTTCTCCTGTAGTGCTGGTAGCGAAGAAGGATGGTGGATTGCGTTTCTGCGTAGACTACCGAAGGTTAAATGACGTTACAAAGAAAGACTGCTATCCATTACCTCGCATTGACGATACACTCGACACGCTGTCCGGAGCACAGTGGTTTTCCACATTGGACCTGAAGAGTGGATATTGGCAAGTGGGTCTTCATCAAGAAGACAAGGAAAAGACCGCTTTCTCGACCCCAAGTGGCTTATTCCAATTTAACGTCATGCCATTTGGACTCTGTAATGCACCAGCAACATTTGAGAGATTGATGGACCTGATACTCCGAGGCCTGACATGGAAAACTTGCCTTGTTTATTTAGACAATGTCATAGTGATCGGGAAGACTTTCGAAGATCATTAAGGTTTTCCAAATGATTTAATGGTTAGAACTTCTTTCTAACTAGAATTCACGGTGCACAACTGAAGCTGAGCCCGAAGAAGTGTTCTCTTGTGACGGTACAAAAAGGGGTGAAACCATTTTTGATAATTTTGATTGTGCAATAATCCAATTTATGTAAAACCAAAGTAAAATTCGACGTTAGAAATCTGCATGGGAGTTGGAAACACGTGTTGATGAATCAACAGCTATTTTTAACTGTACCAATGGATGAATCAGCCAACGTGGGGTTCGATATAACCATATATGGGCACAGATTTTTAATTATTAACTGACATCACAAAACGTCACGGACCGATCCCTTGTTACAAAATATTGGAATGCAGTCCAGGCGTCGCCCAGCCTTAAAAATGTGCCAACGTGGAACGTCCAACAGAGGAAGGGGGTATTATCACATGACCCACGAATATATTAGCCGCTCCGAGACCGACATCGTTCTGTTTCTAACACCTATTTAACCTGGCCGGGTACGTTTCAACCAAAGTCTGCGGACAAAATCAATTTTGACTTTGAACCAGTAAAAAATGTAATTAAAACAGAGTTCATGAAATATCTACAAATGTCAACTGCGTAGAAAAAGTAAATTAACATTTTAACCCAGTTCCGGAAAGTTTTAGTGAGTGTAGGAAGAAAAAGTGTGAACGAGAAAAGATACAACATGTGGAATAGCAAAGACAGATAAGTAAATTGAAACAAATTGATCAGCCAACAATTAATTCGTGAATTCTTCAAAAAATTACTTTCAAAAATGAGATCCCAAATATAAAAAGGGGGGAGATGAATGTGTGTGTGTGTGTGTGTGTGTGTGTGTGTGTGTGTGTGTGTGTGTGTGTGTGTGTGAGAGAGAGAGAGAGAGAGAGAGAGAGAGAGAGAGAATGTGGAGTACTGGTTAGCTTTCAAGTAGTACGTAAGATTTAATAGGATTATAAGAATTATGTTTGTTCGGTAAGGTGATTTGTTCATCACCAAATAAATGGGGTAATAACTTTGCAGTTATAAAATGAAAATGAAAATAAAAATGAATGTCTATTTCACAATGACCACGTGTTAAGCGTGCATTATTACGCTACGACCTTAGTCTGTTTACATCGTCAAATTCTCGCCTAACGAATGCTGGAACCTTCTGAGATCAGGGAAATTGAAGTAAATTAGTCAAGCGTTGTATTTTAAGTGTCATGGTTTGCAAATTTAACCGGAAATATGCTGGCGGCCCTCTGAACATAAGTAATGAAATGCAAGGTAAGTGTTAAAATATTAAAAGTAGGTAATGTTTTGGGCGAGAAAGTTTTAAAAATTAAAAGTAAAGTTACAATTCGTGACGACTGCCAGGATTATTGTTTGTAAAATTGTAAGTAAAGGTACAATTGGCACCGCTGCCAGGATTTTCGCATAAAGTTTACGTGAGATAGGCCTGAATCAGATGACCAGAAGCAGACTGAGGAACGCCGGAAGTTGAAATTTTAGGTTAAGACGTACAAAATAACACGTGGTTGAAAAAATTTGTTTGGTTAGAAAAATAAACACTCATATTTATCTCTATAATCAATAGTAAACAGTGATTAACCAAAAATAAATAAAATATGGAGAGTAATGATGAGGAAGTCAGATTGCCTGAGTTAACTGTCATTAACGAAATAGAAATGCAGTCAAATACTGTAGTAAATACAGAGAGTAGTGTAACTGAATCTAAAATAATGGATGACGTAATTCATTCAACGCCAGTCCAAATTAAAAAATCTGATAGTCATGTATAATGAATATGATGCAATTACTTCTAGAAAAGCAAAACACAATGTTAAGTAATAAATTTGATGAAGTAAAAAATCGTTTTGATGTTAATGAGGTTAAATTAGAAAGTAAGTTCAGTGAACAGAATGTAAAACTTAATGACATTAAATAATCGTTTTGATGTAAATGATAGTAAGTTCAATAAAATAAGTAGTGATATAAACGAAATTAATGAACGTTTCCATACAATTAAGGAACAAGTAATAGGGTCAGTCAATGACAAATTCAATGAACAAATGAACGAAAAGTTACTGAGAGTAAAATGAATGGATACAACAATGACATTGAATGTAAAATAAATGAATGTAAACAAAACACTGAAGTTCAGATTAAAAAAGTTAAAAAGAATATTCAAATGTATGAAAATAATACTAACCTTAAATTTAATAAAATAGAGAATAAGTGTAAACTAGAGATACAGTCAATACAAGAGAACGTGGATGTTATGAACAAACATAGCATTCAGTTCAAAGGTATTAACAATGACAAATTTATGTCGATAGAGCAGAGTATTATTGAAGTTAAAGACGAGTTACACGTGGCGATGAGCCAGAAAGTGAACAATATATTATGGAATGAGTAATAGTTACTCAGGACATAAACAATGACATTGAATTAGAACCATTTAGTTGCGACAATCGGGGGGTGCACCCTATGAAATTCTTGAATCGGGTACGAGAGTTTAATCGATTTAACAATAACAGCTGGGAAATCCAACTACTAAAAATCAGTAAATGTTTTAAAGGGAGTTCCGCGATATGGGCGGAGGTTCATAAAACCGAATGGGAGAGTTACAAGAAGTTTGAAGAGTTTTCCGAGAAAAATATTGGTCGGAAGAGGATCAGGAGGTGTTTAGAAGAAAGATAATGGGGCCGGGGAATTTTGGGACACATGGTAACAACGTGATCATCTATTTTATGAGAATCTTTAATGAAGCTAAATACCTTGAACCTCCAATACCGTTTAGGTCATTCGTGAGACACATTAGTAAGCACTTACCCCGTGAGGTACAGATTACCCTGATGACACGAGAAGTGGCGTTAAGTGACCGTGAGATGGGTAGGCATCCGAACCCACCGGGGACCCAAAATAACGGAATCCATAATCAACCAAGGGGGTCACCAACCATACATAGAGGCGCGAGGGGCAAAACGGATAGTCGAAACAAGGATTGGAAATGTCAGGGATGCCAATTGAAAATTTCGCTTACCGAATATTCTGTTATAGATGTAGAAAGGCGAAGAATGGTCGGAGGAATGGAACACCATCACAACAGACCAATCCAAATCAGCGAGGAGAAGATGGCTGCAGCAGAGCGCCTAGAAGTAGTGAGAATGTCACCAGGAGTGGAAGTAGCGGGTACACACAGGGTGGTGCAGCTGCTCAAACAGAAAACTAGAGAAGACAATGGGGAAGGGGACCCAGCCATTGTCAATAAATAACAGCGTGGTCCAGGATGACAGTAATTATTAGAGTAATATAATCCAAATAGACATGTCCAAAGAATTATGCAGGAAGACAACACCGATGTCGCGAAAGCAAACACAGGATTGACTGAAGTAATGAAAACCTTAGTAGATACGGGTAGCGAAATATCAGTAATTTCTGAACACATATTAGATGAATTAAAAGAAGTAAACAAAAATATTCCATCATTACCAGTTGCTGGGGTTACTATAGTAGGGATTACGGGGGTTAGGAGTAAACGTGTAACAAAACAAGTTCAGTTAAATATGGTAATAAACGGGGGTGAATATGAGAATACATTTTTAGTAGTACGAGGGTTAAATTTGGAGGTTATTTTGGGGAACGATTTTTTAATAAGGCATAAAGCAGTGATTGATTTCCATAAACGGGTATTAGAATTACATAATGAAACTAAGCCAGTCAGAATTAGTTTTGAGCGTGTATTGGACACAATAAAAATTTTGGGAATAAAAGTGATATAAAAACGGGTAAATAGTAGGGACACAGAAGTGAGAGTGAATGTATGTAGAGAGAGCGAGAGTGGTGAAGTGAAGAACGAATATGGGAGAACAGGGCACATAAGTTTTTTACTGAGGGTGGCGTTGTAGGGAGTCCCCAACGTAAGGCGTCGTGGCGGGTTGTGGAAAGTTTTAAAGGGGTGTTCGCAAAGTTACCTGGCCGGGCTAGGAACTATGAATGTGAGTTAAAGGTGAGGGAACACACACCCTACATACAAAGAAGTTATCCAGTACCCTATTCTAAAAGAAGAGCTGTTCAGAAGGAGTTAGAGAAAATGTTGGAGGTTGATATTATTGAGAGGTCGGTGTCACCCTATGCAAATCCGATTAGTTGTTATAAGGAAGGATCGGAGAGTGCGGTTGTGTCTAGATGCCCGTAGATAAAACAGAGGGTCATTCCATATCAAATCAACCAATGAAGAATTTAATTTGAAACTTCATGTCTCAGATGTAATTTTTTGTATATTTGTTGTACTTATAAAGTACTTCAAAAATACAAAGTTTCAAATTTTTTTGTTTGGTAGTTTTTTTTTAAAGATTTTTTAAAAACTGCACAAAACGCCATTTTTCACATTGTTTTGAAACAGAAAACTGTGTATAATTAAGGAACCGTTAGACCTAGAAAGCTCGTTTATAGCTCATTTTAAAGGTCTTTGTAAGGGCTTTAATTTGATATGTAACACAACCTACTTTGAACAAAAACCTTTTTTTTTTTTGTTTTCAAAAAACGTTTTTTTGAAAATTTCAAAAACACCATCATCGAATTTTTTCAAAAAAATATATGTTATTTGTAAAGACATTGACTAGAAATATGCAAAGTTTGAAAGTGGAGAAATGATGGGTTTTTTTTTAACAAAAATTTAAAGGCATCAGTGTGGAGGTCGTATTCACGTAAATTTGCATTACAATACCAACAGTTACATTTTATGTCATTTTTAGTTTGACTTAGTACCATAATGATAAATTACAAACAATTACTAAGACTTGCCTAAAAAAATTTTGATGAAATTAATCACAGTTTTAAAAGTTTATGACACCAATTGATTTATTTTTCTATGCCACGCACGCTAGAACGCCATGTTCTCGAGCGCGCCGAGCGGCCGGTAGATCAACCAAAAAGTACCGGTGTCCGAGAAAATCTCGAAAAAGTACCGGTGTTGAAAAAATCTCGAAAACGTACCAGCAAAGAATCTATAGTAATAGAGTTAAAACGTAGAGACGTTATGGCAAGGCCGCTTCTATAGGCAGAGCGGCAGGAGAAATCCAAACACGA
Organism: Magicicada septendecula; assembly: GCA_034769895.1. Classification (NCBI taxonomy): domain Eukaryota; kingdom Metazoa; phylum Arthropoda; class Insecta; order Hemiptera; family Cicadidae; genus Magicicada; species Magicicada septendecula. Next base: position 86,658,170 of record CM068372.1, on the reverse strand, counting down.
ATGCGAGAGTGAAATGTATACAACAACAAAGTTGTGTTCCGATCGTAATGCGCACATATCGATAACGACGCAAATTCTCTCACTCAGATCAGTTGTGTTTCATTCTCTGCCCAAGTTAGTTGTGAGTTGTGGTACAATATAGGTATAATATATAGTGTTAAATTGTACTGTTTTTTTTTTTAAGAAATGTACTCTTAATTTTCATTATAGCTGTTGGTGTAGTGCGTGTTTATTCCGATTGTGAACGTGACCTAGTGAAAATTTTTTGGAAAACAGTTCTATTTTGAAAATATTTACATTTTGGGTTCATTTTATATTTGTCCTCATTTATTTACAATGGCTGACAATGATAAACTCAAAAAATTAGCCAACTGGGCTGTGTTTTCAGTAAAATGCTGTAATCCTTTGAAGGAGACACACCATTTTAAGTCCCGCAACCTGCGGAATGTAACTAACTGGATGTGTACTTTAGGCCTCGAAGGTGTTGAGGAAGGAATGAAGGTTTGTGATGGTTGCAGGCTTAAAATTTGCAAACGGTACAAAAATAATTCAAATTCAAATGATGATGATAAATTGACAGGGGATAATAGTCAGGAAGATTGTAGCTATACAGATCCCACCTCATCATTAGACTATTTGAATAAATCACTGGAATTGGTAGGCGAGTCCCCAATAAAGAAAAAAAACTGAAAACAGACTCATATGCTAGACAAAAATTTGATAAAGTTAAACTATCTCTTGAAAAGAATTTTGTCAGTACTAAAATTGCCAAGCCTGAAACTAAAGAAATTCAGGCTGAAAAAGATGAATCGGAAATAATAACACAGTTGAAAAAAAAGTTCTTGACTACAACAAAGGGAAGTGAAAAAATGATGATACTTTCGGTTTTGCCACAAAGCTGGAGCCGAAGTAGAATTACAAATGAATTTGGTGTCAGTGATTATATGGCAAGAGCAGTGAAAAAATTAGTTAAAGAAAAAGGTGTCCTTTCAACTCCTAATCCCAAACCAGGTAAAACCCTAGACACAACAACAGTAGAGATAGTTATTGATTTTTACAATTGTGATGACATAAGTAGAGTGATGCCTGGTAAGAAAGATGTTGTCACAGTGCGTAGAGGCAAAGAGGACAAACTTCATCTTCAAAAAAGATTAATTTTACTCAATTTGAATGAAGCATATACAATTTTTAAGGAAGAAAACCCAGGCCACCAAATAGGTTTTTCAAAATTTTGTGATTTGCGTCCAAAAAATTTCATTTTGGCCGAAAGAGTGGCACCCATACAGTATGTGTCTGTCTACTTCATCAGAATGTAAAATTGATGATGAATGGATCAAAAATGCAGCTTTGTACTGGATGGAGATGAAGTGGCATTAAAAAACTACCAAACCTGCCTGTACAAAATTATGTGCAACCCGGCATCTCCTATCTGTTATCTGAACACATGCAAAGAGTGTCCCGGGATAGAACCTTTGAAAGCTTTACTGCGCCAGAAGTTTGAAGATGAGATGATAGATAGTGTAACAATTAAAAAGTGGATGTCTGTAGATAGATGTACATTAGAGACTGTTGTAAAAGAAAAGGATGAATTCATAGAAGATTTCAGTGAAGCTACTTTAAAGTTAAAGACACACTCTTTTTTAGCAAACATGCAAAAAGAGTTTTACCGTGAAACAAAAACTAACTTAGAGGAAGGTGAAGTGGTTGTAACCTGTGATTTTTCAGAAAATTATTCATTTGTCCTCCAAGATGAGGTTCAATCTGTAGCGGGTCAATTTTTGGGTGTTTTATTTTAATCGTTTGGGGCAATTATATAATTTTATTCAGTTCATTTTCGGGCGGGTTTGGAAAATATTGCAAAATAAATGTATTATTGTGCAACGTATTTGTCCGTATAACAGACCAGTGTTGAGAAACAGAACAGTTGGAAACCAAGCAATAAGACGCAAATTCAGTTGTGTAATGCGGCAAAGGAATTTGCACCTCCACAAAATTCGCAGAAATCTGTACTGGTGTGGCAGTGCACACACGTCACTACTCGCGCATGAGCGCATACCCAAGCGATGTTGAAAAACCAAGATGGCTAGAGAGAATAATATTCATCGCCTTCTCCAAAACTTTGCGGAAGCACTGTTGTAAGTCCCACCCACTTTTATGACATCAGCCAGTGCCTGGTTGAAATCGTCTGCTATCGTCATTCCAACAACTACATGACTAGCATGAGTCGAAACTGTGACGACTACATACAAGGCATTGATGTCCGTCGTCTTGACTAAAATGCTCCTGGAGTGGGGAACTGAGAGACGCAGGCAGTCTGGGGTCGACTCTCGCCTGTGCTGGTCGCCCGTCAACCGGACTCAGAAACAAAATTTTTTTAAACTGATATAACAGTGAAATAGCCGAAAAAGTTTATGTGACCGCGGTCGGGAAAAATGTAAAACAACATTAAACACCTTTTGGACATTTCACACGAAATTAGAAAAGAAATGGATGTGCGCGAAGACCACGTGGCCGGGGGTTATTTCGTCTATTGAAAGTGTAAGGGTTGGGGTTTTATAAAGGTACGGGGTATCAAATAAATTAAAATTAATTTAAGTGAAAATGGCAGGCTGGGCTCTCTTGTTTAATGTATGTAAGTAGTAGAAAATAAGAATAGTACATAAGACGTAATGATTACACAACCTGTAAAATCATAATATTTTTAAAGTATGTAAAATATATATTTGGAGGAAAAGTAAAAAATTCAAATCTGTCAAATGATTTTAAAATAAAATTAAAAGTTGAATTCTCTTCTAAAATGAGTTGTGTCAGTACTTTGCATAACCCATAGACCATGTTTGTATCTAGGTACATGTGAACGAATCCTGTGACCCTGTAAGTTTTCGTAACGGTAAGTAACAAATAATCTGAAATTTGGAAATAATAATAATTGTGACCGATCGGTAAGTCACAATGGCGCCACGAAACAGGCACGAATTGAATTAATTATAATTAATTAATTGAATTCCGCATCGACATGGATACAAGCATGTTCTGGGTTAGCTTAGTAACCTAACAGTAGATTACAAAATTTAAATAATTACTGTATTTATTTAATTAATTATTCTATTTAAGCAATTTATATAATTTAATTTATATCAATAATATAAAATGTCAAATAACGAAAATGACGTAAATAAAATGAGTGTCGAAGTTTTCGACGACTCAAATGTTAGTAATTATGAAACACACTCGACTCCAAGTGTGAGTCAGAGTGAAGCAGAAATAAGTATAACAGATCAAAGTAAAGTAAATGAAGATTCAGGGATTCAAGTAACCCCGGAATTAGATAGGGAAAGTAGAAGTGATAGTAAAGAAGTCGGCTTCACTGACGGAAACATAGTAGCACAATCTACTCCGTCGACAACACGAACTAAAGGGTTGTCGATGGACGATCTGTTTAATTTAATGAAAACAATGTCCGAAAACATAAATAGCAACTTAAATACAAAATTTGAAGAACAACAAATTGATTCCAATGTCAAGTTTCACGAGTTAAAGAACGAGCTTCAAGAACTAAATAAATGTTTAGAAAGTACCCATGAGACAATAATGACTAGTTTGAGTAAATTAGAACAGAGTGTGGAGCGAATGGGAGCGAATGTGATGAATCCAGATAAGAATAATACAAATGAAACTTGTAATGACAAATACAAAAATGTAATGCCAGATAAAGAGTTAACAAATAAGGACAATAATGTCGAAAATAATGAATGTAATACCGAGAATATTAATGTGTTTGAAGAGTTAGTATCAGAGACTGATACAGTAAAAATAAATAATGAGAGTATTAATGAAAGTGTAGAATGTAGTGATTATGAGATGTTAATGTGTGTCAGTGAGTTAGAGAGAGAGAGGAAATAATGTTGTAGTAGAGTGGGGACAGAGGGGAAATTTTTCTTTTATTATTTACGATGATTTAATGTGGTCACAAGAGTTTTTGAAGGGCAAGGGTCCCGTACTAGTAGAAGATTGGAGTTGTTTATTTTATTTGTATGATATTATACCCTCTGTGTGGAATGATTTTATAAGTATGAGATGGTGTTATGATGAGAGAGAATTAGAAGTATATAATTTAAAGAGAGATTATGGTGAGTTGAAAGAAATATTAGAAGTGTATTTAAACAAGAATAATTTAATTGATAAAAAAGTAACTGACCCGATATTGAAGAAATTTACTAACGGAGACTTAACAGATATACTTAGTGTTGACTTGTTGCAAGATTATTTTGATAAGACGGATGACTTTGATTTTTGTGGTTATGACACACAAAGTATCAGTATGTGTGTTAACGAAATCGAAGAATGTTATTTAGAACCAAGGTTGATCTTTGACGATGGAGGCTAAACTATAAACAATCAATGGACAATTTTATATATATTGTTTTATGGTTTTGTGACCTCGCAACCTTTGAACATTGAAGTGTGATATGACTAAAGAAATAAGGATGCAGATTTGTAAATAAATGTTTAATAAGTTTATTTGTGTGTATGGTAGAATGTTAAGTAAACAATATGTGTGTAGATGATTGTTGTAATACTAATATTAATATTTGCAATTTAAACAAATAACTGAAGTAATTTTGGAAAACTAATTGGCTAATTGTAAATGCTTAATTAATTTAATTAAAATAATTTGAAAGGTTTTAAATATTTTGAGTAATTCAAAGATTATATAATTGAATTTTTTGATGAATTTAAATGGTTTAACGAGAAGTGAAGGTGGTAATTAAATGATAAATTGTTGATTTGAAATAACTTTTTGTGAAATGTTTCAGAGGTTACTTGGAGTAGTGGTGTATGGTGTATATAGTTGTGTATGTCAGTATATGAATTATGGACTGTAAGTATAAAATTTTATGATACAAGTCAAATATAATAAAATGTACACAAATGCTTAACTTAATGGAACGAATTTTAACTTCAATAAAGTGTATTATTTTATTATTGTCTTTTAGATAAGCATTGATAAGAATATGTGTGTTTTCATTATATGTATATTTTTTGTAAGCCAATAATTAAACGCCTGGCAGGCAATCAACATAATAGAAGTAAGTATTGATAATGTATTCCATGTAATTTGTTCAATTTTAAGATGTATTTTCATTGTGTTAGTAGGATCAGCTGATCAGCTGTACCATGTCACTGGTATATTGGTTAGTAAAGGTTACAAGTTATTAATGTTCAATGCTATGTTTAATGTACTACAGATATTTTGAAGTAAGGATAAAAAGAATATGAGAAATAGAATAACAATAATTAATTAAAATAAAAGATAATTCATGGGTGATAAATGTTTTATGGGACACATATATCTGTCCAAGTTAAATGCTAAGTTGAATGTGAAATGACAGAGATGAATATGATGTAATGTTGTTTTTGAGTTAATGTAATGTAACAGAGTAGGTGAAGTATTAATGTTGACACGGTGGTAATGGGGACTTTATGTAGATTTTGAGTGACATATTATTGTTTGTAATTAATGAGGTTATTTTGTGTATTGTAGTAATGTAATGAGATTGAGAATTTTGGGGATGGCAATTTTGTATTTGGGGGTAGTGTCATGTAGGAGTCCGCAACAAGGGTTGGGACGGGATAGGGATAGATTTTTGTGGGGAAGGGGCCGCCTTAGGTAAAGACCAGGGGCCAAATAAGGGAATTGAGTTTTTGGGTAGGGGAAACACGTATCCTATATACAAAGGGTTAGAGAGTATTTTATAATGGGAGAAGGCGGCGAATTGTGTTAAATGGTAAGTTGGGGTTTAGAGTGTTTTGGGATAGATATTTTGGTAGAGATGGGTGTCATGGGAGTTGCAGTTGATTAATATTAGAGTCAGAGGGAGAAAGTTTATATATGTACACAGATGTAATACAGTAAATGAGGATAAATAATTTATATCACCCCCAGTAAAGTATAGCGATATTGTTAAATGAAGAGTAGGATTGTTAAGCAAAAAGAGAGATTCATGATAAAGAATATACAATTGTTTATTTTTTTTCAACCAGTGACAGAATTTTGAAAAAATTTGAAAATAATGTAAAGTCCAGAATTGTTTATTTTAAATAATTTAAATGTCAACTTGATTATTATATTAATATTTTGTTTATTTTAAATGTTGTATTTTATTATGTTTTGTATTTCAAGATGGGATATTACAGATGTCAAATGTGTTTTAGATAGAAATTGTGCATAACATATGTAGGTCAAGGGTTCTGGAACTTGACCTAGTTTCGATCAGCTGATGAGGTCATACACCTACTAAGCTTGTATAGTAGGAATCCAATTTTAATCTGTTTGTTTGATTAATTCAAACCAATATTTGAATAATTTTAATAAATGTTATTTAATAAATGAATTTAATAAATATTTAATGAATAATTTTTTTTGAAATTTAAAATTTTGAAAATTTTAATTTTTTTTGAGAAAAAAAAAACTTGATTTTTCGCCTGCCAGCGAATGGATATTTTAGATGATGATTTTTTTTATTATGTGTGCATTAACCATGTTTCTTTTATTGTATTGCATTATATTGGTAGACTATAAGTGGTTCTCATGTTAGAGTAAGGATGTGTTTAGCTTAGTAGAAATGTCTAGGTTAAGTCATGTGAAACAAAAATTTAGAAAAACCAGGAAGAGAATTTTTTGATAAAAGATTATTTTTTTTTTGAATTTTGAATTTTTTTTTAATTTTGATAAATTTTAAAAGAAAGTTTTATTTTTTATGTGTTATGGTAACCTGTAACGTGAGTGTGTGTGAGCCCAGTATCTGCTAAAGGCAGCCCAGCTTGCAAAAAGGGGAAACATATCGGCGGAGGAGCTGGAATAATTTTAGCCAGGGATTGAGGATTTTTTGGGGGTAGCATGTTGGAAGGCGAGGCGCGCTGTGGTACGAATCTGTTCGATTTCTCGGTGTTGGGATCTATTACGGAGAAGTCCAGTGATCTCGTTCAGATGAGTCCATGGTCGCTGAGCCAGGGGGGTCGTGTACCCATGCAGACTAAGAACCAGGGGGTTGTTGGCACCAGTTCCTCACCGGTCCTCTTCGGGGTTATCGATGAGATTTCTTCTGTCGTGAACAACAGAATTCTCATCGAGGGGGTATTGTAGCGGGTCAATTTTTGGGTGTTTTATTTTAATCGTTTGGGGCAATTATATAATTTTATTCAGTTCATTTTCGGGCGGGTTTGGAAAATATTGCAAAATAAATGTATTATTGTGCAACGTATTTGTCCGTATAACAGACCAGTGTTGAGAAACAGAACAGTTGGAAACCAAGCAATAAGACGCAAATTCAGTTGTGTAATGCGGCAAAGGAATTTGCACCTCCACAAAATTCGCAGAAATCTGTACTGGTGTGGCAGTGCACACACGTCACTACTCGCGCATGAGCGCATACCCAAGCGATGTTGAAAAACCAAGATGGCTAGAGAGAATAATAGTCATCGCCTTCTCCAAAACTTTGCGGAAGCACTGTTGTAAGTCCCACCCACTTTTATGACATCAGCCAGTGCCTGGTTGAAATCGTCTGCTATCGTCATTCCAACAACTACATGACTAGCATGAGTCGAAACTGTGGCGACTACATACAAGGCATTGATGTCCGTCGTCTTGACTAAAATGCTCCTGGAGTGGGGAACTGAGAGACGCAGGCAGTCTGGGGTCGACTCTCGCCTGTGCTGGTCGCCCGTCAACCGGACTCAGAAACAAAATTTTTTTAAACTGATATAACAGTGAAATAGCCGAAAAAGTTTATGTGACCGCGGTCGGGAAAAATGTAAAACAACATTAAACACCTTTTGGACATTTCACACGAAATTAGAAAAGAAATGGATGTGCGCGAAGACCACGTGGCCGGGGGTTATTTCGTCTATTGAAAGTGTAAGGGTTGGGGTTTTATAAAGGTACGGGGTATCAAATAAATTAAAATTAATTTAAGTGAAAATGGCAGGCTGGGCTCTCTTGTTTAATGTATGTAAGTAGTAGAAAATAAGAATAGTACATAAGACGTAATGATTACACAACCTGTAAAATCATAATATTTTTAAAGTATGTAAAATATATATTTGGAGGAAAAGTAAAAAATTCAAATCTGTCAAATGATTTTAAAATAAAATTAAAAGTTGAATTCTCTTCTAAAATGAGTTGTGTCAGTACTTTGCATAACCCATAGACCATGTTTGTATCTAGGTACATGTGAACGAATCCTGTGACCCTGTAAGTTTTCGTAACGGTAAGTAACAAATAATCTGAAATTTGGAAATAATAATAATTGTGATCGAACGGTAAGTCACAAATCTTACCATTGGACCAATAGCCAGGCAACACTCCATCCCTTTGTTGTCTACTATAGAGGAGAAGACAGTAAAATACAGCACTTAAATTACGTTTTTATATCAGAGTGCCTTACCCACAACACTGCTGCATTCAATCTCTTTCAGACGCACCTGATTAATGCCCTAAAAGAAGACATCCCAGGGATTAAAATAATTTATTACTTCTCAGATGGTTGTGCAGGACAATATAAAAACCGTAAGAATTTCCAGAACATTTGTTTGCACAAAAAAGACTTTGGCATTTCTTTGCCACATCACATGGTAAAAGTGCCTGTGATGGTCTAGGGGGGACTGTTAAAAGATTAGCTATGAAAGCAAGTTTACAGCGACCGTATGACCAGCAAATAATGACACCGCATCAATTATATGAATTTGCAGCAACCAACATACCAGGCATCAAGTTTAAATACTGTACAATAGAAGAACACAATGAAAATGAAGAAAGGTTAGCAACACGTTTTGATAAAACAAAAACTATAAAAGGGACCCATAATTTACATGCAGTTATCCCTATTTCTGACACACAAATGGCAAAAAAATTGTTTTCTTCAAGTACTGAAAGAAAGCTACAAGCACCAGTTATAACAGATAGTGTAACAGCTGAATTAGAAGAAATTGAATCAGGTTTTGTAACTGTCATGTATGATAACTTCTGGTGACTTGCATGCATCCTAGGGAAAAACGAGACAAATGAAGTTAAAGTGAGCTTTTTACATCCCCGAGGACCTGCAGCATCATTTTTCTATCCTCAACCACGGTTGGATATTTTGGATGTGTCAACAGACACCCTTCTGAAAAAGGTTGAACCTAGAACCGCTACAGGAAGAACATATACTTTGACCACAGAAGAAATGGCAGACTCATCTCACTTACTTGAACAACAGTTGAAGAAAATGTGAACAACTTATTATTAACTTATGTGTGAACTCTAAATGATTAATATTCAAAAGCACTATTTTAATTTACAAACATGATTTGTTCTTATAAGACTGCACTGTGTAGTGTATATATAGACTAGAATCTTCTACAGATATGTTTTAATTCGTAAAATATACAACTAATAAATGAGTTTTTTTGTTGCTTAAATAATTTCACTGCAAGATCAATATGGGACACTTTATTCAAGAGAATTTGTAGGTGAGTCTTAGTAATTGTTTGTAATTTATCATTATGGTACTAAGGCAAACTAAAAATGACATAAAATGTAACTGTTGGTATTGTAATGCAAATTTACGTGAATACGACCTCCACACTGATGCCTTTAAATTTTTGTTAAAAAAAAAAAACCATCATTTCTCCACTTTCAAACTTTGCATATTTCTAGTCAATGTCTTTACAAATAACATATATTTTTTTGAAAAAATTCGATGATGGTGTTTTTGAAATTTTCAAAAAAACGTTTTTTGAAAACATGCCAAAAAAAGGTTTTTGTTCAAAGTAGGTTGTGTTACATATCAAATTAAAGCCCTTACAAAGACCTTTAAAATGAGCTATAAACGAGCTTTCTAGGTCTAACGGTTCCTTAATTATACACAGTTTTCTGTTTCAAAACAATGTGAAAAATGGCGTTTTGTGCAGTTTTTAAAAAATCTTTAAAAAAAAACTACCCAACAAAAAAATTTGAAACTTTGTATTTTTGAAGTACTTTATAAGTACAAGAAATATACAAAAAATTACCAATATTTGAGACACTGAGGTTCAGACCCCTGGTTGATTTGATATGGAATGACCCCAGATTATTATTCCTGAAAGGGAGTCATTCGTTTATTGATAGATGAAAATATGAAATAGAAATGCAGAGTAGAAATTATAATGTAAAAATTGGAATCTTTAATAGAAAATGAATATTAAAGTTGTAATGTTTATAATTTGTATGCAAATTCAGAGTTGAGATGTTTATGTTAATGTAATCTCATGTAGTGTTTATTATGTTGTATTATGTTTATCATGTGAAACAAAGTGTTTATTTAGTATAATTGTGTGTACATATAAGACATACATTAAATGTTTTAACTGTAGATTTCCCAGCTTTCGGGCGGTCACGGCTTCACCGAACCCAGACCATGGATTTGGCTTACAACCAGCTATGGCCAGGCTTATTGTATCCTGACCATAGTTGGTTATTTTCTAAATTGGTACACCTAGAAATTTAACGGGGGTGGAATCAGGGGAATCAAATCTAATAGAACTTTGGAACCACGGCTATACACCAATTGGAAGGGTGATAGACCGCTTAAGGGTTCATAAATATTTATTTTAGTAGGATTACTGGTATCCTGGATACCAGTAATACCGAATTTTGTGTAACGCCGAAGCAAGGATGGGGTGAAATATAAGACAAAATATGTTCACCCCTTCCGCTTCAGTCCTTGTGGAAGCAACTGGGCGAGACAGTCCAGTGGGGGGTAACAGCGAGTGTGGAAGGAGGAATTTAAAATGAAAAATTAGATAGAGAGAGTGATAATTAAATCACAATATAACGAGTAATAATATAGTGTTAAAATACACATAGGGTTGACCGTACTAGTAGTATTGTATAATTTTTGATTTCTGTGTTCATCATGTATTGTATACAGATTGATGATGAGGAAATTAAGAGATAAAATGAGATGTTTAAATAAAAGGTAATAGGAAGTTGTTGTTTACTTAAATTACGGTTAGAATTGGTGGATCATTTTGAATATGGAATAATAAATTATAAGAATATGTTCATGTAGGATGTTTGAATTAAAATATATCGTGTTAGGTTAAGGAGTTCTGTTAAACCATAATGTGTGTTTTCTGAACAGGCGGCCCTCTGAACAAGTAATGAAATGCAAGGTAAGTGTTAAAATATTAAAAGTAGGTAATGTTTTGGATGGGAAAGTTTTAAAAAGTAAAAGTAAAGTTACAATTGGCGACAACTGCCAGGATTATTGTTTGCAAAATTGTAAGTAAAGTTACACTCTATTCCAGAAGGAAGTACAGTATTTGGGCCATCTGGCTTCAGCAGCGGGTGTTAGCATGGATCTTAATAAAGTAGAAACCGTAAGAGACTGGCCAGTTTCGAAGGGACCGAACTTGACAGCAAAAGAGGAATGTTGCCGCCCGGATTGGCAAGATATCTGCCATGGTTCCGAAGTGCTACTGGGCATAATGAGAATCTCACCTTAGAAAACGGATTGCTGAAAAGGGCTTGGGAAAGTGCAGATGGACGAGACGTGTTCATGCAGTTGATAGTTCCCCGAAGTAAAGTGCAGTCTGTTTTGAAGGAGATGCATGATGGAACATCTGGAGGCCATCTTGGCGTTAACAAAACCCTTGACAAAATACGGAAGCGATTCTATTGGCTTCATCTTCGCCACGACGTAGAGGAATGGGTTCAGACGTGTGAAATATGTGCTGCAAGCAATGGCCCACAAACCAGAAGCAGGGGGAAAATGAGACAGTATAACATTGGACTACCTTACGAGTGAATTGCCATAGACATTGCTGGACCATTACCAGTTACTGACGATGGAAACCGGTACATCGTGACTACTTTACTAAGTGGATGGAAGCTTACGCAATTCCAAATCAGGTGGTTACAACTGTGGCAAAGCAGTTAGTTCACAACTACTGTTGCTGTTATGGAGCCCCTATGGAAATTCATACAGATCAAGGGAGAAATTTCGAATCAGCAGTGTTTAAAGAATTATGCTGTCTACTCGGAATTCGAAAGACCAGGACAACACCTCTGCATCCTCAGTCAGATGGGATGGTTGAGAGATTCAATAGGACACTTGAGCAGCATCTTTCGAAGGTTGTGGACGAGAATTAAACAGACTGGGACAAACGTATACCACTATTCCTCATGGCGTATAGATCATCAGTACATGACACAACCGGCATGACTCCAGCAAAATTGGTGTTTGGGCAGGAGATTCGTCTTCCTGGGGACTTAATGTTCGGATCACCTGAGACTCAGTCCCAAGAGCCGCAGAACTATTCCTCACAATTAGAAAACCAACTGCGAGAAATGAATCACTTGGTAAGAGGACGGCTGAAGATTGCCAGTGATAAAATGAAAACTCGGTATGACATTCGCAGCAATAGTGTGGGTTACCAAGAAGGAGATCAGGTCTGGTTGTTCAATCCAAAGCACCGTCGTGGTCACTCACCTAAGCTTCAGTCTAATTGGGAAGGATCCTACACTGTGAAAAAAAGAATTAACGATGTTGTTTATCGGATTCAACAGGAAGGACAGTGAAAGTTCAAGGTCGTTCACCTAGATCGCCTGGCTAAGTACAACTTTAGAGACGGTTTGCCAGTTCGGGACGAACAGGCTTAAGGAGGAGGCAGTGTTACGATGTCACAGAACAATCTACGTGTTTATCGAATGTTCCAGAGAGATCCAGAATGTAACCGTGTGGCGTACGTGCTTGTAGACGCATTTGCGAGAGAGTTCTCGATGCCACCAGCCGTGCGGACTGTGTCAAGGCCGCAGTTAATTACGTAGTTCATATGGACGCTAAGACGCAATTAGGAATTGTCTAGATATTCGACTGGCTATAAATACCGGTACTCAACAACGTTCAGTTTAGTTTAGTGCGAGATATTGACAGTGCGGTTCAAGAGTTATAGTAGTGATATTACTGTGTACGGTCAAGTGGTTATTAGTGAAGTGTTGTGTTTTGTAATAGGGCGGTATAATTACAATTTATTGTAATACAATTGTGTTTAATATTAGTGACATTTTATTGCGCGTGAACAATTTTTATTTGATCTGTTGTAGAGACTGTGTTGTTAATTACGAACTATTAAATGTGAAAATTAAAGGTGTGATTAGTGACTTAATTTGTGTCTTGTACTTATTTTGTTTCCACTGTACCTACAACGATCAATTATTCTGTCGTAACAATATGAAAACAAAAATTTTAAGATTATTCTAAAATTTAAATTAATCGAATGAAAATTCGAAATGTTGATGACTGCTATACTTAACACTAGATATTAATATCAAATTCTTACCACATTACATACTACTGTGTAAAAAATGTAGTATTGAACATTGCCCGTCAGTTTAGGTATTGATAACTTGCTGAAGATCCAAATTTTTTCTTTCCATTTTATAAAAAAAAAACCACACTCATACTCACTGTTGTAATGACACTATTATAATAAGACACTATCACGATAACAAAGAAATAACCTATGCAGTATAAGAAAGAACAAACTAATCATATCAAAATAACAATCACACTAACCAAACTTTTCATAGACATGTCAGGTCAAGTATAACTATAACTAGGCGCGGTGGAGAAAGGGTGAATGCTATTTACAAAATACTAAGGGCGAATATATACATGTAGTGGTATTACCGTGTTCTTAACATTTCAGAAAATAGGATTCTATAAAAAAAAATAAAAAAATCGATTTTTTTTATTTGCCCTTTCTCCTCTGAGCTCCTGACTTATTCTGTTATGTTCATTTTCGCTAAAACAAATAAATCCCTCAACCTAATTTATACCTACCATTTTGTTGCTGCCACAATATTATGTTGGAAATTTAATAGGTCTATGCTCATAGTATACTTCTGTTTTGTGTCACACACACACAGTGTAAATCATACACAAATGTACATATCGTGGGGTTATTGGTAAATCTACCCAAGTCCACTCTTGTGAATTACGGAAAATTGAAATTAAAGGTTTACAAGCGCAATGGTAAATCATAAAACTAACTTTCAAGGTTAGTTTTTATTATTAATAGAGTTCTTTTATTGATCACATAGCTGCTAAAAAGTAAAAATAAAAAAGAAATGAATAAAAATGTCATTTTTGAAACATCTTGAAACATCATTTGGATTTGGGTAGTTTTACATTTCACCACTAACCCCTTAAGTAATGAACATACACACATAAATGCATGCACGTGTGTGCATACATAATATTAATGTTCTATATGTATCCACGTAAATGTTTACCTGTCTTTTTAGCAGGAGTCGTTGAAAAACTGGTAGACCTAATTGTTAATGGAGATGGTTCACGATTTTTACTGGTGGGAGAATATTTCTCCTTTGTGATACACCGTTTTGACTTTGCCAAAGGCGGTGCCCGATACTGTGAACACAACATGAAACAAATTATATCTTACTAAACTAACATTAACCTCATTATCATTATGAAACCTTATTTTATTACAGTATATAATAATATATCTTATACATTACTTCAAATTCAACTTTATTCCATAAGCTGGATCCTGTGCCTACCTTTGTCCGAGCGGCGAGCCTCTCCTTAGCCTCGATACTTGCCGATGGCTTTGGGTGTATCCTAGTGCACTGTTCTTTACACCACTCGACATGCCTGTCAAAAGCTTTAGGCCCAAAATACCTGTTGCAATATGGACAACACTCGTGGTCTGACGGTTTTAACTTTGGCTGGGGTTCATCGCCAGGTTCTACACGAGCGGCTCGTACTGATCTCACTAAATCCATATGTTTTTCTTTCCATTTTGACTAAAATTTATAATTAGAACTGTTTTATTTATTAAAATTATTTAAAGAAACAACATTGTATTTACATGCCGTAATTGTAATGCTACAGTTAGAGTTACAGTAAATATAATTAACAATATTATATAAAATAAATTTATATTTACACATATCTAACATTACAGCTACATAGTATTTCCTCACCATCTGTGGAGATTATATTCCTATAACAAATCGCAGTTGACATATCAATGGCAAAGTTATCACTATATGCAAAAGACTAGTTAAACTACAAACAGAATTTAAATGTAAAATGTGAAACTATGCATATGCATCAACACTCGTAGAAGAAATGGCAGTTTAACTTGTCACCAGATCGTTTAAGAGGCTTAAAAAAAAGAGGTCTGTTTTATTTTATTTAAGAGATAAATTGTTCAAAGTCTTGTTTTATTTTAATACTACGATTTATGATCAGACCGATAAAAAGAAACAAACAAGATCGACAACCAAAACTGCTTGCTGAAGCACGAAAACTTCATTTTGCTCGGTTCGTTGTCCTTAACAGGAAAACAAGACAAAACTGACAGACGTCAAACTAACTAGACGGAATATACCAACATAAACCACGTATAAGCATTTAAGCCTGGATGAACATGAACTTGATAACGGTTTAGGCCTACCATATGAATGTATAAGGTAACCAAAAATCTCTTAAAACTAAAAACATAATTTAACATAAATTCATAAAGACTACATAACAACTTACACTTTGTAAGGGGCTTTTAGGTTACAAAATAATGTGAATTTTTATATATTTCACATTTAACCTCTGGTAATGATAAATTTTATATTTTAAATATTATTTTCCCTAGTGAGACTCAAGCGAATGGAAAACTTCCATAAAATATCAAATATAACACATACAAACACCTCATACCATATAGCCCCATGATTGAAGAAAATTTGAAGGGGCTAGCAAGTCCCTATATGATAAGCAGACATACTTCACCTCCAAAACTGTTTCAACATAAAACATAGAATGAAATCTGCTAACAGCAAGTTATGCTGCCATTATATTTATAGAAACCGTCAATAGTAAAATATCTGTCTTACTTTTTGATTTTCGATTTTGAGCATGAGTTTTTTATAAATCTTGCCATTTATATTACACTATCATTGTTAATCTTGATTCATCAACTTTTGTACGATTTGTTTATACAGTATTATGAACAGTTCTTCAAATATTAACTACTTCTGCAAGTAAAATAATTATTGTATTTTCACCTGACGCAAGTTTCACTGATCACATCAATCAGTATCATCAGAGGTTTATAAATGAATTAAAAAAAAATTTTTCAATTGTTTTATAAACCTCTGTTGATACTGATGTGATCAGTGAAATGTGCATCAGGTGAAAATACAATAATCATTTTACTTGCAGAAGTAGTTAATATTTGAAGAACTAGTCATCATATAAAATTCTGCAAAAAATGTTCAAGAATTACTTACAAAATAAAGATGAATTTGTTTTTAGCATCATATTTTAACTAACATCTCTCCTGAGATGATTTTAGAAGTTAAGAAAAGTTGATCATCTAAACAAAATAATTTTGTAATTTGGTCTCATCAGACCCATTAAAAATTTTCCTTGTCGCGTGTTCAGATGTACCGAGGAACTGGTCTAGAATGCGCACATCCGGAGGCAAGTTAATTTTAACTGCTACACCGTCACATTAAGTGGAAAGTTTTTAATTTCAAAAGACACAAAAAATAAAAATAAAAAAAAAACAGAGACAACAGCACAGGATACTTAACGTCAACAACAACAGCAAAGTGTCTGTCTATATATTGCACGCTATTTTTACATTATGGCCAGACAACGACTTCCTTTATGCATATCCACCCCACATGGTACTTCTCTACTATAATGTGTAAATCACTTAAACGAAACGACTCAAAGTTACAGTAAACAGGCACATTTTACACAAACACACAAACATATTGTACTCTCTGCCTTCGTATTTATTGTCTCACTTCAAATGAGTATATTGTTGTTGTTTCTAACTATAAATTAAACAAACAATTTTTGTACACTACCCATAACAAATTCTGAACATTAATTTCATAATTTTATACAAAATTAAAATTTGTGAAACTCTGCAGAACAATTACAGACTGGGATTTCGTTGTCCACAACATGTCCGATACTTAACTAAATACAATTATTTCACTACTGACTCGGAACACAAAGTTTTTTATGGGTAAAAACATAAAAGTTTTACCTTATAGCCTGAACCAGTTTTTACTTTTAAAAAGCCATTTTTAAAAGCAAAAAATCAGAATCAGCTTTTTAAAAGCGAAAACCGGTTCAGGCTATAAGGTAAAACTTTTACGTTTTTACCCATAAAAAACTTTGTGTTCCGAGTCGGTAGTGAAAAATTGTGTTTAATTATAGACTGGACTTATATGTCTAGAGTATGTTGAAGGGAAACACCTCAGTTGTTGGAGGTACGCAAAATGTTAAAAGATTTAAAGAGAAGATATTATTTTTAAAAAGGGGGAAACAAAAATTGGAAATAGAAATAGAAGAAAACTAAAGAGGATTGGGAAAGTGCACTTAAGAAAACATGACTGTGAATATCAAAAGTAGTGTGATAACTATGATGGATAAGGAAAAATTGGCAGTTTGAGCACATGTTAAACCAACGTTTTCTGAAGTTTACAGTCACATTGGGTTACTGGGTACATAAAGGATACTTTATATATCATTATGGTTGGCTGTTTTAAACTGGTTATTCCAAACTACACTCTCTGTCTGTCTGTCTATCTGTCTCTGTCTCTCTCTCTCTCTCTATGTAATTAAATTATTTGGTGCTCTGCCCTAAGGCAGGTCTTCAAATAGTAAAAGCTCTCCAAACTGTCGTATCACATGACAGTCTTTTCAATAATCTTTAAAATAGGTTAAGATACCTGTTATTCCTTCATGCAACTCACTTTGGTCGCTAGGCACGACGCGTTTCAGGATCAAGGTCCTATCTTCAGGTGATGATCACTCAGGTCGAGTTTGTCAGTTCATAAAAAACACTCATACTGCACGAGGGGACGATGCGCATCGTCGAGAAAGTAAACGCGTACTCTTACTTTCTCGATGATGCGCATCGTCCCCTCGTACAGTATGAGTGTTTGTTAAATTCAGGGTTTTTAATGTGTGTGTTTTTTATGAACTGACGAACTCGACCCGAGTGATCATCGCTTGAAGATGGGACCTTGATCCTGAAATGCGGCGTGCCTAGTGACCAAAGTAAGTTGCATGAAGGAATAACAGGTATCTTAACCTATTTTAAAGATTAACTATTGCAACTTGGTGACCATACACACAATGTATTTTCATTTCTTCGTAACACCCTCTCATTTTAATGCTATCTATTAACTACATTCCTCTACACCCTCTTCTTTTTTCTCCTTCTACGACACCCTCTATGGCAGTTGTAAGCAAGCAGTCTCTTCTTAAACAATGACCTAACCAATTCCTTTTCCTATTTTCTATTACCTTGAGGTTTCTTCTCTTTTCCCCAATTCTTCTTAAAACTTCATTATTCCTTACTTTATCAACCCACCTCACTTTTTCCATTGCTCACCAAACGTCTCAAATGCTTCTAATCTTTTCTCATCCTCCTTCCTCAGTGTCCATGTCTCTGCACCATATAAAGCAAAATTAAAATTATTTAATTATTTTACAGTTTCAAAAATTGTCATTCTTCGGTAGGAGATGTAAAGAACAGAAGTAAACTGAAAGTATTACACATATGCTGGGTACATATTAAATACTGGGTACTGAAAATGTACATGGATCTTTAAAAAGCTTCATAATTTTAATACAGAACATTAGCTCTCATAGCTGATGTCATCACATATAAAACCTTCTTTATATTGTTTTCAGCAATCAACCAATGGGCTAACAGTCGGAAAGGTTTTAAATGCAATTTCATTATTTTTCCCACAGCATCCTCTACAGGACTTTTGATACTGTCAATGGTGGATTTTTAATCTGCTGCATTACCTTCCCTCTGTATTTTCCAGCTTATACAATAACTTCATCTCTATTGTTCTCTATAGAACAATTCTATCTATGTTCATACAGTATTAAGAACATGTAGTAAGTAGAGTAATTATTCAGATCAATAATTAGTACTTTTCTACCCGAGGTAAAAACAATTTAGACCTTATTTTGGACACAACAGCTTATCAATTAAAATATAATTCTACCAGTTTTAAACTTACAAATGAAAGTCTCATCATGTAAGTATGCCTATTACATACATATAAGCTTACATGTTTTTAAACTGTGTTGACATACGTCAAATTTTTACAAATTAAGAACTTTAATTTTCAATATTATTTAAATTATAAATAAAAATTTTGATTAAGGGAAGGTTAATAGAAAAAAGTGTTTAATGCTTCTATACTAACTCTGAGAACACACAACCGCAAACTGAAATTGTGCAGCGATCTCTAATAAAATTTTAAATATTTTTAACAATTTTTATACTTTCCAAATGAAGAATGTTAATATTTATGTACAGATAATTACAACTAACCTTCGATTATAGATATAATAGAAATGCATGCAGTCACATGCATGCGCAAACCCTGTGAAATGTTTGCACTAGAAAGGGCTTGATGCACTAAAAGTGCTTGACACACAAATTAATACTGTTATTTTCCAAATATCCCAACTGCCTACTGCTAAATGCACACAGTCACCATTAACGTGGTAAAGAAGTAGGTTTGTTGACTGCCATCGAACACCTACAGCAAACAGGAAAAGTGTAGGATGTTTTCCAATAGAGAGTGGTCGGTTTGTATCAAAAATCATTATGCAAATTATTTATGTTAAAAGTTAGAACGCATCCTTTTGTTTTATTTTAGCAAAGTGCGGTGCGCGCGCGCACACTCACACAGTTGCAAACTTTGCAATATGATTGTTTTCTCTCAATCACACAAGGCATCATTAGTATTCTGTTCAAAACAACTTCAGTATGCTCTCTCATTTCCCATACATAAATTCGAATATAATAGTAACAATAGTTCCATAAACAACAGGAAAAACTATATATAAATACACGACATTACAAAACTATTATAACAGCACAAAAAATATGTTACAATTAGAACAATTTACACTTCCTGTATTACACACTTTTTGTGAATACGAGAGTTTTGTTATGTAAATTTAATATTGGCATTCTCTGTCTGTTTTATTGAAACATCTATTTTAAAAAACAGTACTGAGAAAATCTGAAACAAAACAAGAAAATTACATACACTGTTTTATGGAATAAGCTAATAAGCTCAAGCTCTTATAGTGGGATCATTCATTAATTTCTTCACCTTCAATAAGAATTTAATTAATTCTGAATGTCAACCAAACTTTGCCTTAAAAAATAGAAAAATCATCAAAATTATAGAGGGAGACATTTGCTTAGTACAACACTGAAACTAATAACAAAAATAGGTAGACAGAAGATCATCAACCTAATACAGCCAGGAGAAGAACAAGTTTTTATAAGTTAATGGAAAAATGTTCTGACACATTGGCAAGAAGGGATTTTAATACAATAAACTGGATTATATTTTATCGACCTTCAGAAAGCACATAAGAGTCAATGATGTAATAAGAATACTCTCGTTGTAACGATACTCTCAGAGTACATCTCGTTGAACGTATATGTCATTGATGTATTTTATACATGTTATAAACAACAAGTTCTTAGAAAGATGAAGAAAGATAGGAAAGTTATTAACACAGTGAAGATAAGAAAGCTTCAGTATCTGGTACATCTATGATAAATGAACAGAGAATTTACTTATTGCTGTCCATACTACAGGGAAAAGTACTTGGAAAGAGAGAAGTTGGGCAACCGAGAATATCATGGCTGAGAAATTTAAGGACCTGGTTTGGTATAAATACAACTGACTTATTCCGTCCAGCAGTGCAGAAAGTAAAAATAGTCTGTATGATATCCAACATACGAAACGGATAGGAACCATCAGAAGATAAATAACATATACACGAATTCTAAACGAAAATTAAATGTAATGAAGAACTATCCAAAACAATCCCAACTAGAACACAAAAAATTAGGACTCACTAAGCCCTTTGCATCTGATATAATTAGGAATAAAACAATGG